>OZ005652.1:353350101-354030101 GCA_963930645.1 Salticus scenicus
TGATTTTTGTAATTCTTGCTTATGCATCTCACGTTTTGCGGCAAATGACATTAATATGTATATATATATGTATATATATATATATATATATAGATAGATAGATAGATAAGCAAAATAACTAAAGCCAGATGAAACATTAATCCCAAAACACATTGGGACCTTCATCAGGGAAGCTCTCCCATGTAGGGAAAGGAATATGAAAAGTTTCTGACGAAACGCTGGTAATTTAACCCAAAAGCACGTTTCTAGCTCCCAATTTCTCACAGATGGAAGCAAGACTATACAGTAAACGAATTTAATTAATACAAAGCATGAAAAGCAATTAAATTCAGAAACCAAGCACAAAATATAATACATAAATATAAAATTCAAGTACATAAATAATACAAGAATATATAAATAAATACCAGGACAAACTCGAATAGTCTTTAGAATAGGGAAAATTGCCCCCCCCCCATACTATAAACATACAATCCGTTTCAGCTAGTAGGACCACTTACCAGCCCTTACATGTCGTGCAAAATGGAACAACAAACCTTAAATAGGATTGTAATCAAGAATACTGAAATGTTTATTGAGTAAAAAAACAGGATAGCGGTTAACAGTTAGTATGCTTTTGAGATTTTTCCTGCCAGATTCAGGTCTAAATTGTTATTGCACATAATTTTTAATATGTTTATTTGGGTGAACATAATATTTTTTTAAACTTTAAGACTAATACAGGAGAACCAATTTGTTAAATTACAAACTTTAAAGTTAAAATCTTGCCTTTTATCATAAATCCCAAAAAACAGTTATTATCTAGTTTATTTATTTATTTATTTATTTATTTTTGTAATCCAGGAAAAAAGTTTGGTTTTTAGAGTCAGTACAGTTTAAGATAAGATCGGAGGGATAGATTTCAGCTGCATATTTCGTAAAATCTACATAGTTTATTGCTTTTACGTCATCAATATACCTATAAAACTTAATATCTTTGAATTTTCTTTCAAACATAAACAAAAAAAAAAATGTTGGCGAAGACAATAGAATTTTTAGTAGTGCTGTTGGGGCAACAAAAGTTTTCAGTATATTTTAATCAACTTCTTGTAACTATAATTACAAATCATATAGAACTAACTCGGTAAACTAACGGGAAAAAAAAAAAAAAAAAAAAAAAAAAAAAACATTAATCTCGAATGATACGATGTTCTTTAAAATAAGTAGACTACAAAATAAAAATTGAACACAGACTACAATCCGAAAATATAGTAGCTGATATTCTTTCTAGAATCTTTTGTAATGACTGTATTTCAGAAAATAAAAAGGATATTAAATCAACTGAAATTTCTAGTTTCTATTTCTAATTCTACTGAAAATATTGCTATAGCATTAATACTAACGTCAGTTTTAAACTCACGATAACAATTAATACCAAGTAAAGATCCAGAATTTGGAAAAATACATAGATATTTAATTTTTTTTAAATTAAATTTCAACTGTTGAATCGGTAATAGCAAAGAACTGGTCCAAATCTTTTTGTTTAGAACATGGCTTACTGTTTTATTCTAAATTTTTTTTCAACTGACGGTGAATTACGAGTTGTAATTCTCAAATCACTTCGCCAAGCCGTTCTTTTGCTTCACGAATCTTCTGCTTCAGGGTATCTAGGTATTAGTAAAACATATAATAGAAGACTCATGAAAGTCTTTTACTCTCCGAAAAAGAGGCAGTCGGTTCGCGATTATGGTTCGAATTTTCACCTGTGCGAAAACTATAAAAATGTTAAATCGGCTTGTAATCTAATTCCATTAAAGTAGAATTTTCAAATCAATTTTACGGACTTGATTTAGTAGGTTCTTATTTAATTTTAAAGTTATTTCTCTTCCGATAGATCTCCTCTAATCCTAGTAAGTTTAGATATATTTTAATAATTGTATATTACTTTTCTAAATGAACCAAATTTGTGCCCTCATGCAATGCCTTAAAATAGCAGTGACCACTACTTTCTTTCAAAATTATAGTTCTTGGTGCAGTGTCCTCTCCAAATAATAACAGAAAATTATCCTCAATTTATCAGTAAAATTTTTGAGGCACTGTATGATAACCTCGAAATTAAATATGTTTTTACTGTTTTTTATCGACCCTCACCTAATCACGCCTAAAAAGTAAATCGTACGTGAGTACAAATACCTCGAAGTACATTGTTGAAAATTATAAAAATTAGGATCGGTTAATTCATCACTGTAGTTATGCTTTTTACACGTCACTCAGTGAAACTACATTAAAAATTCCAGATTAATTATTTTTAGGGTGTAAAAATTTTAATCCCGTTTCAAAAATTGATTATAGCTCATGTAAATGCACCAAAATAATGAAAAAAAAAAGTATCGAACCATTAATAGCAGAAGTACAAAAGAATTTATTAAAAACCAAAGAGCACCAAGCCCTGTATTATAATCTCTATCTACGTACTCTAGATATAAAAATTGGTGATGAAATCTTATTAGAAGCCCATTCTCCAAGTTCAGAGAAATTTAAACGTGTTGAAAATGTTGGGCCGAAATTTATATATTCAGTCTGACATATCTTAAAAAGACCTTTGTACTCTGTATGAACTTTTACAAAAAATGTAAACAAACCTGTATTTCACACACATTTTATCTTGTTCTATCTTATAAATATCTTGTATATATGTATATGAATATGTATTATAATTAATTTATTACAGTCATCAAGTGCAGAGTGAGGTGATTATAAAACTTATATATACATATACTAGCAGGCAACTCCCGCTTCGCTGGTCCCTATTTTTAAATGAATCACTATATTTACTGAATTCTCAAAAGTGCATTAATTTTTATCACGTGAAAAAAAAAAAAAAAAAAAGAGAAACAAAATCTGATTAGGAAAAATGTCGCACCGGGTTCTCACTGCCTTCGGAAAAAATTCCCAAAATGCTCTAACTGTTATTTCTATTATTTCCCCCCTTCGCCCCCCCCTCCCGTTTATCCTAATAATTTTACAAATTCGAAAATATCCGCAAACGATTTGTAAGTATCAAAAACTTCTTTGCACCAGTTTTGAACGATCTATCTCTATTTTTATTTTTTGCCCCTCCGCTCCCCCCCTTCCCGTCCCTCCCAACAATTTTAAAACTTCGAAAATATCCGCAATCGATGTGTAGGTATCGAAAACCTCTATGTACCAATTTTGAATGATCTAACTCTATTCTATTTTTTTTTGCCCCTCCGCCCCCCCCTTCACGGCCCTCTTAATAACTTTACACTTTCGAAAATATCCCCATTCGACTTGCAGGCCTCTAAAACCTATCTGTACCAATTTTGAACGGCCTAACTGTATTTCTATTTGTTTTTGCCCATAGCCCTCCTTACCGCCCCACCCTCTTCCCACCCCTCCTAATAATTTTACAAATTCGAAAATATCCGCAATCGATTTGTAAGTATCGAAAACCACTATATACCAATTTTGAACGATCTAACTCTATTTTTATTTTTTGACATCCCCCTCTCCCCTCCTCCTTCCCGGCCCTCCTAATAACTTTACACTTTCCAAAAGATCCCCATTCGACTTGCAGGCCTCTAAAAACTATCTGTACCAATTTTGAACGGCCTAACTGTATTTTTTTTTTGCCCATAGCCCCCCATTACCGCCCCAACCCCCCTTTCCCGCCCCTCCTAATAATTTTACAAATTCGAAAATATCCGCAATCGATTTGTAAGTATCGAAAACCTATATATACCAATTTTGAACGATCTAACTCTATTTTTATTTTTTTGCCCCCCCCCTTTCCCCTCCCCCCTTGTCGCCCTTGCTAATAACTTTACACTTTCGAAAAGATCCCCATCCGACTTGCAGGCCTTTAAAACCTTTCTGTACCAATTTTGATCGGCCTAACTGCATTTCTATTTGTTTTTGCCCCATAGCCCCCCCCCTCTGCTGCCCCACCTGGGGGCTAAATTTCTAAAATTACAGAAATTGGTTTTTAGATATTTGTATTAGCTATATTTTAGAGCAAAAATTTCACGTATATCTATTTTTTTGTTTGAGATATATAGGATTATGCTAAATCAAGTTTTACGCATGTGAAATCACGTTTTGCCCCCCACGCCCCCCTTGGGGACCGAATTTTGAAAATTCCAGAAATTGGTTTTTAGACATTTGTATTAGGTATATTTTAAAGTAAAAATTTTACGGATATCTGTTTTTTTGTTTGAGATATGAAGGATTTTGTGAAATCAGGTTTTTCCCCCCTCCCTCTTTTGGGGGGCGAATTTTGTAAAATCTCTTCTTAGTGGATGCCTACGTCATAGAAAGAACATTGTCACAAAATTCCATGCTTCTAGGTCCAGGGGTTTGGTCTGAGCGATGATGAATCACCCCCTCACTCACTCACTCACTCAGTCAGAAAGAACAATTTTATATACATATATATATATATATTTTTTCTGTTGCAAACTAAACTTATAATGTGTTGTTCTTTGTGTACTCTCAATTGCTTGCATCTATGTCAATGTAGGATTAATTTTGTAATTTTATATTCTAGTGTGCATTGACAGTAAGAGAAAAATTTAATGTTTTGATCTCTAAGCATAAACCCGTTTTTAACTTTATAATAATAACATGATTACATCTTGAGGAATTTTTGCCGTTTCTGCTTTAGTAGCTCAGACTGAGGAAAATTTGTTTGCGTATGCAGACACACTGTTTAAAAATTTTCATGTTAATAGAGACAAATACGTTTCTTTATTGTAAAAAAGTCTGTTTTCAATTTTGCATGAATATTATTAAAACCCGATTAATCTACTACGTCAAAAACGCCAAAGGCGTTTTCACAAAGGAGTTTGTTGTTCGTTTTTGAAAGGAGTTTGTTGTCTTTGGCGTTTCTGACGTAGTAGATTATTCGGGTTTTAATATTCCAACGCCAAGTCTCCTGTTATTACATGAATATTATATTTTAAGATTTTTTTCTTTACTATTTCAGAAAGTTTATTAAACTTAGAGATGAAAATTTTAAGTGTCTACGCAAAGTGTACTAAATCTATGTCTTTTAAAAGCCTCATAAAATCAAACAAATCTAGAAATGAACTATATCTTAAAAAAAAAAAAAAAAAACTTATGTAAAGTTTTTTTTTCTCAATAAATATCTAGATTTCCTGGTTTGTCAAACTGACCTGCTTACTCTGTTTGAAAAAAAATATATATATAATAATAATAATAATAGTAGTAATGGTTTAGCTAGCGAGAGATTTCTTAATATATATATATATATATTTATATATATATATTTATTATAAAATTACATCTCATATAGAGACATGATATCCCACGTGTATTTGTTGAAAACCACAATTTATAAAAGAATTCACTGTAAAGCACGTATAAAAAATATTTAATTAAAATCATTAAAAAACACATCGTGTCAAGGCCTTTCGCCCTGAAAATCAGGGCATCATCAGGATATAGATATTTTTAACAAGAAGTACAGTAAAATTATATATATACTGTAACCAAAATATGTCTCTTATGTATATATAATGTTACTGTACTTCTTGTTAATAAAATCTTTTTGTAAAAAAATAGAACCGACTCCAAAAAGGAACTACTATTCAAACAACTAAAAATGAAAGAAAATTGGCAGAAAATGGAACTGTAGATTGCGCCTAAAAGTATAAAATAATTTCCTTCGCCAAACAACCTATAACACTACAATTAATCATAACTTTTGAAGTCGGCGCAAAATTAAATGAAATTTAATTAGTTTTTAAAGGTATGTCTTTAGATCGGTAGCAACAAATGCTGTTCTCTCGAATGATCCATTTTCATGTTTCCTTTATTATTTTATCACTGTATACAATTGGTCTATTAGTAGCATCTACATAGAACAGTGAAGATTCTTCACTTTGCGGTATTTATGTTTCTACGAAGTTCGATCATCCTTGATGGCTTTTGAATTTGGCGATAAAAACGTAAGGCAAAAATATACACGCAAGATGTATATTTTCATAATATATATTGTACGATATGTTGTTTCATATTCTTGATTACTCTCCTGATATACCTTATTAAAATAATCATGATATCCCAAAGAAATTAAATATTTTTGCCAGATAATTTTGCGGTTTTTCGTTCACCAAGAACGTCAGATACCAGCATCTTAACCAACTTTTGCTGCTTACGAAATCTTATTTGTTTTCTTGAATCAAAGTAGTTTTCGGCTGCGTTTTGCAGGTAACAATGGGAAACGTCTATTTTGAATAGGATTTGATTTTTGTATTGAATAAAGATATCAATTTTTATTTAATTTTGCGCCGACTTCAAAAGTTATGATTAATTGTAGTGTTATAGGTTGTTTGGCGAAGGAAATTATTTTATACTTTTAGGCGCAATCTACAGTTCCATTTTCTGCCAATTTTCTTTCATTTTTAGTTGTTTGAATAGTAGTTCCTTTTTGGAGTCGGTTCTATTTTTTTACAAAAAGATTTTATTTTTCTCTTTTCAGTGAAAACTTATTTATATAGCAGAGCATCAGAAGACGTTCGACGGAAGATTCACAAATCACAACTGCCAAGAAAAGTGACTCAAAAAATGGTTTATGTTACTGAAAAATACATGAAATGCACCCAATGTGGACAAAAAAGTTACATCTCCATCTAGAAAGTTATCCACTCGAGAGACAATTGTGCCAGTTTTATTCTAGTCAAGTTATTTTTAAGTTGATTTTTCTCAAATGCTGCATTTTTAAGTTGTGTCACTTTTCTTGCCTTTATCGGATATGACCAAAAAACTATCTATTGAACGAACATACGTTAAATTAAAAAGTCTTTAGAAATGTAAAGAAAGGATACGCTGTATTCGTAACCGAAAATTCTGTTAGGCATATATATTAAACTTTACAGTGAATACGTGTCGGTTTAAAAAGCCTATGAGTTAATCGATGTGACCGCTTACAATAACCATACTTTGAATTTTATATACCATAAATGTCACCCGCTACGCTACAACATATGCAGTGTTTTTCAAGTGTGCACAAAATAGAAAATTGTGAACAAACAAATGCACGTTTTAAACGTTCTGTTTTTAGCATTAATGTCTAAACTATCTTTGCGTACTACATCGATGATGCTCTGCAATTTTATAATTCACTTTTTTCCCCTGTCTTGAAACGTTTCCGAGATAGGATTGCTAACTCCACTCTTTTCCACCAGGTGGCGCTTTAGGCGGTTGAATCGCATAGCACATGTCAACTTTACTGTACCTACATACCACTTTTATGACTATAGCTGCAGCTGTTCAGCAGTTAAAAGAGTCGGGACTGACTTTTTTGGGCACCCTGTATTTTCTTTTGATCGTAAAGATCTTACAATGACACCTATTGCAGACCAAGACCTTTACAATAAAACAAAAAGTATCAAAATCGGATCATCCGTTCCGAAGTTATGAACTAACAAACAAAAACAAGAACAAAAAAACATACGCTTTGAATTGAGAACCTCCTCCCTTTTGAAGTCTTGTTAATTAGAGCATTTCTTACGAAGTTATAAGCTTGCAAACACCAACAACAACACATAGCAAGAATTAAAAACACCCTCCTTTCTGAAATTGGTTGAAAACGACTTTGCGCTAATCGATGTGACCGCTTACAGTAACAGTACTTTGAACCACAGAGTATACGTATCATCCGCTACGCTGTAAAGCGTGCAACGTACAGTCGGCTGCAAAATTATTCGAGCACTAGCAATAATCCTTGCCAAAAAAAAGTACACTTAATGCAGTTTTGTTCAATAAATCCTTATCGAGTCATGTTCTTAATCAGTCTAAGAACATGATTCGACAAGGATTTACTTAGCAAAACAGTCTTAAGTGTACTTTTTAAATATAGGAATTATTGGCTAGTGCTCGAATAATTTTGCAGCCGACTGTAGTTCAAGTGTGCACAGTGTAGGAAATTGCGAACAAACAACTGCACGTTGTAACGTATTCGTGAGATGCGGTAGCGTAAAATGGAGAATATTACAGCCTTAAAATACAATTATTTATTTTCAAATACAATTAATCGTAATTTTGAGTAAATATGGGTTCAACAGTGAAAAAGGTGATGGAGTCCATAAAAATTGTGAGAGTTCTAAACTAGTCTGCCTTTACAAGGCAAAGTTTTTGATATCGAAGAAAAATAGCTTCGAGCCTCAGCTCGTACACTCAACTTAATTCCTCTCTGTCTTCTCTCTCTTCTCAGGAAGACTTGGTTTTTGGAGGGGGGTGAAAATTGTCCTTTAAATCTCCAATAGTCTTTAAGAAGGCGGTGATCCGTTGATCTCTCATTTGCTATCTGCAGGCGCCAGGATGGTGAAATTCGTCCCATGCAGAACATTTCTCCGGGCATTGTAACACATGTCAAGGCGTTTACGGGGCGGCTAGCCTTTTGTTAAATAATGTCAAAATCATAGACTTTCAGTCTACTCTGTTTGTTCGAAACATCACAACGGTTTAAGCGTTCTATTTTTAGCATTAATGTCTAAAAACTGTCTTTTCGTAGTAAATCGATGATACTCTACAACTTCGTAATTAACTTTTCTCCCATCTTGAACCGTTTTTGAGATAGGAGCGTTAATGCTGCTGTTTTTCACCAGATGGCGCTTAATTTTCTTTAGACTGTAAAGCTGTTATAATGGGACCTACTTCAGACCAAGATCTCTACAACAAAGCAAAAGTATCAAGTAACCATATTTTGAACTACATAGCGTATGTCTCACCAGCTACGCTACAACGTGAGCAATGTAGCTCAAGTGTGTATAGTGTAAAAAATTGCGAACAAAAAAAGGCACGTTTTTAGCCTTGTACTTTTAGCATCAATGTCAAAACTATCTTTTCGTACTAAATCGATGATGCTCTGCAATTTTATAATTCACTTTTTTCCCCTGTCTTGAACCGTTTCCGAGATAGAAACGCTAGCATGAATGTCTAAATTATCTTTTTGTACTAAATCGATGATAATCTTCAACTTTCTAATTCACCTTTTTTCTCTAGAGCCGTTTTCGAGATAGGAACACTAACTCCACTATTTTCCACCAGGTGGCGCAGCAAGCGGTTTAACCTTGTACTGCAGGGCCACTTTACCATACTTACATACCATTTTTATCACTATAGCTGCAGCCGTTTAGCAGTTAAGAGAGTTGGGACTGATTTTTTTGGGCACCCTGTATTTTCTTTAGATTGTAAAGATATTACAATGGGACCTATTGCAGACCAAGACCTTTTCAACAAAACAAAAAGTATCAAAATCGGAGCATCCGTTCAGAAGTTATGAGCTAACAAACATAAAAAAAACATACGGTTTGAATTGAGAACCTTCCTTCTTTTTTTGAAGTCGGTTAAAAATGGCTATGTCCTGATGATGCCCTGATGTTCAGGGCGAAAGGCCTTGACACGATGTGTTTTTTAATGATTTTAATTAAATATTTTTATACGTGTTTTACAGTGAATTCTTTTATAAATTGTGGTTTTACATATATATTGCCTAAATCAGCGTGAATTTTTTTTTTTTTTTTTTAATTATATTTTCATTAGGTGGGTTTTCAGATTTAAAGAGATAAAGAAAGTTTTTCAAGCATTCGAGATATTTTCAATTCTTTCGAAATGTCCAAATAGGAGCTTACAAAAAATAACTATGCCTGGAAAATAACAGAATGTGCTATTCAGTTTTTTTTTAATCCTTTCCAATAATGGTTAAGTGTGATTGAGATTTTAGCTAGTCTGTCCGTCTGTCTGCATACTGCTTTCGTTATTATTTATAGAGTGCCTAGAAATTAATACATGTTACTCAGTTTCACTGTGACATGTTTTCTGTTATAAAAAGTACAACTGCTTTGTCTAGAAAAATTAGCTTTTTTCACATATTATTCGAGGTGTATGCATTGTTCATACAATATATAGAAATATTTCTACTTAGACATAACGCAATAAAATGGTTTTCTGAGATTATATATCACATAGTTAAAAATAAATGTTTTTTTCTAGATTTGTAGTATTAAAACAGGTCGACACAAATGTAATTTAGTGTATGTTTTTTCTTTAATATTATATATATATATATATATATATATATATATATATATATATATATATATATATATATATGTGTGTGTGTGTGTGTGTGTGTGTGTGTGATTTTTGAGTTTTCTTATTTCCTAATTAAAAGCAATGTGTCTTTAAAAATGCCATCACGATGAAAATATACATTAAATGTTATACGTTGTAAAGAATAAGTGTAGTAGAGTAGAATAAGTGTAGTAGTGTAGCAGAACTATAGGATTTTTTTTTACGCTTAGCTATAGTTCCGGAAACATACTCATAAGTACAATGCTCTGTGACCAAAGTCCGCACAGAGAAATAGTTATATGTCTCTTTTGACAAGCTTTTTGAAGTATAATTTATTTTGTCTTTTTTTTTTCTTCTATATTTTTTCTTCTAGTGTGTTCTAAGCATGTCATCTAACAGAATAAATATTTTTGATCGATTTTTAGACATTTTCATAGAGCTCTAATATTTACCGAATGGGCAAGCAGTTTGTAGTAAACACTTAACTTTACAGCCGATTGCTTTTTTACTATTATTATTAAAGAGAATTTTTCTATAAATTAAAGAATTAATTTTTGGCTAAATATTTATAGAAATAATTAAAACTGCATTCAATAACAACCACCATAATCCAATATTTTCGTGATGTGCTTTACTGTACAAAAAACATTGTATACTGTAAGAGATGTCTTCTAAAGTTACTACCCAAGTAATTATTTTTGTTTATTTTTTACTGTTTTATGTATACTAATACTTATTAAAAACAATTTGTTTAAATTCAAATTAAAGTAGAATTTTGTAATATATTATTGATATTTACAACTTTTGTTTGATGGGACTTTCATCTATACAGGATTATTTGCATTGTACTTCATTATACAACTTTCAGATATAAAATAAAAATAGTTTAGGGCGTACACATATATCTATGAAAGCATTGGATGGTTCATCCGTAGTATTGACAAGTATATTTAGTAGATTTAATTAAAGAAGCGATGACTTATAAAGCCTACACCTTTCAACAAACGAAAATAAATGACTTTCAAGTAATGTTTATAATCTCAATTGCGATTTAAATTGCTTTTTTAAAGTTTATTGCACAGGAGAGTTTTCAAGGTTTTCACAATTACGCTTTTTAACCGACTTCAAAAAAAGAAGGAAGGTTCTCAATTCAAACCGTATGTTTTTTTTATGTTTGTTAGCTCATAACTTCTGAACGGATGCTCCAATTTTGATCCTTTTTGTTTTTTTGAAAAGGACTTGGTCTGCAATAGGTCCCATTTTAATATCTTTACGATCTAAAGAAAATACAGGGTGCCCAAAAAAATCAGTCCCAACTCTTTTAACTGCTAAACGGCTGCAGCTATAGTGATAAAAATGGTATGTAAGTATAGTAAAGTGGCCCTGCAGTACAAGATTAAACAGCTTGCTGCGCCACCTGGTGGAAAATAGTGGAGTTAGTGTTCCTATCTCGAAAACGGTTCTAGAGAAAAAAAGTGAATTAGAAACTTGAAGATTATCATCGATTTAGTACAAAAAGATAGTTTAGACATTCATGCTAGCGTTTCTATCTCGGAAACGGTTCAAGACAGGGGAAAAAAGTGAATTATAAAATTGCAGAGCATCATCGATTTAGTACGAAAAGATAGTTTTGACATTGATGCTAAAAGTACAAGGCTAAAAACGTGCCTTTTTTTGTTCGCAATTTCTTACACTATACACACTTGAGCTACATTGCTCACGTAGTAGCGTAGCTGGTGAGACATACGCTAAATAGTTCAAAATACGGTTACTTGATACTTTTTGCTTTGTTGTAGAGATCTTGGTCTGAAGTAGGTCCCATCATAACATCTTAACAATCTAAAGAAAATAAAGCGCCATCTGGTGAAAAACAGCGGCATTAGCGCTCCTATCTCAAAAAACGGTTCAAGATGGGAGAAAAGTTAATTACGAAGTTGTAGAGTATCATCGATTTACTACGAAAAGACAGTTTTTAGACATTATTGCTAAAAGTAGAACGCTTAAAACGTGCAATTGTTTGTTCGCAATTTCCTACACTGTGCACACTTGAACTACGTTGCACGCTTTACAGCGTAGCGGATGACACGTATACTCTGTGGTTCAAAGTACTGTTACTGTAAGCGGTCACATCGATTAGCGCAAAGTCGTTTTCAACCAACTTCAGAAAGGAGGGTGTTCTTAATTCTTGCTATGTGTTGTTGGTGTTTGTAAGCTTATAACTTCGTAAGAGATGCTCTAATTAACCGACTTAAAAAAGGAGGAGGTTCTCAATTCAAAGCGTATGTTTTTTTGTTTTTGTTTGTTAGCTCATAACTTCTGAACGGATGATCCGATTTTGATACTTTTTGTTTTATTGTAAAGGTCTTGGTCTGAAATAGGTCCCATTGTAAGATCTTTACGATCAAAAGAAAATACAGGGTGCCCAAAAAAGTCAGTCCCGACTCTTTTAACTGCTGAACAGCTGCAACTATAGTCATAAATGTGGTATGTACGTACAGTAAAGTGGACATGTGCTACGCGATTCAACCGCCTAAAGCGCCACCTGGTGGAAAAGAGTCGAGTTAGCGATCCTATCTCGGAAACGTTTCAAGACAGGGGAAAAAAGTGAATTATAAAATTGCAGAGCATCATCGATGTAGTACGCAAAGATAGTTTAGACATTAATTCTAAAAACAGAACGCTTAAAACGTGCATTTGTTTGTTCACAATTTCCTATTTTGTGCACACTTGAAAAACATTGCATATATTGTAGCGTAGCGGGTGACATTTATGCTATGTAAAATTCAAAGTATGGTTATTGTAAGCGGTCACATCGATTAACGCATATGCGTTTTAAGCCGACTTCATAAAGGAAGAGGTTCTCAATACAAGCCATGTTTCTCGTTGTTGTTGTTGAAATTTGTTAGCTTATAACTTCGTAAGAGATGATTTGATTTTAATACTTTTTTTGTTGTCGTAATGATCTTGGCCTAAAATAAGTTTCATTAGGATTTCATTAGGATATAAACAAATTACAGGATACTCACAAAAGTCTGTTCTCACTCTAACTGCTGAATGCAAGCAGCTCACTGGTAAAAGCAGTGTGTAAGTATCGATGTTGAAACTTCTGTCTATCAGCTGCAATGCATATTTTGCTCTTTGTTTGAACTTTACGCTGCGCAATTTCCAGCGCAGCGGATGACACGTATTTACTCTAAAGTTCAATATATATGCCTAACAGAATTTTCGGTTACGAATAAAGCGTATCCTTTCTTTACATCTCTCCAGACTTTTTAATTTAACGAATGTTCGTTCAATAGATAGTTTTTTAGTCATATCCGATAAAGGCAAGAAAAGTGACACAATTTAAAAATGCAGCATTTGAGAAAAATCAACTTAAAAATAACTTGACTAGAATAAAACTGGCACAACTGTCTCTCGAGTGGATAACTTTCTAGATGGAGATGTAACTTTTTTGTTCACATTGGGTGCATTTAATGTATTTTTCAGTGACATAAACCATTTTTTGAGTAATGTCACTTTTCTTGGAAGTTGTGATTTGTGAAACTTCCGTCGAACGTCTTTTGATGCTCTGCTATATAAATAAGTTTTCTCTGAAAAGAGAAAAATAAAATCTTTTGTAAAAAAATAGAACCGACTCCAAAAGGGAACTACTATTCAAACAACTAAAAATGAAAGAAAATTGTCAGAAAATGGAACTGTAGATTGCGCCTAAAAGTATAAAATAATTTCCTTCGCCAAACAACCTATAACACTACAATTAATCATAACTTTTGAAGTCGGCGCAAAATTAAATAAAAATTTATACCTTTATTCAATACAAAAATCAAATCCTATTCAAAATACACGTCTCACATTGTTACCTGCAAAACGCAGCCAAAAACTACTTTGATTCAAGAAATCAAAGAAGATTTCGTAAGCAGCAAAAGTTGGCGAAGATGCTGGTATCTGACGTCCTTGGTGAACGAAAAATCGCAAAATTATCTGGCAAACATATTTAATTTCTTTGGGATATCATGATTATTTTAATAAGGCATATCAAGAGAGTAATCAAGAATATGAAACAACACATCGTACAATATATATTCTGAAAATATACATCTTGCGTGTATATTTTTGCCTTACGTTTTTATCGCCAAATTCAAAAGCCATGAAGGATGATCTAACTTCGTAGAAACATAAATACCGCATTGTGACGAATGTTCACTGTTCTATGCAGATGCTACTAATGGACCAATTGTATACAGTAATAAAATAATAAAGGAAACATGAAAATGGATCATTCGAGACAACAGCATTTGTTGCTACCGATCTAAAGACAAACCTCTAAAAACTAATTAAATTTTATTTAATTTTGCGCCGACTTCAAAAGTTATGATTAATTGTAGTGTTATAGGTTGTTTGGCGAAGGAAATTATTTTATACTTTTAGGCGCAATCTACAGTTCCATTTTCTGACAATTTTCTTTCATTTTTAGTTGTTTGAATAGTAGTTCCCTTTTGGAGTCGGTTCTATTTTTTTACAAAAAGATTTTATTAACTTGATAAATTTGTTTCATAAAACCACTTTCCAGGATTGTTCTTTATAAATTTTTATGATACATTGCATTTGGATATTTATATCGAGCATTAAATGTTTGTTATTTCAATAAAATCTCTGATACTTACAAAATAAATAAATAAATAAATAAATAATAAAAAAAATAATGCTGCAAAAGACATTCAGGTACGAGTATTTCTCAAAATTAACAGTATTTGATTAATATTTTGATTTATTAAAAAATTCTTCGAAAAAAGTCCACGATCTGGTAGACCATCGACCATTATTGAACAAGTTCCTACATCATTTAGTCCCGGTCAAGCAATTTTAAAAACAGCATTTTGAGTTCAACGTGTTGCATTACGATTTAGTCCAAGAATTTTAAAACTACGTATTCAAGTTGCGCGAGAGATGCTTTAAGAAGGGAAAAAAAAAAAAAAAAAAAAAAAAAAAAACTGATACTGGTGGTGAAACTTGGATAGACGCTTTTAACATAGAAACAGCTGAACAATCAAGTGAATGGCACTTGAAAATTGAAGCAAGACAAAAAAAAAACAGCCCCGAAGTTTCTTAAAAATCAAGGTAATGTTGAGTGTTTTCTTTGATTATAACAGTGTTTTGCATTATGAATCATCTGGTCAGTCAGTCAATAAAAATTATCATTTGTGAGTTTTTCGCTGTTTGCGAGAAGAAATACTTTGAAAACGACCTTAAATATGGCGAAAATTCTCATGGATTTCACACCATGATAATGCACGTTCTCACACTTCTGTTATTATTTGACAATTTTCAACCAAAATTTTCGAATTAAATTAAAAAAAAAAAAAAAAAAATACAGTCCTGCAAGCATCTCTTTTTTTCTTTTCTTTTTTTTTTTTTAATGAACCGTGTGACTTTTTTTCCTTTTTTTTCCTCACAGTTGAAATTGCCCTTTCATAGACATAGTTTTTTATCCATTTAATTTGGTAAAAGAGCATTTTCTGCGATCTATGAATGTTATTCATAAAAAACGAATTTAACAGATATTTTGATGATTGGAAGCAACGGTGGGGGAAAAGAATTGAAGTCTGAGAAAAGTATTTTAAACAAGATAAAATGAATTTTGACTAACAAATTGATACCTTTGTTTTATTCCACAATAGCGAGTAATTTTTTATCACAGTAGTACACTTGGGAAAAAATAAAATTAAAAATATTATTAAAATTTCATAGATTAAAATTACTGCATTAAAAGCATATAAATTTGTATACGTTTTCTTATATATATATATATATATATATATATATATATATATAGCGGAGACCCGTGTACCTAGGGCCGCTTTTTTTCGATGCCCCAAAACAGAGTCCTTGACCTGTTTAAAATTATCAAACTGATATGTACATATCTTTAGGACTAATTACTTCCAATTGGGATTAATATAAATACCTAAAATAATAAATTCCGACAAATAGAAGGTTTTTAAAAAAACTTCACCCGTGGCCCTAGGTACAACACCCTCATTGTACCTGGGGCCAGACCTCATTGTACCTAGGGCCATTCTCTCAAATTTAGATTTCACTTCGTAATGAATAGAAAACAAGCATATAAACATGTATTTTATAAAAGAAACAATATCAAGTAATATATTTATTTATCATATAATAATTATCATGTTGTTGCCTTAATTTAAAACACGAAAATGTTCACTTTTTTTTCTTTCTTTCTTTTTTTTTTTTTCTGTGTGATATTCCAACAGAGTGTTTTTTTTTTCTTCAATTTCTTTTTTTTCTGGAATGTCTCTTGGATTTCTACATCTCTCTGGTTTTCGGTCACATCTTTTCTTTGATGTGGGAGGTTTTGCTTTAGGTAAAGGTTTTTCTTAGGTTCGTACCTGTTAAAGCATAACACACGAAAAGATGTTAGATGTTGAAGGTTTCGAAATTTCAACAGGACACGAAACAGAGGCGTCCAATTCTATCATTGTTGGTTCACTTTCTTCCTGGATTTTTTTATTTTTATTTATGGAGGGGTCTTGTCTTTTAGTCACATTTGAACTTAAATATTCATCCTCAGTGAATGTGTTTTTATTTATTTGCTATATGCCGGATACACGAAAGCCTGATAGAATGTTTACAGGAGTAAAGGCCGACGAATAGGACTTGCGAACATTTTCAGCAACGTCATATATAGTGATAGGTTTACCAGGGTTTGCCAGCATCAATTACTATAGGCTGTACTGTGTTTCTTAACATTTTCTCGACCGCTGACGTAGATTCACTTCATTTGAAAATATGAAACTCCACCAGTGGGCGTTTCTTTTGCAATTTGTATGTTATTTTTTTCTAAAAAATATACACAATATTCATATTTGTACAATCAGTGTACTATGGATGCAAATACTTTGATTAGAGAGAGAGAGAGAATGTTTATAATGCATATCCATTTGTAAGATAAATGTGAATATAGAAAATTTTGTTTTGAAAACTGTAACTTAAGAGAAAAACGCCCGCAGGCGGACTTTACTATCAAAAAGACAAACAATTGCGGTCGCGAAGGAGTTAAAAGGTCCAAACACACTGGCCCTAGGTACAAGGCAGCGATGTGGCCCTAGGTACAAGTTTTGGTAACTTTATTCAAAAAGCCTTCCACTAAAAAATCCAAATGCAGAGAGGTCTAATTAAATATCTCATTTATTAATTAATATAACAAGCAAAACTATACACTATAAATGAAAGAAAAATATTTGACTTGCCTTTGTAAAATAGCAAAAGAGATGAGCTGCAAAATTTTACTTCAAACCATGTGAATTCATTTTCTACATGTAACTTGTCAAAACTCTCTCCTCAAAAGTTCCAAAGTAGTTGTAAAAGTTCAATTGGTCTTGTTACTCGCCCAACTGAGTATTAAAACTTAAAATTAAATATTATTCAAATAAAGTGGGGTGGCCCTAGGTACATGATGGCCCTAGGTACACGGGTCTCCCCTATATATATATATATATATATATAAATATATGTATATGAATATATATATAGGGTATTTCTAGGAGAGATGGCCAGTCTAAATATTTACTACACTTGATCATAGATGGGAACGTAAACATTGTACGTTCGTAGGAAATAGGTCTATGTATTGATTTATTGCGACGTGCAGATTTACTTTTCGATTATAAAAAGGAAGTAAAATTTTAATCTTTATTTGATGTAGCTGTTATTTATTTATTTTTTTTTTATTTATTTATTTTTTTTTTTTTTTGAGTTAGATATCTAATATTCTACAATACGTACGTTATTTTATTTTATTTTATTTTATTTTATTTTTACTGTACGTACTTTTGAGGAACGTATATAATTCAATCTTTGCTTTTATGCCTAAAATAAAGGAGTACAATGGCATAGTAAAATTTCAATTGGGTGGATAGCTGTCCTAGAGGGCCACTTTTAAAACAATAAAAATTTGTGATGTACCATCGCCAACAAAATTAGCTTATGATAGTACATCAGTTCCTGATATAACCATAACAAAAAAGTTAGAAGACGTACCAATGGCATTTATGGCACGTTTAATGGCATATAGGTAGCTACGATTTCACATTATCAGAAAATATTGAAAAACATCCGAAACTTTCATTCCAGAAATAGATAAAATTGATAAAAATGATTAAAATCCTGAAAATGTCTGAAATATTTGTAATTAAAAAGCGAAAACACGACACTTCCAGCAACGAGGAAGATAAAAAATATATATCTAAATTTATCAGATTCTATAGATTCCTAGGGAATAGCATTTTATGAGGATCCCAGTGTTGGTTATGGAGAAGAATACAATACCACATCCGTAACGAATGGCAGATTAAAATGCATAGTGTACCTGAAGTGATTCCATGAAACCTGTAAAAACTATCAAGACTTTTGCCAAAAGTATGGTAAAATATTACGAAAAGTAAAGGATTGAAATTATACTTCTAATTCTATTTACTTGAAATTTATTCACTTATTTTCACCGATATTTTCACTCATTTTGCTCTTTACAAATTTCTATGTATTTTTCATGATTGATTATATCAAATGAGTTATTTTTTGCTTTTTTAACTTTGCTTTTTTTTTTTTTTTTTTTTTTTTTTTTTTGAACTGGGTGGCCATCTCTCCTCAACTTGAAGGAGAGATGGTCATTTGCTATTTTAATTTCAAAGTGTGTTTACCACATTTTGTCTTCAATATTTAATTATTTTTTGCCCAAAATGTGATGAGGACATGCATACGAATTTTAAATATGCACAAAATTTATTATCTTTGCATTTTGGTAATTTTCATTTCAATCTTTGAAAATTATGTCCTTATACCCTAAATGAAATTTGACTAATTACGTAATGCGTAAAATTTGGGAATTAAATTATAATATGAGACGTATGACAAAAAAAAAAAAAAAAAAATATCTGATTTTAAAAAGTTTTCAATATCACGACATGATTCATCCATTGGAGAAAAATACGAAGCTAAGTACTGTTTAAGAGGTCATATACAGATATTAGAAGAAAAGTGAATATTCATGAAAATAAAATTAAAGATGTTTAAATGTTGTTTTTTGGCTAAGCTATCAAACACATTGCTTAAACATATCGTTATGCCTTTTTGTATTACAATCGAAAAAAGATGCACATAAAATTAAAGTTTAGGAACTTTTATTACACAATGGATTTTCTTTTTAGAACTATTTTTTTTTCTTATTTATTTATTTTAAGTGAGCCATAAAATTAGTTATCTAAATGTTTAAAATTAAATTAAAATACAAGGATTTTTTCATTTTTTTTTTTTTTTTTTAAGTCTGGGGTATTTTATAAGTATAATTGTACCTGTTATGTCTGTCTAAAAGAAGTAAAACATCAATTTTGCTTGAAATTTATTTGAATACACTGCTTAAATAATGTTTTTTTTCTTTTTTAAAGTAATATATATATATATATATATATATATATGTGTGTGTGTGTCAATTGAAATAGGTCGTAAAGAATGAACAAAAATTGGGATTTTTTTTTTTTTTTTTTTTTTTTTTTTTTTGTTTAAGACTTTTTTATAAATATGTTAAGGATTTCTATAATCATGGTTAATCTAAGCTCTAGTACATACATAGAAAATAGCTCCCAAATTATCTTTATTGAAAATAAAATGTAAAAGAAAATAAAGATTAGTATTTTGTAGATATAAGTCAAAAAGTTATGTTTCAAACATCGCGAAATATTTCTATTTTTCATTTCATTTTCAGAAAACCAATATTGATTTTCTGGCACCCGGCCAGTAGAAAATATAGAAACCAGATATCTGTAATTATAACATAGTATATTTGAAATGTTTTGCAGATCGTATCTAGATATGAACTAGTTTTTAGCATCTTTTTCATAAAATATTGGATAGTTGCAGAAATGTAGAGATTTCTTTATCAACTTCTTTCGTTCTTTTTATTATTCAGAGAAAATAGGACAGATTTTAAATAAAAAATAAAACATTTTATTAAAAAAAAAAAAATAAAAAAAGAAGAAGAAAAAGAAGAACTTAAACATAAAAAAAGAAAGAAAGAAAGAAAACTATTTGGCATACGTGGACTCTGCTGTAGGTCCGCATCTTGTATTTGTACTCACAAATTTCTACAACAAAGTATACTATACACTGTTAAAATTTCAACAGAAAACTCTATGTAATGATTATCTTAAGTCTTACGTAAAATTACAGAGAAAAATAAACGAAGATGTTAAAATTTTTTATTTTATACATTCACTTTAATAACTAATATTAATTTAATTAATTTTTGGTGAGAATATATTTCGGACTTGAATGCTTTTTCTAAAGTAGAAACAGTCATTTTTAATTTTAATTAAAAAAATAAATAATAAAATTAAGTAAAAATACAAACAAAAGATTGAAAATCTCGATTATTCAACTCACTTTTAACTAAGAATTACTGTAAATTTACCGAGACTCTGGGTAAATATTTACAATAAATTTACAGAAGTTTTTAAAAGTATAGTCACGTGAAGGAAAATGGTTTCACCCGATCGCTTGACACGGTTGCAGTCAGAAATGCCTTATGTACTGGGCTACCTATCGTTCATTTCGATATAGTGTCACGTGATTTTAAAAACATTTCCGACTTTCCTATCTTCATTTGTATTTGAGATATTATACACACAGACCAACATACAAACTAACTAACATGCAAAAAACTTACTAAAATACTCACCAAAACACATAACAATAATTTTGTAATTTTTGCATTCCTCACAACTCAAAATGTGTAAAATGTTCAAAAACCGAGTTCAAAAATTTCCCCATATACTTTAAATTTGCCATATCTATATATGATAGGGAACTAAAGTGGGAATATAGCCAACGCAGTGTTACTAAAATTTTAAGAATTTTAGGAACCATTTTACAATTTTGTCACCACTTTTTTAAAAACAAGACTTTTTTACTCAATTATTAACATTAGAACCTTCAAGAAAAGAAAAATTTTGACGATAATTGCTGCAGTATAATATTACGCGAGCAAATTTTTATGAACGCTGCGAGGCCTGGGCATATGAAAATTCATATGGTTAAAAGATCATTTTCAGTTTTTATTTTAAAATTTACTAGAAAAGCATGCTATTTATTTTCAGTTTTTTGTGGATTTGTGTTAATTTTAATTAAGAATTAAAAAATTAATAATAATTATATGACTTTCACGAAAGAATTATATGAAAAAATTATATGACTATATTTTTCAACGTTTAATAATTTAAGAGGCATGACACAACATAATTTAGAAAATCAATATTACATTAACTGTAATGATTTGACATATTTAAATATTACCTTTATTTTTCTATATAAAATCAATTAAACTAACAACAAAATACTATATCTAGCAACAAATAACAAGATTTTATGAAAAGTACCTATATATATATGGAGAAGACCCTCAAATTCCATTACTTATGGCTTGTTGGAACCGACCGGGACATAGGCCTAATGTCCAATCAGTACCTTCACGTGGTTCAGTTATTAGTAGTGCCTAGCATTATGAACCAATACTGATGGGCTGGCACCAAGACGACCTATTTGGTGTTACATGGCGAACTCCTCTTTCATATTTCAAAATGTCTGTTTCATATGTACAATGGCCCTCAGTCGCCGGTTTCAGGAATGACACTGCTCTGGGCAGCAAGCAGTAAACCAAGAAATCATAGGGTGTGAAGAATCATATGGTCAGCTGCCAAGGAATGAATATATGTACTTTAAATTGCAGGTCCTTGAGCTACGAAAATAGACTCCTTGAGCTTAAAACAAAAAATCTACGACATATTACATGGGATATTGTAGGACTCCGTGAAGTTAGAAGAAAAGATAAAGATTTTCTAGATTTGACGAGTGGAAATATGCTTTATTATCAAGGAAGTGATAATGGAATACGTAGCGGAGTAGGATTTTTCGTTAACAAGAACATAAAAAAAAAAAAAATCTATTTAAGAAAAACTTTTAAAACCCAAATTCTTAATGTATCATTTCACATAAATCTTTTCGAAGTTATGATTTTGCAAATTTTTTTTGTATTAAGGTGAAATGTTAAATTTCAGCGGAAAAGAATTTGTACTCTTTTATAAACTACGAAAGTCTAGTCGGTACGGCAGTCGAAGATTCGATACACGCCTGCTTAAGCTAATCTGGTTGTGCCATCTATCGGTCACTACAAAGGTAAATATACATAAAACTTTTTTTTTAATAACTGCATAATTGTTTTACAATTATAAAAATATGCATACAATGTTGCTCCCTGCAAACAATTGTTTTAATTTTGAGTTAGTTTTAAAAAATATTTTAAATATGTTTGTGTACTACTTTGGGAATTTATCGATGAGTTAATTTTATAAAACATTTTGTATGTTTGAATACTAAATTTTCCCCTTAAATTTCAGCATTCGAACATGAGGAAAAAAAAGGCTTCAAAGATTTTTAGGATACTGTGTAGTCAACGAAAAATTTTCTTTTATCAATTGACATCTTTTCTACTAATTATCTGCAAAAATTAACACTCCTGACGTCGACCACCGCGTTACTAACATGGCGCTCTAACCACCTGAGTCACGGAGAGATAAATGAAAAAGCTTATATTTACCTTAAAATGGAGGCGCATTTTTTATTAGCTTCAGATTCACAAATATACCGTAGTGAATGACAGTTAGTACATAAGAATTTGGGGAAAAGTAATAAAAGCCACAAACTTTTTTAATAGAGTTGCAACACTCACCATCAAGCTCTCTAAACATTATAATGCTCAGATAATTCGCGTTTATGTTCCAACCAGCACATGTGAAGAACAATTTATCAGGAAATTCTATGGGGATGTTGGGAAGGCCCTCAGCAAAACCAGAAGGCAAAATCTTAGAATCATTATGTGAGATTTCAATACATGGATTGGTGCAGTTGGTGCATTTGGAAAGGAAGTTATAGATGATACCCCCACCACCGCCGAGACACATACTAGGCGAGTCGTATTAACCCTGGTCTTTATATTTAACGCCCCAGCCCCCCGTTCCCGCTGTTCCATGTCTTTTTCTAGTCAAATTTGTTCTTTTATTACTTCCTGTGTGAGCGTGTTTTTTTTTTTTTTTTTTTTTTTTTAAACACACTTGACAGTGAGTTTTTTTGCTTTTCTACTCATGCTATTTCTATGGGGTTTTTACCTCCCCCCCCCCTCTTTTTCCATATTCTAAAGTGGCGGTATTGTTACTTACTGATTGTGCCGTGACAAATAGATTTAACTCTGGTAGTGTTCACAGACTGGTACGTTGCAAGATAATTTTCCAGATCGCATTGGGAAGACAGAAACTGGTGCAAATTCGAAACAAGAGGTTTAAACTACAGCTTCTAAAAAAAAAAAAAAAAAAGAAGAGAGTTCTTGCTTGAATTGAAAACAGATTTCAGCTGCTTTAGGATACAAAAGGTGTCAATGAGTTCACGATGAACTTTGTGTTCGTCTGGAATGAGCAAAAATTATTGCAGGTTTAGAAGAAGATAAACCTATTAAAAAAATCTCAGAAAGCAGTCGAGAGCTTATAGAAAAGAGAAGAAAAATGAAATGTAAAAAGGAAAGTATTACTGCAAAGGTTGAATTTTCAGAACAATGTAAAAATATGAAGAAAAAGATTGTAGAAGACACCAGGAATTTTAATTATAATATGATCTAGTAAATTATTGAAAAAAATAAAGATTTGAAGACTGCAAAGAGAAATCTAATACTCGGTAGGAAAATAATTCTAGCTTTAAAGACAATTAATGGAAATATCATTTGGAATCAATAGGAAAGTCTAAAAGAGGCGAAAATTTTATATTCAGAATTGTATAGCTCACCTGAACAATTCATTGGTTTACCTACTTATCAGATACAAACGGCGTTATTCCAACAATATCATAGGAAGAAGTAGATATGGCAATAAAAAGTAATGAAAAATAGAAAAACAAGGAGTTTATTTGAGGATTTTCTATTTTATTTATTTTTGCATTTTAAGGATTTTGTATTTTAAAAGGAGTTGGGAATGAAGCCACTGAAGTTATTACTGAACTAGTCAAGAAATGTATAACATTATGTAATCGTCCAAAGGGTTGGGGAAATGCTACTAAAATCTTACTCTTTAAGAAAGGAGAAAAAGAAAATATTAGAAACTAACGTCCTATCAACCTACTTTCAATTTTGTGTAAAATTTTGATGAAAGTTCTGACAAACCTCTTTCAGAAACATTTAGGTTTGGCGCAACCTAAAGAACAAGCAGGATTTCGAAGTGGATTTAGTACCTTTGACCATATTCATACAATTAGAGAAATTATTGGAAGAAGTAATAAATACGAACTCCCTCTCCCCATGGATTTTTTGGAATATGAAAAATCTTCTGGGTCTATATCATCACTACCAGTTATGGATGCATTAAGGAATATTAATTTAGGATATATTCACCTTATTGGAAATACCTATAAAGAAGCAACAGTTGAATTAAAACACTACAAAACCAGTAATGCATTCAAAATCAGGAAAAGGTGTAAAACAAGGGGAAACAGTTTCGCCTAAAGTCTTCAGTGCAGTACTTGAAGAAATTTTTAAAAAGCTAATTTGGGAAAAATAAATCATAAAAATTGATGGAGTGTTTACAAATAATTTGAGATTAGATGATAATATTGTTCTTCTTGCTTCCTCATTTGAGAATTTTGAAGAAATGCTTCAGGAATTAAACAAAGAAAGTAAGCTTGTTGGATTGAAAATGAACCTCAGTAAGACAAAAATTATGTCAAATTCCTTTATTTCTCCACTGAACATCACTGTTGATATGGATAAATTACAAACGGTGTGGAGCTTTACTTATCTGGGACAAGTCCTTTTAATGTACGGGAACAACACTGAAGAAATTAAAAATCGACATAAACTTGCATTGAGAGTATTCGAAAGAAATAGCGCTATATTCAAAAGTATCTTCTCGATTTGTTTATAAAGAAAAGTTTTGATCGCCTCAATTTGCTTTTTTTCACTTATGCTTCAGAAACTTGGACATTAATCTGTAAAACAAAATAAAAACTTCGAATAACCCATAGAAGCACAAATAGATGCATGTTAGGATTCACTCGATGAGACAGAAATCGAAACACTTTATTTAGAGACCAAACTACAGTTATTGATGTTATTTCTAGAGTTAAGAAGTTAAAATGGAGCTTGGTTTGGCCCCCTATCAGATGAAATGATGATTGATGGACTACCAATCCTGTTTTCGATACTGACAGATAAGAAAAAACCGACGCGGAGACCACTGTGTCGTTAGAAAAATAAAATAGTGAAGTTTCAAGAGCAGAATCAAGAAGTATTGCAGAATACAGGACCGATTGGAATCATCTAGGAGAGTCCTTTATGCTGCAGTGAATTGATAAAAGTAGAAATTGATGATGATGATGATTATATGTATATATATGAATTACCAGAACAAGAAAAATTAAGGTTTTTTCTAATAAGGTTACAGACAAGATTTAAGAGAAAATGTTAAGCTTTAACAAATAAATAAATGAATAAATAAAGAAAAATAAAGAAAGAAAGAAAATGTAGACTGAATGATAAATATTAGAAATTTCTAACTTTTTAACATGAAAAACCACTATTTGATAATATTTTAATCCAATGTCCATTTAATATTGTATCCTCAGGTCCAAAAACATTACTCATTAAGAAACACAAATATATTTGTATAAATAATAATCAAAGAATACCCAGTATATAAATCTATACATATAATAAAATAAGATGTTCGTGTGTGGGGTGTGTCATTGTGTCTGTATATTCAGAGCCTTTTAGGAAAACGGCTGATCGCAGAGCTACACACATTTGCATCGAGGTTCGTAATGGCCTTTCCTGATGCACCTCGAAGCCCGATTTTCGAATTTTTGATGAGCTTTTTCTTAATTAATTAAAGTGTGAAAATAATAGGCTTCTAATTTATGATAAATAAGCCATTTAAAATTTATCCATAATTTAATTGTTGCCAATTTTTTTGCGACAGAAAAAAAAAAAAAATAATAATAATAAAATAATAAAGTGAGGAAAATAAATTAGAATTATCAGTCGTATCGTTACAAATAAGGTACCAAATGAAAGGGAACATTAGTGTGAATCCGATGGATCAAACAGCTTATAGATAGGATTATTAGATTTTTTTTTTTTTTTTTTTTAATTAACTAAAGTATGAATTTTAGTTGACCACAGCAGAAGATTGTATGGAAACCGTTAGGAGATATGAAAAAAAAAAAAAAATATGCTTCACATTAAGTCACATGTTTTTGAAGTGGGATTAAAATTCCAGTTTTCAATTTTTGTTTTAAATTTTCTCTCACTAACACAAAAATATAATATACAGCTTGTACCCTTCAAGACAACTTGAATTTCAAATTTCATCAATTTTTCTGGTTAATAAACAAAAAAAAAATACTTTTTTTTTTTTTTTTTTTTTTTTTTTTTCAAATTAAATTTTATTCTAACTTCAAAATGATTTATGTGATACGATATATTAAGAATTAGGGTTTAAATTTTTTTTTTTTTAAATAGATTATTTATACACTATGACCCATATATTTATTTTATCAGTTTCATTAATAGATCCTGCTGGGCGATTTTTTAAATTTTGGTGTTGATGTACACCGAACGTTTTTGGACAAGAAGTTTAATATAGCAACAGCCATTTTAATCTAAGCATGCTCATCAAAAATATAAAAATATAAATGATTTATTTTTATAGAAAGTTTACAGAAAAAATGCAGTTTTAAAGATAGCAAATTTATTTCAACAAGCACTATTTTATTCCTAAAACCATTAAAAGTATAAGCAGAATAGGAAGGATTCTTATGTATAAACAAAAAGGTGTCTGATAAAATTATTAGCAACATAATCTTCGCGTTTTCATACAAAAAAAAAAAAAAAATCATCGCTAATATTGTGACAAAAATTCAAAAGCCGCCACTGGAACTACATAATATAGTTGTGTAGCATGATAATGTATACCTATTTATTTATTTTTTTATGTAATAATCTCTATGCTAATTTATCATACAAATGAATGAGCCTCTGTGTGTTACTGCACTTGCACGCTTTCGAACAGAAATATTTGATTAATTCAAATTAATATTTAAATAAATAAATAAAAATGTGTTTAAGGGGAAATAAATATAAAGATAAAAAGATTAGTTTTCTAAAATAAGGCAGAAACAGTGCTCATAGCATATTGTTACAAGGAATTATGTCTAATTGTTACAAGAAATTAAGTCTAATGAAATGGTGAAAAAAAATCAAAAGTCGCCAAAGAGAACTATATTAAGGCTGTACTGTAATCAAATTTACAAACAATGAATTATATATAACAACAAAAAATTAATTGTCTCTTTCGACAGACGTAGCCGCTCATAGCATATTGCAATATTTGGCGTGAAATTGCTGTCATTTTATGTTTGATTGGATAAACAAAATAAGCATAAGAAATAACGTAAAAGCAAATATTATGTGCAACACGTATAGTGTTGGTCACATGTAACTGTGTTTCAAATATAAAAGGGATACTCAAATTTTTTCGATACTATCTATTTCGAAACTGTTATATTATAAGAACCTAAATGAAAGCTCATCGGCAAATCATTGTCGCAGGTAATAGGGACAGGCGCCTGAGTTTCAGCGGATGACCTAATCGCTGCAAAAGGCAGCAGGGACCTGAAACGAGCTTTTGAGCAATTTCAGTATTTCATTTTATTTTTATAAAGCTATATAGAAAAGAGTTTCCTTTAATATAGTGACCAGCGAAGCTGACAAAGCATGCTAGTGTCAAATATATATATATTTTTTTAATACAAAATATTGCAAATAATTATATCATATAAGAAAATTAGAGATATTCTCTTAAATCTAGGAATGATACTAGAAGAATAATGGTACCTTTCTAAAAGAAAATTATCAGTCTCTGGTAACCAATGACTTGCCTCGAACAAAACGTAGCAGAAAGTTTGTTTACTAGGAAACTATTGAATGATTTTGATAAAATTTTATAATGATGGCTTCAGAAAATTTGAAAGTATTTTCCTTATCTACAGGAAAACTAGCTTTCGCTGTTACTTTGCGATCCACCCAGTGGAAACAATTAATAAATATATTTCAGAAAACCAATACCAGTGTATTCACTAGTAGTCATTTTTACAAAGAGACCGAGTAAATTCAATCATTCAGGTAGTAACACATGAAATATATGAATCACATTTCTAAATTTTTCATGTGTGCATACTGAAAAATTACAGAAGCCTAAGTATAAACATAAAATAGAGATATTTGAAGATATATTCCTTAGCATAATAATAATAATAATAATAATAATAATAATTAAAAAAAAAAAAAAAAAAAAAAAAAAAAAAAAAAAAAAAAAAAACTCATCAAGAATTAATGTAAGAGAAACAAATGTCTACGTAAAATAAAGTTTTAATGTCAGATTACATTTTCACGTATTGTTAAAAGAAAGAAGAAAAAAAATCTTCTAACTAAAAAATTAATCTCACACCTTTACTCGATTAAGTACATTAAAGAGATAGGCTTGATTACATTGACTATTTGTTGCAATAAAATCTACAATTAAAAATTTATTAAGGAGAAATATCTTCCGTGTTGTTTAAATGGAAAGACATTTAAAGATCATTAAGTTTAATGGTGACATAAAACTTTTTACTGAATGGATATCTAGTATTTTATTTTTAAGTATTACGTTTACTGCTAAAAAGAACCAACCGATTTCAAAGGAATAATTATTATAAAGTACTTTTTTTTTTCGTTTTTTTTTATTAATTTATTAGAGATTTAAAACAATAATTTACAATATATCTGTACTGATAAGTATAAAGGATTTAAGTCCAAAAATGTTGAATTTGAGTTAAGTACATAGTCAGACTCAGAAAAAAATTCTCTGTCGATTGGTATAAAAGATTTAAATCCATGTCATTTAGTCTTTGAGAAAATCCATTGTTAAAAAAAAGATTCAAGTCAGAAATTTAGCATTAATCCTTGGTATAAAATATTTAATTCATTTTTTTCCCTTCATTAAATGAAGATTGACAATCACTGAACGGTATAGAAGGTATAAATCAACCTAATCCATTTTTCCTAATCGATTCTTCTGATTAGTTTTAGCCAGTTTAACTTTATTTTTCGTCTCCTGAAAAATCAAGAATATGGACTTAAATCCTTTATACTTATCAGTACAGATATATACTCGGTTACTTAAGGTTACATTTTTATAGTATGAGTTTAAGCTTCAATTAATGTGCCTAATTCAACTATATATATATTGTGTGTGTGTTATGTTAACTTCTAGATTGAAAAGATTTTGCATTAGAACATTGTTTGGCCTGTGTAATTTCATGTTATTTAAAAATAAAATTAAAAGAAAGCAGAAACAGAGTTACTTAAAATCTATAAAATTATTTTCTACTTATTTTAACCATCAGTTTACTACGATTCTCTAGTTAATTGGATATTACATTGAATATTTTATACTTATGCAACTGAAAGAAAATACTATTTTAATTTTTCTTCATGATTTATTATATAAAAAATTTAAGTATTTTTTACATTAGCTATTATAAAATCAATTTATATTTTGAAATGTACAAATGGGATAATCAATACTTTAGCTTGGAAAATATAATTCTTTATACATATACCTAGATTTATATTACATTAGAATGCTTTGGTATCTTCGCTGGTCACTAAATTTATATCAACAACAAATATATATGAAGTTATAAAAAAATTTAGCTCTGATTTCCCATTGAAATAAGTCAAAACGTCGGCACAAAATCCTGTTGATTTTAGCAGCATCTTACTTTTTACTATTGTGTAAGTTCGAGAAACCACTGTCTGTTTTAGCGCCTAACACTAGCTGTTGTGTAGGCGCAGAAAATAAAGAAATCGTACATGAAACTTGGTATGGTTCTCATTGAGTCTCGGACCAGTTTGTCTGGGATGTGAGTTCCCACAGCTCGTATCCGATTGATTCGTACAAGAAATATGACTGCTAAAGAAAAATGATTCTTTGCTAAAAACGCAGACGAATATTTTGACAAAATTTTAGAGCAATAGTATGATACACGGAAAAGCCGGTTGGGAATGTCTATCTACCATCTGCAAAACTCATCGTCGGAAGAGACTAGAACCACAAGCCCAAGCAGGGAAAAGACCCGCCTTTCATTGAACAGTTTACATTATACTTTATTTCGAGTGTAAAACGCCGAATACTTACATTATGAAGTAACAATTGAAATACGCAAGCGAAGTGTGACGTCACTGACCGTCCGTGGATGCAAGAAAATGACTTCTTATGTTAATCTCCCTTCGGATTTTTTGTAAAATATTATTAAAAATCGAGGAAAATTATTTCTCGATTTTAATCCCAATATTTGGGTATATATATATATATATATATATATATATATATATATATATATATATATGCATTAGTTATCATGTGCATGTGTTAGATTGAGTTAGTTTGCAGTCAAATTGACAAAATTTTAATTTTAAATTTCACAACTCTGTTGTCCTTGGTGTTTTTGTATTTGGCGATCAGAAACGTAATACGAAAATATACATGGCAGATGTATATTTTTGTAATATGTATGCACGAAATATTGTTTCATATTATTCGTTACTCTCTTAATACATGTTGTTAAAATAACCATGATTTTTGAAAGGAATTAAATTATGTTCGCCAGATAATTTGGGGATAATCTTTTTTTCTGCCAAGGATGACAGATATTAAATCTATTTCGCTGCAACATATTAGTATCTTATATCGGATACCTTATTTAGACATTTGAAAATAAATTTGACTTAAAATTATGTTAGAATATTTATCACTTTCCTTTTAATTAGTACTATATTAGTTGGATATTTATTGTGTAGATATCATCCTTTGAAGGGAAATGCTTATGTTTTCAACCGAATATGGAAGTTTGCCATTTTTTTCTAGAGTTTTCAAATTTAAAATTCAAATTTTATCAATTTTACAGCAAAAACAACTCAATCTAACGCGTGCACATGATAACTAATACATATCTATAACCAAATATGTGTACTAAAATCGGGAAATAATTTTCCTCGATTTTTAATAATTTTTTACAAAAATTCCAATGCGCGTTTAACATAGGAAATCTTTTTCTTGCATCCACGATCGGCCAGTGACGTCATCACTTCGCTTGCGTATTTATATCTTATGGGACGTGTAAATATAGTGATATAGGAATGCCCATCTCTTAATTTCCTTTACGATGTTTTAACAATGCACTTGTTTTAAAGGTAAGACTTATTTCCACATACAACATTCATAATTTTATAATATTTAGATAAAGTATGTACAAAGGGAAAATGAAACAAAACAAAAACAAGTATTCATAGGAAATATATATATATATATATATATATATATATATATATTGATTAAATGCGTATAGAGAGGAATAATAGCCCAGTTAAAAAAAAAAAAAATCTGCAGGTAATCTGAAGGTGTTTGTTACAAAAATCATAAAATCTGTAAAATAACTGCAGTTTAAAAGCAAAAAATTTGCAATTTGGAAGCAAGTAATTTTTTTCCCCCGCTTATATTATTCATTGTTCCAAATACCTTCATATTACCTACAGTTTCGTGCATTTTTTTTTTTCCCTTCTACTTTTTTTTTTTTTTTTTTTAGCTGGGTAGGAGTCGTCAGGAACTATGGAAAGGTTTGAATGAAATTGATATTCGTTCGATGCTACGTAGTCACGTCTAAATATATTTACCCAGGAATAATACTCTGTCAAAATAGATTTACCCAGAAGCAATACCTGCCAAAATAGATTTTTTATTTGATTTATATATAAAAAAAAAAAAAAAAAAGAAAAAGAAAAAAGAAAAAAGAAAAGAAAATGCAATTATCTTTTGTTACGCGGGCGTTTTCTAATTTACTTAATTCAGTCTCTTTAAATGCGAAGAAAGCTGTACCTTGTTCCATTTTGGAATAATCTGCGAGAATATTTAATATACTTTGTAATTTTGTTGTGGTATTATTTTTATATCTCCCGGTTTTACAAACGCTTTGACATTTTGGCAAGAAATAACTCATGATTGGTTTTGGCTGCTTCGCTAAAAACAAGAACTATCCACATCTATTTTTAATATTTCGGGCAATGGTGGGGACTTGGCAAAAATTTCTGAGGTCTCTCTTGAAGGTATGTTATATTCTCTTGAGATTAAGAGAAAGACCTATTTTTGAGCCTAGTTCAAGTACCTCTAGCAAAGCGAAGCCCACGTATATGGAAACAACATGGCACAGGCGTAGCTAATTTAAGCTGTAGAATGATATCACACCAAATTTCGAAAAGTAATTGTGTACTAGGATCTAAAATTGAAGAGAATTTATATAAGCTTTGAGAACTTGAATAATTATTCTCTTTTGGAAAGAATAATTGGTATGTGTACACATTGTCTTATTCAGCAGCTTATAAAAATCATCAAAGAATAAAATACTTTCTACTACTTCTATTCTATAGAATTTCACAACAGGAATTAAGCAAATTCAAGCTTCTACTTGGAATGCAAAACAAATAGGAATTCAACATCCTAGATGTTAAAATCCTATGTGAACATTACACTCCACAGTTGCTATTTAAATGTATTTAAATTAATCATATCCCATATGTATAAATTAATTGGATTTTTTCAAATAATAAAAATATAAATATATATATTTAAATTAAATTAAAATAAATTTTAAATAAATAAAACCATGTTAGAAGTCAATAGTAATAATAAGAAAAAGAAGAAGAAAAACGCTAGGTCCTTTGTAGTTATTTCATTTTATTTTTACTTTGAATTATATTATGGAAAATGTTTCAGAAAGTTATCGATTTGTTAGCAAATTGTGCATACAAACAGAACACAGCTTTGAATGAACTATGAAAACAATCACAATAAATTGAACAATACGTAATTCAATATATATATATATATATATATATATATACATTATTAACCAAAAATAATTTTCTTTCGATTTCTTGAATAATGAATTGAAAGCATTTCAACGAGTAAATTTCTCATTCTCATTCAACTAGAAATCATTTCATATTTAATTTAAGTGAAAATTATTTTTCCTTTCACGATGTAAATTGAAATTATTAATTTAATGAATAAAAATATATAACCGTTGATTAAAAGTTTCTGATTTTTATACTGTAATCTACATTTAATTTTTTTTTTTTTTTTTTTTTTTTAAACATATTATTAATTTTCATTTTCGATGCTTTTGAGAAATACATTTATTAAAATACTATAGTAGATATTGCGTTTATAATCATTACTTGTATATGAAATAATTATAGCTCGAATTTTCTGAATCTATAAATTTAATGATATTGAATGTTATTAATTTCTATGCAGAGGATATTCCAATGTCTTAAATGCTACTGATATATTAATTTTCATAAAACCATCAGACCACAAATTTGTAATGTTACTTTCACTGAACAGTTTTTTCAACTTAATGAAATAAAACTTAATTGAACTTGAGATTAAAATATAACTGTGTACATCATAATAATCATAATGATTACTGCAAAAGACCTGTAAAATTAAAAAACAAGCTAAAAATTCAAAATTATATAATTTTGAATTATAAATGTATTAGGAAAAAGAGAACAACACAGTGACCGGATATATATGTAAACGGCGGTCACACGGTTTAAAACTTCGAATGGAATTTCTAATATGAGAGGATTTTATTTTAGGGAACAGAAAAACATATACAACGAGAAATGTATGAAACAATTTGCTTTTGAATACCAGCAAATTTTTTTTTTAATAACTTTTGTAATATATCTTTATTATACTCGTAATATTATTCTTCTAATAATTATTCTTAATTTTGCAATCCAATATTATTTTAGCATTATCTTACTTACTTTTGGATAATAGTATTCTTAGGCAAAAAATAAGCGTATTTTCTATATTATTTTAATATAAAAAATAATGTATTTTGTTCAAAAATAAGAGAATAAAAAGAAAAGTATTTAAACATAATAAAAAATTTTACTATTCTTCTTTCCTAAAAATTCAGCTGCTGGGACCGGGTTTCCGGTGCTCCCTCAGAGAAAAGTGTCCTCGTGATGACAGCACCCAATGATAATTTTATCAGAAATTTTAAAAAATGAATAAATAAATAAATAAATGTTGGTAAATATGCATAGTTCGTGATTAAACCAAGGTTTTAAAAACTAGTATGTTGTGGCCACCACAAGACTTTCTTCTATATTTTCCTATATTAATTCACTAAGTGCAAATAATTTATTAAAATTATCTAACAGAACGAATGCAAATATGGTCAAATTGTGTTTTAGATCTCTCAGAACGAGTAAAACCGACGAACACCGGAAGTCGAAAATTTTTAGGAATCCAATACTTTCTTCTATTGAATATAGAAGAAAGTAAAAATTGAATTCATTTTTTAACAGAGTTATGTGCAAAACAGTACAATTTTCGGTAAAATTTGCAACACGTATAGGCAATGTAAAATTAATTGTATTCGAAAAAGGAAAAAAAAAAAACTACGTTCAATCACTAGTCAAATCTATTTTTAATAAGTGTAGAAATTTTAAATACGATTATCAATTTATGCATTAGTTTGTATGAAATCGTCTTCATTAATAATTTAATTAGGAATAAAATATTTTTTTAAAGACTTATATAGAATTGTCAATTCTAAGTTTCATAAGGCGAAGGTTCTTCTGCAGCTGCAATGGTCAGGGCACCCTTTTACTTATGCCTCAGATGAATGTTTGCATCTTGAGACCCAACTACAGCAAGATAGCTCCCAGTTAGTCCAGACTACTAACGGCTGTATTCACCAATAACTTCAATTCCCAGTTGAACACGAAAACTTGAAAAGCGCATAAAGTCTGGGTACTGCTTTTCAAGAAAATTTGATGAGTTGCTTATGCCATCTAGCAGCATTGTTACTTTCAAATTTTTCAGCAGGAAATAACCAATCAAAGATTATATGAAATCTTCGTCGCTAGATGGCAGACGGAGGCGGAAATTTTTTTAGAAAGCTGTACCCTGCCTTTAGACGCTTTTCAAGTTTTTTCGTTGAACCGAGAGATAAAGTTAATGGTGAATACGGCTGTAAGACGAATTTTCAAAGCTACTGAGATTCATGCAACTTGGACATTGTCAACGATATCAGGCCAGCATTAGTACTTAGATGAAGAAAACTTCGAAAACTGTCTGGTCGAAAGCCATCATATACATTAATGGTGGCTGGTGCACGTAAAATTACTCGTAGCCGCAATGCCTTCTATGTTTCCATTCCAAATTATACTTCTGGGGCTCACTGAATCGAGGGAACAATCCGCTCCATGGAGAACAAAATTTGTGACGGCATGTTTCCGGACCACCACTAGGTTTCAGTCCTAAACCGTCGACAATTGCCCACCGAACACCTATTGCGACGTAAAACTCAACCAATTAATTGAATACTATTTTTGAATCATGTTTTTTATGTTCCTGTACATTTATTATTAAAACGAATGTTTATTTATGTGACTTCTGATCCTGGATTACTATAAGATATCAGTCTTCGGGATATACCCTACCTTTCCTAGAATTTCTGAAACATAGTACTGAAACACATTGCATACATAATGAAATGTTTAAAGACATACAAAATAATATGGTGTGTCACCTACACAATTTCCCCTTACTTTGCATTTCAATACTGTAAAGATAGATTTCATAGTAAGTCTTAAGAACAACAGCGTAAGATAATAAATTTCAATGTTCTTTTAAAGTAATCTAAAATAGATTTAGGTGCAGTTTAATTAGCCATGTAATTTTGTGTGAGGGAAGCTACTGCCCCACTCAAACCTCGTTTAATTACAGCGCATACAATTATTTAAAAAAAGAAAAAAAAAAGCTGTTATTTATTTCCTTTCCAACTTAATAAGGATACCTAATGCTAACTTCAAAATACCAAATTTGAATTTACTATAGCTACTTGTTTTTAAGTTGTGCTGATAACAGATTTACATACAGATCGACTGCTGAAAATCGGGCTTTCATAGTGAGGACTCCTCAAAACATGATTTTATACAAAAACCAAATTTAAAAATTCAAAATTACTTTGTTTACTGTATGGGTATGAAAAATTAATTTTCCTTCCTGAGCATCCTGAGCATATCATAGTTGGTCGAAATAGTACAAGGTAGCAAAGCTCTTCGATCAATTATATTCAATAGAAAAAAATGTTTGGCTTAATTTTGGGTAGTCTTGCATATTCTGTATACACAATATGCACTTTAAATATTATTGTATACTTAAATTTAATCGCGCATGAAAAATATCTAACACAAAGGGAATTACAATTCCAGCAATTTCTAAGTATGGCCTCCAATATATCTAAATGGTTTGGGTAGCCCTGTAAATGAATGATGAATGATTTCCATATAACCATCTCCACAAAACATGCTTTTATGCATTAAAAAAAAAAAAAAAAAAATCATTTCATTTTATTTAAAGCAGCTTATAGATGTCAAATGTCCCCCATAGACGTAATGAGGAAAATTTAAAATCTATATTCAAAAGTACATCTATATTTTACACTCATTTAAAAGCTTCCTTTTTAATACTTGGAAAATGAAACAGTTGTGGACTGTTTGAGGCTATTAAGGTCTGTAGGCTTTTAACCATATCTGCCATACGACCCCAAAGATAGATATCGCCAGGATTGATACCTGGTGAATATAGTTGCCAATGCAATGAACCAGGATAATTTTTGATAGGCGATATTGATGACTGATAAGCGATAACTCGGGCTCAAACACAAAATTAAAACTGTCAACTGTCTGTTGTTCAATTCTGTTCATTTTGCACATCAATTTCCTGTCATAGCTGTTATATTTGCGCCAGCATCTCTTGTCAGACCATCTTTCACAGAACCAAACGTTTCAAATTTTCATATTTGATCCCTTACTATTGGTCTAGATGAATTAGTTTAGTTTCTGAATGTGGCAGATCACAAAGCAGTAGTATTGCATTTTCATCATATATATAAAAAAAGTTTTTAAAAATAAAAATACGGCCTTCGTATTATTATGATACTTTGCGAGACATTGTCAAAATAGCTGGGAGCTTACATGAAATGAATTCCTCTTATGGCCTCTTTTACAAGGATTTCTAACTGCACACACTTACAGCGCCATCTAGTCGCTCAGTCAAATGTTATTTAAGCTCAAATTTTTAGGTTAATTAAAATTCAGCCTGTATGTGAAATGCGTTCGTAACATAAAAAAAAAAAAAGTAAAAATATATAGAATTGGGTGCATTTTCTGAATAATTTTGATAACTAAAATTCGTGAAAAGATTTTTTTTTAAATATTAAGAAATAATTTTAATTAAAAATATTAACTAATAAAAATCTGTAATAAAAAATCCCTTACATGCCAATTTCTTTAAAATTTTATTTTTATACGAACTTAATATTTTATCTGAACTGAACAAAATACAAGCTGGTTGTGTAATACTGCCATTAACAGAAATCGATTGTTATACATAAAACTTCTATTATACTACCGTTTTATGTTTTTGTAAAAACTAGCGGGAACTTTAACAGATGCAGTTCTTATACCTTCAAAAATATCGATTTTCTTCTTCTTTCCAAATCTAAATCAACTATTTTATAGTAATAATGATTTTCTTTTTCCAGCTTAACTTTAATAACCCTATTAAAGAAAGAAATTCAAGAAAAAAAATGATTTATTTGTGTTTTAAAGAACTCATGTGTTTTTAATACCTTTAGATTGGAGTTGGAAATATATGAAAAGTAGTTAGTTCTATATTCTTTAAATATATGTGTCGAATACTTTTTGTACTTGTTTAGAAAATGTTTTGAGGCAATATTTTTTAAAACATTAAGAAATAGCTTCCTTGAATGGGCATTCACTTACTTCAATGTGTCATTTAAAAAATATACTGATTTATTGCTTATTTTTTGTTTAAAAAAAAATCTATGAAATTAAAATTTTTTTTTCGAAAATATGATGGCCTAATCAATTCAATTACGTTTATTTGGCTTCGCTATTGTATCTTGCCCCAAATAGTCGCTCTTCATTTTAAACATTATTTACATTACTTTTAAATTTTATCTGTCATTAGTTAAGAATAAACGTAATTTGAATGAAATTTAAGAAATGCATTTCTCCTCTAGTTTGCCTTACATGATAGAAAAGAAAACATTTTTTTGAAATATCATGTATATTTTTTAACAAGGGAAAGTGTTGTTTTAAGATTGTCCTATAATAATTTTTGAATTTAAATTGTAATTAATTTATTGGCAAATTTTAGCTGCTGAATTGCAGCAGAAAAAACCCAAATAAAGTTAAATTTTATGTTTTGAATGCCAAAGGCGAAAAGCTTAATCAGATTACATTAACTTTTTAATGCCAAGAAACATAACTACAACGAATAGTTGTAATTCTTAAATTGCAACATCATGTCTTTATATTTTATACACAATTTTTATTTACTTTATTAAATTTCAGTATTGCATAAATTTAAAATAACGGTAATTAAAATTACATTTACGTCTACATTACATTGCATAATATTACATATACACATTTATAAATTTACTTACAACGTGCATTTACATTAATTTGCAGGCGATAAAAATAAAATGAAGTGATGTTTAATGAATTAAAATCAAAATAAGAATGTTTAGCAGCTGTACGTTAAAAGTATAATTATAGAATTGCAAAATAACTAGATTTTGTTTAGAAGAAATGCAGACATAAACTCAATTTTAATAATTTTTCAGAATATTTCTTCTGCAATTTAGCAGCTTCTTCTCCTGAAAATACTAGTCTTGATGAAATAATTTGCCAAGATTTTTTTCAAGAAAATCATCTATCAGCACATAAAAAAATGTCTTAGTAACGTTTCTGTGCAACAAATTCGTTCGCTGCCATTATTATTCAAAGAAATTGTAATAACAATTTGATAAAAAAAAAAAAAAAAAAAAAAAAAAACGTGTGGCACTCGGGGACTGCCGCGGTAAAGCTATTGCATAGCATTTTTTATCAACTTATGCAATTATAATTGTTTATTTATTTTATTTATGCAGTATTTTTTTTTCTTTGATATTAATTCAAGTTCTGGGGGGGGGGACTCATGTCAAAATTGTGCCTTGGGGGGGACTCATGTCAAAGTTGTGCCTTGGGGGGACTCATGTCAAAGTTGTGCCTTGGGGGGGGGACTCGGGACTCACGTCTAAGTTGTGCCTTGGGGGGGACTCATATCAAAGTTGTGCCTTTTGGGAGACTCATGTGCCTTGGGGGCGACTCATGTCAAAGTTGTGCCTTGGGGGGGACTCATGTCAAAGTTGTGCCTTGGGGAGGGGACTCATGTCAAAGTTGTGCCTTGGGGAGGGGACTCGTGTCAAAGTTGTGCCTTGGGGGGGACTCATGTCAGAGTTGTGCCTTGGGGAGACTCATGTCAAAGTTGTGCCTTGGTGGGGACTCATGTCAAAGTTGTGCCTTGGGGGGACTCATGTTAAAGTTGTGCCTTGGGGGGGACTCATGTCAAAGTTGTGCCTTGGGGGGGACTCATGTAAAGTTGTGCCTTGAGGGGACTCATGTCAAAGTTGTGCCTTGGGGGGGACTCATGTCAAAGTTGTGCCTTGGGGGGACTCATGTCAAAGTTGTGCCTTGGGGGCGACTCATGTCAAAGTTGTGCCTTGGGGGGGACTCATGGCAAAGTTGTGCCTTGGGGAGGGGACTCATGTCAAAGTTGTGCCTTGGGGAGGGGACTCGTGTCAAAGTTGTGCCTTGGGGGGGACTCATGTCAGAGTTGTGCCTTGGGGAGACTCATGTCAAAGTTGTGCCTTGGTGGGGACTCATGTCAAAGTTGTGCCTTGGGGGGACTCATGTTAAAGTTGTGCCTTGGGGGGGACTCATGTCAAAGTTGTGCCTTGGGGGGGGACTCATGTCAAAGTTGTGCCTTGAGGGGACTCATGTCAAAGTTGTACCTTGGGGGGGACTCATGTCAAAGTTGTGCCTTGGGGGGACTCATGTCAAAGTTGTGCCTTGAGGGAACTCATGTCAAAGTTGTGCCTTGGGGGGGGAGTCACGTCAAAGTTGTGCCTTGGAGGGGACTCATGTCAAAGTTTTGCCTTGGGGGAACTCATGTCAAAGTTGTGCCTTGGAGAGGGGACTCATGTCAAAGTTGTGCCTTGGTGGGGACTCATGTCAAAGTTGTGCCTTGGAGAGGGGACTCATGTCAAAGTTGTGCCTTGGAGAGGGGACTCACGTCAAAGTTGTGCCTTGGGGAGGGGACTCATGTCAAAGTTGTGCCTTGGGGGGGACTCATGTCAAAGTTGTGCCTTGGGGGGGATTTTAATAAATGCACTTTGTTTATTCATATTTAAAACACTTTATACACAAATTTTACGCGTACAGCTATTCACTGTTGTACATAGATGATAGATACCTATACACCTATATACTTTCTCACAAACAGCTGCTTACGTATTCGTCCGATTTCGGAGCAGCTCGTCTCGATCCGTGCGAGCTTCGTACAGTCGTACCATATACATACACGTTAAGGTTCAACTAGTCGCAGGCTCGAACTCACTCGTGGACGCGGCCAAAAAGCACGCTGTCTCACCTAGCATTGTGTCTAAAAGAGATAGAATCAGTTATGAGCAGTTAGCAGCTAGTCTACACGCATACGTCTAATCGCACGCACACAAACACCGTGCCGAAGTCTGCCGAACTGACTGTCTGCCGAAGTCTGCCGAACTGTGTTAGGTTTATTTTCGTTACGGAATTTCTTGATTCGGTCACCGCGCTCAAAGCCCGCGATAAAAGTTATGCAATAGCTTAAAAATATGTATATATATATATATATATATATATATATATATATATATATATTATAGTTTTAAAAAATTAAAGAACACGCTTTTATAGAAATGTGAACTAAAAAGCACAAAATATCTATCTTAGTATTAAGATTCAGGATAAGAGAAAATCGTGTAAGTGATACACCGTAATATTTACATACATTTAAATCTTTAATTAAAATAACTTAGAATTAACAAAAACCATTTTTAAAAAATTTCCCCTGACGGGGATCGAATACTGGACCTTTAGGTTCGTAGCGCGGCGCCTTACCTCTACGCCATATCGTTCACGAAGGGGAAGTATTTTTTTTAACCGACTTAAAAAAATTGTATGAAATGAAACTAAATTGCGCCAAAAAGTATAAAATAATTTCCTTCGCCAAACAACCTATAACACTACAATTAATCATAACTTTTGAAGTCGGCGCAAAATTAAATAAAAATTGATACCTTTATTCAATACAAAAATCGAATCCTATTCAAACTACACATCTCACATTGTCGCCTGCAAAACGCAGCCGAAAACTATTTTGATTCAAGAAAACAAATAAGATTTCGTAAGCAGCCAAAGTTGGCGAAGATGCTGGTATCTGACGTCCTTGGTGAAAGAAAAATCGCAAAATTATCTGGCAAACATATTTAATTTCTTCGGGATATCATGATTAATTTGATAAGGTATATTAAGAGAGTAATCAAGAATATGAAACAATACTTCGTACAAAATGTATTATGAAAATATACATCTTGCGTGTATATTTTTGCAATACGTTTTCAACGCCAAATCTAAAAGCCACCAAGGATGATAGTTATCAAAGTTATACCAAATTTGCAAAGAAAACTCTAACTTCGTAGAAACATAAATTCTGCATTGTGAAAAATGTCCACTGTTCTGTGTAGATGCTACCAATGGACCAATTGTATACAGTGAATACAATAATAAAGGAAACATGAAAATGGATCATTCGAGACGACAGCATTTGTTGCTACCGATCTAAAAACAAACCTTTAAAAACTAATTAAATTTTATTTAATTTTGCGCCAACTTCAAAAGTTATGATTAATTGTAGTGTTATAGTTTGTTTGGCGAAGGAAATTATTTTATACTTTTTGGCGCAATTTAGTTTCATTTCATACAATTTTTTTTTAATAGTAGTTGCTTTTTGGAGTCGGTTCTATTTTTTTACAAAAAGATTTTATTTCACAATATAATTTTTTTGTTTGCTCCCAGAGAAGTTACAAACAAACAAACAAACAAACATACATACATATATACATACATATATACATACAGGTGAAGCTAATAAAAGCGTGTTAAAAAATACTGCATTTGTGATAATAATAAAATGTATGTATATAGAGTACTCACTCATTTTCTTTCACTATTTTTTCATCACTTTCTTCATTAATAAATGCACTTTGTTTATTCATATTAAAAACACTTTATACGCAAATAAATGCACTTTGTTTATTCATATTAAAGACACTTTATACGCAAATTGTACGCGTACAGCTATTCACTGTTGCACATAAATGATAGATACCTATACACCTATATACTTTCTCACAAACAGCTGCTTACGTATTCGTCCGATTTCGGAGCAGCTCGTCTCGATTCGTGCGAGCTTCGTACAGCCGAAGTCTACCGAAGTCTGCCGAACTGTGTTAGGTTTTTTTTTCGTTACGGAATTTTCTGATTCGGTCGCCGCGCTCAAAGCCCGCGATAAAAGCTATACAATAGCTTAAAATACGTGTGGCACTCGGGGACTGCCGCGGTAAAGCTATTGCATAGCATTTTTTATCAACTTATGCAATTATAATTGTTTATTTATTTTATTTATTCAGTATTTTTTTTTCTTTGATATTAATTCAAGTTCTGGGGGGGGGGGACTCATGTCAAAATTGTGCCTTGGGGGGGACTCATGTCAAAGTTGTGCCTTGGGGGGACTCATGTCAAAGTTGTGCCTTGGGGGGGGACTCACGTCTAAGTTGTGCCTTGGGGGGGACTCATGTCAAAGTTGTGCCTTTTGGGAGACTCATGTGCCTTGGGGGCGACTCATGTCAAAGTTGTGCCTTGGGGGGGACTCATGTCAAAGTTGTGCCTTGGGGAGGGGACTCATGTCAAAGTTGTGCCTTGGGGAGGGGACTCGTGTCAAAGTTGTGCCTTGGGGGGGACTCATGTCAGAGTTGTGCCTTGGGGAGACTCATGTCAAAGTTGTGCCTTGGTGGGGACTCATGTCAAAGTTGTGCCTTGGGGGGACTCATGTTAAAGTTGTGCCTTGGGGGGGACTCATGTCAAAGTTGTGCCTTGGGGGGGGACTCATGTCAAAGTTGTGCCTTGAGGGGACTCATGTCAAAGTTGTGCCTTGGGGGCGACTCATGTCAAAGTTGTGCCTTGGGGGTGACTCATGTCAAAGTTGTGCCTTGGGGAGGGGACTCGTGTCAAAGTTGTGCCTTGGGGGGGACTCATGTCAGAGTTGTGCCTTGGGGAGACTCATGTCAAAGTTGTGCCTTGGTGGGGACTCATGTCAAAGTTGTTCCTTGGGGGGACTCATGTTAAAGTTGTGCCTTGGGGGGGACTCATGTCAAAGTTGTGCCTTGGGGGGGGACTCATGTCAAAGTTGTGCCTTGAGGGAACTCATGTCAAAGTTGTACCTTGGGGGGGACTCATGTCAAAGTTGTGCCTTGGGGGGACTCATGTGAAAGTTGTGCCTTGAGGGAACTCATGTCAAAGTTGTGCCTTGGGGGGGGAGTCACGTCAAAGTTGTGCCTTGGAGGGGACTCATGTCAAAGTTGTGCCTTGGGGGAACTCATGTCAAAGTTGTGCCTTGGAGAGGGGACTCATGTCAAAGTTGTGCCTTGGTGGGGACTCATGTCAAAGTTGTGCCTTGGAGAGGGGACTCATGTCAAAGTTGTGCCTTGGAGAGGGGACTCACGTCAAAGTTGTGCCTTGGGGAGGGGACTCATGTCAAAGTTGTGCCTTGGGGGGGACTCATGTCAAAGTTGTGCCTTGGGGGGATTTTAATAAATGCACTTTGTTTATTCATATTTAAAACACTTTATACACAAATTTTACGCGTACAGCTATTCACTGTTGTACATAGATGATAGATACCTATACACCTATATACTTTCTCACAAACAGCTGCTTACGTATTCGTCCGATTTCGGAGCAGCTCGTCTCGATCCGTGCGAGCTTCGTACAGTCGTACCATATACATACACGTTAAGGTTCAACTAGTCGCAGGCTCGAACTCACTCGTGGACGCGGCCAAAAAGCACGCTGTCTCACCTAGCATTGTGTCTAAAAGAGATAGAATCAGTTATGAGCAGTTAGCAGCTAGTCTACACGCATACGTCTAATCGCACGCACACAAACACCGTGCCGAGGTCTGCTGAACTGACTGTCTGCCGAAGTCTGCCGAACTGTGTTAGGTTTATTTTCGTTACGGAATTTCTTGATTCGGTCACCGCGCTCAAAGCCCGCGATAAAAGTTATGCAATAGCTTAAAAATATGTATATATATATATATATATATATATATATATATATTATAGTTTTAAAAAATTAAAGAACACGCTTTTATAGAAATGTGAACTAAAAAGCACAAAATATCTATCTTAGTATTAAGATTCAGGATAAGAGAAAATCGTGTGAGTGATACACCGTAATATTTACATACATTTAAATCTTTAATTAAAATAACTTAGAATTAACAAAAACCATTTTTAAAAAATTTCTCCTGACGGGGATCGAATACTGGACCTTTAGGTTCGTAGCGCGGCGCCTTACCTCTACGCCATATCGTTCACGAAGGGGAAGTATATTTTTTAACCGACTTAAAAAAATTGTATGAAATGAAACTAAATTGCGCCATAAAGTATAAAATAATTTCCTTCGCCAAACAACCTATAACACTACAATTAATCATAACTTTTGAAGTCGGCGCAAAATTAAATAAAAATTGATACCTTTATTCAATACAAAAATCGAATCCTATTCAAACTACACATCTCACATTGTCGCCTGCAAAACGCAGCCGAAAACTATTTTGATTCAAGAAAACAAATAAGATTTCGTAAGCAGCCAAAGTTGGCGAAGATGCTGGTATCTGACGTCCTTGGTGAAAGAAAAATCGCAAAATTATCTGGCAAACATATTTAATTTCTTCGGGATATCATGATTAATTTGATAAGGTATATTAAGAGAGTAATCAAGAATATGAAACAATACTTCGTACAAAATGTATTATGAAAATATACATCTTGCGTGTATATTTTTGCAATACGTTTTCAACGGCAAATCTAAAAGCCACCAAGGATGATAGTTATCAAAGTTATACCAAATTTGCAAAGAAAACTCTAACTTCGTAGAAACATAAATTCTGCATTGTGAAAAATGTCCACTGTTCTGTGTAGATGCTACCAATGGACCAATTGTATACAGTGAATACAATAATAAAGGAAACATGAAAATGGATCATTCGAGACGACAGCATTTGTTGCTACCGATCTAAAAACAAACCTTTAAAAACTAATTAAATTTTATTTAATTTTGCGCCAACTTCAAAAGTTATGATTAATTGTAGTGTTATAGTTTGTTTGGCGAAGGAAATTATTTTATACTTTTTGGCGCAATTTAGTTTCATTTCATACAATTTTTTTTTAATAGTAGTTGCTTTTTGGAGTCGGTTCTATTTTTCTACAAAAAGATTTTATTTCACAATATAATTTTTTTGTTTGCTCCCAGAGAAGTTACAAACAAACAAACAAACAAACATACATACATATATACATACATACATACATACAGGTGAAGCTAATAAAAGCGTGTTAAAAAATACTGCATTTGTGATAATAATAAAATGTATGTATATAGAGTACTCACTCATTTTCTTTCACTATTTTTTCATCACTTTCTTCATTTATAAATGCACTTTGTTTATTCATATTAAAAACACTTTATACACAAATAAATGCACTTTGTTTATTCATATTAAAGACACTTTATACACAAATTATACGCGTACAGCTATTCACTGTTGCACATAAATGATAGATACCTATACACCTATATACTTTCTCACAAACAGCTGCTTACGTATTCGTCCGATTTCGGAGCAGCTCGTCTCGATTCGTGCGAGCTTCGTACAGCCGAAGTCTACCGAAGTCTGCCGAACTGTGTTAGGTTTTTTTTTCGTTACGGAATTTTCTGATTCGGTCGCCGCGCTCAAAGCCCGCGATAAAAGCTATACAATAGCTTTAAAAAAAAAGTCTCTCTATATGCATACATATGACAGGTGCATAGCATCATTTGTCGCTTTCTGAATAATCTCCAAGTGACAATTTCATATTTTCCTGTCAATTCCACCTCGCTACCTCTATCCCTCTCGTTCATTAATATCATTCATTCATTTCTTTTTTGGTCTTCCATGTTCCTTTTTACTTTCCAAACATTATATGAAAGAAAAGTATTCTAATTATGATTAGTGAGAATGGAGAGAGAATGGTCAAGAGAGAATGGTCGTTAAATGTTCCGAATTTATATTTATGACTGTCATGATGTCTAGTTTGATTTGTTTTATAATTAAATGTAATTTTGGGCACTCTTTTATCACTCATCCCTTTACATCATCTAATTTCATTATTTCCTCATTCCCTCTATTTTCATTATTTCTTTGATTTTTGTTTTTTTATTTTTGTTATTCTTGATACTCTACATGTTCTTAAGCCATCCATTTCAACTGTCGTTAGTTTCTTTCTGCATCCGTAATTATACAACCCTCTGATCCATATTGCAATATACTTTTTACTATAGAGTTGTATACATTATGTTTCCTTTTTTTAGAAAACATTTTACACCACCAAATTGAACTTAAGAGTTTTATAGCCTGTTTTTAGGCACTGTCCGCAAAAAGGGCCTGATTTTTTTTTTTTTTTTTTTTTTTTTTTTTAATCTCTGTATACTCTTTTAACGTGGAGAAGCTTCTACGTGAAATTTTGTGCAAGTGTATTCTTTCTTATGAGCCGCCAACTTGGAGGTCAATAGTATTTCTTTTCGGCTGATACCTTTTCCTACAGATTGACTTGCACGGTTTTCGTGACCCTGCTAGTAATTAAGCTATTATTACCACAACAGCTCTGCTGTACATGAGCTCCGCCGTCAAGTCAAGGCAGAAACACCATAGGGGAGAGAGAAATATTTTACACATTTAAATTTCACGAACTTGAACGTATAAATACATTGGTTAATCGTACAAAAATAAATAGTGTTTGAATAATTAATTACATACCAATTATTAGAATTATGAATTTTACTGAGGATTGGTAATGGTAATATTTTAAATATTTAATCTATAAAAGTAATTGTCATTTACCTTTCAAGGAAATTAAGATTAAAATGATGATAGTGTACATTATCTTTCCTACATGAATCAGTTATAAATATTATTTGAAAATGATTTAAATGTTTACAATTACACATATATACATCGCAGCAAATTGGTATGACTTCAGATTAAAATAAGAATAAACAGTATTTTTTAGGACAAACCCTCAATTTAAGGTATTTTTAAAGCTTGCATTTCAAGAAATTTCTATGTTTTACTGCTATATGGCCATTTTATTTTCAACATTAAATAACAAACAAAAATTCTAATTTTAAATAATTTTAAATATTAATTAAGAATATTGAAAAAATAACATTTCTAGTATTTTAAATAATACTTCACTTTTTCTTAATGTGTAAATCATTATAATATACTACCGAAATAGATAGTAATAAAAGAACCATTTATTTAGTAATGAATATATTGGAATTATTGAGCCAATCTGGTAATAGTTTAAAATGTAATTTATGCCTTACAAACAGAAAAACTAATTAAACAATATACGAAAATTCTTCTATATAGCAAAATGATAGGCTATGTTAAATGGAATTATCTCCGAAATCTGAATAAGTTAATTCAAGAATTAAAATTTAACAAAGCAACTTTCATTTCAATTGAATTAGAAAAAGACTGCTTTTAAGACTCAGAATAATGCATGATTAAAAATGTCCTTCACATTCTAAAAATATTTGTAGTTTACAAAAAAAAAAAAAAAAAAAAAAAAAAAAACTTGCGCTCGAAGACATTTTATTTAAAATTGATGATGGTTTTAAAGAAAGGTTTTTATAATAAATATTTAACTTTATATGCATGTGTGTGTATGTGTGTGTGTGTGTGTGCGCAGTGTATTTAAATAACCTATAAATTGAAATTAAATACTCAAATAATAGATATAATCAAAAAAGTGTATAAAATTAATTAAAAACAAGGTATTTAAAAAAATACAGAATTTTAGAAAATCCAACGAATATTGCAGGAACTTCATATAGGATATTTACAAGTATTTAAAGGTCTCAAAGAAAATTAGAAAATTAATTATTATTCAGTAAAATACCTTCAAAAAAAAAAAAAAAAAAGAAGAAGATGATCAAATTTTCTTTTTTATATCATTAAAAGACCTAGAGATATGACAAAGAAAGAATGCTCAATAATTAAACACAAGTTGAAATGTAAATGCGATAATCTAATTACGAATCATTGTTTTCTCTTGTAATTTGTGAATGAGACCTTAAGCGTGACATAACTGCATGTTTTCTTTTCTTTCCTTTCCTTACTTACTTTGTGTTTTTTTTTTTTTTTTTTTTTTTACATAAAAAATCTTATGTAATGTATATATATATATATATATACTAGCATGCTTTGCCCGCTTCACGGATCATTATATTTAAATGAATAATAATAAAAAAAGTATCACTATTTTCTCTTTATAAATAAAAATATTAAAAAACAAAAATGCATTGAAATCGGTGAAAAACCTGTTTTAGGTCTCTGATGCCTTCGGCAGCGCCCGCTTCAGCCCCAATATCTGGGGCTACTTCTGCGACAACCAACGTATTAACCTTTGATTTTATCGGACGAATCTTTAGAAATGGACACCGTTAATATATATATATATATATATATATATATATATATATATCATTTTTATATTAAGTAATTTTTTACATTTTATTTGATTTACCCAGTCGTCCATAAAGTTACAGCATTTCAACTCAGAATACAGTATTACAATATGTTATGAAGTTTAATTTGATGTCAAACTGAAAAAAAAAAAAAATCTATTCTTTAGTAGACGCAATGTTGGTATTTAGAAAAGGGTATTCCATTGTAGGGTATGCGCATTGAATGACGAAACTGCAGAATTTTCAGTTTTTCCCCTTGGAGGGTGAAAAAGAACGTCTCGCGGCAAGAGACTTCGTAAAATGAAGGAATGCAAACTTTGGTTTTTCACCTCGGAATGTGAAAGGGAAAGTCTTGAGAAAACATCGATAATTAATCACGTTTCAATTAATAAATTACTTCCTAATTAAAAATTTGAAAAATCGGTTTCGTGGTAAGCTTGGAGGTATTCCAGACTATATGTGTGCCAAATTTCACATCGATAAGTGCGGTAGAGTTTTCTGGATATATCTGACGAAGAGAGAGACAGACGCTACTTCTGTTTTATTAATAAGCTATTAAAATAAACAAAATATGCATTCATAATAGAGAACAGCTATACAATAGGATCTCATTGACGAAAATTGAAAATTGAAAAATAGCTAGGACGTTTCTCGTCAAGGTGATATACTTATGTAATGGCGATAGCTATTTTTATCCATCGCCAAAATGACAAAAAATATTAAAATCATTAAGGGGTTCCAGAACTAAAGCTGTAACCACATTACTTTATGAATGATAAAAATTAGGGCAAAAAAATGGCATAAGACGTAATACTTTAAATATAAATTAAAAAAAAAAAAAAAAAGGAAAAGGTTATGATATAAGTTTTATCGGATAATATTAATGATACAGGATTAATTTTCTCTTTATTATTATTAATATTATTTTTACGCGTAGAGAAACGTTGCTTTTTATGCTAGTTGGTTGGTTGATTGTGTTTTACGTCGCGCTATTTCTGCGCAATGGGCAATTGGCGACTTTCTGATACTCACCACTAGAGGTGGTGCAGAGAAATCCCATCACAATCTTGATCCTTCACGAAGGGGACGACACTTGGGTTCACCTTTTTATGTTAGAACAAAGAAATAAAATAAAAAATTATAAACGTTTTATTTCAGTGGTAACATGCTCAAATTACAGAGCAAAGAAAAATGTCGAGAAATTTAATATAATAAAATACGTTAAACATTTTCTTTCTAATTAAAAGTTTTAAAAATTCAGCTTCGAGGTGCACACGGTTGATTGGTTTGTTGGGTTTTACGTCAAACTAGTGCTGCGCAATGGCCAATTGGCGACGGTCTGGGACTCACCCCTAAAGGTGGTCTGGGACATACCATCCCAATTTCGATCCTCCACGGAGGGGATGGCTTCTCCGCTTCGTTGACCCCCAGAGGTATAATTTTGATGAGAACATGGAGGACATGGCGACTGCAACAGATTTTACGTGCACCAGCCACCATTAGTGTACACGATGGTCTTTGGCCGGCTCGTGTACTGAACCTGCAATCTTCCAACTACGAGCTCGGCGCTCTACTGAATGGGCTATCGCGTTCCCGAGGTGCACAAGGAAACGTTGCAAACTATCTGTGTACCAAATTTCATGTCTGTAAATGCAGTAGATTTTTCTGGAGACAGTTGACAGACAGAGGAAAAGACAGTTATAATCATTTGGCTTTTATTAATAAGATATACTCAACGTAGTATATATACACACACATACACATACATACATGATATTCTAAAAGTCCCCCCCCCCAACTCGAAAATGACTCGGAATTGGGAAAAATGACAAATCACGTATTCTATGAATTCGAGAGGACCTCTTTTGGTGAAAAAAGTTTGGGCCTAGGGGGGCTGCAACGTGGGCTGCTACGGAGAGCAACTTTAAGATTTCAAATAGTACGTATCACAAGACATAATTTCCCGTTTGAAATTTTAAAGTTCCCCTCCCTAGCGGCACTCCAACCACCCACATGCCCGGGACCAAACATTTTTGCGTAAAGTATGTCTTGTGACACATCCCTGGAAACATGTCTCCAAGACAATTAATTTGATATAAGTAGTTTTGTCCAGCGATGATTATTAAAAGAGTTACATAAGTATAAAATCAACATTTCAAAAGTCTAAAAACTAATGTATCTCCTTCAATAATCACCGTAGGGAGAAACTGTTTACATCATATTCATTGTTCTGAAGAGACGTTTCCAGGGATGTATCAAAAGACATACATTCCCATTTGAAATTTTAAGGTTGCCCTCCCTGGCAGCCGTCCCCTAGACCCCTAGCCCCAAACTTTTTTACCAAAAGAGGTCCCTCTCGATATCATTGAATACGTGTTTCTCCATTTTTCACAAATCCGACTCATTTTCGAATTAGTAGGGGGGGGGGGGGTGGGACTTTTGGAACACCCTCTATATACTAAGGGGCTACTTTCTTATGGCCACCCTGCACTGTCTGCTCTGACTTTCGTCTTCTACAACCCCTTTAAATTATGGCACAGGGCACAAAGAGATTAAAATAATTTAAAGTGTCTTTTGGATAAGATCGTCCTCAATTTGTTCCGCTGTTATTGCTCTCTTTTCTGTTATAATGCAGGATATACTCCGTTTTGCGTGATTACTCATATCTCGCTGATGACTACAATTTACCCATTCAAACAAAGTCCGTTGCCTGACATTCTACTTACTGATACATTTTCATTAAAGCAGCTCGTAAACATTTCACAATGCGGTAGTCTCGCTAACACGTAAAATATGTCGTGGCTACAATGTCATCCATGTTCTTGTTCAAAATAATACTTCTTGGGCGTCACCAAAGCGAGGAAATGATAAGCTGATCAAATGTTTTCATTTTATAGGGACAGTCTTTATTTTGAATGCATATTTCTAGGTTTTTAAAAATATATAGTAAGTATTATTTATTATTAATATTTTTTAGTCATTATTTATTAAGAATGACAAAAATATATTTACAGTAATTTGTAACAATTCTCTCTTATAAATGTACTCTAACCTGGTCACTCTAGGGAGTGATCTATTCCATGGAGGATCAAAATTGTGATAGCATGTGTCCGAAAAACCATATGGTTGATTCTGAAACCGTCGACAGTTGCCCATATTGTAGCCCCAGTTCGGTGTAAAATCCACTGAACTCAACTCAACCATCAATTGCATTCATAGTATTCGCATAATTTCTGTAACTTTGTCTAATATGTGTGTAATATTTTCACAGCACATAGTGTACTGAAATTAAGAAAATTAAGAAAAATAGATAATATAACTTAAAATACACTTCCAGTAATTTCCACGTGTAGTCGTATTATTACCAAGTTTTAATTAACTCGCTTTTCTGTTTGTTTGTCGAGCACAAATCTTGCAATCGATTTTTAACTAACTTCCCGACTAGCTAGACATTTGAAACTTTTAGAATAGCTCAAAACCCGGTGACAATGCATTCTTTTAATACTTTTATTCAATTAATAAATATTAGAAAATTTCTTATAATTGCTCTCTTTATTACTCATGTGATTTTTTATTTTTTTTTTTTTTTCAAGTTGATGGGAGAATTCATTAAAAAAGTATATGTATTAATAAAAGTATTTATTAATACATAGAATTGTCAAGTTTATATGATTCAATAGGAAATTTAAAAACGTATATAAAATGTTATTTTTATCTTGTAATTTACATTTATAGTAACTATATATAATAGGACCATACAGTAGGAACGTTTATAGTAACATATATGACCTTGTAAAAAAATGGTGAACGATTTACATACTATTTTCTAAGCGAAACATGCTTTTATGAATGTAAAAAATAAATGATTAAGTGCAATTTAAAAATATTGTTTTGTACCTATAGGTAATTTCGAGAATACACGTTATGTACTTGAACAATATTAAATGTTCCTGTAAAGGAATTATGAAATCAAAATAAAATTTTAAGTAGTATACCCATGCAATACACATCTAAAATATTGAGATTTGATATCTCGCTAATGATTATTTTTCTTATGTTAACGGCCCTCTTCACTTACCGTCACCGGAAGCCCGAGGCAATGTTATTCTATGGGGAAATTTTCTTTACAAATAACTTATTAACTAATACATAATTTTAAATTCTGTTTTCACATTCAGAAAATTCCCAACAGTTAAATTGACGGACATTTTTAAAAAATGTATTTTTTTTTCATTTTTAATATTATATTTTGAAATTGCAAAAAGAAAAAAATTTCACATATTGAAAATTCGTTTTTGCAGCTTCAAATTAAAATATAAATTAATTAAAATAATAAATTTTTTTTAAAAAAGGTCCGTCAATTTAACAGCTGGGAATTTTCAGAACGTGAAAACAATTTAAAAATATGTATTAGTTAATAAGTTATTTGTAAAGAAAAATTTCCCATAGAATAACGCTAGCTTCGGCTTCCGGCGGCGGTGAGTGAAGCGGGCCCTTAAGCTGATATAACACTCACAGAAAGTTATACACGCAGACGAAAAATCAAATTTTTGGATAAAAGGGACCATATAACTCATAAATATAGTAAATACTTCGATTTAATAATTTGACCAAAAAAAAAAAAAAAAAAAAGAAAAAAAGAAAAAAGAAAAAACACTCAAATACATAAATGTGCGATACTTTTTCTTTTCTGCCGTTGTTTTCTTTCTATTTAATTTAATAAATTTAACCACACAATACACTATTTAATACAATAAGAATGTTTAAAAAAGCATGTAGTAAAAAAAGTGAGAAATTGAAAAAGCAAGAAAAAAAAATGAATAACAATGAATAAATCCATATTTATTTTCATTGAAATGCTTAAATAAGAAAGTGTTAATGAACCTTTGTTTTTATCTCTCGTCAAGGAGTTCCTTTTATGTTCGTCAATTTCAGCAATAAAATATAAATGTCGTAATAAAAGAAAATAATATACAGTTTGACTAACATAAAAAATGTGAAAAAAAGTCTTTAGGGAATCGATATGGGCTGGTCGGTGAATATAATAAAATTTATCACATTTTTGCTAAACGAGTAATGGTTTAGAAATTTTCTAATTAAAAAGAAATTCATTAGAAAAATTGTAATACGAGCGAAATAAATCTAAACAGAAAATTTTTGAGACAGAAATTAGTTAAGGATGATAATTTTCCATAAACATTAAAAAATTTGTCGGTGACAGTCAGTTTCAAAAGCAGGATATTTTTTAAATAATTTTATATAATCTTAGAATATTTACAAAATATCCCAATAAATACTCAATTAATATACTTTCAGTGCAATAATTCCTATTTTTTCTTACAATAAAATGATATTTTTGATTTAAAAGATTTTAAGAATACTTTACCAAACAATTACATTTGTCTTCCGTAATAAAACTTATTAACTTTTTTTAAAATGCAGGATTCGATTCTGAAGCAAATGTCTTACATACACGGCAAGTCATCTTTTAATATTTTAAGTTGCAGTAGATAGGATATAATTTTTTGTGATACAGATTTTGTGTGAGCTGATTCGAAAAATAATTTATGATTATTTGCACTTTAGATGTTTCTTAATTGCATCATAATACAGTCGAAACTTGTAACGTGAATCTAAAGGGGGGGGGGGGATGTTTACGTTACCAGTAGTTTATGCTATCAGTAGCTAATCTGCATATAACTAAACTAATCTTCTTTGTTATGGGATTGTGGAAACAATTCATGTTAAAAGTAATTCACGTTAATGAATTTGGAGCGTATATTATCCATAAAAAATTTATTTAGTAATTGTTCAACGCGAAAACATAAATATTCCAATGTTCGATTTTTTTTTTTTTTTTTTTCAACACGTATTTGTATTTCATTACATATAAACGAAATAATTTTAGAAATAAAATGAACAATTAAATTTCTCTATGTGTTTGCTTGAGACGATTATGTTTAGGTGCGACACATCTAATAAATTTCAATACTTTTATTATGCTAAAAATAAAATTTCTATACTAAAAGCTTGAACTATTTATGTTTAACAAAAAAAAAAAAAAAAAAAAAAAAAAAACGCTATTAAATGAAATATTCTTTAAAAATCTAAGCTAGTTAACTGATGCATTAAAATTTACCTAGGTTAAAAGACAGATTCAAATTTTCAGTTGATTGTGTTAAACAAAAGACGGCCTTTGGGAATTTCAATAGTTATTAATTAAATATTTTCTTCCTGTATAAATCTAACGTAGAATTAGATAATAGTTTGCTTCAATTCATCAATTTTTATTAAGAATAATGGAATTTAAAAATATTTTTATTATTTAACTGTATACAAAGTTACTGATATTGGCATATATAGTTTGATATATATATATATAAAGTAAACATTATTAAAAATACCAATTAATATCATTTTTGACGTTGTATATTTCAATAAAATTATTTATATTTCTGTTAAAGTTTTTTAAATTAAATTAAATGGAATTTTTTAACACTTTAAAATCTCTATGTAATTTTTGGCATTTTTATATGAGAATGTTTTGAGTATAATGTTTAAAAAAAAGAGGTCTCTGAGAATCATCTAAAATCCAACTCAAAGTTCTAAAGCTCTAGCTCTAAATTGTAGTTTTTAATGATAAAAAATTACTGCTAATTTTGATTTTTAAATTCCGTTTGTAAAATTGAATTATGTTCAAATACGCGTTCACTATTGTAAGCTAGTTATTTCAATTCTTTATTAAAATAGTAAACTATTTTGAGATGAAATTAAAGCAGTTAAATATTTTAGTTTTTTCTGTTTTTGAATTTTGAATTTATTTTTGTTATTTACTTATTTATACATTTTTTGTTTTTTGTATACATCATTTTTTTATCATTGCATTCCCTTCAATTTTTTTTTTCAGTATGTAGATATTTTTATTGAATTTATGTAATATATTTCATGGCTGCTTATTACTTGATCAGGACATTCCTATAATTCGTGTATAAAAGTCGGCTTTATTATAATATATTCATGTATAAGAAAATTCATTTGCAATTACTAAAATAATACAATATATTCTATATTTTAGAAAATTAAAATAATCTTCATAACCACTAGATGAATTTTCAATTATCAAAATTAATGTTCACTAATTAAATATTGTTGTTCAAGAGACCCCCATAAATAATTATAAATAAATAAGAAATTTACTGTATTAATTTTTTTAAAAAAGTAAACTACTAATATTTATGTTTACTTAAATCTTTTTTTATAATCCATCTTATAATTGTTTATGTTTATAAAAATCTGGAGGCTACTAGTTTTTATTATAAAAAGAAATACATTAACTTCTATGTACATATCAAACAAACAAACTTAATACTTGAATTAATCAGTTTTTAAAGTACATTTTATTACTAAGCACAGTGATTTTATTAAATAATCAAATGTTATAGCTAATACAATTGTGCATGTTAAAATTGTACATAAATTATAATATTGTTCTACTGCACGTTATAAAAATTGTAGTTTTTTTTTTTTTTTTTTTTAACTAATTTAAATATTTTTTTAGTTTTAAGGGTTGATAAAATAAAACAATTTCATGAAAACTATCCATAATCCATTATTCTCGGTAGATCATATATTTAATAGTTTTACAAGAAATAAAAACAGTCATTTTTTTTTTACTATGAATCATGTTGCATCTTTTAAAGAAATTCATTTGAGTGAATAAATAGATATCAATATAAATGGGAATGTCACGTTTATGGAAGTCGAATTTTTACATTAAAAATAAAAGTTTAAATTTTAATATAAACAATATATATATATATATATATATATATATATATATATATATATATATATATATATATATATATATATATATATATATATATATATATATATATATATATATTAAGTAAGAAGTATTTCAATTGTTTAAAATGTACCTTAGTTGAAACATGTAACAAATTGGAAATCCCTTACTATTTAACATAAATAGTATATTTAATGCATATTTTTTATTAGTTTAAACCTATTTAGATTTAGACATTTATTCTAATTTTTTCTATAATGATTATAAAATAAAATTGTACCTAAAACTTTTTTTTCTGGTGAGACTGTTTAAAATTTTCCGTTAAATATTTCTTTATATTATTTGAAACAAAAATCTACTATGAACATTGGAAAAATTTTAACATAATAAATAAAAAAAGAAATAAAATTTAAAATTTCCGATGTGATGCAATAGTTTGTATTAAAAAAAAAAAAAAAAAAAGAAAAGAAAGAAAAAGGAAAAGAAAGAAAAAAAAGAAAGTTTATTGTTTTAACACATTTTTATTGCATTTTATTTTGTTTTTATTTTATTTATTAGATATATGCTGCCTTTGTAAAATTTATAAATATTTAAAAGATTAATTCTTCTTTGAACTATTTTTTTTAAATTTCTTTATAATATATTATCTTGATAGTACTTATCATATTGCTATTATTGCTATATTTGTTTAATATATACTATCAATTGTAATTTATATAATGTTTTGTTTGCTTCTTTTTAAAACATATATGATGAACTAAGCAAAAAATATTAAATTTGATAAATATTATTGTGAATGACAATTTCAAACATCAAATGAATTAACAATGTTTCTTTCTATAATTTTATTCTTGGTAATCAATGTGAATATGATTTCTTCCTTTCACAGGTCGATACAGGTTCACACTTTATTTAATAATGATGTTTATGATAGCAATATTGCTTTCATTTTGTCTGTTACACAGTTTTAAACAATTTTCTTTGTAACTTTAAATTAATATTAATTTAATGTTTGAATGATAAAGAAATTTGTACAAAGTTTTAATCCGTGTACTTAAAACTGCATATGCTTTAGATTTATGAGGAAAATATTTCATAAATTTAAACGTACTTAGAAGAGAAAATAAGCATATTGAAAATATAAATATAAATGTTACTTAGAAACGTACTTAAAGAGATTAATATTGTTGAAGATTTAGAAGTTTTGGGCCTAGTTTATATCTCTCGCCAAATAAAACGTGATTTATGATTTGAGGAAGTGATAATCCCGCTATCTGAAGCAGAATGATTTTCCATTTCATAGCTTCATTTTTAGGTGCTTTGGAAGCAACAAAAATTTACTTTTTAACAATATCTTACTAATACTGTAATAACGTTTTATACACGTGTGTAATAGCGTTTAGCACATTTCTTGTACTGTTGTAAAGTAATAAAATATCAATATAAAATAGTAAAATTGTAAAATAATTTTACTTTTAATAAGTTTATCATAAACATATTTTAATTCCCATATATAATTATTTTTCTATATCTGGTTTTAAGTACTTCATTTTGTGTAATATTAACTTAAACACCAACTCTGCTATATAAGCTTTAGTATGATATATTTTAATTTAAGCATTTCTTTCCTTTTTATAATAAAAAATAGAAGAAATAAAAAATAACCTAGAAATAAAAAATAAAATAAATCAGGTGTTATTTAAACAGAAGTCAGCTATTTAAATATGTGTAATTAAGTATAGAAAATAAATGCTTCATCATTGTTATCGCGTATCTAACTGGGTTAGAGAGAGGTTCGTGGTTCGAACTTATATATCATTCAGAGATGTTTAATTTTTTGTGTCTTTTTCCGCGAAACTCGCTTAAATATGAAACGCATATTTTATAAATACCCTACGTATGCCATATCAAACAAGAAAATGACTCTCGCATTGAAATAAAAATGATGAAAGGAATGACAAATAAATTAAATGTGTGCGCTTCAAAATGAAGCTCATAAAGAGGGAAAATACTTTTCTTTCTTTCTTTTTTTTTTCTTCGTGTGTGTGTGTGTAAAGAATTTCAACATGATAATACTTTGTATCTAAAACTGAAAAACTTATCTAATGAAAAAGCATATAGTATGTCAATTCTTGATCAATAAATTTTCTAATTCCTTATGCATTTGGTATGAATTATTGCTTTTTCCACACTTTCCTTTTTCTGTGTGTCACGCCATTTGCTGGATATTTTACTTTAAATTAAATGAGAGTACTTATGTATTCACCTCTATGTATCCACCACTTGAGTACTTACTCTTTAACTACATTTCTTGCGACCATGGAAGCCTCTGAATAAGTGCGGATTCAACGAGTCCACTAGTAAAATAGGGGAGACAAGCTTTTCGTTGAGAGAAAGTAAGCGATAAGGGAATACCGAATGACTGGATGTTTACTAAATTCAAACCTGTTGGTGAACTTGGAAACCCTCCAAGATTTTCGACTCGTCCTCACTGCTAAGCGTAGGATACGTGGTTACACTATATATATTCGCCACTATGTATCCACCACTTGAGTACTTATGTAGTCACCGTATACTAATCCTGGTAATCCTTTAATAACATTTTAATAACATTTTAATAACATAATAATTAAATGACCAATTAAATGATCAAATAAATGTTTGAGTTTTATTTTAGAAAGCGCAAAGTCTGTGATATATTTATATGTTGTTAACATTAAAGAATACCGTAACTGGGCACACGGAGACTAATAAATGCCGACAAAAATTCAGTTCACTATTTGTCATTGAGGAATCATGCAAAGGCCGCTTGAAAACGACGTATGAGAAATAACCAACATGCTGCAACTAATCATGCAAAATAAATAGGAAGGTACTTAGATATGGGTTTAAGACTGCGGTACAATTAACAAATATTACGCATGAGAATCCGAAAAATACGTTAGGTCATTACATTCCTACTCCCGAAATTTCATAAACAATAGTGGTTTAAATTTATGTTAAAATAAAAGAAATGTGCGGGGGGGGGGGTGTACTTATTCATAACAGTCAATAAGCCAAGAATGTTTTACCCGACGAGACACGGACTCATTGCAGAAAAAAAAAAAATAAATAAATAAATAAAAAAATAAATAAATAAAAATAAAAATAAATTATGTGTGTATTATGGTGTGGTAATGTATAAATAGTATTTACACGTGTTCCTAGAAGTTTCACCGAGCGTTTTAGTTATGTGTCAATTATTGCTGAATTTCATATATGTCAACAGTTTTTCAAAGAGGTGTAGGATTTTACAACAAGTAAATGTAAGATTTCAGACGCCCAAAATTGTTGCGAATTTTCCTGAGATGTAAAACCAAATCTTTCAAATGTTTCACTTATTCCGAATTTTTAATGTTTGAATTGAATTGAGTATCTTTGAAATAATCGTCATTATCGAATTATAGGCACTCCACGAACTACTTTGTTATGGTTGGCGGGCATACTGCAATCAGCATAGCTCGCCAGATACCCGTGACAATCTTCCAAAACATTTATAACTCCTTCACATGCCAACTATCTGCGATTCATGCTAAAAAAAATAATACTACGTATTTCAATACATTATTCGTATAATATGAAACTACCTATATCTTGATACTGTTTTGTAATGATGATTAAAATTTCTTTTTAATATCAAGGAAACTGTTAAAATATAATTTCTATATTTTTTGGTCTATAAAATAAAGTGCAACATACATTTTATATATATATTTTATCAGAAAAGATTAATAAAAATTTATATTAATTCATCATTTCTATAAATGCATCTAAATACAATAATTGTGAAAAAGAAAGAATAATAGATTATTCTAGAAATGATCATTCATCAAACCGAAAATGAAAATCTAATGAAAAACACTCAAAGCAGTGTTTTTTAATGTTTTGAAATAATAAAAGGAATTCACTAAAAACTGGTGTTTCAAAGTAAAAAGTAATAGGTTTTTAAACGTGCTTTTAGATAAATATGCAGTAAAAACATTTTCTAATATCAACGATTCATACGAATATGGAAAGATAACTTCAGTAAATTTTCATATAATGAAAAAAACGGTAAATAAATTTAATCTATATTCTAAAAGTCCAATAAATATATTTCAACTTCATTATGTATTTTTTCTTTCAGAGAATTATTTTTCCTACGTCATGTTATTTTGTGTACTTTGAATGTTATTTATATTCTATCTCCAAACTATATAATTCATTTTTGCCATCGTGAATTCTCTTTAAATTAAATTTTTAGTATATATATTTCTCAGAGATATTTATAGTAGACAAATTACACTATTCCTTTTATGAAAATAAAATGCATAATATAAACGACATTTACAAATGTAATATAAATATATGTTACCGTGAAAGACCGAAGTCTGAAGAATGTCGACATTCACCGGTGAATGTCAACATTCACATAATCGTTTTGTGTATGTCCGAAATATTTAATTACCTTCTTATATATTCGGACTATCACCGGTGTATGTCGAGAATCACAGTCATACTCTGGAGGAGGTCGAAACAAGAAGGCAATGTTGACGGAAAGGCGACATTACATTCTAATTGAGTACAGAAAATAACGTTTTTAAATCATACTTTATTATTAAAACACAGTATGATATATGTCAAAATAGGAGAAATTATTGTAATCGAGTTACATGCTTTCTCAGATTCATGCACAGCGAGGCAGGGGTGTCCAGTGATGTTCTGTTTTATTTTTTTGGTTTTAACATGCGTGATAGTGATTACTGCGGAACCGAGTTTCGTACGTTTTCAGATTCATGCACAGCAGGATGGGGATCTCCAGTAATGATTTTTTCTTCTTCTTCTTCTTCTTCTTTTTTTTTTTTTTTTTTTTTTTTTATTATTATTATTTTAACACGCGTGATAGTGATTGCCGCGGAATCGAGTTACGTGCGTTTTTAGATTCATGCACAACGAAGTGGGGGGTGTCCAGTGATGTGTTTTTGTTTTTAACATGCTTGAATAGTGATTGCCGCGGAACCGAGTTACGTGCGTTTTGAGATTCATGCACAACGAGGTGGGAGTGTGCAGTGATGTTTTTTTTTTGGTTTTTAAATGCGTGATAGTTATTGCTACGGAACCGCTATTACATGTCTGCGTAACCGAGTTACGCCCTCCGGTGACACAGGACCTTAATCGCGCCAGAAGAAATGATTTGTCGTAAGACTGTAGCTTTTCCGTCGATATCGGCTTCTCGTTTATTAAACCCATACCTAAGTACCTTCCTATTTATTTTGCATGATTAGTTGCAGCATGTTGGTTATTTCTCGTACGCCGATTTCAAGTGGCCTTTGCATGATTCCTCAATGATAAGTAGTGAACTGAATTTTTGTCGGCATTTATTCGTCTCCGTTTGCCCACTTACGGTATTCTTTAATGTTAACAACATAGAAATATATCACAGACTTTGCGCTTTCTAAAATAAAACACAAAAATTTATTTGATCATTTAATAGGTCATTTAATTATTATAAAATGTTATTAAAGGATTACCAGGATTAGTTTACGGGGACTACATAAGTACTCAAATGGTGGATACATAGTGACGAATACATATAGTGTAACCACGTTTCCTACGCCTAGCAGTGAGGACGAGTCGAAAATCTTGATGGGTTTCCAAGTTCACCAACAGGTTTGAATTTAGTAAACATCCAGTCATTCGGTATTCCCTTATCGCTTATTTTCTCCCAACGAAAAGCTTGCAGCTGGTAATAGTTATTTTTTTACAGTGTGTATATATATATATATATATATATGTTGATTCATGGGAAGCGGTAAAGGCGACGGCCGATCAGAAGTAGACAGTCATGTGACCAGAAAGAGAAAAAAAACTCATTCTTTTTCTTTTTTTTATTATTGATTCTGTTTTTCTCTCTGAACTATTCGAAAAAAACTGAAGTAACTTTATTCTTGAATTGACATTCTAATATTCAGGCTGCATTCGTACAGCCAAGTAATCCATTAATTGTTATATTATTAAAACAATAAGTATTCTTCTGTTTATTCTTTATAATTCATTCAAGGCATTAAAAAAATGCCTTTATACGCATTCTGAATGTTTAAACCTGTGCTAAAGTTTGTGAAAGATTCTGTTTTTATTCATAAAATTCTGAAAGAAAATCTCTGATTAAAATCAACTATAGAAAGTAATCGGATTTCATCTTTATTGACTTGTATCTCCTAAATGTTTTTTCAAGCGACCAGAGGAATTGCAGGAGAGAGGTGAGTTAGCTTTTCTTAATATTATGCATGCTGAAACTTATTTCGTTTTAGTAAAATGTTTTTGATGCAGGTCAATTCTTTATGCATGAGTCTAGTTATAATTAATCAACATGTTTTTGGTCCGTCGAGCCGGAGTCTATCGATGATTTATATAGATATATATATATATATATAAAACTATATATATTTAATATGTATTTGATATTCTTATTCTTATTCGTAATCATTTATTCTTAAAATGATTTATTTTTGTTCTTGAATGTTTGTTCTGTAATTCGAAGGCCTATAGTTATGTGTATTTAAACTTATATATTCTAAAATGCCGAAATTATCTAAGCAAGTTTTATTATTTGAAAATTTATGTAAGGAAATCGATAGTTTTAGAGATAGAGCAAAGGGGTGTAGTAAAGATGAACAATCTAAGGTTAAATTATTAAAAACCAAAGTTCAATCGTATGATCATGAAATTGCGGCAATATTTAAAAATTTATCCGCTAAAGAGAATGAGGATTATATGGATATGTATTTGAGATATAAGGGAGTGGTTTTTGATTTACTGGTGGAGTTAGAGGACAAAACAGAAGTAAATGCGTGCGATTCAGATACTCACGCGGAAAATAAAGATGAGAAAAATGGTAAATCGTCTCTTATTAAATTACCTAAATTTGATCTTCCAAAATTTTTTGGTGAAACCGAAAATTGGATTTCTTTTAAAGAAATTTTTAATTCGACAATTCTACAAAATAATCAATTATCCAAAATTGAAAAACTGCAATATTTACATTCTTCAGTGCACGGAAACGCAGCTAAATTAATTCGAGGATTCGCTCTAAAAGAGGAAAATTTAGATCAATGTTGGGAAATATTAAATGAAAGATATGAAAATAAAAGACAATTAGCATTGGGTCAAATTAACAAAATATTTTCTATGAAAATTGTAAAAGCAAACAATGCTAAAACTTTACTTGAGTTATTAGATACTTGTAACGAAGCCGTCAGAAACTTAAAAACTTTGGGTTTAGATTCTAATGCGTTAAGCGACTTAATTATAATAAAATTCATGATGGGGAAATTGGATGAATCGTTAAAACAGAGATGGGAATTAATGTTGGATAGTGATAAATTGCCTGATCTTGATCTTTTTAGGAAATTCGTTGAGCGCGAAGCGCGCGGTGTTGAAGAGATAAAATGTAAACAAGACGTAAAATTCACTAATTCGAAGAAATCAAACGTATTGAGTACAATTGTAAAAAAGGAAAATACGTGCATTCTTTGTAATGAGCGTCACGCGCTATTTAAATGTCCGACATTTAATTCAAAACCGGTTAAAGAAAGATGGAAATTTGTTGAATTAAATAAGTTATGTCAAAATTGCTTACGCCAAAATCATAGGCTGGAGAATTGTAGGATAAACATTAATTGTAAAAATTGTGCAGAAAAACATCATACATTGCTACATGTTTATGGTAGAAATATAAATTCTGAAAGGGCGAATCATGTATCTCCAGATATATCAGTCTCTAATAGTGCTCAGTTTTATTCTAGTAATGTTTTGTTATCTACAGCACTAATTAAGGTTAAATCAAATCAAGGAAAAATTGTGCATTGTAAAGCTTTGATAGATAATGCTAGTCAAAATTCATTAATTACTAAGGAATGTGCTAAGCGACTAAATTTGCCCTTACGGAGCACGTCGCATAATATAATAGGGATTAATTGCGTTTTAGCAGAAACTGCTCTCAACGAAACAGAATTTAAATTCACTCCGCATTTTTCGTCGGAGTCATTTTCAGTCAGCGCTTTTATAGTTGATAGGGTTACCTCACCTCTCCCTAATTTCCAACTACCGCAACATGATTGGCCACACATAAAGGGATTACAACTAGCGGATCCCAATTATGACGTTAGTGGTCCAATCGATATTCTTCTTGGGGCAGAAATAGTCGCCTCAATCTGCAATGGCAGTCCAATTCAAGGGCCAGCAGGAACTCCTACAGCATTCCCCACAAAGCTGGGTTACCTCCTTTCAGGACGAATAAACTGTTTTCAATGTACAAATATCAGTTTAACGTGCCATATGACTATTGATGATGATATCAACAACACTTTAAAACAATTTTTTGATACAGAATCAATTCCAAATGCAGAATCAAAAAAGATAGAAAATGATCCTGTGGAAAATATTTATGTGAACACATCTAAAAGAAATAGTCAGGGAAGATATGTCGTTCATCTACCGTTTAAGCCAGATAAGGCACTAGGTGACAGTAAGTCAGGTGCTATTTCAAGATTTCTTTCCATTGAAAATAAAATTAAAAAGAACCCACAATTAAAGAGGAGTATTCGAATTTCATGAACGAATATATAAATTTAGGTCATATGACAAAATTAAATCCAGCTGAAATTAATGAAAAGCCACATTATTATTTACCGCATCATGCGGTGGTAAATGAAAACTCTGAAACAACAAAATTACGTGTAGTATTTCACGCCTCGTTTAAAACAACAAATAACAAATCTTTAAATGACATTTTATATATTGGTCCTAAACTACAGTCAAATATTTTTGACAATTTAGTAAAATTTCGAGCCAACCCTGTAGCGTTCAGTGCAGACATAGCTAAAGTGTATCGGCAAATCTTAATTGAAAGGAAACATAGAATCTACCAAAGAATTGTTTGGAGAGAATCTCCCAATGACCAATTATCCTTTTACGAATTGAATGCTGTCACCTACGGAACAGCTTGTGCACCCTATTTAGCGTTATGCACCCTTAAGCAATTATGTGAGGATGAGGGACAAAATTTTCCATTGGCAGCAGAAATTGCCAAGGAGAATTTTTACATCGACGACTTATTGTCAGGGGCACAATCCCTTCAATTAGCAAAAGACAGAATAATGGAGCTGCAGGCTCTAATGCAAGCTGGAGGTTTTAGACTTAGGAAATGGGCTTGTAGCCATCCAGAAGCGCTCTCTGATATTCCAGAGGAAGATAAGGCTAATTCGGTCATTCATTTTTTTGAGGATAAAGAAAAAATAAATCAAAGAGTACTAGGAATGTTCTGGGATTTAAGTGAAGATACTCTTCAAGTTAGAACCTTAGCTGATCAACAAATTAATACGAAAAGACAGTTGCTCTCCGTAATTGCGCAAATTTATGATCCCCTCGGAATTATTTCGCCATCTACAATAACCTTAAAACTCATTCCACAAAAATTGTGGAAGTTGCAATCAACGTGGGATGAGCCTATACCTCCAGATATTTTGCAAGAATGGAAAACTTTTTATAATGAAATTAATGAGTTTAAATCTATGTCCATTCCACGCTATGTAGGTTCAAATACTAAAGATTGTACAGTTGAACTGCATGGCTTTTGTGATGCCTCTCCGAGGGCATATGCGGCAGTCGCATATTTAAAGATCATAACAAACACGATTCAGGTATATCTAATTGCTGCTAAAACTAGAGTCGCACCCATAAAAGCACTCACTTTACCGAAATTAGAATTGTGTGGGGCTGTACTCGTAGCTGAGTTAATTTGCAATATTCAAAAATCCCTTAAATTTACTCATTCGACATACTGGTATACTGACTCTTCTATTGTATTAAACTGGATAAATAACCCTTCAAACAAAAGAAATAGTTTCGTGGCCCATAGAGCTACCAAAATCAGAGCTCTTACTCAATTAGAATTTTGGAGACATATCCCAGGAAAAGAAAACCCGGCCGATTGTGCCACACGCGGATTGTCCCCGGCTAAGTTCAAAGCTAGAACTGAGTGGTGGGAAGGGCCAAAATGGCTCCATAGTTTTGAGCTACCACCAATGTGCACATTACATTCAGTTTCCGTTCAGAAACAAACTCATCAACATTAGACAGATTAAAGTTCTAAGCCTACACTTTCTAATAACACTTTCATATCACATATCACGAAATACTCTAACTATCTAAAACTTTTAAGAATTCTAGCTTATGTTTTGAGATTTATCAATAAAATTAAAACCAAATCAAAGGAAAGTGGTCCTTTAAAGGCCATAGAGCTAAATCAAGCGGAAATGTGGCTTGTAAAAATTATTCAAAATGCAGAATTTAGTGATGAAATTGCCTTACTAAGGAAAGACAAACTTTTAAAACCTTCACACCATCTATTCTGTCTTGATCCTTTTCTGGATGAAGCAGGCATTCTTCGTGTTGGAGGTCGCCTGCGGAACCACCCATCCTTACGATTTCAAGAAAAACACCCCATATTACTTCCCAAAGCAAATCACGTTACTTCCTTGATAATTACATATTATCATAACTTAAGCTCCCATGCTGGTCCCAATTTAGTACTTTCACTCCTTAGAAACAAATTTTGGATTCCCCACGGACGCTCCACCGTAAAATCAGTATTAAGACAGTGTATACTCTGTTTTCGACTGTCAGCTAAGCCAATAATTCCAAAGATGGGGGATCTACCCTCAGAAAGAATCACACCCATTCGGCCCTTTTCGAAGGTTGGTGTCGATTTCGCGGGACCAGTAATGACAAAATGTCAACATAAACGAAAAGCGACAACCTTTAAATCATATATTGCCCTTTTCATCTGTATGGCGACCAAGGCAGTGCATCTTGAATGTGTTTCAAATCTTTCTACAGAAGCCTTTCTCGCAGCCTTGAAACGCTTCATAGGTAGGCGTGGCTACCCCTCTGACATATTTTCGGACAATGGCAGAAATTTTGTCGGAGCCCATTCTTACCTAAAACAGCTATTTTCTTTATTCAAAGAAGAAAAATTACAAAATTTTACTTCCCAACACCAAATAACCTGGCACTTTATTCCCCCGTATGCTCCAAATTTTGGGGGACTCTGGGAAGCGTCGATAAAATTAGCCAAACATCATTTGGTAAAAATCACACAAGGAGCAATATTAACGTTTGAGGAACTTTCCACCCTTCTATGTCAAATAGAGGCTGTTATAAATTCGCGGCCTCTAACACCATTGTCCAATGCTCCTAATGATATCGCAGCTTTAACACCAGGACATTTCTTGATTGGAACTGCATTATTAGAATTGCCAGAACATGCCATTAACCAACAATTCTCTTAGTCTTTCTTCTAGGTATAAGCTCTTATTGCAGATGAAGGAAACGTTTTGGAAGAGGTGGAAAGGAAATACCTGCCAACATTGCTGTATAGATCCAAAAGAACCAACAACCACCGTCACAACTTTTCTCCAGGGGAACTCGTCATCCTGAAAAATAAAGTATCACCTCCACTCCATTGGGATCTCGCCAGAATCATCAAGTTGATTCCCGGACCTGACGGCATCGCCAGGGTCCTGCAACTTAAGACCTCTTCTGCTGGAACTCTGATTCGACCGGTTACGCAGGTGATCCCTTTTCCAAGTATTTCGACTCCTGCTCCGGTGCCTTCCCGCCCCGCCCAGCCTGTTGATTCATGGGAAGCGGTAAAGGCGACAGCCGATCAGAAGTAGACAGTCATGTGACCAGAAAGAGAAAAAAAACTCATTCTTTTTCTTTTTTTTATTATTGATTCTGTTTTTCTCACTGAACTATTCGAAAAAAACTGAAGTAACTTTATTCTTGAATTGACATTCTAATATTCAGGCTGCATTCGTACAGCCAAGTAATCCATTAATTGTTATATTATTAAAACAATAAGTATTCTTCTGTTTATTTTTTATAATTCATTCAAGGCATAAAAAAAATGCCTTTATTCGTATTCTGAATGTTTAAACCTGTGCTAAAGTTTGTGAAAGATTCTGTTTTTATTCATAAAATTCTGAAAGAAAATCTCTGATTAAAATCAACTATAGAAAGTAATCGGATTTCATCTTTATTGACTAGTATCTCCTAAATGTTTTTTCAAGCGACCAGAGGAATTGCAGGAGAGAGGTGAGTTAGCTTTTCTTAATATTATGCATGCTGAAACTTATTTCGTTTTAGTAAAATGTTTTTGATGCAGGTCAATTCTTTATGCATGAGTCTAGTTATAATTAATGAACAATATATATATATATATATATATATACTGTGTAACCTCGTTAATGTGAACACTGTTAACGTGAATTACTTTTAACATGAACTGTTTCCACAATCCCTGTCAAAATGAAGATTAGTTTAGTTAATGAAGATTTGTTATTGATAGAATGAACTACTGATAACATGAACAAATTTTTTACCCCCCTTGAGATTCATGTTATTGAGATTCGACTGTATTTAATTTACTAAAATAAAAAAAAGAATTATCTTGTGATTAATGTACTTTTATTTATAATTACTAAAACGAATTAACAAAATACGTATTTTTTTACTACCATTTATGATATTCTGTTCTTAATGTAAATTTCAAAAATAGGAAATAAAATTTCATACTTCTTATTTTAATACTTAAAATTTATGAAATGTTTAAGTATTTCTCTAACTAATATTTCCTATACATATGTGTGTGTGTGTGTACTTTTACATGTTATTTGACATTATTGCAGTTATTTCTTAAATATCACATGTAGTCATAAAAGTGTATTCATCAAATTGAAGACATGCTACTTCAAACGATACAGAATTTAAAAATTCGCACAAAATTTTCAGTGAATTTAATGAAATTATCTAAATTTAAAATGGGTCTTCTTGAAAATGATATATCATCTAGTAATACATACCACATTCCCTGATAAAATGTCTCTATTATACTATAAGAATACCTAGAGATATATCAAAAGAAATAATATAAGAAAACACCACAGAATTGTTGTTTAAAAAAATTAAAACAAAACTTTGAATAAACATCAGGAAATGTAAGAGCTCGCAACAATTGTTTCGGATCGAAAGAAAACACGACTCATCGTGAGGAACATGGATGCTGCAAAGAAACTTTAGCATAAGAGCCCTTTGGCGGCTTTTTAAATTTTTGTTCGCATTTTGGCGATGAACAATAATGGCTATCGCAATTGCGTAAGTAAATATCTTTACGAGAAAAGACGAAGCTACTTCGGTGATAATTTCAAACTTCGCCAAGATTTTCTATACAGAAGCTGTTCAGTTTTCTAATACAATTTTTCTGAATTTTATTATATATATATATATAAAAAAATGAATAAAATGTTTCCAGGTTCATTTCTTTTTTCGACATAAAAAAGAAATATATTTACTCATTTATTTTATCTATATTTTGGCATTAATTTGATTGTTCCTTTTAATAATTTTAAAGATAAATTTACACAAAATTTTTACATAGAATTTCAATTATTTAATTTTCCTTAATTTATAAAATGGTCAACTATATCATTTTTCTCATGCTACAGAATTGGAAAAGCTTCAGAATAGAACCCCTTGGCGAAATTTGATTGGATGGTTATACGGTTAAGGCCGATTGTCTACACTAATGACCTATGCCTATCGGTGGAATGCCTTCCGTGGGGGTCTTTCTAAAGGTTCCTAGCTCGTATTTATGGGAGTTCCAGAGAAAATCACGAAAATCTCAGAACGGCTAGGTCAATTAGTGTGTCATAGGATCGAATCCAGCACTTTCCATCTACCAGCTTTGAGCGCAGAACAGATCGGCCGGCTGATGAAATTTGAAATTTGGCACCAAAGTAGCTTGGACGTTTCTAGACAAATTGTTGTTTTGTTTTCTGTTTGAAAGGAGCTGCTATTCACACAGAAGTTGAGGAGAGTTGAGGGGGGCTGACGTTTAACTATAGTATCTACTTTAAAAAAAAAAAAAAAAATGTAAAAGTAAAACAAGACTGTGTTTAATTTTCTTTCAAACTTCATCAGTTTTTTCAAGTGCCTACCTAATATGAATTTCAAAATACTGACTTTGATTTTCCTACAGTAATTTGTTTTTACGCTATAAAAGATATGCATACAGATCAACCCCTAAAGAATGAACTTACGTACTCAGACTATCTCAAAACGTGATATTATACAGAAAACCAAAGTTCAAAGTATGAGTTCAAAAAGTATTTTGTTTGCGGTACGGGTATGAAAAATTAATTCTGCTTCCTGAGCAGCGTTCGTCGACATAGTAAATGATAGCAAAGCACTTCCATCTATTATATTAAATATGAAAAAATTTTTAGCCTCATTTTTGGTTAGCCCTAAATATTATCTATAAATTATACGCATATCATATTGTGTACTTAAATGCAGTTTTATATCAAAAACTCCTGACAAAAAAATGAAACACACTTACAGTAGTTTCCAAGTATAATCCCAATATATCCAAATAATTTGGATAGCACTGTAAACAAATAATGACTGAATTCCATAACACAACTTACATAAAGCATCCTTTTTTATATATCAAAAATATATTCTATTCATTTTCTTTGTTCCGTTTTGTTCATTTCATACTATTTGTTCTTGAGATATGCTGATAACAGAGACATACATACACGCAGATAGACACGCACACAGACGTACACTCACACTAAACATTAAAAACCTGATTTTCGGATTTAGGGAACCACAGAATATGTAAATATAACAAACTATAATTTCGAAAATTTGTCCTTAAAACAGTATTTTCTCTACCATATGTATGGATATAAAAGTATAAAATGAATACTTATGTATTCTGGTGTGTCACTCACACGTGTTTCTGGTACGCCAATTTCAGTACTATAGACACACATTAGAAGTTAAGGTTTAAGATAACGACTACTGCTATGTAAACATACAATAGTTTTAAAAAAATTGAAAGTATGCTTCAAAACATCATTTCATATATAATTCTGCGTGTGGTGGGCTAACGATCCCTCAACTTCCCGTTTGAATATTGTATATACGTTTACATTTAACTCAAAGCTGTTATGTAATATAAAAGTTTATTTTAAAAATTTTCATACAACTTTCATCAGCATCCTTCCTTGAAATATATTAATCATATAATCAAACTTTTCAAGAAACATCCTTATATTAACTTCAAAATACAATCGACACAAATTAATTGTTTTTAAGTTAAACTTAACACATTCGCCACCGCTAACGTGAATTCACGTCATTTTAACTTCTAAAGCTAGTTGCTGCTGACATAAATTCACGTCTTATTAGATTATGTTCCTGTTTACCGCTGACGTGAATTCACGTCATTGAAATAAGTTCTATGGAAACAATACTTTAGTATTATTTCGATAGTATTATTAGGGTATTAATTCTTCAATAGTATTATATGACTAATCATCATTTCAACATTCAGATAATTACAAGAATAACATTTCAAATCATTCTATCTATTTTTTAACGATATTTAAACGTCAAAAGTTTGCGGCAATTAGCTTGAGTTTGCTTCAATATTCCCCGGATATCAGTTTTAGAAAGGGAAAATTATGCCGGTCGCGAAAGAATTAAAAGACCAATGGACAAATATCAAACGTTAAAAACTTGACTTTAGAATTCGGGGAAACTCAAAAAAATAATGCAAATGTATAAAAAACAACGCTGAATATTTAGCCTACAAGTACATTAATTAACGTATGGGTAGGAGGAAGTAATTTTAATTCCTGAGCAGTTTTCATGAGCATGGTAAAATATTATTGCAAAACACTTCCACTAATTACACTCAATAAAAGTTTATGTTTTGGCTCAATTTTTGGCAGCCTTGTATATCTTAAAAAAATAATGTGCGCACCACATTCTGCTGATAAATATTATCCTACCACAACCTGAAAGTCACAAATTTCCATCAATTTTCAAGAATTGTTCCACTATATTCTAATTCATTTGTGGAGCCCTGTACACGTATGGTGTATGATTTTTATACCATATTCTACATGAAACAAGCTTTTATGCATATACAAAATATATATTCACTTTAATTAGTTTAGTGTTTCCTAGTGCCTATAGATGTTAAACTCTAAATACATGCGATTTCGCCCATAGAGGCAATATATTTAAATTTTCTTGGATACCCTGTACAAAAACCACATTTTGATCTCAACAAAAAGTTTAGTGTAGCATCCCTATACGACATATATTTAGAATACCGAGTTTTAATTTTTGCTCATATTTGCTCTTGAGATATGCTGATAACAGGTACACACACATCCATACAGACCAACTGCTAAAAAACAATTTTTCGGTCTTAGTGGACCTTAAAATGTCTAAGTATAACAAAAACGCACTTTCGAGAATTTGACCCCAGAACATTACTTTCTAAACCATATATATGGGTAAGAGAACGTAATAATAAAAAAAAAAAAAATCTGCAGTGACTCCACTCGACTTTCCGAACATTGGGTAAATAACGGTTTTTTAATTAAAGTAAAGAAAGAGGTGTTCTTAAATAAACAAAGGAGAAAAAATCGTAATAGAGTGTTTGAGTATTTTTCTCCATATAGTACACGATGTTTTATTTAAAACGCTACTGCACTTTCAGCCCATAGATGATAATGATAAAGAATTTTTCGTTGTGTCCCTGTAAAAACCTATAAATGCTAGATTTACTAAATTGTTTGCTTATAGTTAATTCAAAAATGACTTATAATATTCATATAAATTTTTAGTTCAATTGAATAAGGCGTTTAGATGCTATCGCATTTTTAAAAATTTGGTTCCATAGGCCATAAAGGTAAAGAATTTTTCTTTGTGTCAATGTAAATAAAACTGTAAGTGCTAAATTCACCAAAATCTATACAGTTCGTGCAACTGTGGCCTATATCATGTGCACAATTTTTTTTGTTCATTTTAATAAGGCGTTTAGACTATCACACTTTTAAAAAATTGGCCCTATAGGCCATAATGATAAAGAATTTTTCTTGTTATCCCTGTAAAAAAAAAAAAAAAAAAAAAAAAAAAAAAAAAACTATAAGAGCTAGATTTATCATAAACAATAGGGTTCGTGCTACGGTGACTTACAACATACGTACCAACTTTCAGCTCATTCGAGCAAAGCGTTTAGACACTAGCGTGTTCACTCACACACATACACACATACATACATCATCGTAAAAATAATGAAAACGGACTCGGGGACCTCAAAACGCATAGAAATATCAAAATCTCAAATTCAGATTTTTGACATGATTACAATACTTTAATAACATATATATGTTCGGAAAGTAAAAATATAAAAAATGGAATTATTTTTTATTGTATTTCTTATATGATAATAAAATTCACTGGCTTATAAATTTACAGATATAATTGTTAATTCTATTATATGTATATAATTTTAGGCAAGATATAAATTATACCTAAATATGTAAATTGCTAATATTTTTCCTAACGTATAATAAATTATATTATTAAGATTCGCTTACAAAGACCAGAGAAAATTCTTCCGCAGTAAAAAGAAATACCGCTTTACGTTAAAAAAAAAAAAAAAAAAGACTTTTGACGCTGATATGTTTAAAAAAATTATAAAATAAAAATAGAACCAAACAAACACGTCGTGTCGGCATGTTTCTGGTTAGTTTCTTCTGTCTTAAAAAATATCCAGAAACCACAATTTAATTTTCTTGTTCACTTTTTTCTCTTTTCTATTTTTAAATGATTGTGGTTTTTATGTTTGAAAGATTTTTGTTGGACATAATTTTTATATATAAAAACTGACCAACAAAAAATATCCCTAAGGTATTTTTTTTTAATTCATTGTTTGTATTTTTTGAGTTATTATATGTATATAAATAATTTTATTTAAGTGTAGCTGCATTAGTTTAAAAAAATAAATGGTTCTATTGAACCTAAGGAAAAAAACAAAATAGGAATACAAAGTTTTTAAACGAATTTTTCTATTGAAAATAAATCTGAATTTAAAGACGTGATGTTATTACACTTTAATAAATATTATATTGCATTTTTAATAATATTTTCGACGTAAAAATAAAAGCGCAAAATTCTATTAATAAATGATCAAATAAAATTAATTGATGCTAGATATATATTGTTTTTATACCTCTCAAATTTTGTTTTACATTATCTTAAATTCAATTTCTTAAATCTCGCTCTAGCTCCTGCTTAAAGTTCTCTATTGCGAAGCAGTTCAACCAATGGTCAGCATTTGATAGGTCTCAGTTCTCACTTGCTCGTTTAGGGGTGCAGTAGTTTTTCCTTTTTTGGCACCTCATTCGGTCTCCATCGTATAGCATCTCCTTTCTCCTCTTATCGCCATGAAAAAGATTCTGCCAAAAAACAATCTCCAAATCTCCCAAACGATTGCTGTACATATGGCACAGGATTAATACTAAACTTGATTCAATGGAGCAAACACATTCTAACCAGCTGAGCTTGATCTAAAGTGTTGATTGAGAATATTTTCATTAAAATTCGGCTCTTTATTTTCAAGATATAATGTAGATTCAAATTAGTAAACTGAACAATATATACCACGTTTGTACAATTTATCCTATCTGTGGAAAGATAAATAGGAACTTAAAAATATAAATTCATTTATTTATTGTTGATGGTATACTTATAGCATTTAAAAATTTGCGTTTCAAAATTTTGGTTAAGTAATTTTATCTTAAAACTTCATTTTTTTCTCCAATTCTTTAAAACATACATATAAAACTATTATAGTGTGGAGTGGATTTACTGATTGTCATTGTGCTATAGACGACTAATGTGCTTTTAGCAGTTTTCCGAGATTCATACGCAGTGGTAATTCATAAACATACCATCATAACTTTGATTTTCTATGCAAATGTTGGCTCTCCGTCCTCGGTTTTAGAGATTTTAAATTTATGGAATATGGACGTTATGGTATATTTGAAGTCTCAATTTTCCGATTTTGAAAAGGACTATCTGCAATTTAGTATTTTACGCAAAAAGATGGACAAAAGTCGAATTCTCAAATTTCATATCTAGTGTTAATTTTCACTTTAATGCAAGTACATCTCATACCGAATCCCTGTGTTTTGCTCGTGAGGTATTGCGTTTGAGGTATGCATATTGTTAAACATTTAAAATACTATTCTCGGCCGAATTTCTAAACCGTCTTATGAATTGGAGGGGGGGGGGGATAACTTTATTCATTTTAATTAAAATATTTAGTACAACATAATGAATTTTTATTACGAGTTTTACCTTTAAACATTGAGAAATAATTCTGTGGCTGACATATAGAAACTAAATTGTTGTTCTAGTAAAAATATTTCCGTGTCATCCTTATAAATTCAGACCATTTTGAAAGCGAGTTCTAGAAGGCCTTTTAGAATTCGAGATCGTTTTCCTGAATTATTGTGGTCAATCTTTTTCTAAAATCTGTACAAATATATACGAACACAAGAAGCGAGCTTTACCAGCTATAATTCGAATTTATACTCCAATTCTTAAAAAAAAAAAAAAAAAAAAAGCGAAAATTTCTTACAATCCAAAGGATTCATACTATGAATAGTATTTATAATAATGTTGCACTATCTAGAAATATATAGACTGTAAATTCTCGATAAATACACCTGTTAAGTTTATTGCATTGCCTTATACGCATAGCTCCGAAAACTATATTTCTCATTTAGGGATTCAGAAAATGACTACTTATTCTTTCTAGATGACGGCGGTGTATTTTTTTTCTCAGTAAAATTGTACTTTTTAAGGCTAAATTTATTCTGACAAAAAGATATGGAGTTTAAGTGAGTTTAACAAGGTATCTGATATTCTTATAAAGAACCCATTCATGTCTTTTTTTTTTTTTTTGGGGGGGGGGGGGCATGTTTTTTCTTTTTCTCTTTTTTTTTACGTAAATTAAGGAAACTCTAATAGAAATGTTAAGAGAATATATGTATAATGTTTTAAAATAGTGTCACTTTAGAAGAATTGACAAATGACAATAGGCTTGAGTTTTATTAAAGAGAGTGTTTGTTGGATTTATTTTCCAAAAAAGAATTAAACGTTCTTCAAGGCACACTAAGTTCTTTCATATACCATTATAAAAAGCAATAGCCAACGGCCAGCAACGTGGAACATCATTTTCGAAAGATCAGTGACAAATCAGAATGTCTAAAAATACTCTTTTTTTTTCCTGTTCAACAAATGAGAAATTTGGAACGGTGAACAAACTAATTTCAAGATTGAATTGTAAGATGTAGAAAACATAAAACCGAGTAATTAATATTAAAAATGGTGATCCATGAATAGTTAACCTAATTTCTTTTCAAATGCTCAAAAGGTCTGATGACATGCAGATGTCACAAACGTTATGAAAGCACATAGGGCCAAAAACTATGAAAAAATCTTAGCCGACAGCTAAAACAGGATATTCTACTTTAAAGGTAGAATCCATTGAGACTTTAACCTCAATTATTTACGAAGACCATTCATAGCAGAAAACTAGTATGTTGTGGCCACCACAAGACTTTCTTCTATATTTTCCTATACATATTCAATCAGTAACAATATTTAAAAAAAAAAAAAAGATTTTTTTTTTTTTCTTTTCTTTTTTTTTTTTTTTTTTTTTTTTTTTTTTTTTTTGTGAAAATTAATACATATTCAATCACTAACAATATTAAAAAAAAAAAAAAAAATAGAATTTTTTTCTAAGTTTTTTTTTTTTTTTTGGTTAAAAGTAAAAAAAATCGATAACTTTGTTTTAAATTATCACAGATTTATAGTTCAACCATTCGTTTTAAAGGTATTGACGAGACCTTTCGAATGATACCCATCTTCAAAATTTACCCCCCCCCAGGGGGGGAAGCGATGCCCCCCCATGCACAAAATTTTTTTCCTAGTTACGTACTACTATTATCAATAATTCATATTAATTTTACAAACACAAGTGTAAAATAACTCTTATTATGCACATTTATACGAATTTTTGTCCTATGCTGCCATGTTAAAAATTTAGATAAAATGCTATCACAGCGCCACCTGTTGAGCTATTGATCCCCAAATCTAATGGGCACCAGTTCATGTCAGGGTGCAACTAAATACCAAGTTTGGTTAAATTTCATTCATATGTTCGTGAGATACAGCGTCCACAAAAAAATGATACAGACAGACAGACAGACAGACACACAGACAGACAGACATACAGACACACAGACAGACAGACAGACAGACACACAGACAGACATTTTCTAAAAACTATCAATTCGTGTTCAGGACATCCCTAAACGTGTAGATCCGTCAAAAAACGGAGGTCGAAAATTTTCGCGAATCCAATACTTTCTCTATATTACATATAGAAGAAAGTAAAAAATGTTATAAGAGATGCTATTAACAATATATATATAGGCTGTTTAATTCTTAAGAAAAATAAAGGATATTGTTATCGAAGTGCTAATTTAGTTATTGAAAATGTGACTGAGTTTAAGCTTCAAAATATTTCAGACCACGCACTACAAGAATCGTGTTAAAACATAGAAGATGCTTTCACATGTGAAAATGAATTAAAAATGAAGAATTGAGAGCTTATCAGAAAATTGGGTTCCTACGACTCTCAAAAACAACAAGTAGCTATACATTATTTATTTATTTATTTATTTATTTTCTTTTTAATTTTAAAATAAAACTTTTCCAAAGCTTTTTAGTGCCCCTAAATTTTGTTGTCCTCTGAATCGTAAAATCAGGTCTTAAGCTATCGGTCTGTATGTATGTATGGAATTCTTACCCGCAGGACGTCAAATTTCGGTATTGTAAATCTGTATCATATTATGATGCTACTTTTTTTTTTTTTTTTTTTTTTTTTTTTTTTTTTTTTTAATTCAGACAGGCAGTTTGCATACAAAGACATTTATATATATATTAGGAAACTAAACAACACTTACAAAAGGAAATGAACATATATTTTTTATATGCACAAAAGCATGATTGTCATAGTATATGTTATGAAAAGATATCCACTGTTTACAGAGTCACATAAAATATTTTTACTTTCTTCTATATTCAATAGAAGAAAGTATTGGATTAGTAAAAATTTTCGACCTCGGGTTTTATGGATTTACACGTTTTGAGAGCTGTAGAACACGATCGATCTGACCGTTTTTAGAAAATATCTGTCTGTGTCTGTGTGACAAAATTTTGTGGCAACTGTATCTGAGGAACTACTACACAGGGTTTCATACAAATTGGTATGTAGTTACACCTTGGCGTATATCAGTGCCTATCAACTTCTGGTAAAAATTGACTTGCAGGTTCTATTGCCATCCTGCTTTTTCTAAGTTTTTAACATGGTGGTATAGGACAAAATTTTGTATAAATGTACATAAAGAGAATTATCTTTTAATAATAATTATGAAATTTACGAGAATTATTTATAACAGAGATAGTCAAAAAATAATAAAATAATTGTAAAAAAATAATTGTATATGTAGGAGCATCGCCTTTTCCCCTGGGGGGAAGTCCCTCCTAGAGGGTAAAAAATTTTCCTGATGGGCATCTTTCAAAAAAGCTTGCCAAGAAGAATGATTGAACCATCGATCTGCGATAATTCAAAATAAAGTTATAGATTTTTTTTTCATTTTTAGAAAATAATAATAATATAATACTGAGAATAAAATTAACCTTTTTTCGTTATTTTGTATTATACCATTTTTCTAATATGGAAATCGTACTGCATTATTATGAAAGATAATTTTATTAAATAATGATTTTAATAAATTATTTTTACGGAGTGAATTTGCATAAGAAAATATAAAAGAATGTCACGTGGTAGCCACAACATTCCAATTTTATATTACTAATCTTATGTTTGGAAATGGCTCAAAACCTACTTTATGTTGTAACAATATTTTCACCCGCTAAATTTAAGTATGTTACAGTTGCTACGCATATAATGTATTAATGATTTGCAGAGAGACCCAAAATTAGTCAAAAAAGGTCCGAAAAGTAGTTTTCCTGACAATTCTCTAAACAATTTGAAAAAATATTTAAAATACCATGAGGACCTTATGTATTATATTACTGTAGGTACTCAAACATGTTACTTAAGAAGCTGGCAGATCCCTCACAAAGAAATGTATGACAATTAAATGACTTTGTAAAACAAATTTAAACTGTAAATATTTAATTTCACCAGAAAAGCTCAAACATGGTAACTAACACCTTAAATTGTAATTACATATCAATAATTAAACAGGATAAAAGAAATCACTCTGTTTACCACATGGTATTATTTGCATGTACTTTTAAAGATTTGTCTAAATTAATTTCTCTATTTAACATATAATTATGTTAAAGAATTACAGAATATCAAATAAAGTATAGAAAATGCCAAACAAGAAACAAGAAAGTAATAATGGCTATCTAAAGCATATCTAAAACATTATTGCTACCATTTCTAAATAGGAGTGTATGCAAAAAGCGAAACACATGGATTAGAGAGCGAACCAAAATTACTGATGTTATTTGCAGAGTTAAGAATTTAATGTGGAGCTGGGTTGGTCGCTTTGCCCGAAGAAATGGTGATAGATGGACCACCCACTTTGAATACCGAGAGGTAAGCAAAAACCAAGAAAGGGGCCACAGTGCCATGAGAGAAATGAAGTTATGAAGTTTGGAAAAGCAGAATACAGAAGAATTGCAGAACATAGGGCAGAATCGAATCACTTAGGATAAGCCTTTGTTCTTCAGTGGATTAATAAAGGCTGAAATTGGTCATGATTATATATATATATATATATATATATATATATATGTATATAAGTGAAAACGTAACATTTTTTAAATATAAATCAAGAATTAGTAAGTTAATAAGGAATTGTAGCTTAATAAATTTAGTTATAATCACGAACATAAAAGCAGATTAAAGAAATTACAATATTTTATTTTATAAATTGTTCTTCAATTAAAAAAAAAAAAATAAATAAATAAATAAAATAAACGTTCATATCACAAAGATTTTACGAAAATTTTATTTAAAAAGATAACGTTTACTAACAAAATGCTAGATTACATTCCATAATAATCTAAAATGTTACAAATCAATTCTTAAAATACTTTATAACAAATAGGAAATCCATTAAAAACCCTTCCTTAACACTAAATTTGCTTTTAGCTTATTACACGACAAAATAAAAGTTAATATCTGCACAAAACTTCAAAATGTAAAAAAAGGAAAAATTGTATGCAACTATTCATGTGCATTAAATGAAGTGGAAAACATACTTTAACCAAATTATAGAATTCCATTATGCACATTTTAACTTGATGACGTTTTTCCTTTCTGATGGAACGTATTTATTTTAAGTACTATATTTTACTTAAATTAAAGAAAATGCTTGTATGTTATTCTTTAGGCCACATAATTCCTCATCTTTATTTTTATTTATTTTTTTATGTTTCTAATGACAGATACATTGGAATATGTCTATTTATTTCAAATAGACATTAAAAATATTTAATATGCAACGTATTCGTAAAATATTGAATACTTAAAATATTTTGTATTAATTAAGTGTGTTATGGAAAAGTTAATCTTACTGATATAAATATATATATATATATATATATATTAAATATAATTTTTCATTCAACACTGCATTTTGCTGTTTACTTTTCCTTTTTACTTTCTTCTATATGTAATATAGAGAAAGTATTGGATTCGTAAAAATTTTCGACCTCGGGTTTTTGATGGATTTACACGTTTTGAGAGCTGTAGAATACGATTTGACTATTTTTAGAAAATGTCTGTCTGTCTGTGTGTGTGTGTGTGTGTGACAAAATTTTGTGGCAACTGTATCTCAGGAACTACTGCACAGAATTTCATACAAATTGGTATGTAGTTGCACCTTGACATAAATTAGTGCCTATCAACTTTTGGTAAAAATTGTCTTACAGGTTGCGTTGCCATCCCGCTTTTTCTAAATTTTTAACATGGTGATATAGGACAAAATTTTGTATAAATGTGCTTAAAGAGAATTATTTTTTAGTAATCATTATGAAATTTACAATAATTATTTATAATAGTGTAATTATTTATAATAGTGATAGTCAACTGGGAAAATTTTTTTGTACGTGTAGGAGCTACGCCACCCCCCCTGGGGGGGAAGTCCCCCCTCGAGGGGAGTAAATTTTCAAGATGGGTATCTTTCGAAAGGTCTCATCAATACCTTTAAAACGAATGGTTGAACTATAAATCTGTGATAATTTAAAACAAAGTTATCGATTTTTTTTACTTTTAACAAAAAAAAACTTAGAAAAAAAATCGTTTTTTTTTTTTTTTTTTTTTTTTTTTTTTTTTAAATATTGTTACTGGTTGAATATGTATTACTTTTAACAAAAAAAAAAAAAAAGAAAGAAAGAAAAAAAAATCGTTTTTTTTTTTTTTTAAATATTGTTACTGATTGAATATGTATATCGGACAATATAGAAGAAAGTCTTGTGGTGGCCACAACATACTAGTTTTCCTACATATTTCCTTTTTTTTTTTTTTTTTTTTTTTTCAGATTTCTTTACAATTCCTCAAAACGAAAGATATATATATATATATATATATACTAGCAGACCCGGCCACGCGTTGCTGTGACTAAGTTATACGTTGAATTATACGGCTGTAAACTATTTAGTACAGTCAAATTATTATTTACGAACAAAGACGAAAACGTTGTAGCCGATGTAAAAACCCACAGAGTTGAGATTTGAAACTTAGGTCAAAATTTGGAAGCGATTGATAAAAATTTTCGTAGTGTTGATATTAAGCACAAATTAATTTTATTGTAGGGTCCTATACATTTTAATGGAGAAGTGATATTTATTATCTCTAATGCTACTTTGGATAAAATTGCTAAAATGACTAATATATAAATTAAATTCTATTAAAATTCTATTAAAATAAAAATATAAAAGAAACAGACGATTTTAAAATCAATTTTTATGGAGGAGTGAAATATAATATATGCTGTAATGGATAATTTTACTATAAAATGACCTTATCATTTTAAATATTTTAAAGAGGGCAACAGCTGTAGTTATAAAAAGGAAAAACAATAAGGCTAAACCAGAAAAATAAGTAAATTTGAAAAATATTTTAAAACTTTAAAATTGGAAATCTTATGAAATATTGGACATTTAAAGTAAATACATGTATCATTTTAAATAGAAAAAGATTTTGGAAAAGTTTAGTGTATTTTAACGAAGTGATGAGAAGTTTTTGAGTATGTTAAAAGTTTAATAGTAAATTCAAGTTAATAAAGATGGGAAACATTGAGGTTTAAGATAAGAATAATTATAAGATTAAAAAAAAAAAAAAAAAAAAAAAACTTTTTATATACCATGCTTTTAAATTTTAATGTACTAATAATATACTAATTAAAATAAAATGATAAATATTCTATCATAGTTTGAAGTCAAATTTGTTTTCAAATGTCTAAGTAAAATATCTGATGTAAGATACTAATATTTTGCAGCGGAATAGATTTCATTTCTGTCATCCTTGGCGAAAAAAAAAGAATATCGCCAAATTATCTGGCGAAAATATTTAATTCCTTTCAAAAATCATGGTTATTTTAACAACTTATATTAAAAGAGTAATGAATAATATGAAGCAATATTTCGTGCAATACATATTACATGTCATACATACAATGAATAATACATATTACATTTCGTACAATGCATACATCTGGCATGTATATTTTCGTGTTACGCTTTTGATCGCTAAATAATAATAATAATAATTAAAAAAGCCAAGGGCAACAGAGTTTTGAAATTTAAAATTAAAATTTTGTCAATTTGACAGCAAAATAATTCAATCTAACACCCGCGATAACTAATACATATCTATACCCAAATATAAGGATTAAAATCGGGAAATAAATTTCCTCGATTTTTAATAATTTATTACAAAAAATCCAGTGGGCAATTAACATAGGAAATCTTTTTCTTGGCTGCACAGACGGTCAGTGAGTCACACTTCGCTTGCGTATAGAACTCATAGATATAGTATAGCATATATAGAATAGAGTGATCATTGGGGAGAAAAAAGTTATTCCTTTTCATTTGGGAAAAGACGACGTTTTTACCAAAATATGGCCGTCTTTCCCCGAGTGAATACACACGGGAATAGATACTAATATTTTAGCAAATAAAATTTATGAATAATTTATTTGCTCAAGGGGAATGGAAGACTCCAGATACAGTTTCAAATTCATATTTCTTTCTTTCTTTTCTTTTCTTTTCTTTTCTTTTTTTTTTTTTTTTTCAATACCACTTAATGGCTTTTTCTAAAGCTTTTATTTATTTATTTTTTTCGGCATCAAAAATCTTTGTACGATAACATGGGGATGAGAGATCTATATATATTACTATATCTATGATAGAACTACATTAGCACTTTATCAATGTGTATAAAATCTTTAAATTGATTATGACGTCAATTTTCGTGAGATGCATAATTTAACTTTTTATAATTTTTAACGTTCACGTTTGATTAAATGTATTTATTTTTATGTCGAATGAAAATGAACTCGTATTTATTTATTTATTTATTTTGGCAACAATTAAATTAATGGAACTCACAGATATTTTGGAGGAACTTTAATAAAGGTCTATAATTAACAAATAATTGCAGTAAAACAATATTGTGACAATAAGTTGAGATAAAAACTATCCTATCTCTCAAGTTGGACCAAACTGCACACAGTGTGCAAAATTTCATTAAAATCGGTTCCTTAGTTTAGGAGTTTACCCCGGACAAACATCGTGACACGTAATTTATATATATATACAGATATATATATTTTATAGGTTAAAGATTCGTTTCTTAGTGGAAACTTCTAATAACCATAAGAAATAAAGAATTCCCAAAATCTCATCCCAAAGCTATTTGCTCTAATGCAATTAATGAAAGCGGAAGAAACATTTCGATATAATACAAAGATCATTAACTGTATTTTGAGTGGATTCTGAAATTAAAGTAAGAGGAAAATTAGATTAACTGACTTAAATTGTTGATTGCATACAGGTTTGCCGGAAATAAATCGATAAGTTGAATGAATCTTAGCACATCCTTAATTTGCAAATGCATTGAGCGAAATTGAATCTACAACTTTGTAAGTTAAGAAACTGAAGTTAAATAAAGCCTATATTAAACGTAATTAGAATTTCTAAGATATGATAAGGTATGATAGCATATATATTCCTGATTAGTTTACATTCATTTTGAAGTAGGTATACAAAATTTTATTTTCCATTATCGAAAAATAATTTCAGAAAGAAAGAATTACTACAATCAAATACAAATTTTCGAAAAAGAAAATCAATGATAATTATCCATACTGTAAATTAAAATATTTATGTTGATTGACATTACGATTTTTCTTAATACTATGATTTACTTTTTCACTGTATGTTATTTAAAAATTCTTCCTGTTATTTTTCAAAAACTTCCACTCTCTAAATTTTTATACATCTCTAAAAATTTTTTGTCAATCACTTTTTAATCAAACGAGACATAAGTAAAAACAAAAAATTCATAACTCTATCTCTAATAGCAATTGTGTCATGGTACAGAAAAAAAACCTGACTTATGTCACTCACTAAGCTGATTATTCGGTTACAATATGGACCATATACAAATTAACAATAGAATCTATAGATCAGAAATTCAATTAGTCAGAAATCGATTGCAAGATTTGTACAGGGCAAACAAAGAAGAATTGAAGTTGATAAAACTGGGTAAAAAAATAACCGATTTCTGTTATATGATAAATTACTAACTCATTATAAAAAATGTGATTAAAAATAACTGATATCCAGCAAAAAAACATCCAGAAAATTTTGAAAAATTATCGCATATGGTACCAAGTTCATTAATCACGAGCCATTCTTTAATACAGTGGGAAAACATTCAATTTGTAAATACACATGTCGCTTTAACCTGCTAAATCATCATAGGTATGTTATTAAATTAATGACATATAGTTAATTAATCATAATCTGCTAACTATGATGCTAATATGCTATAAGTTAATATTATGTTATTACAAAGTGATAGCACATTACTTTTGAACTTTTTTTTTCTTTCGTTTTCCACATCGTAGGGTCAATTTTCCTTTTCCTTGATTTATTAGAAGATACTTCTACAACAAACATCTTTTCAGTCGAAAGAAATATAAAATTTAACTATTAGAAAACTTGTGTACACGAAGAAGTAGCATTCACATTCGTGAGAACATGCGATAACACTGACCTAATCAATAAGAGTACTGCAGTTGTTGGGTGGAGCAGAATTGCAATCCGACAATATAAGATTAACGAATATGGAGATGGCTGGATTTGAAACTCATCAACCAGCCATTGAGATTGAGCCGATTTTGCAGCATATCGCTATTCTCAAACTCAAATAGCACAGAGATGGATAGGCTTTGAAATGATTTATTGTTTTCAAATGATGGATACGTCTATTCAAAAAAAAAAAAAAAAAAAAAAAAAAAAAGTCGATTTTATGGAGTTGGCAGGTTTTGCAACTAGATGACACAAAAAAACTTTTGCTATAAAAATCTCTCTGAAACGAAAATGGGAAAGTTGATGACTTGGGTAGAAATAATACATACAATGCTCTTGTCCATTTTAGCTATAGATAGCTAGCAGAAATTTAGAAATATATCGCATATAATTAGAGATTGAGAAGTTCAGAGATTCTGATATTAGTTTAGAAATAGGTAGCAGAAATTAGAGATAGCAGAAATTTAATTATAACCTTTCTGCGTGTATGCAATATATGCAATAACTTATAAAATCTTAGAACGTAACTTTGTATGTATAAAACAGATTAAAAAAAAATAGAAAAAAATATATAGATAAACTTATGTAGAATTAACATAAACACTATGCAACAATAGTAGAAACTGAAAACGCTATGAAACATACTCCACTGAAATTTAGTTTTGGCATTTGAAAGATAAATTAAGTTACGTATGATTGTAAAAATTATGTGTGGTGAATCTGTATAAATTCTTAAAACAGAAAAATGAAAAATAATATATATATATACAGTAAGACCCCGCTTAACGCGGGGGATACGTTCCATCAAAGTAGAGCGTAATGCGAAACACGCGGGCACAATTTCAGGGAATCCCCATACTGCTGCGAGCAATTTCGGGGAATCCACAGGGGAAATAAAAGAGCACTAAACCGAAACAGCGCTAAATGAAACAGCGTTAAGCGGGGTCTTATTGTATATATATATATATATATGAGAAACTTACTTAAATTTTATAATAATGATTTTCCAGGAAATTTGAAAAAAATATTAATATAACAGAACTACACTGAAACGTCAGCCTCAGGACGTTGCAATTCCTTTATGTAATATATTTCCCATAAAAAAATCATTTTAGGTTTTTCTATGCGTGCACTCAACTCAAAAACTCAGAAATATACAAAACTCAGATCAACAAAAACTCAGATCAACTTCCCCGCAGATAAAGTTTATATCTTGTATTAACGTAGTTTCAATCGATAAAATTTTTACAAAGATTTTCGAAAAAAAAAGTAACCCCAAAATTTTCTGCTTTTTGATTTTACAGGAATATTACAGATGGGGCAGCATTATTAATAGGGGCAGCATTATTCCAGACAAAGGTAAATATAATATATATCTATAAAAAATAAAATTCCATAAAAATCACATTTATTGTAATTTTAATACATACAACCAGTTTGTTCTAAATTCCAGTAATTTATAAAATAAAAATATTGTTTTAAACCTAATTTTCTACATATGTATTTATCCTATTTTTTTTTATACCTACATATATAAAATACTACTTTAGTAAGGGTTATAACATTAGTAAGGGTGTACTAGGTAATACTAGTAAGGTAATACTACGTTAGTAAGGGTGATATATCCCTCAATGAATAATAATTCAACTTAAGTTGATCAATTATACACTTTGAGTTAACCAATGAGTGACTGACTAACTTAACGCAGCCGTGACGATTCATGGGAGATTAGCTCCGAAATTTCAATGGGACGGATGGTTTTGGATATGGTCGCAACTAAGAGTACTTTTTGTAAAATTCCTCGATTTCCCAGTGGGAAGCAGAATTGGCAAAATCACGTTAGAGAGAATAACGCAGCTCCAATTTACTTCAAAGGAGAAAACAAAATCCGCATGGGTAGACTAGATTTGAATAACAGATATTTTGGTTGTAAATTTAGATTTTAAAGGGGGGGGGGGGGTAGAAGGAAAAAAAATAGGGGAATAAAATTATTAAAATTCTAGATTTTCGAGTGGAACTCCAAAAGGTGGCTCAAAGAAGTGCGCGTTCTTTGGGACATTTCAAATTCTAATTTTTGGAATATTTTGAATTTTCATTTATTAGAGGTTGCGTGGGAGGAAATACGAGAGCTCGATTTTTGCGTTCAATTTGTCCTCTGAAATCTATATAAGCAGCGATAACGATTTATGGCGCGTGAGTTTTTTATGCGCATCCAACAACACATGTGACGGAATTTAAGAAATTTACTCCCTTTCTCCTTTTGATGGATAAAGGGGAAAAAAATCTTTACAAGCGTAACTGTGTTCCAAATTATCTCGGAAAGAGGTTTTTGGCGGGCTGGTTGGGTATGTATACTCAACTCCCACTAGGAATTATTTTTTCCGAATTTCTCCCCTTTTCTACCTTTAGGATTGGATGCAGAAAACATTATTTTTCAAATATAACTCACTCTCAAATTACCGCGGGATGGCGATTTTGTGTGTGTGCGTGTGTTGGTTATGTAAACATGACATGCATTTTAATGTGATCTTTCAAAGTTCTGCATTGCATCCGTTGAGGAAAGGGTTGGGGGGACAAAAAGTCCCAATTTCGAGAGTAACTCTGTTCCAAATTATTTCATGAAGGCAATATTTGGTGTATCGGTTTGTTTTTGATTCTAGGTTATGATTGCACATACGTTCATGGCTTCAAATATTAAAATAGGTAAGTACACAAGGGCACATGAAGCGCGCGGGAGTATTGCACTGCTGAACGAGGTGAGACTGGGATCTGGCATATTTCATTGGGGAAAGACGCCGATGAAAGTATTCCGATACCAACCGAATTTCGTTTGTGAGTAACATTGGTTGTGTGCGCGCGCCGGTGTTAAGGCATTACTGCAGGCAATGAGCATCTCGACTAAACATGTTCCAAGCGATAATACCACTACTGAAAATAGCGAGAACCCAAACTGTATGTTTTGATCGATTTAAATGCACAGTTTCGAATTTTTTCATATTTTTCATATTTTCATAATAATAAGTGACATGGAAGTTTGATAGTTCATTTTAATACAGTGACCATCGAAGCAGCATATACCTGCTAATTCATAATAAAATTAAGTTTACTTGAAAAATATTTTCTTAATGGGTTAACTCAGATTTTCTTTCTTTCTTTTTTTTTTTTTTTTTTTTAGTTTAAACAAAATATGTACTATGACCTTTGCAAATTGTGCAACATACAAAATATATGTATATGCACACACACACACATATATATATATAATAAAATAAATTTTAAAACTTTCACATTATTTTCTGTTTTTAAATTGTTTGCTACTTTATTTTTTTTATTTATTTATTTTGAATTAAAAGATACACGGTAATTATCTAAATATAGTATTTCTAAATGAATTATTATTTGAACAAATTTTCTGCATTCGATAACTATTGCTTTCCCCATTTATTACTAATATTATGTTCTATTGGCAGTAATTTGTTCCGTTGCAAAAATTTATAAATGCCTTTTCCAATGATCGAACAAATTATTTATTTCATTTATCCCATGGAACACCAAGTTGGTGAATACTATTTTGTTTTTTAACCTGCTTATTGATAATTCACATTAAATTATTATTATTATTATTATTATTTTAATACGCACTCTATTCAATATTGACATTGTAGAATATTTGCTGTTTTTATCTTTTATGTTAAAGCATATTTAAATATTTTCTTTTTTAAACCTAAATTAATATCAATTTATCGTTTCAAACTTAAATAAATTTGTATAAAATCTTTAATCCGAGTTCCTATAACTGGGATGTTTTAGCGTCATGAAGGAAATATTTTATGAGTTTTAGTATATATAGAATAGAGAATAAACACACTGAAAATATAAATCACTTATGTTACTTAGAAACATACTTAAAGAGATTAATATTCTTGAGGATTTGAAAGTTTTGTGCCTGGTTTATATCTATCACCCAATAAAACGTGATTTATGATCTGCCAATCTGATAACCCTAATATATCACGTATAGAACTTCTCATTTCACAGATTTATTTTTAAGTTCTTTGAAAGCAAAACTTATTTAATTTTTAACGACATCTTACTAATATAAAAAAAAGTGAATGCGTGCAATAATACTTACTATTTTTTTTTTATATATATACATACATTAGCAGAGTGATAAGAAATCGATTTGAAATATTAAATTAATATTGGTTTTCTAACGATTGAAATATGTTATCAAAGTATGTATTCATAATCATTTTTCAATTTTGTTTTACGTAGTTTCGTTATTTTTAATATTAATAATAACGCCAACATTATTATTTATATCTGACATAAGTTCTATTAACAACTTTTATATTATAAACATTAATACATAACCTTCCATGAATCAAAATACGTAATGAATCAGGTGCTATGCCATTAAATCTCATTTATTTATATTATAATGATCATTTTTCATGACAAATAAACTCCATACTGTAGTCGTGAATTTCAGACGTCGACGCTGGTTGATGACATGTGCGTGACTCGATTACAGGTCACTTCGTGGCCATTCAATGGTATCTGGGATTTTCTATGAAACTCGTTTGAATGAGACTAGGAAACTTAAGTCATATCATACAAGAAAAAAGAAACAGCTTTGCATACTCCTTCTTGGTATAAATATGGCCTCCGTTAACTTCAAATGCAGTTTCTTCATTCGACATAACTCCTATTCCAAATACTAATAAAAAATGCCCAAATCTTGGACGCAAAGCTGCAAAGCCCAGCTTCCTGAATGTATTACAATAAAAGTGTCAGTTGAATAAAGTCGCTTGACAAAAATACTCTAAAGAAGACAGCCTTGAGTTTTTCCTGTGTAAGACACCAGTCACGAGTGGAAAGATAAAAAAACTTCAAAGAAAGAAAGTTTGACCCATGAAACTATATGATTAATCATCGGACTGTGACCCTCTCATTATGAAAAGGGATTCTGAAATCAATCTGGATGCCAACTATAAGGATAATACAGACTCAGGCAAATGCAACTTGCATCTATTGTAATGGGAAAACCTTTAAAGATACTCGTGAAGAAGTGTGGAATAAATGTGTTATGTGCCAAGGGCCATATTTGAAACAGCCAGTTCAGTTTGCAATTTCTATAAGTTTTTTTTTTTTTTTTTTTCCTGTAATAAATAAATTTTCTGCCATTTTGTATTGTTTTATCCTTCTTTATTTTTATTTTATTTTTATTTTACTTTTTTGAAAAAGCCCATTTTTGTCCTGCCCACTTTTCCGGTGCCTTCTAATAAGCTTTTTAAATAGTCTTTTGTAAATCTTGGTTTTCAAATTTCAATAACTATTATTGATCACTTCTTGTCTTCTCACATTGAGTAGACTTGTTATAATTGTTAATGAAGGTCAAAATCATAGACATTTTCCAAAACAAAGTAACTTCAAGTAAAAGAAAAAAATTAAGGAGACCAACTATTATTATTAATATTTCATAGAAATAAAATATTTAATAAATATATGGTATAATGGATTTTTCAAGACATTTCCTTCATGAAATAGAAAATAAATATTCAATGAAAAAGTCAGGAAGCAGTGTATTATGTACTTTGTAACATTAAGAAGAATCCATTAAAAAACTGCTTTTTTAATGTAAAACGTTTTACGTGTGCTTTAAATTATTACATATCAAAAAGCTTTTTCTAATCTCAACATTTCTTCGAAATACAGAAAGATAACTTGAGTAAATATTCATATCATAAATGAAGCGGAAAATATATTTAAACTACATTCTAAAAGTCCATTAAATATATTTCAACTTGATGATGCATTTCTTCTTTTATTTTATTATTTTTTTATTGTCACGTTATTTTGTATGCTTTAAGTGAATTATTATTTATATACTTTCTCCAAAATATATAACTTATTTGCACGAACATTGATTTTCTTTAGATTAAATTTTCAGAAAATATTTCCATTGTAAATATACTACAAATATATATTTATAATTGACAAACACAAATGTTTCAATCTCTAAATTCGTTTAGAAATTCAAAATACATGTCGTAGCGATGTTATAAAAGTATAAATAAATAAATCAAATTGAATCAAAATAATATTTTTACCTTGTTTTTACTATCTCGCTTTCTTGTTTGTCTAGTACAAATCTTGCAATCGATTTGTAACTAACTTCCCAACAAGCTAGACATTTGAAACTTTTAGAATAGCTCAGGACACGATGACAATGCATTCTTTTAATATTTTTAATCAATTAATAAATGTTTGAAAATTTCTTATAATTGTTCTCTTTATTACACATTTGATCATTTTATTTCATGTTGATGGGATAAATAATGAAAACAAATAAAAAAAAAAAATAATAAAGCATTTATTGATACATAGAATTGTCTAGTTTACATGATTAAAGAGAAAATTAAAAAATGTTGCATTAAAAAAAATATTGTTATCTTGTAATGATTACCTTATTATAAATACACATTTCTTTACACTTGCTCACATTCTTTTTTAACTAATACTTACATTTAACATTTTGTTTATAACACAAATTTGAAAAATATATACATATATATAGCCTTAAAATATATTTTTTTTTACGGGTAACTCCTGAAGACGTCCTATAGTATTTTAAGATTTTCTATTTTTTATTCTATCCATTTTTTATGATATAGTCCAAAAATTTAGCTAATCTCATCTTTTATGGTTTATTTTGTTAATGTAATCTCAATTTGTAACCTTTTTAATACATTCCATTCTTAGTTCCTTCTTTTATGCTACATTATCTTGAAAAATACTTCTTTTATATCCTTCCAACATGTTTTGTATTTTAAAAACTACTAATATTTGTTAAGTAATTTTATTAAATTTCTCATCGATTTAAAGTATTATATCTATCCATAAATATTAAAACTGTTAAACCTATTCAAGTTAACTAGTTATCTAATTGGCCTTTGAGGGATTTTATGGTGAATTAATCAACTGTTTAGTTTTTGTTCTCAACCTTTTTATTATTCTCATGAAAGATTATATATATACAACAGCAAGTATTTGGACACTTCTGAATCTAGACGTTTTGCCAAATATCTAGAAAAGTTCTTAAGAAATCAACTTGAAACTTAGGAAGTGTAAAAAACATGTTATACGTCATATATTTCAGTATAAGTTTTGTCCGAAAGAGGAAAAGGGGACCAGTAAGAAGTTAAAATAAATCAGGATGTTTTGGATAACTCTGTAAAAAAAATGCTTTAACTGCATTTTGGCTCCAGCATGCGATTATGAGGATTTGTCTAATTATCTGTATAAATTTGTATGAGGCTACCATATATATTCATGGAGATTTTATTGCACTTTTTAACACTTTCCAACAAGGTTGAAAAGTGTTTATGACTCCGGTTTGTCTGTCTGTCTGTCTGTCCATCTGTCTGTCTGTCCGTCTGTTCGTCTGTCTGTCTGCGCTCTAACTCCCGTAAATATTTATGGAATTTCTTGAAACTGATATATGTTATTCAAGTTCACTATCGGACGTTCACCATCAAGTTCACTATCATTGTGTTCAATGAGAGGTATTTTATAAACCATACTTTCATACCTTTACTGTAGACATACCTGAATGAAATTGAAATATGTTATTCCAGTTCACTATTGGGTGCTTCTTGTATAAAATGGAGGAAATACTATCATCGGTTTATGTACAGGGACACTCAAAAGTACTCCAAAGCATTGCGTTCTATGAGAGATATTTCTAGAAATCAAATTTTAATAACTTTACTTTCCAAGATGTTTTTGGAAAATGAAATATGTTATTTATATGCAAAAAAGGATGATTTGCACAGAATATAGAATGATTAGCATTAGATTTCCAGGGTGGCACAAAAATATCCAGGTACATTAAGAGCTAATAATAAAAAATTGCTAGAATTGTACTTTCGTTTACGTTAAGCCTTTTTAACACTTTCTAACATTTTTAAATTGTGAATATGATTTCAGTTTTGTGTATCTGTCCGTCTGTCTGTCTACCTGTCTGTCTGTCCGAGCTCTAACTCCCGTAAATATTTATGGAATTTCTTGAAACTGATATATGTTATTCAAGTTCACTATCGGACGTTCCCTATTGAAAATGGAGTTTATACCTGTACTGGTTTGTGTACAGGGAAACCCGAAAGTATTTCAAAGCATTGTGTTCTATGGAAGGTATTTCTATAAACCATATTTTCATACCTTTACTGCAGACATATCTCAATGAAATTGAAATGTGTTATTCAAGTTCACTATTGGATGTTTCCTGTGTAAAATGGAGGAAATACCACTATCGGTTTATGTACAGGGACACTCAAAATATTCCAAAGCATTGCGTTCTATGAGAGATATTTCTAGAAATCAAATTTTAATAACTTTACTTTCTACGAAGTTTTTGGAAATTGAAATATGTTATTTATATGCACAAAAGAATGCTTTGCACAGAATATAGCATGATTAGCATTAGATTTACAGGGTGGCACAAAAATATCCAGGTACGTTAAGAGCTATTAATAAAAAATTGCTAGAATTGTACTTTCGTTTACGTTAAACCTTTTTAACACTTTCTAATATTTTTTAAGTATGAATATGATTTCAAGTTTGTGTATCTCCCTGTCCGTCTGTCTGTCTACCTCTCTGTCTGTCCGAGCTCTAACTCCTGTAAATATTTATGGAATTTCTTGAAACTGATATATGTTATTCAAGTTCACTATAACATGATCCCTATTGAAAATGGAGTTTATGGCTCTACTGGTTTGTGTACAGGGGCACCCGAAAGTATTTCAAAGCATTGTGTTCTATGAGAGGTACTGCTATAAACCATATTTTCATACCTTTACTGTAGACATATCTGAATGAAATTCAAATATGTTATTCAAGTTCACAATTGGATGTTTTCTGTGTAAAATGGAGGAAATACCACTATCGGTTTACGTACAGGGACACTCAAAAGTATTCCAAAGCATTGCGTTCTATGAGAGATATTTCTATAAATCAAATTTTAATAACTTTACTTTCTACGAAGTTTTTGGAAATTGAAATATGTTATTTATATGCACAAAAGAATGCTTTGCACAGAATATAGCATGATTAGCATTAAATTTACAGGGTGGCACAAAAATATCCAGGTACATTAAGAGCTATTAATAAAAAATTGCTAGAATTGTACTTTCGTTTACGTTAAACCTTTTTAACACTTTCTAATATTTTTTAAGTATGAATATGATTTCAGTTTTGTGTATCTCCCTGTCCGTCTGTCTGTCTACCTCTCTTCCTGTCCGAGCTCTAACTGCTGTAAATATTTATGGAATTTTTTGAAACTGATATATGTTATTCAAGTTCACTATCACATGATCCCTATTGAAAATGGAGTTTATACCTCTACTGGTTTGTGTACAGGGGTACCCTAAAGTATTTCAAAGCATTGTGTTCTATGAGAGGTATTGCTATAAACCATATTTTCATACCTTTGCTGTAGACATATCTGAATGAAATTCAAATGTGTTATTCAAGTTCACAGTTAGATGTTTTCTGTGTAAAATGGAGGAAATACCACTATCGGTTTATGTACAGGGACACTCAAAAGTATTCCAAAGCATTGCGTTCTATGAGAGATATTTCTAGAAATCAAATTTTAATAACTTTACTTTCTACGAAGTTTTTGGAAATTGAAATATGTTATTTATATGCACAAAAGAATGCGCAAAATATTGCATGATTACCATTAGAGTGACTGGGTGACACAAAAAATATCCATTTATATTAAGAGCTGTTAATAAAAAATTGCTAGAATTTTACTTTCTCTTACATTAAGCGTTTTTAACACTTTCTAACATTTTTAAGTGTGAATATGATTTCTGTTTGTGTATCTGTCCATCTGTCTGTCTGTCTGTCTGCCCGCGCTCTAACTCCTGCAAATATTTATGGAATTTTTCGAAACTGATATATTTTATTGAAGTTCACTATCGGATGTTCCATATTGAAAATGAAGTGAATATCTTTTCTGGTGTGTGCACAGGGACACCCAAAACATTCAAAAGCATTGCGTTCTATGTTTGTTGTTTTTATAAATATTTTCCTTATAGAATGTTCCCCTTTTAAAATGACACTAATAGGTCCTGTACATCTAGTTTGTTTACAGGGACAAAAAAAAAAAAAAATAATAATAAATTGCCAATGCATTACGTTTTAGGTAGAATTTTTTGAAAGTCGCATTTAAAAATCTTTCGACTGTAAAAATTATAAAAATATCGAAGTGTATTGTTAATATAATAAAATAATGTTTTGTATAGAATATGATATGATTAACTTTCTGATTTACTGGACTACACTAAAATATTCAGAGATTAAAAGCTGTAATTATAATCTAATGGCTGCATTTTCTTTTGGGTTAAGCCTTTTTAACACTTTCCAAAATGCCTAAGAGTAATTTTAAAATCAGTTAGTCCTTCTGTCTCTTGTGTGATAACGTAGGCAAAGAATATTAAAAGTTATTCGATACAACATTACGTACAGTTGGAAAGTGTTACTAATCAATGCGTATTGCATAATTTTTCTTTGTTTTTTTTTTTTTGTTTTTTTTTTAGAGGAACTGGAGTTTTCTTCGTTCTCTCACATTTTTTTTTTTTTAATTTATATTTGTTTGATGTTTTCCTATAAATAGCTCAACACTTTTGGCTTTTAAATTATGCAAATTAAATTTTTATAAAGTTTTCTGCATGCTTAGTTAAAAGCTAATTAGTAAAAATGCTCATATTTCGTAAGACATTTAACTTTTTGCATTCCGATAACACTATACTGTGTCTAATATAGTACGCCAAGTTACCTAAAATTGACTTTGCGCTGGATCTAATAAGCTACGTGTTAAAATTAAAAGTGGCTATTATTTTTATAATACTTTACAGAAACCGTTATAACTCCATGAATATGTGTGGTAGCTTCTTTATACAGATATTTAGAAGTATCTTTATAATCACATACAGCCAAAACGCATTTCAATTATTACTTTATACAGGGTGTTGCAAAACATTCTGTTTTTTCTTTAATTTTTTAAAGGTCTCTTTTTCCTGTCCACGTCCAGTGAAAAATTTTTGCTAAAATATATGAGGTATAACATGTTCTTTGCACTCCAAAAGTTCAAAGGTGATTCCTAAAGAACTTTTGTAAGTTTTGTCAAAACGTCTAAATTCAAATGTATCCAAATACTTATTGGTAGATACTGTATGTATATGTACTTTCTCATTGATATATATATATATATATCTTAATATATATAAATCTCGTGTCACAATGTTTGTCCTCAATGGACTCCTAAACCACTTAACCGATTATAATAAAATTCGCACACCATGTGCAGTTCGATCCAACTTGAGAGATAGGATAGTTTAAATCTCAAATTATAGTCGCAATTTTAATTTATTGCTAATTATTTGTCTGTTATTATTTGACAGTCACAATTATCTGTTAACTCCAAATGATTCTAACAGATGTCGATACCTTTCGACTGGGTTGAGTAAGTAATCAATAGATGGCGCTGCTATGGTAAATCTACGAACGTGTCATATAAGCTACATTTTAACAGCATAATTACCACGTGTTGTTGACGCTATAAAATTAATTAAATTTATTTTGTAGTGAACGAAATACCGTATAATTCAATTATTTCCACTTTTTAAATTTTTGGTGTTAGCATAGCCGGCCACGTGTTACTTAGACTGAAGTGTAAATTGAATTCATATTATAATGAAGATAATACAGTGAAATTAATATATATATATATATCTTTATATATAAAAATTACTATGTTTGTCCGCGTTGAACTCCTAAACTAATGAGCCGATTTTAATGAAATTTGGACACTGTGTGCAGTTTGGTCCAACTTGAGAGATAGGATAGTTTTTATTGCAAAATTCGCCTCCCAAAAGGGGGGGAGGGGCCAAAACGTGATTTCACAAAAAAAAAAAAATAGAAATAGAGATAGACTGTTCAAAATTGGTATAGATAGGTTTTAGAGGGCTGCAAATCGAATGAGGATATTTTCGAAAGTGTAAAGTTATTAGGAGGGGCGGGAAAGGGGGTGGAGGGGCAAAAAAATAAAAATAGAGTTACATCGCTCAAAATTGGTACATAGAAGTTTTTGATACCTACAAATCTATTGCAGATATATTCGAATTTGTAAAATTATTAAGAGGTGCGGGAAAGGGGGGGGGGGGCAGACGAGCAAAATATAAAAATGGAGTTAGATCGTTCAAAATTGGTGCATAGAATTTTTGATACCAACAAATCGATTGCGGATATTTTCGAATTTGTAAATTTATTAGGAGGGGCGGGAAGGGGGGGCAGAGGGGCAAAAAATAAAAATATAGTTAGATCGTTCAAATTGATGCATACAGGTTTTTTACACCTACAAATAAACTGTAGATATTTTCGAATTTGTAAAATTATTTAGAATAGTCGGGAGGGGGGAGGGCAAAGGGGTAAAATAATAGAAATAAGAGTTAGAGCTTTGAAAATTAGTATTATTAAGTTTGAAGGCCAGATAAATCGATTGCGGATATTTTCGAAAGTATAGAGTTATTAAGAAGGGCGGGAACGGTGGACGAAGAAACGGTGCTCACGGTTTGCACAGGTATACGCATCCACAGGCAGTGGGGGTCCGGACAGATTATTCCACCGATGAGAGAAGATTTTTTTGTATTTTATATCATTTTTCTTTCGATAATATATGGATTCATTATGAGTGTCGAACATTTTTCCCGATCAGATTTTTTTTTCTCTTTTTTTTTTCACATGTTAAAAATTAATACAATTTTGAGAATTCTTTAATTATAGTGAATCATTTAAAAATAGGGACCAGCGAAGCGGGCTAAGCCTGCTAAGATCAAGAATGTTATCAAGGATGGTCTTTATGCGTAAATAATAATTTTAATGTATTGAATATTTTACTACAATATAATTCAACGTATAACATAGCCACAGCAACGCGTGGCCGGGTCTACTAGTATATATATATAATTAACTGTAAAAACATTTTCTTATGTGGAATTTTTAACAATTAGTTAAATCAACTTTATTTAGATATACAGTCAGTCAAATAATTAACTGTACATGAAACCTTTCTCAGAATGCCAAAGAATGAGTCAATAATTAAAAAAAAACTTAAAAAATCTTTTTTTTACCTTAAATCATTTTATTGAAATAATTTTGTTAAAATTTTAAAATTTGAAATGCAATTTACTTTTTTTAAATGCATCAGATCAAAAAATTATCATGATCTATATTTATCAAATCACACAGAGTTGCAATTCAAAACTTATCATTTTTTTATTTTTTTAATTAATTGTATATAAATTGTCGTCTTTTAAAATAAATTGATCTCTAAATATAAGTATTGAAATTCTAATATTGTTTTCTTTATTCAAAATGTCACTTTTGTTTCTAATCAATTTATTTAAATCTGTTGCTTCAGATCACACACATCAATCTTTAAATATACATTAAGAGATATTAATAAAAATTTGCCTTTAATATGATTTCACTTTGTTACCTCAAAACGAGTCAGCTAAAATTATTAATGGAATTTTTTTTAGATATATTATATAATTATAGAAAAAAAAGTTCCACACACACCATTTTTTGAAAATTTATTAATTATTAATTATTAATTAATCACTAATTAATTAGTAATTCATTATTGATTAATCTTTAAAAAATGAAAACATCTACATCTTGGACCGAATCTTTTATAATCTTTAAAAAGCTTAAAAATTTGAAATTTGAAATTTCGCTATTTCTTTTCTGACATAAAAAATAGTTATCATTGAAACATAGTCTCAGATTTGCAAAATGTTTACAATTTAGAAAAACAATATCCTTGATTTTAACGTAAAAATAATATTTTTAATGTTTCCTTTTTAGTCTGTCAAAAAATTAGAATTATTCTTTATGAATTCTGAGAAAGGTTTAGTGTTCATTTAATTTTTTGACAGACTGTACATAACATAATTTTGGTTCTAAAAAGAATACTTTTTTGATCATTTAATTGAAATTTACCAGCTGCTTTATACAATATTGATTTTTTTTTTTTTTTTTTTAGTCGAATGCAGGCATTCATATATTCAGCAAAAATAGGATACATACATTTTTATTCAAATTTTTGATCGAGTTTCAAGTAGTAAACAAGAATTAGTAAAAGTAAAACTGTATTTAAAAAACTTAAAACATCGAAACGTACAATGTACCAAAATTTAAGTGTTGAAAAATATTTAAATATATTCAACCGGTAAAGAAACTCTTCATAGAAAAAAATGAAAAAATTTTGTACAATTTAAATTTATGATAATATTTTACATATATATATATATATATATTATTATTATTATTATTATTATATATATATATATATATAGGGGAGTACCGTATAATATGGACCATCGTGTAATACGAACCATGGGGAAATTTATATGCTCAACACTAGATGGTGAAACCATCTCATTGCCATTGTTGAATATTATTGTTATACAAAGCAGGAAGTGACTTACAAGTACATGCGTACCTGTATTTGGAGATTATGAAATTGAGTTTTCGGTTTATATAATCATTCATGTAACAAGTATGTTACAATGAAAGTATTAATTTCTGCTGTTAGATATTTGTAATATAATTTTCGCGTTGATAGTAGCAAATGTACATATTTTCTTAACAATGTAGACATGTATTTTTTTGGCGCCAATTTACATAGCTATATATCATTTTAAATAAAGTTGTTCTGTTTATTATTGTAATATGAACCATGCTCTGTTGTATAATATGGACCAGTGGTCCATGTTAAAAATGGAGAGGTTTTGTTAATGATCGGCGTACATATGTCGCACACTCAAAATCTTGAGGCTATAGAATAGGCCAGAGAAACAGGGATAATCCATTTATCACTTACTTCGCATACTATCCATTGAATATAGCCTTAGAACTTTCCTTTTTTTCGTCCATTAACTATTATTTTTTTTTTTTTATTATGTATAATGATAAAAAAGGTGCTTGTATCATCGATAAAAATAAATACCGTTATAAACTTCATCTGTTAGAATTTGTTATAAATAAGCGACATTACTGTTCGATCCCTCTAATAATATTATTATAGCCTCAAAAAAACTGTTGTTTCAATAAATGTTTTTTTTCGCACGCAGAATCAATCTAACTTAACAGTTCAATAGACGTATTGAAATTCTTTTAGGAAAAAAATTCTTTCATTCAGTAGCTGTATGTATTAGGGCAACTTTTCTGTGGAGCAAAATTTTACCTGTAAACTATTAAAAAAACCCAATAATAATCGATAAAATAAACACACTCAATATAGCACTTAACTTAAATTTAAACGATAAATCTATTATGTCATTATAATTTCACAATACATGTAGGAAGAAAAAAAAATTAATAAATAAACGCATAATTAATACATGAAATGTATATTTTCTTTGCACATTGCATACGTCAATTAAATATTTATTATTGACATTTCATATATATCTGTAAATACACAAACATTTAAATTGCTACATACATGAAAAATATCATTGATTAAATTATTAATGGTGTGTTTTGTGTGATATAATAATTCAATAGGACAGTCTAGTTTATTATTATATATTTTACCGAATTCTGAAATGTTATATAAATTTTTTACATGTCTCTTTGCAAAATAAATAAAATTAACGTTTTCTACATATACAAATAAAATAAAATAATTTACTCAGAATTGTGGCATGTTTAGAATAATTTCTTTATCTACTGTAAAAAAAAAAAAAAAAAAAAAAAAAAAAAAAAAAAATGTTTTACATTTTGGTTAGACAGTACGTTTGTGATTTTTCAAAAGAAGGCAATACATTTACAGAAGACTATACTTCAGACAAAAACATAAACATTTGAAAGTTTTCTGAAAAAATAAAACAAAGTAGTAAGTGTATGAAGAAGAAAATTTTTATTATCAAGTATTTATAAAAGAGTTGTTAAAATAAAGTGAAAGGAAAGAACTATGAAAAGTATAAAACTAGTTTTCAGAATATTATGTTTTCTTGGAATTTGTTTGTTTCACAATAAAAACAAATTTGTTTTCGAAATTTTAAAATTTTCTTATCCCTTATACTGTTATTCAACTTTTTTAATAATAACAATTTCATCTGTAAATCATATATTTTACGAAATATCCGATTTCAAAATTATGATAACACGTATTACACACTGTTTACTTTCAATCGTTTTATGGCACTCACTTTACCGAAAGAGAAATAATTTGAATGATATATTTCAAAGGATAAGTAATCTTAATGCAGTGAAAAATAAAAATAAAAGTTCCAAATATACATTTGTCAAAATAATGATACTTCTTAACATAACTGTTACTGTAATTTGTTCAATAATATATTTAATAGACATGAAGGGTGCCGATAAGACCTGTGTTTCTCTTTCATTTTTTTTCTGGACAGGATGCAAAAAAACATTTTTCGGAAGAATGTACATATTTATAATGGCCTTATCGTTTCACAATCTAACTTCTGCATTTGTAAATATATTAGCACTGTTCTACTGCGTTTTGTGTCATCATTGCTCTGTTTTTTTAATACATTTCAGAAAAAGATTTAAAAAGTTGACATACAGAAATGCAGATTATAGTTCTTTAAAAGAGTTTGGAAGAGAATATTTCGAATTGCACCAAATAATTTCTGAAATCCAATTAGTACTCTCACTGCCATCACTTCTTATTTTAATAATTTATTTCATGAAAGGTTTTCTAGCATTTATGAGTATAGTTATATACTTCTCTGGTGGACTATATCTTTTTTATTTGATTCAGATTGTTCTTTTGCAAATTATTCCTGGTGCTTTCGTTTTTGTAATTCCTGCATACGGCGCTCACGTTACACGGCAAATGATGAAAAATCAAGAATTATTTCGTCGAACTCTGTGCTATATAAAAGCATCTCCTGAAAAAGAAAAGAACTTTCATAATTTACGAATAGTAAAGACAGTTCGAGATATGCCAACTATATTTTTCACAGCGTGGGATATAATTGAGTTTTCTGATACTATAATGCCTTCTATTCTTGGAACTTTTATTACATACAGCATTCTCGTTTTCAATTTGAACTTTCAATAAATGTTAAAGGTGTATTGTTGCCGCTGATAATTCACATTCATACGATATTTTTGTTGGCAATGTACGGAAAACTAAAGAGGTTTTATAGAAACAAACATTTTTACATTTACATATTAGACACATTACCGTCGATTTCCTGTTGTCTATAACTGTCCAGTGGTAAGATAATAATTTGAAACCAATAAATGATTTTTTCTTAAAAAAAAAAAAAAAAAAAAAAAAGAGCGTAAAACACTAGCAATTCATAATTTGCTAATTGATGCATGAAGGTTTATTAAGCGTTGGATTCCTCTTGTATTAATATGTAAAAAATTACAAGTTTAAAAAAAAAAAAGTTATATACCTCGTTTTTACATTTTCTGTTGAATCATATAAATTTGGCAATTCTATGTATTAATAAATACTTTAAAAAAATATTTTCATGAATTATCCCAACAACTTGAAAGAAAATGATCAGATCCTTAATAATGAGAACAATTATAAGAAATTTTCAAACATATATTAATTGAACAAAAGCATTAAAAGAATGCATTGTCATCGTGCTCTGAGCTGTTCTACGTGTTTAAAATTCCTAGCTAGTCGGAAAGTTAGAGGATATTCTTTTGCAAGATTTGTACTCTGCAAACAAACAAACAAACGAACAAGAGAGCGAGTTAATGAAAACATGGGAAAATGATTATTTTAAATTACATATCTAATGCAGTTTTTGTGTATATCATGTACTGGGTTTGATGACATAATCTGAATTTTAATATGTTTTAACAGACATATTATTTCTGTTATATACCACAATATACCTTCTATTCTTAAAACATTTATACAATTTATACAACATTTAAACAATATATATATATATATATATATATATATATATATATATATGTATGTATCATCGAATTCCTGTAATTTTTAATGGTTGCATTTTAAAGGTTTTTTTTTTTTGTCTTAATATAAAAATGCACGTTCTGATTTTGAGTTATATAATTTGCTAAGGAATAAGCATTAAATATTGCATTTTTCTTTTCGTAATGTGTAAAACTGATTATTTTTAATGACATATCTAATACAGTTTTTGTATATATCACATAATTGGTATTAACGGGTGATCAATAAAAATCTACAATATGTTAACTTTATTATATTTTTTTTATTAAACGCAATTATGATACAAATAAACGTATGCAAATGATAAGACTGGATAAATACTAAATACTGATAGTTTTATCTCTGTTCTATTACACCATTTCTGCGGGTATAATCAATTCTTTTCTTTGTATCGACTGCGAGCTTCAGTTCAAGATCTAAATTAATTTGATTTATGCAATATCTGATGCAATTTACATGTTGATCGACATTTTCTGCCCGCCAAGCCTTTACATAAACTTTCCCTTTTAAAATTGACCAAAAGTCCTCAATTGATCTTGCCTCTGGAACATTAGCGGGATTATCTTCCTTAACCCAAAGTCAATTGATTTTTGAAGGAGATAATTGGTCACTTTTTTAGCATAATGAGAGCTGGCCAAGTCTGACCAAAATATATAATAATTTCTTTGGTAATTAGTTCGAATATAGGGAATTAGACGCTTTTTGATGCATTCCTCAAGATAAACTTCTTGATTGATCGCCATATTTGAACTTCGAATGAAAGGCTTGCTCATTCCTTTTGGACCAATGGCAATCCATACAAGAACTTTGCTTTCAATCTCTTTTTTCGTTTAATATTTAACATCTGGTTGTGTATCTGACATATTGGAAGAGTAGAAACGATTATTGCCATTTATTGAGGAATTGAAAGAGTAAAATATGATTCATCATAAAGAATCCAAGACGTTTTTGAAAATTTTTGATAGAGACGTCCACACTTTGTTTTTGCTGAAATTTGTTGCTTTTCATTTCTTTGTGGAATGGTTTTCTTCTTTCGTCAACTTATCTTTGCTTTCTTAAGGACAAAAATTATCATTGATTGTGAACATTTGTACTTTTTTGCTGTTTGACGCTGAGAAATCCTGTCAATGTGATCAAAATCCTTTTTCTAATTTCCAGTTTTTTTACGTGTGAAGATTTTTGCAACTCTTTCAGAGCCAGATGGCGAATAGCATTCAAACCCCTTTCGTAACGTTTCAAAATGTCATAAATAGTTTGTGGTATTTTTTCTTTCATAAAATGCTTCACAGTAAAAGATTTACCTGACGAAAAATTTTCTGAATAGAACTCGTACACACGAGATCGCAGGTTGTCTTCATTCAAAGTCATATTACCTGAAAAAAAAAATATTTTGCAAATGTGAATATGTCTACAGTAGCTAGTAAGGTTAAGTAATAATTCACATTAAAATTTTAGCAATTTATATGTCAATTAAGTCATTTTTTAACAATTTTAATGCTGTTAAATTTATTGCGGATTTCTATTGATCACCCGTTAATAATACAATTTGCATTTCAATACGTTTTCAATCCATATTTTATACCTATAAATATGAGATGTACACCTAAAGTAGATTTGTAAAATGTTTAATAAATTAAAATTTTATATAAATAAATTCATTTTACTGATCAAGAAAAATAATTTTGAAAGAGATCAAAAAATGTCAATAAACACAATACATTTATTTTTTCGTATACATGCATAATTAAATATTAGCTGTTGTGCCTATTATTAGCACGGAAATTTCATTGTTATTTACAGTATATTATAAAAAAAAATACATTTATCTAATTTGAAGTTTACCATGCTGATGAAGATAGCGAATAAATTATTACTGTCAATAAGTATAATTAGTAAATTTCATTGATATTATATTCTAAGACTCTAAGATTCTAAGACGGAAAGAAGCCGCTCACCACTATTCAGCGGTTTTGAGCGTTTTTAACATTTAGAGAGGGGCTCCAAAGCCACTGTGGAGATTCAGAAGAGCCCGTCTCCAAAGGTTAAGCCTCCCCCTTGTTTATTGCATAACAAATAAAAAAAAAAGAAAGAAAAAGAAAGAAAAAAGAAAAGAAAAAAAAAAGAAAGAAAGAAAGAAAAAAGAAAAGAAAAAAAATTACAAAGGTCGCCAGAGCAGAGCTCTCCCGCGACAAAAGGCGACAAAGTTGCATGAAAGTGAAGAGAACCGGAGCCAAGTGGAAGTCTATTTACAAAGTTCATTCAGGTAATGTACAAATTTCACAGTCTTTATACAATGTACTCGCAGTCTTTATATGAAGCCCAAACATCCTATGAACAATGTTGGTTAATAGCAACATCATGCGCAGGATGATTGCTTTCCGAGAGCACTTCTGTGGAATGGGCATACTACTCCGATTCAAAAAATTAGAATAATGAAAAGAAATATGGTCAAGGGAAATGAAAATCGAATTCATCAAATAAATAATCAACAATATCAAATATAAAGTACTATAATATGAATCTGCATATTTTGCAGATTATAAAAATGTAAACACATTACAATGAAATAGAAAATATATTTAAATCAGCTAACAACAAAAAATTCAAAATATTAGAATACTTTCTAACATGGTTCAAAAAATTAGAATAATGAAAATATATTGAACATAATTTAAACTCTAAGTATTTTTACTTGCTAATCAGTACTTTGTTGCATCACCCTTAGCTTTTATGACAGCTCTTAAACGTTTTGGCATGTTTTTAACTAAAGGTTCACAATCTTTTTTATCCAAATTCGCCCATATGCTCTTTATACTAGAAATAAGTTCTTTTTTGTCTCTAGGCGCAACTTCTTGAAGTCGTTTCTTCATAATTCCCTCTGTTATGGTATGGGGCTGCATGACTGCTGAAGGCCCAGGCAGGTTGTGTATTGTTTCCACAACAGTCAATTCAGAAGTCTATCAAGAAATTCTTGAACATTTCATGATTCCTTCAGCTGAGGATTTATGTGATGACGATTTCTTGTTTCAGCAAGATTCAGCTTCTCCCCACACTTCCAAATCAACAACTAAATGGCTCAAAGAGAAGGACATACCTGTACTCCCTTGGCCTGAAAACTCACCCGATCTAAATCCTATCGAGAATTTGTGGGGAATTATGAAGAAACGACTTCAAGAAGTTGCGCCTAGAGACAAAAAAGAACTTATTTCTAGTATAAAGAGCATATGGGCGAATTTGGATAAAAAAGATTGTGAACCTTTAGTTAAAAACATGCCAAAACGTTTAAGAGCTGTCATTAAAGCTAAGGGTGATGCAACAAAGTACTGATTAGCAAGTAAAAATACTTAGAGTTTAAATTATGTTCAATATATTTTCATTATTCTAATTTTTTGAACTATGTTAGAAAGTATTCTAATATTTTGAATTTTTTGTTGTTAGCTGATTTAAATATATTTTCTATTTCATTGTAATGTGTTTACATTTTTATAATCTGCAAAATATGCAGATTCATATTATAGTACTTTATATTTGATATTGTTGATTATTTATTTGATAAATTCGATTTTCATTTCCCTTGACCATATTTCTTTTCATTATTCTAATTTTTTGAATCGGAGTAGTATATCTATATATGTAAAAGATCAGAGTCTGTGTGTGTCTGTGTGTGTGTCTGTCCGCTATAGAATCCTAGGCCGTTTCACTGAGCGGGACCAAATTTGGCACAGTTAATGTTTACAACCCGAGAAAGACAACGCCGCAAGCGATTTTACAAAATTCGCCACCCAAGGGGGGAGGGGGGGGAAACGTAATTTCACAAAATCCTTCATATTTCAAACAAAAAAATAGATATCCGTAAAATTTTTGCTTTAAAATATAGCTAATACAAATGTCTAAAAATAGGTTTCTGGAATTTTTGAAATTCGGTCCCCAAGGGGGGACGGGGGGGGGCAAAACGTGATTTCACATGCGTAAAACGTGATTTCGCATAATCCTATATATCTCAAAAAAAAAAAAAAAAAAATAGATACACGTGAAATTTTTGCTCTAAAATATAGCTAATGCAACTATCTAAAAACCAATTTCTGGAATTTTAGAAATTCAGCCCCCAGGTGGGGCAGCAAGGGGGGGGGGTTCTATGGAGCAAAAACAAAAAGAAATACAGTTAGGCCGTTTAAAATTGGTACAGATAGGTTTCAAAGGCTTGCAAGTCGAATGGGGATATTTTCGATTGTGTAAAGTTATTAAGAGGGGCAAGAAGGGGGGAGGGGAGGGGGGGGGCAAAAAAATAAAAATAGTGTCAGATCGTTCAAAATTGGTACATAGAGGTTTTCGATACTTACAAATCGATTGCGGATATTTTTGAATTTGTAAAATTATTAGGAGTGGCGGGTAGGGGTGGGGAGTAAGGGGGGCTATGGGGCAAAAACAAATAGAAATACAGTTAGGCCGTTCAAAATTTGTACAATTAGGTTTAAGAGGCCTGCAAGACGAATGGGGATATTTTCGAAAGTGTAAAGTTTTAGGAGGGGCGAGAAGAGGGGAGGGCAAAAAATAAATTTCGAGTTAGATCGTTCAAAATTGGTTTATACAGGTTTTCGATACTTACAAATCGATTGCGGATATTTTTGAATTTGTATAGTTTTTAGGAGAGGCGAGAACGGGGGTGGGGCGGTAAGGGAGGGGCTATGGGCAAAAACAAATAGAAATACAGTTAGGCCGTTCAAAATTGGAACAGACAGGTTTTAAAGGCCTGCAAGTCGAATGTGGATATTTTCGAATGTTTAAAGTTATTAGGAGAAGCGAGAAGGGGAGGGGGGAGGAGACAGGGGGGCAAAAAAATAAATATAGAGTTAGATCGTTCAAAATTAGTTTATCGAAGTTTTCGACACTTACAAATCGATAGCGGATATTTTCGAATTTGTAAAATTATTAGGAGGGGCGAGAAGGGGGGTTAGGTGGTAAGGGGGGGGGGCTATGGGCAAAAACAAATAGGAATACAGTTAGGCCGTTCAAAATTGGAACAGACAAGTTTTAAAGGCCTGCAAGTCGAATGTGGATATTTTCGAAAGTGTAAAGTTATTCTGAGGGGCGAGAAAGGGGAGGGGGGAGGGGAGAGGGGGGCAAAAAAATAAATATAGAGTTAGATCGTTCAAAATTGGTTTATAGAGGTTTTCGATTCTTGCAAATAAATTGCGGATATTTTCGAATTTCTAAAATTATTATGACGGGCGAGAAGGAGTGGGGCGGTAAGGGGGTGGCTATGGGCAAAAACAAATAGAAATACAGTTAGGCCGTTCAAAATTCTTACAGGCAGGTTTTAAAGGCCTGCAAGTCGAATGGGGATATTTTCGAAAGTGTAAAGTTATTAGGAGGGGCGAGAAGGGGGAGGGGAGAGGGGGGCAAAAAAATAAAAATACAGTTAGATCGTTCAAAATTGGTATATAGAGGTTTCGATACTTACAAATCGATTGCGGATATTTTCGAATTTGTAAAATTATTCGGAGGGGTGGTAAGGGGGAGCTATGGGCAAAACAAATAAAAATACAGTTAGGCCATTCGAAATTGGTACAGATAGGTTTTAGAGGCCTGCAAATCGAATGGGGATATTTTCGGAAGTGTAAAGTTATTAGAAGGGCCGGGAAGGGGGGGGGCAAAGGGGCAAAAAAAATAGAGTTAGATCATTCAAAATTGGTACATCGAGGTTTTCGATAAATACAAATCGATTGCGGATATTTTTGAATTTTTAAAATTAATGGGAGGGGCGGGAAGGGGGGAGGGAGCGGAGGGAGAAAAAAAATAAAAATAGAGATAGATCGTTCAAAACTGGTGCATAGAGGTTTTTGATACTTTCAAATCGATTGCGGATATTTTCGAATTTGTAATATTATTAGGGCGGTCATATATATGCATTCGCGCGTGCGCATCGCGCACGGGTTTACGCTGACGAAGGCAGTGGGGACCCGGTGTGACATTTTTCCCGATCAGAGTTTTTCTTTTCTTTTTTTTTTTTTTTTTTCACATGATAAAAATTAATGCAATTTTGAGAATTCATTAATTACAATGATTCATTTTAAAATAGTGACCAGGGAAGCGGGCGTAGCCTGCTAGTATATGTATATAGATATATATATATATATTGCTTTTTGTTTCCATAATAGTTTGTGCATTGGTTTGAACATAAATTTTCTCACCGCCAAAACATAATTTATATTGGCATTTACGTTCCGAGAAACGGGTAGAAAAGAACACACACACACACACAAACACATATATATATGTTAGTGTGTATAACGTATTGTCTTAAAAATTCCCATGATTACGTGAATGAAGAAAAAAATGTCTTTGTGAGGTTTGCGTTGACGCAGACCCCATCTTAACTTAGTTAACTTAACTACTTAAGTATTAGATATGAAATTAGCACAGAGACTCAGATATATAAAAGTAAAACTAAGAGTTTATCTATCTAGAAGAATGGGAGGATGATCTGGATTTTGGGTAGCTCAGTCAGCGGATTTAAATAATTTAACAAATAAATGCATAATAACTACTTTAGCTAATTTGAACTATCTCACCCCAGAATAGAAGAAGTATAGATGGATGCACTCCTTTACGTAGATACCGTGACTTTATAACAGATTCGTGGATTCCCGGCCGAATCAGTTTTCCATTCACGAGTACTCGCACTGAAGCATAACAAGACTCATCAAACTGATTAACTTTAGCACCACTTAATCTCAACTACTGAGATATAACTTATCCAGACTCTAATCTTTAGATATTGCCGTCGACAGACGTCGGACAAGACTCCATTACACCACCCCTTTTAGGAAAACCATCTCCATCTTATACTACTTTGTACCAACTTCCTTTCTCTTCATTTCAACCAAACTTTAAAAATCGCTTCCAATTCATCTACATCTCACAACTTAATTCCTTCGTTGCAGCACCATGTCGACACAAAACTAAACCGACATAAAATTTCGCCGAGTCACTGGCACCGAAGCAATTTAACCATCCCAACTTAATACTTTGCTGGATCCAGTCTAATTACAAACAAACTGTGGTGACCTTCTACAGTCCCAACTTCACATCGTGAATAATTATATATATACAATATAAATAGTTAGGCGAAAGAAATTTCTAATATATTCGTAGATTTTTTTTGTTTTTTTTTTGAAAAAACAAAGACTTTTGATTTAAAATACACATGTTTAGTTTAAATGCGTTGTAAATTACCGAAAACAATTATATATTGGAGAACCTTTATTAGCCTCACTTGGCAAAATTGCGAATTTCGAATCGAAGTAGATTGGTCGTTTCTCAGCAAGGTATTTTCTCTCGAAACTGTGTCGCCAATTGCCCATCTGCGCAGCACTAGTGCGACGTAAAACCCAACCATCCATCCATCTCACGAAACTGTGATCAAACTCGAATCTCAGAAAGTTGAAATTTCTCACAAAGTCCACGTGTTGTAATCATAATTGAAAACATATTAAAAATTGGGACAACACCTTTAAACACGTCATAAAATTTCATTTTTTAAAATCATTTTATACACAAAACTAAGCTTTTCGCCATTAATTCATGACTTTATAAGGTATATAAGTTACATTAAAAAAAGAGAGAGAGAGAGAGACAGTGTCTTTATACAACACAGGGCCGTTGACAGTTGTAGTTCTTACAGCAGATACTTCCTAAATTGCGCAGTCAGAAACTGAGTAGAGAAAGTCTTGTAGATAAGACAACATGTTACTTTAATTCGAAGGTTTTTCTTGAGCTTGAACATGGTAGCACCAGAAATACATTCAGAAAAATACCTTTAGGAGATTCTTTGTCTTAGACCAGGGCTCGGAAGTTCTAACGACTTATTGATGCAAGGTAAACGGAAAATATAAGGTTATTAATAATTTTATTCACATAATAAATGCCATATTTTGTGCAAAATTGCTGAGTCTATATAGTGAGTCTTTAAACCCTTTACAGCGCACTACCCTTTAAAGTTGGAATTTTAACAAAAAAAGTTGTAGGCTATCCATTTCGGTTTAAAGGTCTAATTTTGTAAAGATAGTACTTACCGTTTTGAATCTGTGGGTGTTCCATCAGCGGGAACACTGCGCCACTAGAGCTCTGAAAGGTGCGTCTAAGAGCATTGGAGTGAAGCGCGTAAATGAGTAGAAGATTTTGCATGTGAATTAAAAAACACTATATTATACCTGTGTAGTAGATTTAGCATGACCCATGGTGCATTACGGGGAGGCCTGCTAATCTGCACCCCATTCCCCCTCCCCCTCCAAAACAAAATCTTGGTTATATGATATTTTATGAAATAATTTGATATTTACAGTTATTATACATATATAAAAGTCCTATGTGCAAAACTATTTACAATTAGTCTATTTTTTAGCTTCATTAAATTTTTGGAAGCACGTCACACTCTTTTGGTAGAAGCACAAACCAGCATTGCAGGTTTTGCACATAAAACTAGTTTTGTGCGTTTTTTTTTTTTTTTAACAATCAACCCTCCCTCATAGCATATTATAGCTTGACGTTATTCCCTCCGAACAGAGGAAAACAGAGCATGTAAACACAGCTGTCTTCCCTCATCATTGTTTTCGGTTGCATAATTTGAAAAGCGCTAGTGTCGCAGTGTTCCAGGAGATGGAACACCTTATTTTATTCAACGATTTCTTGTATGTTTCCTGTATAAAAAATTAAAAATAATATAGAATAAATAATTTAGAGTACAGCCAACTATATAACATAGAAATCTTTTTCCAAGCAATTTTTTGTTTGTGTCACAAAAAAAAATATATACAAAATTTCTTGTAAATACGAGGTTTTAAAATAACGCATCCCAGCTAAATATCATGGATTGCCATCTGTAGTGGTGCCATCTATGGATGAAAAGGAAAGTTCAAAGTAAAAAATAAACCTATTTTTATGCATTTGCAATTGAATTTAACTGTTGGAGAAGCTAGCGAAGTTAGGTGTTCCATGTAGTGGAACACTGAACGGCAAAGGGTTAAAATATTAATAGCTTCAGCTAGAAGTAGGTCTTGACTATTCCGAGAAGCAGTGATTATTTCAGCTTTGGACCATATAGGTGTAGCACCAGGGTTATTATAGATGAATTCAACCGTGGCAGAACTTTTTTCTACTTTTAAGATATGGATATGTTCTTTTATTCTTGTCTTTAGAGTACGATGGGTTTGCCCAGTGTAGTAAAACAGTTCATCATTTAATTTTATTGGAATTTTATAGACACCACCTGCGGGTCTGTTAAAATCATGATTATTAACACATAACTGTTTCATAGTAAAGGGGGAGGTGGAAGGAATTAAAATATTAAATTTTTAAAGGAAAAACTGTTTGAAATTTATAAATTCATAACAGAATGGTAGACTGTCAGTATATTTAATTTTAGTGATTTGGTTATTAGCATTAATTTTGTTATAATACAGTTTATTTTTAACTTTACTAATGATTTTAAATATATTGGTTTTATTATATCTTGCATTAATTCCTAATTGAACGATTTTATTTATTTTTTTCCCGTTAAGCTGAAAATAAGTATAATTAATCGCACGCAAATAAGAGTGAAAAAAAAAAAGCAAATTTGAATTCCATATCATGAACAGAAGAATCAGGAAAAGGGGAAGGAATAAAATAGTTTTTATTAAAAACATAGAATCAGATAATGAAATTATTTTCACTACGGTGAATACGTAAGTCTGAAAGGCCAGCGTATGGTTAATTTCACATTCCAAAGCAAAGTTAATGGAGGGAAACTGGTTATTAAGAATATCAATAAAGTTAAGGAGAGAATTTTGTGAAAAGGTCCAAGAAATAAAAATATCATCTACATAATGTAAATAGATAGTGGGCTACCTCGTTCAAAGGAATATTTGGAAAAAAAGAAATTATATCGAAACTGAAAAAAATATCGGTTAAGCCCAGTTTGATATTTAAAATTCTGTTATTTACTTCAAGACCAGATTTTACAATATGAGGGTTATCAAGAATTAAAGGTTTAAGTAAATTAGATAAAAAATTTCGAGGAAATAAGTTGGGCTATTACATTTTGAAACAATTGCGCGTGATGGAAGATTAATTTTATTGGTTTAAAAAAAAAAAAAAAAAAAAAAAAAAAAAAAGGGAATATCAGTGTAAAGCGGAATTTTTATGATGTGAGGAGATATTAAATGTTTGTAAGTAAATGATTTTGATTTTTACGGGTTACATTTTCAATAGGATTAGAAGTAACAACAATACAGTTTAAATCATTAATAGCTTGAAGAACTTTAGTATTAAAATCAAAAGTATTTAAGGAAACTAGTTGTTCTGTTTTATCAGCTTGGGGAATACGAAAATTTTTTGTTTGTTTTATTTATTTTAAGAGTTAATTTGTATGAGATTTTTGTCCCATTTTTCAGGTTTGTATATCTGTTTAAATTTGTCAAGTTATACCTTGTTTTCCAATTATCTAAATCTGCTTATTAAAGGAACTAACTTTGCATTTAAGCCTCTATTGAAATCTAATTACGTCAGTCCAAAATTTAAAAGTATAATTAAACAGTTCCGTGCTGAACATCTAGAACAAGCCCGTGGTCATGCTGTTTTTTTTTTTTTTTTTTTTTTTTTTTTTTTTTCTTTAAATAGACATATAAACCTGAATAGTGGGTCAAAATACTCAAACATATTATCTCCTAAAAGAATTAAAACTGACCAAAATTTCCGTATTATCCAAGCTGGTAAATCAAAACAACTAGTTGCCTTAACCTATTAACTCCCAGCGTCCTCATTTGAGGATTTGAGGACAGCTAATAAAATATCACTTATATTTTTTGTGTTTTCTTGGAATTTTTTCTGGTTTTCAATTTCAGCTTACAGCATCACTCTAAAGGATCCATCAAAGTTTTATGCTCCGTTTATTAATTATAATTACATAATTTGTACAATTATTTTATGATTTTTCATTCACCGCATATATATATATATATATATATATATATATATAATTTTTTTTTCGCAGATATACCAACTTTTATCGAGTTGAATAATAATACTTATTATTTTACTTTACCTTTGAGGTTTTTGTCAGCGTATAATAGGAAATTAATCTGCTATCTCGAGTTATTTTGCTAGAGCATTAGACGTCTACAAATGAGGATAGGCTTTAAGTTTAAAACTATCAGAAGAATTGTTTAAATTAAGATACTCCACTGTCAGTTGTTTATATTAATTTAGAAGTGAACTATTCATCAAAATATATTTTACAAAATTAATTCGGGCGTTAGTGGGTTAAATACTTCTGATTTAAATACTAAAGTTCTTCAAGCTATTAATGATTTAAACTGTATTGTTGTTACTTCTAATCCCATTGAAATTTTAACCCACAAGATTAAAAAAATCATTAATACTTGCACACATTTAATATCTCCTCACATAATAAAAATTCCGCTTTACCCTGATATTCCCAAATTGTTTTTTTTTAATTAAAACCCGTAAAATTAATCTTCCTTTACGACCAATTGTTTCAAAATGTAATAGACTCATTTATTTCCTCGAAAAATTCTTATCTAATTTACTTTAACTTTTAGTTCTTGATAACCCTCATATTGCAAAATATGTTCTTGAAGTTAGTAATAGAATTTTAAATACCAAACTAGGCCCTAACGATATTTTTTTCAGTTTAGATATAATTTCTCTTTTTCCAAATATTCCTTTGGATGGAGTACGCAATATTATAAAAAAAAAAAAAGTACAAATAATTCTTTACTTTCCCCCATGCTCAACTTTATTTTAGAAGCGTTTAATTTGATTAATTTTAATATTTTATTTTTATTTTTAATGGCATAAATTATGAAAAAAACTTTCAGTGCCCCTATGGGTTCTCCGTTAGGCCTCTTTTAGCCGATTTACTGTTAAGTGAACTGGAAGAGCGCGATTTTGATCCCGTTTCTTTTAAACCCACTATCTATTTACGTTATGTAGATGATATTTTTATTACTTGGAACTTTTCACAGAATTCTCTCCTGAACTTTATTGATATTCTTAATAACCAATTTCCACCCATTAAAATTACTTTGGAATCTGAAATTAACCATATGCTCGCCTTTCAGACTTATGTATTCACCGTAGTGGAAATGATTCCATTATCGGGTTCGATGTTTTTTATAAAAAATCTTTTATCCCTTCCCCACTCCGTGCTTTTTCTGCTCACAATTTGGAATACAAATTTACCTTTTTTCACTCTTAAAACTTGTGTCCTATTAATTATACTTATTTTCACTTTAACGAAAATAAAGAATTAAATGAAATCATTCAATTAAGAATTAATGCTGGATATAATAAAACCAATATATTTAAAATTATTAGTAAAGTTAAAAAAAAACTGTATTATAACAAAATTAACATTAATAACCAAATCAATAAAATTAAATATACTGACAGCCTACCATTCTGTTATGAATTTATAAATTTCAAACACTTTTTCCTTCAAAAATTTAATATTTTAATTCCCTTCGCCTCCCATTTACTATCAAACAGTTATGTGTTAAAGATCGCGATTTTAACAGACCCACAGAAGGTGTCCAATAAAGTTATAAAAATCCAACAAAGTTAAATGATGAAGTATTTTACTACATTGTTTAAAGACGCCGTACTCTCAAGAAAAGAATAAGCGGACGTATCCAAAATTTAAAAGAATAAAAAACTTCTGCCCTGGCTGACTTTATCTATAATAACACTGGTGCTACACCTTTATGATCCAAAGCTGAAATAATCACTGTTCTTTTAAATAGTCAAAACTTACACTTAGCTAAATCTATTAATATTTTAGAATGCAATAATTCAATTAACTATAAAGACTCAACAATTTTACTCAAAATATGGCATTCTTATGTGAATCAAAATATTAATATCCTTATCTTTCCAGTTTACCTTGCATTAATAAGTTGTCTGCTACCTAGTGCAACCTTAGAACTTCCCAGCCCTAGCCTAAGACAAAAAATTTCCTACAGTTATTTTTCTGAACGTGTTCCTGGTGCTACCATGTGTAACCTCAACCAAAATCTTCGAATTCAAGAAAGAAGTTGTTTTATTTACAAGGCTTTCTCTATTCAGTTCCCAGCTACGCAATTTAAGAAATCTTTGGTGTAAGAAATGCTGCCAACGATCCTGTGATATATAAAGAGGTTGTCTCATTTCATTTTTTTTATGTAAATTATTTACCCGATAATGCCTTGAATTAATAGCGAAAAGCTTAGTATCATGTATAATATGATTTTAATAAATTTTTGTGACGTGTTTTAAAGGTGTTGTCCCAATTTTTAATATCTTTTTATTTGTAACTGCGATAGCCATTTTAATTCATCTACAAAATGGGACAAAATTTAAATGTTAACAATAATGTACTATACTAAAGCTGTACCCAAGTCATGTAAATAAACGCAGTAATTTTGGATGGATCACTTTATTTACATATTACTTTAAAATTAGCAAAAGTACAAAAAATGTTTATTTATAAAGTGGAAACTAATGTGTAGCAACATATTAACTTATATCCAAAGGTCTAATATTAGAGTAGACAAAACGCATTTTTATGGGAATATAAGAAAGTGTGGCAAAGAGGAATTAGCTGATTGCAAGAAAAATGTTAGCTTTTTTTCAATTATCGTGTTAAAGGCGATTATTCGTTTTTATTTTTTAATAAAAAGATAATGAAGCAAAAGTTGTGTAAAATATTAAATTTTGAGCATTTTATCTCTATTTCTTTTTTCCATTTAATAATAACATTCATATATAAATTGCATAGATTATTTCTTTTTTAAATGTTACATTCAATCGTTATTTTTTTATTTAATAACTAAATATAAATTATAAGCATTTTACAAAATAAATTACTTAAAAAGTACGAAATGATGAAATATATAAAATCTCAAGTGATTCCACTTGACTTTCCGAAAGTTAAGCAATTAACGGCTGAACAAATACATTACAGTAGGAGAAGTCGTTAAGTAAAAAAAAAAAAAAAAGAGAGAAAATTATAATAGAGTTTTTGAGTATTTTTCTTCATATAGTATGGTCTTTAAATTAACGCTATGGCAAATAATTTTAGACTACAGATCAGAATGATAAATATATATATATATATATATATATATATATATATATTACATATATATATTATATATATATATATTTTTTTTTTTTGTGTGTGTGTGTGTGTGTGTGTGTGTGTCCTTGTAAAAATCGAAAAGTTCTAGATTCAATGAAATATATACGGTTCGTTCGATAGTGATCTATAACATGCATATAAATTTTCAACTCAGTCGGATAAGTTATTTAGATGCTACCGCCCTTTAAATAATCTAAAACCTTAACTATAATGAAAAAAAAAAATATTTTTTTGCATCCTTGGAAAAATCTATAAGGGTTGGTTTCTCCAAATTTCATACAGTTTGTGTGACAGTGATCTACAATCAGTATATAAATTTTGAATTCATTCGAATAAGTTGTTTGGATGCTACCACACTTGAATCCTTTCTCTATCCTGTAAAGCTCTTTAAACAGTGTTGCCAATTTTTAGGGACTCTTTTATTCAATTACCACCAATAATTTTGAGGATAGATAGTTGATATACGTAATAGGTGAATAGCCTTCGAGGTGATTAGGCAATTTTTACACTTAAAATTTAGTTGTGGATAAAGTCTTCAAATTTGACGAAACTGACCAGAAAGTTAAATTAAATAGAACTGGCAAAAGGTTTAAATAATTTGAGCCCGTAGGCCATAATAATTTTTTCTTTGTGTTCTTGTAAAAATTTGTAATAGCTAGATTAATCAAAATCTATATATTTCTTGTGATTGTGACCTATAACAAATATCAATATTTCAGTTCAATCCAATGAAGTATTTAGTCGCTATCGCACATTACATACTTTGGGCCTATAGACCACAAGGATAAAGAATTTTTCTTTGCGTCCCTGTAAATATATATATATATATATATATATATATATATATATATATATATATATATATAAATGCTAGGTTAACGAAAACCAGATGTATAACATACGTACCATCTTTTAACTCATTCGTGTTCACTCATATACATACTTACATCACTATAAAAATAGAAAATAGGATCTCAAGGGACCTGAATTCGGCAAAAGTTAAAGCCGGCAATTTGATATAACCATAAAACAACAATCGTATTCAAAATACCCATTACTTGGAAATAGTCTGTTTTACTATTCTCTTTAACACTATACATCAAGTACAATAAACTCCCAAAACTATCACGAACTAAAAAATCTCATAAATTGCAGCTGTCTTATAAGACTGCTTACAAATCAGAGCTTAAGCTGAACTAAAGCTGAACCGAGTCCAATCTAGAGCTAATTAATCCCCGAGAGCGATCTTAACATTTATTTTTTACACTAAGTAATTTTTTAATATTCAGCTCTGTTTTCTAAAAACTTACTAAAAACTAATTTATTTGTTGAATATCCCAAAGTCTGAATCTTTCTTTTAAATTTTCAACTGCTAGCTTAACCTTCGTAGTAAACAGAGTAAAATCTATTGACCCGATTTTATTACTTCTTAATTATCGTTTTGGGAACTTCCTACGAAAATTTTTTGCAGCCTTCAAATTGTTTTATCCAAAAAAGTAAATGGACAGAGATCTGTGGTAGCACAAAACTCCCGATAAAATAATCAATGCACATCTCCTCTGCCAAAACTTTAAGCTCAAACTAGTGCTTCTCACACTATGTTCTATCATAGGATTTCAATTTCTGTTCAAAACATCATTAAGACGTCAAAATTTGATCTACTTTATATTTTAAATCAATATGTTTTACGTAAATAAAGTCTAAATTTATTTTATATTCATTAATAAATGCTAATTTAAGCCACATGTAATCAATAAATTCATGTTATAGTAGCAAAAAAGAGAATATTTAAACATCATTTTTTAAATAAAGTATGACAATATTAAAACATGTCATCACTCAAAAAAGCAGGTAGATTAAATGACTTTATTTATCACTCTTATTTTTTTTTCTTTAATAATGGAAACTTAATTAATTTTCTGTAAATGTCAATAACATGTATTAAATATTATATATTGATTAAATGAAATTATTTATGGATGGTTTAATATAAAATGTGCTTCATATATAAGATGTCTTTATAAATTAGAGATAAGACTTTTCTTAAATGTAGGAGTATATTACTGATATTTGAATGAAATAATTAATAAAAACACATTTTTTTCTAATTTTATGAAGTTTTCTTTGGAGGCTCAAAATAATGAAATGTTTCTTAATACGTATATTTTTCAAATTTTTTAAAGTTTCCTATAGCATTTAGTTTAAAAAACTGTTCAAAAAATTTCTGATCTTATTTATTAGTTAAAATTTTAATGAAAATCTGGTGTTCAGCAAACACACAGCTTCCATTACTTATAATTGTTCGCATTACATGCACCTTTGTAGATAATGTGGTCAGAAGACATGGAATTGAGCTAACAACCTAACAGTCATCGTTAAAGAGAAAGCAAATATCTGTGTGAAGAGAGCGAAGACATATAAAAGAGAATTTATAAAGCAAAAAAAATAAAAAAAAAAATGGTAGAAAAGTATTTTGAACCATTAACTTTAAAATTGACGTACCTAACCATAATTACTATTACTTTTCCTGTATTAACCACGTAATACACGAAGAATGATATCTGAAAAGGGTTTTATGTAGCAATTTAAAAAAATATTGTTAGAGCAGTTTTTGAGATATTGATATTCACCAAAACATGGCAAACATAATTCTTGACCGGAAAGCAAAAATTGCATATGATATGACATATAAAAAGGTGTAAAATAGTTTTAAAAAATTATGTTCAGCCAGTTTTAAAGGGACGCACTTGCGAGAACTCAAACCGATCTATTTATATAGGAAGCTTATCAGTTTTCCAGAACTAATCGTCTAATATGTACGAAAGGACACCTAACAGGGCGTTTATATATTAACTTTGAATAAAATAATTCGAGCCGGTTTTTAAATACGGACTTTTGGTCCACTTCCAGTTTTCCAATTTTCACCAAAAGTTCGAAATATAATTCGTACACCAGCCCTGTCTCAACTCTGAATTTTCTTAGTTCTATTTTTACTAGTTTCGGATATAAGATAGACAGAAAATCCCCCTCACACATGCACATACACACACACACATATATAGATATACAAACATTTACCAATGGCCTAAAAACCAATTTTTTTGGATCCAGGAAACCTTAAAACATGTTAATAATGCGAAAACGCGATATTGAATTTTTTAACAGAATACAGTACTCCTATTATCTACGGTATAATGTCGTGAACGCTAATGTTGGATGGTGTACTTAAAATCCATTGTGGACGCAATGCCCTCCATGTTTGCTTCCAAATTATGCGTCTGCTTGTCATCGAAGCAGAGGAGCCATCCCCACCGTAAAGGATGAAAATTGTTATGGCATGCATCAGGACTGTTATTAGGTGTGTCAAACCGTCGCCATTTACCCATAACGCTGTACTAGTGCGACGTTAAGCCTAACCTACCAAACAACCAAACTTTCATTGAATATTATTTTTAATCTTCACAAAGGAAATGTCTTGCGAAATCCATATTCCTTTCTGTATCTCGATGTATTGATATAAACAATAAATTTCGCTCAAATTTAAATTACAATCCATATTATTTATTTTTTATACTTATTTAAATTTATAATTTCTTTAATATTATAAGTATCCTGATTGTACTAAAATTACATTTTGTTTCATGCTTTCATATTAAATTTGAAAGAAATTTAACTATTTTCATACCGATAGCAAATTATTACCGCAATAAATCTTAAGTTACATTATTATGACCCCCTTCGGATATCGATTGTAGAAACTTTATGCAGCACAAAAGACGGATATATTGTAAAAATGATTTATTAAGAATTCAGAAAATTTCAGAAGAATGTTACGGATTTTCGAAGACATTTACATTACAGTAGATCCAACAACTGTATTAAAATAAAAGTTAGAATATAAATGCTAAAAACACGGTGAAACAATTTATCCCAAAGATGACAGATTTAGATCAGCTGTGATGAAATCTGATCAAAAAGAGTATTTGAACTTTTCGTGATTTTTTTTTGTGAAGCCGGGAAAATCTAGACATATTGCATTGCCTTGCTGAATTATGCCATATATCTTAGGTGAAATAGATAACATTTATGAGCGTTTATAGTAGGCAGTATTATATACATAACTCAATATATTGAATGTTTCTTCCAGGGGTAAACAAGTATACCTTAAAAACTTTTCCTGCACTATAGCAGTATCACCACAAAATTTTATTCGTTTAGTCGAATATGCTTCTTTGTGGTTCACAGACATTTCTCATTGACATATAAAGACATATTAAAGAGATATTTCGACACAAAAGAAAACATGACTCATTGGGTAAAGCAAACATCTACTTTAGAAAAACACCATTTCTTGTATTGTACAGAAATGAATTTTTTGTTGTCAATTTATTTCTGTAAATAGTTGCAGTGTCTATGAATCTAATTCGGAGTCTCAGACGTAAAATTTATTCAATGCTTTTGGGGTACTGTAATCTTAAAATTACAGCGCCTAGAATTTACTGTGTGGAGAGTATTTATAAACTAAAATATTAAAATAGTGCTAAAAATTAAGCTTCCTAGGCACTTATTCTCCGATCTGACCGTCATAGCGACCGTTTTTAAACAACCGTCGTTAAATCAAAAGTCGGAATGTGACGTCACGTGATCAAAATAACGACTGCCACAGTTGGAATTCAGGTATAGTCTGGTCGGAGAATAGATGCCCTGGAGAGTGTTCAATAGAAATTCTTCTTCAATTCGTAAACAATGAGTTAATTGAATACACGTTGATTGTATTTTTCCAGTTTCGTCTTTGGAATCACGTGATCTGAGCATATAAGTAAATAATTAATACATTAGTTTCAGTTTTTGGAGCAAGAATCTCTGTCACACTGATCTCTGCTGACAGACTTTTTTTTAGAGCACTGTTTTATTGCACAGTTCCTTTACTGTACTTTCTAGCCGAACAAAAAAAAAAGTCTAATTATCTGCTGATTTATTTGGCAGGTTAGTTGCTTACTTTTATTATGGCAGTTTATCTTCAGGCAATGTTACAAGTAAAGGTCGCATGTTATAATAATGATATTTGTATACTGTAATTTAAATAAAGTTTTTTTTTTTTACTATCCTTCCGTTTCTCGAGACCTAATTAACTTTAATAATAGCATTCCACGAGCAGTTTAAAATTTTTGAAATATTGAGACAAGGTAATGATAATTTTACTTATTAATTATAAACTTTAACTGATCCACAAATTTAGTAATCTTGCAATATATGAGATATTCTTTATGAAAAATAAATAAATAAATAATTAAAACACAAAATTGTTTTAAAATGTCCTCTATTTGAGGCTCTAGATAGAAAAAATATGAAATAAATAGAATTATTGATTTGAATTTATTGACCAATTTTTGAATTCTTGCATATAATTTTGTGTGATAATCTCGTTATTTTTTATGCAAAGTTGTGCGTCATTGGAGTTTTTTTTTTAAAGTCTCCACATACTGAAAATTGTACCAGTTCTCTTACCCATTTCAGCATAAGAATAGAGTGATATTGGAATTAAATAGACATCATTATGAATAATTTCCATGTTATTAAGTTTGGTATTAAAGCGGACTGAATACGCGAGAGTTATTGACTTAAGTGATATGCGCTTCTATAATTGAAGTTCGCATGACACTTCAATTTCTAAATTGTATTAATGGTGTTCGAAAGTTCCGAAATGCTTCGAAAACGAACAGTGTTCAAATTCTTCAGCTCCTGGTGTACCGCATTCGAAGGCAATTTTCTTGTCCACTAGTCTGTCTTTTATTTTACGTGAAAGTGTTGTTACATAATAAAATAAATCATATTGCATGAAATAATATGTAATTCGTCATTTAGTTCATTTCTGGACACATTACAGATGAATATTTAACATTGGTTTAAAAATCTTTTAATGTTAAGAAAAAAGTAATGCAGGTGTTCTTCTATTTAATTTCCTTCCGTGGAGGAGCAAAACTGTGATGGCATGTTTGCGGACCACTTCTAGGGGTGTGTCCCAGACCGTCGCCAATTGCCCATCTTCGCAGCATTAGTGCGACGTAAAACCCAACCACTACCATCTTCTATTTAACATGAAACGAAATGAAACTACATGAAATGACACTGCAAAGTGATTACCAATAGGAATTCGGACATTGTATATCTGAATTTTTAAATCAGAAGTTTAGTGTAACATTTGAAATTGAGTTCTTGTCACTATGGAAAATTATCCGAATTGGCGTACAATTAGCAAAAAATATTATAAAAAATTATAAAAAAATACATCCGTATATATATATATATATATATATATATATGTATATATATATACATAGTTATGATCATTAAATTTTATCATCAACTTACTTTTTTATAAACAGCATTAGATTAAGATCATGACTTGACGAATATTTACTTAACAAAAAAATATTGGTTGCCCATCGTTTAGATACGAATTAATGCTAGTGTTTCAATAATTTTGTTACCGACTGCAATTATAATACATAAGTAAACAAAAAAGCTTTTATAATGTTTGTAAGATGTTTTTTTTAAATATATGCACTTTAGTTAGAAAGCACTTAAAAATGAAGCTGTGATATGAGACGTCGTTATTAGAATAGGCTTAAGACTTTCGCAGATCATAAATCACGTTTTATTGGGTAAAAGATATTATAAGCCAGGAACAAAAGTTTGAAATCCTCTACAATATTAATCTCTTGAAGTATTTTTCTGAGTAACATTAGGAGATTTCTATTTTCTCTGTGTTTATTTTCCCATCTAAGAATATTAAAAGTTTTGAAATATTTCCTTTATAAGGGTAAAGTGTATTATGTTTTAGGAATTTAGATTAAATTTTTTATACAATTTTCTTTAAACTTGAAACAGTAATTGAACTTTAATGGTTGCATGATAAAAAATAGATCGAATTGCTTTAACATGCATGACATTATTACCAATAATTTACACAATGTCACTATTGGTTGGGTTTCGTTATTTTAAAGTTAACATATTTATATTGATTAACAAGAACAAATTTCAGAAGAAAACGTTACATTTTTACTTAGTATTTGAAATTGTCACTTACAATACCTTTAACCAAACTTAACATTTTCTAGTTATTTCATAATGATATTTGCTTAAAGAAAAAATAAATCAAGGCAGAAATTACAATTAATAGAATACATTATGTTAATTCCATATGAGTAATGGCAATTTAGTAACTACTAGTAACGAAAAAGCTTATAACTAACCTAGAAAATTAGCTAAAATTATAAGTAATTCTTTAGAATATATTAACAAAAATACTGTGTATTATACAGTTCATTTTTACTCTTAAAATAATCACTAAAAGTTTTTAAGAAGAAGAGACAAAAAAAAACGTTAAGGGTTAGAAACATTTTAAACATTTTACGCCGTTGCAAAACCATGAACTTTACTGAAATTCGTAACAATAATTAGTATAGTCAATATACAGAATGTTAATGAAAAAATAGCAAGTGCGTTTCAGAACAATAAAGTTGTTTAAATAGGGAGAGAGAGCACATTTTTAGAAAGAAAATTTTTACATAGTTAATAAGACTGCGTTTTTTAGAAGAATGATGAGAAAGGGCGTGTGCTGAATCAAAAATGTAAATAGCCAGACTAAGCATCACTTCCAATAAATACGACAAGTGCGCCAAATAAATATTTCTTTGTTTTAATGTAATTTCAATAGTAGTACTTTAAAATGAAAATAATGTTGAAAATAATAACCCTAAAAATTGGCATAATTGAGCACGCCAAACCGCGGTGGGATACCATGGGTGGGATAGACACCATGGGAGAGACACCATGGGTGGGATAGACACCATGGGAGAGACACCATGGGTGGGATAATACTTATCGGTCGGAAGAGGAGTAAAGTAGCACAATATAATGAAATTTTAATTAATCTCATGATGCAAATAAAAATTAATGAATTGGAATTCTTCTTCTATCGTATCAAAAGGGTAAATATAAAAATCGATCATCTAACCAATAATTTTTCATATTAATTAAATGTTTGTATTATCTTAAATGAAGGAACTGGTATTATTAAAGGAGATATTTTCAGAATTTTCAATTAAATAAAATTACTTATGTAAAAATTACATTTAATTTAAATTAATTATTAAAAAAAATATTTCATTTAATTTATAACTAAGCATTTAATAGTTTTGAAATAAATTATATATATTTAGAATTATATATGTCTTTAAATAATATATGTCTTCAAACGCGTTTACATATATCTTGAGATAAATACAAAATAAAATACACATGGAAATGTTTAAAGCAGTAAAATTATAGATATTTCAATTAACTAAAGTTTTTGATTAGTGTAAACTTTTAAAGTTTATTAATTTATTTATTTGCAGAAATTCGTACTATGATTTTTGTTTCTAATAAACAAACAATTTTGTCCACAGAAAATATCAGAAAGCCTAATAATTGTAGAATTTAAAAGAATAGGAGTAAAACATAAATTTACTACTAATGTAAAAAATAATAATATGTATTTATTTAGAAAAATCGTTAAATATATACATACATATATATATATATATATATATATATAAATATATAATTTTTATAAATAACCATAAATTAAAAACAAAACTTATATACATACCGGGGGTACATATTTGCTAAATTTAATGAAAAAGTGTATTTGTTTTAATTTAATTACAAACCCCTTAGAACAATTCATACATTTCTTATTTGTAAATAACTTAAATAATATATTGTTTCATTATAAAGCCAATTTTTTTTTTTTTTTTTATGTTAGGATTTCGATTTATAAAATCACAGTATTTCTTTATAAATTAATTTCCTAAAATAAAAGGAAATGATACACGCAAAAAAAAAAAAAAAATTAAATGTATATATTTTTTTAAAAATAACAGAGTTTACATATGTCGTTAAACTTTTAACGACGTTATAAAAATTATCATTCAAAACCATGTCGCTACTTTGGCGACGTATGTTAGATCACAAAAAGTCATTAATAGTCATTTTCAAAATATTAAATTGAAATAAGGTAAATATCTTACCTTATCGGTCCAGAGTCGAGGGGACTGCAGGCCACTGTTGGTTCATCCAATTCATTGGTGTGAATTGACGACACAAATCGGAAATAATAGGATATCAATTACTGACACTTACATTTATTACAACAAAGACGAACACAAAGAACACACTGAAGAGAAAAGAAGAAAACAAAAACATTAATATCGGCGCGCAGCGCCATCTACAGGTTTTAGATTTGACCAATAATTAATACATTGGCCCCCGGATGAACATTAACTTTATGTTCATTTCTAATTGTAATTATCAAAGAGAATTTAAAGTTCACCCAAAAGTCCTAGTTTGTAAATATAAGTATTAAAGTTTATTTAGTCTCTTTCAAAAATTTCAACTGGATAAATCAACTGGAAAGGACATCTCAATGTACCTGTAGCTGTTTTTATCTCACAAGATCGTACCTTTCCATCTCTACCGGGAAACACTTGAGTTACTACTCCTAATTTCCACAGGTATCTTGGCAACTTAGCATCGTGGATTAAAACAACATCGTTTGGCGAATATTCTCGAATACTGGAGTGTCGACTTGTCATGGCGTTTTTCAGCTGAAGAAGGTATTCATTCTTCCATCTTGACCAGAACTGGTCCAATATTCGTTCTTTTTGATTGAAACGTTTCACATATGTTGGAGGAGTTCCACAAAGCACATGTGGTTTCATATGCACGATAGGTAGGGTAGTTAGTCGTTGACCTACCAAGAAGTGTGCTGGCGTAATTGGAGAAGGTTCTCCTGAGTCTGCATATATATATGTGATGGGTCGCGAATTTATTGAAGCTTCAATTTCACATATAACTGAATGTAGTTGTGTGTGTGTTAAAGTGGCTTTGCCAACCACCTTTCTTAAGGCAGTTTTTACGGATCGCACCAGTCTTTTATAGAAGCCTCCCCACCATGGCGACATTTCCATGATATATTTCCATAATATTTTATTACTACTATAGTAATCTTTAACGTCGGTATGGCTAATTATTTTCCAGATGTGCCTTAACTCTATATCAGCTCGATGAAAGGTTCGCGCGTTATCGGAGTATACCGTATGGCTAAGACCACGCCTTACTACTATTCTTCTGAATGCTAGTACAAATGTTTCCGTAGATAGGTTCTCTACCAATTCTAGGTGCACTGCTCTAGTTATTGCACATGTGCACAACAAAATATAATATTTGCTATCATTATTTCGGATGTATAAGGGGCCTGCAAAATCAAGGCCTATCACTGCAAATGGCTTTTGTTCATTGATACGATCTGCAGGTAACGGAGCTGATATCTGGGCTCCAGCTGCTCTAGAATTAAATTTTATGCAAATTCTGCATCTTCTTAATACGCTTTTTACTGCCTGTCTGCCCTTGATTACCCAAAATTCCTCCCGTAATTGAACTAATGTATCATTAAATGAAACACTCGTTCATGCGCATTTTTAATTAACAAATCAATTAATTTACCCTTTGAAGGCAACAGGATCGGGTGTTTTTCGTTAAAAGAATAATTTGATTTCTGAAGCCTTCCTCCGATACGCATTATTCCCTCGGAATCCAAAATGGTGAGAACTCAATTAAATTTGAATTTTTCAAAATAGGTTCCCCATTTATTAAACAGTTTAATTCATTCGGAAAACTAATTTTCTGTGTATATTTAACCCACATTGTTTGCGCACTACCAATTTCTTCTGCCGATAATGGACCCTTAACTTTCTCGTTTTTAGGATTCGCGTTGTTAAGAAATCTCTTTATCCATGCCATAATTCTGAGGACTCTTAAAATATTACAATATTTTTCAAGATCCAATATTGGTTCAACTGTTTCTATAGAGATTTTAAACTGAAATATTTTTTCAGGTGTTTTCCTTTTTTCTTCGGTAATATATTGCGTGTCTACCTTTTCCCCAATATCATTACCTTTACCATTTAGCTCAGATAACCATTTTAGACCTTTAAACCAAAAATCATTATTAACTAACGCATTTGCGGTAATACCACGAGTAACTAAATCTGCGGGATTATCCTTTGTATTACAATATGACCAATTTTCGGGTACTGACAATTCCTGAATTTCAACTACTCTATTTTTAACAAAGGGTTTCCACTGTTTCGCCGATCCCTTCACCCAGTGTAAAACAATAGTAGAATCTGTCCAATAAAATTTCTCGATGTTAATTGCTTTAAATATATCACAAATATATTTCGCTACTCTAGCTGCTATCACCGCTCCCATTAACTCCAATCTTGGTAACGTTAGTTTCTTTAGCGGCGCAACTCTAGCCTTCGACATAATCATGCTTACATAACATTTTTTATCATTACTGATAACCCTAAAATATGCAACACATCCATATGCAAGTGGTGAAGCATCTGAAAAAATGTGTTGTTCTACACACGAATTTTCCAAATCAACATACGTGAAATAGCATCTATCTATTCGAATTTCAAATAAATCCTTAATTTCGTTACGCCACTTTATCCAAATTCCCTTAAGATCATCCGGCAATTCGTGATCCCAATCCATACCTCTTTCCCACATTCTTTGAAGAAAACACTTTATCCTAATTAAAAAGGGAGATATAATCCCAATAGGATCAAAAAATTTTGCAGCTGTATGCAATACATATCTTTTCGTACATACCGATATATCCAAATTTTCAACTATAGATTTCAAAGCTAATCCTAATTTATCACTATCTTTATCCCACACCAATCCAAGAATATTTATTACACTATCATTATTTACCTCCGAAAAACGATCATTTTGATCCAACATGTTCTTTAATTTCTGTGAATTCGTACTAAACTTTCTCAATTTCATTCCAGCCTTTGCTAAAGTATTTACCGCAGTAGAAGTTAATTCATAGGCACCGTTTACGGTATCGGAGCCATAAAGCAAATCGTCCACAAACAGAGCTGAATTTAACATTTCATAACTATCCGGATAAATTTCCCTATATTCCTTAATGTGTTTCTTAATTGTTGCCGTTAAAAAGAAAGGAGAAGTTGTACAACCAAATGTAGCTCTGGTCATTCGCATTATTTTATAATTCTGAGTGTCCTCTTCAAACCATAAAAACTTCAGAAAATTTCTATCGGGTTCCGCGATTTCTATCATTAAAAACGCCTTTTCAATATCTGCGCAAAACGCAATCTTAAACATTCGAAATCTATTAATTACATCCAAAATTGGTGGTGTAAGACATGGCCCTTTTACGAGACAATCATTTAAGGATTTACACCCCGAAACTCTACTGGAACAATTAAAAACAATTCGTACCTTTGATGTTTGTTTTTCCTTCCTAATAATCGCACCATGTGGGGCGAAATACTCCCTTTGAGAGCGACCGCATTCTTCAACTATCCCTCGATGTTCTTGTTCTGTGATTATCTGCCTATATTGCACAAAAATCCATTTATCCGCTTTTAATCTTTTTCTCAAATAATTGAATTGCCGTCTAGCATTTTCAAAATTATTCTCAAATTTATCAATACCATGGTCATTCCATAATAAATGAGTAACATAATGACCCTGTTTATATTCTAACTGTTTATCAAATTTATTTATTATTTCCTGATCGGAAGTAGAAATCAATTTATGATCATTTATTCCCAAAAGATCCAACGACCATAAGCGTTGCAAATCATTACCCGTACATTCGGATGATTCATTTATTTTCATGCATGGATGGTTTTCATGTAAACAAATAGAGTTACCACATTCAATCTTTAACACAGAGGCGCCAGTAATTAAGTTGTCTGGATTGTTTACTGAATTATTATTGCCTGACAAAGTCCATCCCAATAACGTATTTACAGCAAACAACGAACGATTAATTTTCTTTTTATTTTTTTGCAGTTTCCAAAATAAACCTGCCCCTATCAATATGTCTGGAGCCTTCATTGCGAAAATTTGTTTCCTTCCCCCTGACTAGAAACTAAAACTTTTCGAAATGATGCGTCTTCCAGTATCTTTAACTTCGTAAAAGATATTTGATTTACGACCAATGCCTCTACATAACATTTCTGTTTGTGGTTTTTTAAATGAGACAATTCGAAATTTACGACTGAATATTCATTTGATTGAGGTTGATCACATGAAAACGGATATATTATTAGAGTTTCTTTTCTAATCACCGGCAATTTTAATTCACGCGCGAGTGATATGTTTATGAAATTTCGTTGAGACGCATTATCAAATAATACGGCACACTTTAGAGAGTTTAAATTAGAACTATTTGTTATTCTTGCGAAGCAAGTTTGTAAATATATTTCATTATTCTCAAGCGGATTTTGTACAGGACAATTATAGGACAATACAGAATTATCATTTTCGCAAGCACTGTTCTCAGAAGTATTTGTTTGGGTATGTTCGATGTGAATTTTATCTTTCATATGAGCCGTTGGAGTTTCCGATTTTTGCTTATAGCAAATTAATGTATTGTGTTTTCCTGAACATGTGTCACATTTGAGACCCGATAAACAAAATTTAGCTGTATGTTTACCTCTTTTGAAACATAAATAACAGATTCCCTGTTTGCGTAAAGACAATTCTTTGTCCTCTAAATTTAATTTACACATTTTACTATCGTGCTCATTCACTGCATCAACACAAAATATACATTTACTAACAGTTAATTTAAAGGCTGATGCCTTTTGCATTGTGTTAGAATTTTTATATCCCGACCCAGATTTCCGGTAGGAAGCATTATTATTATTTTCCGATGATTTTGAATCATATCTGGAATTTGAGTTTTTATACCCGCTATTGTGAGTTTCTACTTCGCGTTTTAAAAATAAAAAGGTTTTTTCCCTAGTCTGAACTTCTAATTTTAAATGTTTTAACAAATCTTGTACATCCCATTCCTCGGATTATGTTTTCATTTTATTATAGTCTATCATAATACTGGTAGGTATTAATTTTGTAACAATTGGAAATAACAAATTTCCGTAGGATTTTAAATCGACTCCTAAATTTTCGAGAGATTTAATATTAACATCAAGGGCGTCGTGCAGTAAGCGTAATTCTTTAATTTGATTTGGAGATTTAACAGGGTTCAAATTTAATAACGCGTCAATTTTATATCTTATTATAATATCTTTTTTTCCAAATCTAGATTTTAATAAATCAATTGCAGTATTGTAATTTTGATCTGAGAGTGCTAAACCCTGAATAGCTGTTAAAGCTTGGGCTTTTAAAAAGCTGCGTAAATATACGAATTTCTGTACGTTAGATATATCCTTGTTTTCATGTATTGTTACTTCATGCTGGTTCCAGAACTCGATCCAGTTTTCCGGAGAACCCTCATAAACAGGAATTGATATCTTGGGCAATCGTACTGAACTCGCATTAATTCTTTCTAAATGCAAATTGGGTGTTTGCTCATTTCTTGGCTGTGATAAGATCGGAGTGACATTTAAATTTTTAATTTTCTCTATCTTATTCATAATTTGAGCTTTTACGTCAATAATTGAATCCCTATATTCTTGTCTCGATTCTATTTCAGTTTGTAGCTCGTTGAGATCCGTGATTTTGGCCTCAATTTGATCTTCAACTTCTATAATTTCGTTATTCTTGACTTGCAGTTTTTCTAACTGGGATTCAAATTCGAAAACATTTAACCCTTCGTCGGGTTCATTTAACTTTATGTTTATCGTATTCATCAATTTAGTACATAATCCTTTTAGGGTAGATCGTTTTCTTTTTAATTTTTCTAGTTCGGTTGCCATATTGATTTAATTTACAAATTTGGACTATAAAATAAAGAACAACGCTAATTCACATTTTAAGGGCCTGGCAGTCCCTGTTCGGGCGCCAAAAACATATAGTTTATATATATATATATATATATATATATATATATAAACTTTTCCTGCTATTAAAAGTTATATATTATTTTGATCATATATCTGATAAATTAAATTATAAAAACTTTAAATTAAATATTACCTATTAACAAAAAAATAAATAAATAAATAAATAAATAAATAAATAAATAAAATAAAATAAAATAACATTGGACCTAAAAATGGATTGGATTATTATGACTGATTATTATAAATATTATTTTTAAATTTTAAATTTAGACAAGTACATAGAAATCGAAATATTTATTTTTTTTGTAACCATAGTAGTTTCAATTATTCTATATATATATTTAATGCATTCTGGAATTTTTTTTATATTTATTTTGTATAAATGATACATTTTTTATTCAAATCATTTTTTTTTTTTTTTTTTTTTTTTTTTTTTTTGTTTACATTTTTAATTTTTTGTTCAACTAACACATTTTAATTTTCCTAACTTTAAAAACTTCTAAAAATATTACTGATTATTTTTTATTAAAAAACGTAACTTTTGCCCCTTTTTACAAATTCCAAAAGCAGTTTTATTATAAAGAAAATAACATTACGTACGACGAATTTATTTTATAGGTAAAAAGGGGATATATTTTATCAATAAATGTGCCTTAATGAATGTAATATGCGAATAAAATAAAAAATAAAATCTGGAGTGACTCCAATTGACTTTTCGAGCATTGAGTAATTAACGGTTGTATAAATAAATTAAAGTAAGACAGGTCGTTACATAAAGAAATATGAAAATTATAATAGGGTGTTTGAGTATTTATCTCCATTCAATTTTACGCTATTACGCATAAAATAATTTGAGCCGATAGATCATAATGATAAAAAAATTTTCGTTGTGTACATACAATGTGTACCTATACCATGTGTCTAAATTTTCAGCTGAATCGAATAAGGCATTTAGCAGCTATCGCACTTTAAATAATTTGGGCCATTATCCATAATGAAAAAAAGCACTTCTTTGTGTCTCTGCAAAATAACTATAAGTGTTAGATTCACTAAAATATACACAGTTAGTGCTACGGTAACCTATAAAACGTGCATAAATTTTTAGCTCAATCGAATAAAGCGTGTGAACGTTATCACACTTTAAATAATTTGGGTCGATAGCTCATAATGCTAAGGAATACGTTTTTGTGCTCTTGTAAAAATAAATAAATAAATAAATAAAAAATAAAAGTGTAATGGCTATATTAACTAAAAGCTATACAATTCGTGCAATGATGAACTATAACATATGTACATTTTTTTCAGCTCAGACGAATAAAATGTTTAGACACTATCGCATTTTAAAGTATTTAGAATCGTAAGCAATAATGATAAATAATTCTTCTTTCTGTCCCCCCCCCAAAAAAAAAAAATAATAATAATAAAATAAGTCCTAAATTTACCAAAATCAATAGAGTTTGTGCAATGGTTACCTAGAACGTACGTGCCAAGTTTCCGCTTATTCGAACAAAGCGCTTAGGTGCTGTCGTGTTCACTCTTACGCATACACTCCCTCCCACAACCACACACACGCAACATCGTACAAATAATAAAAATGAACTCAGATCTCAAAACGTATAGAAACGCCAAAATCTCAAATTCGGATTTTTGACATGATTGCAATACTTTCATTTCTTATGTGTGTTAGGAAAGTTAAAAATCTAAAAACTGCACAAAATGAATATAATTATGGAGCTAATGCAAAATTATATTTTCAGCAATATTTTGCCTTAAATATTAGGCGTAAAGAAAGTTCGGTCGTTTAAAAGAAAAAAAAAACTGCTAAAGGAAATTTTCTTAGAGAAATTTTATTGAAATTAAAAATATATATATATTAAAATATAATGTATATTTGAACAAAAACTTCCGGTGTCATTTTACTAATTCAAATTGACAGCATTTTTTAGCATATTTGCTATGATTAAAAATAATTCGCTTTTAAAGATTTTTTTTTTTTTTTAGTTAATGTAAAAACATTAAAAATTTTATCATTTAAATATGTCTTTTTATTTTCTTAACTGAGAAAATTTCACATTTTTTATTTTTATAAATTTATTTAAAAATAAAATAAATAAGTGCATTCAAATGTGTCTATCATTAGAAAAAAAGCAAAAAAATTCTTGATCATGAATATAAATTATGTGGCTTGAGGAAAAACATATCAAAATCGTTTTACTCAGTTCAAGTAAAATATAGTATTTTAAAAAAATATTTTCTTTCAGAAATGAGAAATGTCATCCAGTTATATTATGCCTAATGGGTTTCTATAATTCGGTTAAAGTAAATTTTCCACTTCATTTAGGATAAACGAATATTTACATAACATATTTTTTACGTTTACATGCTTTGTTCAAATTTTAAAACCGATTTCGTTTCGTAATAAGCTGAAAACAAATTTAATGTTAAGGAAATATTTTTAATGGATTTCATTTATCTTGTAAGACATTTAAAATATTGCTTTTTACTATTTTACAAAATTATAAAATTTAAAATTGCTCGATGCAATCATTTTTAAGGTTTTTATTATTATTATTATTATTATTATTATTATTATTATTATAAAAGTTTTGCTTATTTTCTATTTTTAAAATATAGGGAAAGAAAATATCTTAATATCACTTCAATTTAGATTCACTTACTTTGTATTTACTTTCATTATTATAAGTAATATCTACAGGAATATTTATGAATTTACTCTGCAGTTTCTTATTTGAATACGTATCTAATTCTTATTCTTATTTTTTTTAAATATATTTTAACAATCTCAATATTTATTTTTTTCATTAAGTTTTTCGAAAAAAAAAAACTATGTCAAATATCCATAATAATAATAATAATAATCTATATATTAATAGGCAAGCATAAAATTTGTTGTCCCTTTTTAACATATTAATTATGGGAGTAGAGGATTGAAAATGGTATCATTCGAAAGGTATGGTTAGCCGGAAGGTGCGAATACAAATATTATTTTCTTACGATGACAAGAAGGTATTTAAAAATACATTTATTTTTTATGCATTTTCCCCCCATTTTTCCCTTTTATACACGTATTCCTTCACATTAAAAAATACCTAAAAGTAGAAAGTTGTTAAATCTGACAATTTCATAAAGCTCAAATAAAACCATAGACACAGTAATTTGTATAATGTAGCATCACTATACGCAAGCGAAGTGATGACGTCACTGTCTGTCCATGGAGCCATGTAAAAGATTTTCTATGTTAATTGTCCATTGAATTTTTTGTAAAAAATTATTAAAAAATAACGGAAATTATCTGCCGATTTTAATTCCGATATTTAGGTATAGTTATATATAAGTTACTGTCTACATGTGTTTGATTGGGTTATTTTTTCTGTAAAATTGATAAAATTTTAATTTAAAATCACAAAACTCCAGGAAAAAAAAATGGCAAACTTCCAGTTTCGAATGTAAACATAAACATTTCATTTCAAAGGGTGATATTTAAACAATAAATATTGAACTAATATACTAAATAAAAGGAAAATGGATTTGTTACTAACTGCTGCATGTATAAGTAGACGATACGGAAAAAATTCCGATTTCCGTTTTTTGCTGAATTTACATGTTTTGAGCTTTCTTTACGTTTCATTAACTGAAATTGGCTACTTATTTTTTAAAAAAGTGTCTTTATTGCTAGATTTGTGGGTAGAAGAAGCAAGTAGAAGATACATAAAAACTTTTGATTTCCGGTTTTCGATGAATTTACACGTTTTGAGATTTCCTTGCATTTTAATTAAGTGAAATTAGTGACATTGACTACTTATTTTTATTTTTTAAAAAGTGGATTTATTATTCTTTCCTCTGCATATATAAGTAGAAAATATAAGATACAGAAATGTTTCAGATTTTCGGTTTTCGGAAAAGTTACACGTTTTGAAATTTCCCGAACTCAATTCGACCATTTTTGAAAAATATCTTTTTTTTTTTTTTTTTTTTCAAAAACTGTACTTTATGAACCAATCGAATTAATTTAACAGAATTTGATACTTGGTTGGACCTTGGTCTGACATGGTACCTATTAGCTTCTGGGCTGTATCACACAACAAGGGGCGTTTTCACGTTGCGATTTTCTCTCATTTCAGGAAAGGCTAACATCTACAGAGAGAAATAGTTCCTATTTCAAATTATATCTCTGGATGTCACTGAAGCATGAGAGATATTCCCTTTGTGTAGGATCAGAATAATGCTGTCATATCTAGTGACGTCAGGAGTGAGTGCAATAACATCGCTGCCAATACATCATAACGTACCATTAGTGTGACGTGAAACCCACTCAACCCCCCAATAAATCAAGTATTGTTATGTGATTTTTACTGTACTTTAACTAAAGTTAGTAAAAAAAAAAAAAAAAAAAAAAAAAAAAAGCTATTGACTAGTCGAAAATTCTCTGAAAAATTTCATGTATATATTACTTTAATTTATACTGACAATACGTCCCCATTTTCTGGGGACAAATGGGGACAATTGGGTACGCCCCCATTTTTTGAAGGCATTTTTCTAAAATTTAAAAAAATATAGAAACTAAATTATTAATCAATAACACTTTATTTTTAGTCCTTATTTATTAGGGATGAAAAAATGCATCCATAATTTGATAATTGTACCAATTTTTAATTCTTCTCCGTTATAAGGTACTTTTATACGGTCAGCTTACTTTAATTAAAACTTTTAGATATTTTATGAATGCAGCAATGATAAATTGAAATGTGTGTGTGTGGGGGGGGGGGGGGGGTCGTCATGCCTATTACCATACACTAAATAAAACTGTTTTTAAATAAAACTGTACTATTTAATTTTTTATAGTTCTTCGGAAATGTATAAATGCAGTACCTCTTAATGTTAACTGAAACTGAAATAACCAGTTTTAATGAAAATTCAGGGAAAGATAAAACAATGTAAACGCCACTCAAAAGAGTAAATGATCCAAATAGCTCAAAATTTCATGGAAGCTTTGAATTAATTTTAATGTTCTCTTTTCTGCAAAAATAAGCTTATTTACCCCGCTATATTTCATTTTGGCAAATGTTTACTTAAAATTATTAAACTTATAAAGTTTTATTAAACCGTTATTTACTTATTTATTTTTATTTATTTATTTATTTTGTAAGGGTGATGTCTTTTTAAACCAGCATATTGTAGCCACCACAAAACATTTTTCTACATTAATCAATATACAAGAGACTCGTAACAGTTAACGAATTCAGAAATTTAATCTTAGTTTTCACAATAAAATTTTACTTATCACGTTTGGAGCAATTTAATCAACATATACTATGACATCTTGAAAATCACAGAAAATGAGTAATAACAGAGCCATCTGTACCTTGATTAACAACAAAATTAAGATATTTGTTTTTATAATGCTTATCTTACGCGTAAAGTTTGATGCATAATTATGTCACAGAAGTTCAGGTTTAGCTTTCGTATTCACTTGGTAAATTTCTAGCGCAGCAACGCTGCCTGTTGGCCTATACGTACCCAAATTTTAACAACTTAGTGTTTCAGAATGGCTCTCTAAGGTAACAAGATGCAATTATTTGCATTAGAATATGATATATAGCCTTTGCGTTCACCAGGGAAATTGCAACTTAACAGCGCCAACTATCGAATTGTATGAACACAAATTGCTTTTTTATACTTAATTTAATTTTTAGTAACACTGCAAGAACATTGGTTTAAATTGTTTTTAGTTTGATTAGTTTAAGGCCATCTTGCTGTGAATGTCAACACTACAGTTAGTGTTTATTTATAACAAGCTCAATTAAAATGGGATTTTTTATTGTAAGTTATTTTTCCTCTGCCTTGTTTTTTGTATTTTATATTTTTCTTACTCTTTACTAAAGCAAATTGAGTTTATCGAGATGAATAACATTTTGTTGATTAAGATACATTATATGGTTTTTACTTTTAGTTACTAGACGAAACACTTTTATTTTCATGATACACCAGTTACTTAAATCATAACACTCATGCATAATTTACATCTCCTTTCCTGAAAATTTTCAAGTTTTATTTTAATTTTAAATTTTACTTTATTTTATTTTTGTTAATTATCATGTTTTTATTATTTCTCTATCCCTCTCTTTCTCTCTCTTTATATATATATGTGTGTGTGTATAACACCAAACACTAATTACTTCAAATTTCGTTTAGTAAAGTTCATTTAGCAAACCTTTTCGACTGCAAAATCTATTCATAATGTACAGTAAATCATGGCTAATTAAATTTATTGCTTTAGTTTCCGTCAAATCAGAATGCACATGCAGGTGCGACGTACTAAATACTGTTCTTAACAAACTGAAATTGCCTATCTTTAGTGAAAAGCAGTTTCCTAAAATGGGAGAATGGCAATTGACATTTTATTGGTTAATTAAAAGTAAGTGTGAATTCCATTTCGAAATGGAAATGTCTTCTCTTTGAATAAGCTTTATGTGAAACTAATTTACATTTTTTTTTAACTACTAAAACTTTTATTAAAGTCTGATTGCATAAAAGAACATATATTATTTTTCGTATTTTTGCATCCTGATAATAATATTAGTAACAAAAAACTGAATAATAAAATAGATAGGTTTTATAAAATTTAACCTGTATATTTTCAAGAAAAAAGTAAAGAGATAAATGAAACAAGAAAGAAAATAAATTTTCTTTTGTTTCTTTCTACATAGCAGCACCACCAACGAATAAAGTACACAAAAAAACAATCAAATTAGTTTCTTACAATAAAGGTTTTACATATACAGATTGATGCGTACTTCACCAATATAAGTTGGGCTATAGCCATAGGAAAAATGACAGAATGGGAGTAACAGCAGTGCTAGAGTCGGTATCAAATTTATCCGAGTACTAGCATCAATTCCTATATATAAAAAAGTACACATAACCGTTTGCACTCGAAGCCTTTTCACATGAGTATACCAGCAACTCGAAGCTATCTACCAGATATTTGGTGATCAGCATATAAACCTTCATAATTTTTCCGGTATTCATAGAATAATTTTTCAAACTAGAAAATGCTTCTTAAAAGGGCGTGGCTTGAGAAAAGAAATAGAATTATGTAAGAGATCTATTCAAAAATATAGAAGTAGGGCAGGATTCGTAGTTTCCGCTTTTTAGATAGTCTAGCTAAATCTAATCTAGCTTAATATAAAATCTGGCTGTCCTTATGTTATGCTGATCGCGTAATAAAAGGCTAGCATAATGCACTTTTTGCGAAGCCTACTCCTTCTTTTTTGTCAGTGGCCTCTTTTATGTCGACCACTTTGTATTTTCCAAATGTGCGGACCTGAAGTGAGATGGAAAATTAACCTTTTGCATTCGAATCTTGTTTTAGTAAGAGTAATGAGCTACCCGACAATAGTTTTAATAAAAAATGCAAAATATGAAACTTTTTTTTAAGAATTTTAAATATAAACATTTTATTTCTATATTTGATGTATATTTACATATTACAAGCATTATATACGAATATTGTGATTTATAATTTTCCATCGTCTGATATTTTGCAAAGCATTCTTGGCCATTTACCAATGACCAAGGCAAGCAAACGCCCAAAGGTACTTAATAAAAACTGTGGGTGGAGTCTCTTTCTTAACGAAAGGATGCACCTGTTATAGCACTTTTAGTTGTAGAACATTATTGGTAGATTTTAAGATATACAGTAACTTAATTTGTCATGGCGCCTCTCGAGCGCTGTTCGAGTTGAAATAATGAATCGGATGTCGCCTAAGAGGCGACGTTCGAGTGCAAACTTTTAATACTCTTTTGTTAAATAAATCGTTGTCGAATCATGTCCTTAGAAAGATACTTTTGCTGACGACCATAGTGCAACTGTGAAAGACGCTGATGAGGATACTAGGATTCCAAGCGAATTTCGTTTGTAGATAACATCGTTTCTGTGCGCGTGCCCGTGTAAGGCGTTACTGCAGGCAATGGACATTTCGTCTAAACATTTTCCGTGAGAGAATGCCACTACCGAAATTAGCGAGAACCCAAAATGTATGTTTTGATCGATTTAAATGCACATTTTAAATATTTTTCATACATTTATGATTTTTATAATAATGAATGATACACTGTTAAAAATGGTTTCTCAAAAATGAGCAAATTGTCTCAAAATAGCTTCTAAACAACATATAACTACTTAAATTTGAAAACATATGTACATAGTTTATTGTATATTCGCATGCTCAAAAATGGAGATATTGGGATTCTTAGTGGTCAAACCCACTTTGGAGCATGTCAATATACTCAAAAATGAGTACATGGAATTTTCATATTTAAGTATACATTGTTTCGGAGCTATTTTCAGATAATTTTGCTCATTTTTGAGAAACCATTTTTGGAATTTTGGAATTTTGGAATTTTGATAAAATTGGAATTTTGGAATTTTGTTTACGGAATTTTGATAATTCATTTCAATACAGTGGTCATTGAAGAGGCAAATACCTGCTAATTAATAATAAAGTTAAGTTTTATTGAAAAATACATACTTATTAGGTTTTCTCAGATTTTCTGTCAAATATTTTATTTATTTATTTATTTAAAATAAAAAAATGCACTATTAACTTTGTAACTTGTGCAACATGCACAATAAATAAATAAATAAATATGTGAATATATATAAATACACAATAAATAAATAAATAAATAAAATAAAATAAATTTAAAATTCAATTTTTAATAAAATCACACAATCAACTGTGGAAGGAAATCATATTTATTGAAATTTAATTTTTCAATAATTGTTCAATTAATTGTTCAATTGTTTTTAATTGTTCAATTTTTAATTTAATGTTTCTGCCTAAAAGGTTGTCTGAGTGAGTAATGCTGACCTGGATGTCGGCCTGGATAGCTCAATTGGTAGAGCCTTGACCTTTTAAGTCAAAGATCCGGGGTTCGAGTCCCGGTCCAGGCATTATTTTCACTCAGTCGGAAAAATTAAATTTCAATAAATAAATTTTAAATGTTTATTTTCTGTTCTTAAACATTTTGCTCAGTAGTTTGTATTGTGTATATACATATGTATATATATATATATATATATATATATAATTATCAGATATACGGTAATTCTCTAAATATAGTACATACTTGCCAACCATCTCATTAATAACCGTACAGCATTTAACGCCCCATGAAAAGACACCCCTTTTCTCACACCACTATATTTTTAGAGTAATTCTCTCCAAATGTATTTACGATTAAATAAGACAAAAATTACTCTAAAAAGTTATTGTTGTGAAAACAAAAGCGGGTTCTAAAAATTGTACGGTTCATAATGAGATGATTAGCAAGTATGATAGTATTTCTAAGGGAATTATCATTTGAACTGATTTTCTAAGTTGTATTCGATAACTATTGCTTTTCCCATTACTATTACTAATATTATGTTCTATTGGTAGTAATTTCCATTTTGTCCCGTTTCTTTCTTAAACATATATAATGAGATATGCCGAAAAAGTAAAATTTTATAAATGACTTTTCCAATGATCGAACAACTTATTTAATTTATCCCATGAAACATCAAGTTAAAATAATATTTCCTTTCTTAATCTGATTCTTGATAATCAACCTTAAATTGTTATTATGATTATTTTTTTTAATATGTCGTACTCTATTCAATTGTGCCATTGTAGAAAATATGCTATTTTTGTCTTTCATGTTAATGGAGTTTTAAATATTTTCCTTGGTAATCTTAAATAAATATATATTTATCCTTTCAAACTGAAATAAATTTGTATAAAGTTTTTAATTCGAGTTCCAATTACTGAAGTGTTTTACTCTTATAAAGGAAATATTTTATGAGTTTTAATATATTTTGCATAGAAAATAAACACACTAAAAATATATAAATCACTTATGTTATTTAAGAACATACTTAAAGAGATTTATATTCTTGAGGATTTGAAAGTTTTGTGCCTGGTTTATATCTTTTGCCCAATAAAACTTGATTTATTATCTGCCAATCTGATAATCCTATTATATCACGTATAAGGACTTATCATTTCACAGATTCATTTTTAAGTTCTTTGAAAGTAAATGAAATTTTCTTTTTAACGACTTCTTACTAACATACAAAAAAAAAAAAAAAAAAAAAAAGAGAGAGAGAGAAAGAGAGAGAGAGAGAAAGAATGCATGCAATAATACTCACTCTTTTTTATTTGCACAATGATAAGAAACCAATTTTAAATAGTTATTTAATATCGATTTTCTGACGATTGAAATATTTCATATTAAATACGTATTCATGATCAATTTTCAATATTGTTTTAGGTAGTTTTGTTATTTTTAAAATTAATTCGACTGTCAACATTGTTATTTATATGTAGTATTCCTTATATTAATAATTTTTATATTATAAACATTATTTTTATTATAAACATTATTATTATAAACATTATAATTATAAACATTCAAAGAATTAAAATACGTAATGAATCAGATGCTGTCACTAAATGTCGTTTATTTATTTTATAATGATTATTTTCCATGAAAAATAAACTCCATACTGTAGTCATCGAAGCTGGTTGCTGACATTTGCGTGGTTTGATGGCTTTACATAATCATTCGGTCTTACCACAACACCAAGATAAGGGGAAATGAACTTTATGTAATTAAATTATGTTAATTTTACCAGAAAGCTTAGACACATAAACATATTGCGAAACAAATTAGTATGTAGACGATTCAAGAGATTCGCATAAAGAATAAAAATATATTTATTTATTTTTTTTCTTCAAAAACGTCAATATAATGACATTTCGTTTGCAAAAAAGACAAATTAATCAAATGGAAAAAATACCAGATCGCTCGCGAGGTCAAATCAATTAAATGTAAAAATTGCACATAAAATTTGCATCGGTTCTTTCCTTATTTATTTTTATTTATTTATTTTTATTTTATTTTATTTTTAATGCTCTGCGTCATCTAATGGATATTTTAAGAATTATTTTTTAATCCATTTAGAATATGTCATGTATTCTAAAATACAAAATTTAGTGATTCATTAATAATCCTTAACCATTTTTATAATAATCAATTTAATTTTCAATTAAGAATTTGTCTGTTACTCTACGTCCTGCAGTATTTTAAAAAGTTTAATTTTAAAGATTTAAAAGACGGAAGAAAGCCGCTAACTACTATCCAGTGGTTTGGAGCGATTTTCAGCCTACCCTGTTGTTTGTTAGATAAAAAATAAGAAGAAAACTAGTATGTTGTGGCCACCACAAGACTTTCTTCTATATTTACCTATACATATTCAATCAGTAACAATATTAAAAAAAAAAAAAAAAAAAAAAAAAGTACGATTTTTTTTTCTAAGTTTTTTTTTTTTTTTTTTTGTTAAAAGTGAAAAAAATCGATAACTTTGTTTTAAATTATCACAGATTTATAGTTCAACCATTCGTTTTAAAGGTATTGACGAGACCTTTCGAAAGATACCCATCTTGAAAATTTATCACCCCCGGGGAGGTACTTCCCCCCCAGGGGGGGAAGCGATGCCCCCCAGTCAGAAATTATTTTTCTAGTTACATACTACTATTATCAATAATTCATATTAATTTTACAATCACAAGTTTAAAACAACTCTAATTATGCACATTTATACGAATTTTTGTCCTATGCTGCCATGTTAAAAATTTAGATAAAATGCTATCACAGCGCCACCTGTTGAGCTATTGATCCCCAAACATAATCAGCACCAGTTTATGTCGGGGACCAACTAAATACCAAGTTTGGTTAAATTTCGTTAAAAAAAAAAAAAAGTTTTTTTTTGTTAAAAGTTAAAAAAGTCGATAACTTTGGTTTAAATTATCACAGATTTATCGTTCAACCATTCGTTTTAAAGGTATTGACGAGATCTTTCGAAAGATACCCATCTTGAAACTTTGCCCCCCCGGGTGGGAACTTCCCCCCCCCCGGTGGGGGGGGCAACCGATGCCCCCACATGCACAAAAATTTTTTCCAAGTTAACTATTACTATTATCAACGAGACCTTTCGAAAGATACCCATCTTGAAAATTTACTTCCCCGGGGGGGATTTTCCCCCCCGGGGGGGGAACCGATGCCCCCCCATGCACAAAATTTTTTTCCTAGCTAACTACTACTATTATCAATAATTCATATTAATTTTACAGTCACAAGTGTAAAATAACTCTCTTTATGCCCATTTATACGGAATTTTGTCCTATGCTGCCATGTTAAAAATTTGCATAAAATGCGATCACAACGCCACCTATTGAGCGATTGATCCCAAAATCTAATCAGCATCAGTTTATGTCAGGGTGCAACTAAATACCAAGTTTGGTTAAATTTCATTCATTGGTTCGTGAGATACAGCGTCCACAAAAAAATGATACAGACAGACAGACAGACATTTTCTAAAAACTATTAATTCGTGTTCTCCATATCCCAAAACATGTAAATCCATCAAAAAGTGGACTTCGAAAATTTTCGCGAATCCAATACTTTCTCTATATTAGATATAGAAGAAAGTAAAAAAATACAAGATCTGCCCCACCCGACAAAAGAGGTTATATAGCACAAATTGACTACAGAATTGTGTTAGAAGTACAACTCAATCCCGCCAAAATAATCATAAATACTGCGAGAAGTAATGGAAGAAGTAGTTTTTATGATGTCAGATTTGGTATTTCTGAGAGAAACATAAAGATTTTGGAAATTTTATTACAAAGATGTGGACGGTATAATATTAGTTAACTATTTGGGATGGGAATTGGGCGGAGAATGTGTCAAGAAGCTATTAATTGACAATAATAGTAAAAGTGTTGTGGCGAAATTTCTTCCCCACATGAGCACAGAGAGAAGCGTGAGCAATGAAATTGATAGGATGGGAAAGGACCGTGACCGGAGAGGAATGCTGCAATAGCTGGATTCAGATTGTATGAAGAAAGTGAGACTCTTGACTTGATTTCGCTGGTATAACGTGCTTTTGTTGATCTTTTCCAGTATGATTGTCATTCGTCTGTTATTTTAGATTTTAATAACTTTTTGACATTTCTGTAAATTATTCACATGCTGTTATTATTAATAAATACCGTGACTACAGAACCAACATTGAAACTAATATTGTCGAAACACTAGTCCACCTCATGTAATTGATAAAACAGGCAAATGTCGCGTGCGACGGCGTAGGACGGCTAACGGACATGCTACTCTTAATGTAAGTACATGAGATACAATTAAAATAACTCTCAGAAACAGATTTTAGAATATTGTATAACTAATGCATACTACCTATTACACCTCGAAAAATACATTTTATCATTGCATCCATACTGTCGAAATAACATCGGCAAAAACAAATTAAATTTGAGGTACAATACCAGAAATGAAATATAACTTATTTATAAGGGATTGCTTTAGTTTACAGTTTACGTTTACTGTTGCTTAGATCTCATCAAAATTCACGTGTCTGACGAGTCATATCCGCAAACAAACAAAAAGCAATAAAAGCTTAAAAAAAAAAAAAAAAAAAAAAAAAAAAACTGAAAACTGTATTGTGGTGTTCGTTTGGTTTTCATGTTATTCTCTAGTACTTCTGGAAGACACACTCAATAGTTCAAGCTAAGCACCTGTTGCCAGTATTCTCACATTCACTTTATTTTTTTTTCCAAAGTTTTATGAAATATGCAAGAACACATACATCCAAAATTGCCTAGATTTTTCTCTATGACCAAAACCTTCAAGTTCTTTGCTCGTTCTGTTTCCACAAGATTTGAATCCATTCATTCATATTACAAACGATCTTTATTTGACTAATCATAAAATGGAAATGTAGTTTGCTGATTTATGTTTTCAGAAACCGGTCAGAAATATCTAAAATCTAAATAATTTACTCCCATGCTGTCTAGTTCTTGTTCGTACTTCAAAATGCTGTGTTATTGGATATAGAAAGGTAATCCTAACAATGTAACAAGAACTGTATATGTATATATTTTTTCATTTTTAATTAGAAATTAAATTCCTTTCAATGAAAAGTGTATATGAAATATGAAAGTGTCTGTGAAACTATAATTTTTTATTAAATTTTCGTTCTCTCTCTCTCTCTGTATATATATATATATATATAAGTAACCTAAAGCAGGAATACAAAGCAAGTCCTTCCAGCCCATTTGGAAAGGTAGGTTGATTTCTTTTTCCTTATCAAGTACAAATTATTAATGGACTTGGTAGAAACATTCTAAGATTCTAAGATTCTAAGACGGAAAGAAGCCGCTCACCACTATGCTGTGGTTTTGAGCGTTTTTAACCTTTAGAGAGGGCTCCAAAGCCACTGTGGAGATTCAGAAGAGCCCGTCTCCAAAGGTTAAGCCTCCCCCGTTGTTTATTGCATAGCGAATAACAAAAAAAAAAAAAAAAAAAAAAAAGAAAGAAAAAAAAAAATACAAAGGTCGCCAGAGCAGAGCTCTCCCGCGACAAAAGGCGACAAAGATGCACGAAGGTGAAGAGGACCGGAGCCAAGTGGAAGTCTAATTACAAAGTTCATTCAGGTAATGTACAAATTTCACAGTCTTTATACAATGTTCTCGCAGTCTTTATATCAAGCCCAAACACCCTAAGAACAATGTTGGTTAGCAACATCATGCGCAGGATGATTGCTTTCCGAGAGCACTTCAGTGGAATTCTGTAGCATCAGACATGACCAGTATTCGCCATGTAGGAGAGGAGGAAAAAAAAATAAGGAAAGATAGAGAAGGAATTTAGTTTGTTGAATTTGATAAATCTTGACGGAAGGCATAGATGCGCTTTAATTTGAGCCGTAGGGCCTTTCTAGTTATTATATTGTTCAGCCAGGTTGCTGGTCTAGGGTTAGGGTTCCTTAAATGGTAAGGTATTGTAAGTTGACAGTGAAAGTAGTAATGTTGTGCAGTCCCCTCCTCACCGCATGAACATAAGGGTGATCGTCGGCAATGAAATCTGTGGAGGTATTTGGGGAAGGGGCCATGACCTGACAGAAAGGCAGAGATTTCCGGAGAGAGGTCCCAAATATTGGGTGAGACATTTGGTATTAGCTCGTGAGTGTATCTCCCTTTTGGAGACACACTCCAGAGGCTCTTCCAGTCATTAATTAGTTTTTGATTTAGGTGATATTTTATGAAGGAAGGGGGAGCTGGGAGTGAATAGGCTATGTCACTACATTCTGTTGCTGATTTTGCAAGAGAGTCCGCTAGTTCATTTCCGACGACCCCCTTATGGGCAGAAACGTGTGCCAGGGAGATTTTAGTTTTTAATTTTGAGAGCTTTATTTTAATTTCAATTACTTGTGGGTGCCTGCTCTTGTGGCGAGCCATGGCCTGCAGGCTCGAGAGGCTGTCACTGAAGATTGAGATTTGATTGTAGTCTGGAGAGTTATTTTCTGACAACTCAACTGCCTTCAGGATGGCAAAGAGCTCAGCCTGAAAGACCGAATTGTGGTCTGCGAGCCTGCCTGCCCACTGATGGAGAACTTTGTTATTGTTTAAAACGCAGAGTGCAGCTCCCACTCCATGATCGGTTTTGGAGCCATCAGTGTAGATCGCCAGTTGAGCAGACGGGGAGAAGCTGTTTTTTGCACAATTTATGAAAAGGGAAGCAGCATCCTGTGCTGGGTGTATTTGCCAGCTTTTAGAAAGCTGTTGGAGATGAATATTAGGGAGGAGAGTGCCTGTGAGAATGGAATTATTTAATTGCAGGACGTTAGTTTTATTAAAGTTGTATTTTAATTGGAGGTGAGCATGTGGAATACCAGTGATGACTGTTTTTACCAATCACGCTACCGTCGAATACTGGTAGAAACATTGGATGTAGAATGTGTACAACTGGAGTTTTAAACAAAACGGATCACAAATACCTTTTCATGTGAATTTAAAATTTTTAAGAGGCCGGCACTTGGAAGCAACATCGTGGACCAAGTTAGCAAACAAAAATATACAATGAATTTGGAAGATAAATCTACTGTACAAATTTATTTCGAATTAATTCAGAATATCAAAAGTCATCGTGTTGAAAAATTAAGTGGGCGCCACTTGGTTCAAAATGGCGGATAAAGTTTTTAGTGAACTAATCCAAGATATTTGGAAGATAAGTCCACAGTCTAACTTTCGTTCGAATAAATTCTGTACTTCAAACATTATCAAGATAACAAAGTCTCAAATAGAAGCGTTCAAGTGGACGCAACTTGGAAACAAAATTGCATAGAACTTGCCTACCAAAATCATAGTTGTTTGAATGATAAATCATTTTTTAACTTTGGTTAGTATTAATTAAATATATCAAAAGTTACCGTGACAACAAGTTTTCATATGGTCACCACTTGGAAAAATGTAATGGAGCAGGTTGCCCAGAAAACTCATCCAGGATATTTCAAGCATAAGTTCACTGTCCAACTTTGGTTCGAATCCGTCAGTGCTTCAAAACTTATTGTTATGACAAATATTCAAGTGTCAGTCTATGTGGCTGCAACTTGGAATCAAATAACAAAGCAACTTGCCCAGCGAAATCATACAGTATATTTGAATGATAAGTTCATTGTCCAACTTTAGTTTAAATTAAATCAATATTTCAAAAATTATCGTGATAAGAATTTTTCAAGTGGCACCATCATTTTAAGTTGCTACCACTTGAAAAAAAGTCCAGATAACTTAACTGAGATATATGAATGATAAATCCACTACTCAAATTTGATGCGAACTGATTCAGTAATACAAAAGTTATCATAATGAAAAATTTTCAAGTGGCCGCCACTTGGAAATAAAATTGCTGATCAAGTCCCCAAGGGAACTTATCCAAGATATTTGAACCATAAGTTCTCAATCCAACTTTTGTTTGAATCAGTTTAGTATTTTAAAAGTTGCTGTGATGGCATATTTTCAAGTGGCACCGTGATTTCAAGTGGCCGCATCTTGGAAACAGTGAACACATCCAAAGTAATTATATGATGAGATCACAGTCTAACGTTGGTTTAAATTGAATCAGAATTTAAGAAGTTATCATGTTTATAAATTTTCAAATGGTAGCTTAATTTCAAGTTGTCTCGATTAGTTTATAACATCCGCGCTTTGTTAAAAATGGTGGATAAGGTTCATTAATAAACTAGGTTGTGACCTTTATATAGTCTATGTATACATCAAAATTCAAGCAAATCAGGGTTTAAATACAATTTTTACAGTGAGAATTTGAAATTTTCAATTCACCACTTAAAGACAAAAGGGTGGATCAACTGGTTAACAAACTTATCCAAGATATTTATAAGGTAAGTTCGCTGTCCAAATCTGGTTCGATTTGGAGTATTATTTCGGAAGTTATCGTGATGTTAAATTTTCACGTGGTAGCCTGATTTCAAGTGCCGCCGCTTAGTTTAAGATATTTGCCACTTTGTTGAAAATGGCAGATGGAGTTCATTAATAATCTTAATTGAGACGCTTATATGGTCTATGAATGCATAAAAATTCTAGCAAAATAGGAATACACGTTTTACAATTTAAATTTGAAATTTTCAAGTGTTCTCCACTTGAAAACAAAACGTCGGAGAAATTTGGCTAACAATCCCAACGAATTTATTTATAAGATAAGGTCACTGTACAAATTTGGTTCGATTTGGTGTATTATTTCGTAAGTTATCGTGATTTTAAATTTTCAAGTGGTAGCCTGATTTCAAGTGGTCACTTAAAATATCCGCCACTTTGTTAAAAATGGCGGATAAAGTTCATTAATAAATTTCAATGAGACCCTTATTTGGTTTATATTTACATTAAAATTCAAGTAAATCCGGCCTTAAATACGATTTTTACAATACGGATTCGAAATTTTCAAGTGGCCACCATGGAGTGACTTGGAGAACGAGCTTTTCCAAGATATTTTTAAGATACATTCACCGTCCACATTTGGTTCAATTTGGAGTATTATTTCGGGAGGTATCGTGATAACAAAATTTTCATTATAGATAGGTAGATATATACTAGCAAATCCCCAGTTCGGGAACGAATGAAATTCCGAATGCGGGAAAAATTTCTAACTCTCGAAATGTTCAAAACTCGGCATGATGCAGCCTACGTGCCAATAGGTAAAAGTTTGTTAAAGAAACCATTTTTTAATTCATGAAATCAATGAAGGCAATGAGTCAACGAAGGATTTTCTCGCTTCGCTGGTCACTATATTTAAAGGAAACCTTTTGCTATATTGCTTTACAAACAAAAATAAAATTTAAAGAAATCATGAAATTGCTTTAAAGCCAGCTTTGTTTTCCCGCTGCCTTCGGCAGCGACCCACTCATTCGTGCACTCTCGGTGTCTGTCCCTATTGTCTGTGACAATAGCTTACCAGTGTGCTTCCATCTGGGTGCTTATCAGCTGACGGTTTGGAAACGGACAGTATCGAAGAAATTGAAGTAGTCATTTATTCCCAGTTACATATGAACAACACTATACGTGGTGTACATAATATTTTCTTTCATGTTAGTTTCTATATTTATTTGATTTATTCGATCAACCATAAAATGACAACAATTTCTCTCCAAATATAATATTACAATGTGGTATGATCGGCTACGTCTATCGCATGAGCAATTAATTTTTGTGATTATAATAGTAGTTGAGTTAGTTAATAGTAGTTGGTACATAGAAAAAAAAATAATGAAATAATGAAATATGTAAACCTGATCATGGTACAGCCTTAACGTAGCTCCCCTTGGCGACTTTTGAATTTTTATCGTCACTTTAGACAAAAATACATAATGTATGATATTATTATTATTTTTTTGTTTGTTTCTTTTCTTTTCGTTTTCCTTTCTATTCCTTTCCTTTCTTTCCTGTTCTTCAATATTTTATAATTTATTTATATTTTTTATGCGCTACTTGGCTTAAAGTGGCTTTTAGGAAAGTGAAGTCCTTGGCGAAAAATGTTCGATCTATTTCAGCATCAAAATTTTAAAAATTACCCAGGATTGTAATGCTGAATTAGCTTTCATGCCAAGCGCGATTCAGCCAGAAACATACTATTTAAATAAAAGGTGAAAAAAATCTAATTTTGAGGTGCATTACTTTTATTATTATTTTTTTTTTTCGCGTGTAAGCATATTTAGTTTTAGGTTGAAAGAAAAAAAAAAAAGTAATTTTCTTCGGCAACAATTAAAAATTTAAATGTCCATTTTTAAAGCTTTTACCAGGTTATTATTTTCACATTTTAATTAATTAAAAAAAATCTAATAAAATTTTGTTACAAATAAGGTATTAAATGAAAGGGGCATTTTTTCTGAATCCATCTGTTTAATTAACTTATAGATAGGACAATTAGTTTTTTTTAAAATTAACTAAAGTATGAAAAGCTGGTGGCAACATGCGTCAACACACAGACAAACAGAAGAAAATCTCTCTTAGTAAATCAGCTTGCTTCTACACACAGACAAACAGGAAGAAAACTCTCTTAGCCATTTACATATAGAGAGATATAGCTAGATAATCAAAATGATTGCAATAGGTCGATTTCTAAAGAAATTAACCTAAAAAAGAGGAGAAAATGTAAAAACGGACTTAGGTGTAAATATGATCACCCCCTCTCCAAGTGGATAAGGAATGTGCTGAAGACTAGCTGCAAGGAATGTAGATGGCGCCATTATATACGATATAAGGTAGCAGAAAACAGTTAGAGTTTCTCTCTTTCAAGTAGCGTGGATTCAAGGTCTGTTAATGTGCGAATTGGCGTTTGTTCAGGATTGGAAATTTTGAAATCGTTTGTTTTTCATGTTCTTGTGGTTATTTAAGATAATTTCACTGTGATATTCAGAAAGCGAATAGCCTAAGCTACTTATTAACGGAACGTCTTTAGTCCTGCAGAACATAAAGTTGCACATGATAGAAACCATGTTTCTTAGATGGGGGCACCCCATCGTGGTGTAAATATGGCCCACGGGAACTTTAAATGCAGTTTCTTCATTCAACATACCTCTTATTACAAACATTAGTAAGAGATCCATAAGTTGTGGGCGCAAAGCAGTAACGATCAGCTTCATCAATGTATTACAATACAAGGGTCAATTGATTAAGTCGCTTGACAAAAATGCTCGAAAAGACAGCCTTGAGTTTTCCCGGTGTAAGAGACTGGCCAAAAGTGGAAATATCAAAACTCTTCAAATAAACAAAATTTGACCTACAAAACGATATGATTCATCATAAGACTTGTTAGACAACTCTGATCTTCTAATTATGAAAAGGGATGGTGATATCAATCTGGATATAAACGATGGTGATAAAATAGACTCAAGCGATGAAACTTGCATCGATTCTGATGGGAAATTCTCTAAAGACACTCATGTAAAAGAGTGGAATAAATGTGTTATGTGCCAAGGGATATGCTTAAAACAGACAGTGACGTTTTCAATTTCTGTAAATAATACTTTCTCTAATAAATAAATTTTTTGCCATTTTGTATTGTTTTATTCTGCTTAAAATCATTTTCTTGTGATTTTTTTGTAAAACGCCCATTTTTGTTCTCATTTTTTCAGGTGCTTTTTAGAAAGCTTTTTAAAAAGCCTGTTGTATATCTTGGTTTTAGATTTCAATAACTGTTATTGATTACTGCTTGGCTTACTCACATTAAATAGACTTGTTATAGTTGTTAATGAAGATCAAAATCATAGAAGTTTTTGAAATGAAAGTAACTTTATGTAAAAAACAAAAGAGGATACCCAAATTTAAGCCTTTTCTTCTATCAATAACAATTAAAACAACAACAACAATAATAATAATAATGATAAGGAATAAAATTTGTTTAAAGAGACCATGTATTCTTTATGATATTTCATGGAAATAAAATAGTTAATAAACATATGGTATAATGGATATTTCAAGACATTTCCTTCATGAAATTGAAAATAAATATTCAATGAAAAATACAGGAAACAGTGTATTACGTACTTTGTAACATTAAGAAGAATCCATTGAAGAATTACGTTTTCAAAGTAAAACGTTTTACGTATGCTTTTAGATTATTATGTAGCAAAAAGCTTTTTCAAATCTCAACATTTCTTTCAAATACAGAAAAATAACTTGAGTAAATATTCATATCTTAAATGAAACGGAAAATATACTTAAACTAGATGCAAAAAGTCCATTAAATATGTTTCAAATTGATGATGTATTTCTTCTTTTGGAAAATTATTTTTTTGACGTCACGCTATTTTTGTATGCTTTAAGTGAATTAATATTTATATACTTTCTCCAAAACATATAACTTATTTCCACGATCATGAGTATTTTTTGTATTAAATTTTCAGAAAATATTCAAAAATGCGAATATTCCAAATATAAATATATAAATATATATAGAACATACATATATATTACTTTGAAGCCATATTTATAATGGACTAAGACAAATGTTCCAACCTCGAAATTCCTTTAGAAACTTAAAATACATGCTATACCGATGTTAAAAAGTATAAATAAATAAATTAAATTATATTAAATAATATTTTTTTCTCTTATTATCCATATATATTTCATTATACTTGCTTACAATCTTTTTAATTAATACTTCCATTTAACATCTTGTTTGTAATGTAAATTTGAAAAAAAAAATTATATATATATAAATATATATATATATATATATATATATATATATAACAATTTATATATAATATGTTATATATATATAATATATATAACATATTCTTTGAACTTGGTCAGTGTAAAGAGCACGTTGTACTTCATATATTTCAGTATAAGTTTAGTTTTGAAGAGGAAAAGGTGACAGTAAAAAAAATAAACAAAAATCAAAATGTTTTGGTAAAACCCTGTTTGGTATTACCCTGTAAAAAATAATGCTTTAAGTGCATTATTATTATTTTTTTTATTGCAATATATATATATATATATATATACCGTTTAGGTTATTAAACACAGTGCATAGCCATTTTTAGGACGCCCTGCACATTAATTAGTCACAGCATACTACAATTCAGAATGCAAAAATGTTAAATATCACAAGAAATATGAGTCTTTTTACTAAACAATTTTTAACTACGCATCAGATAACTTTTGAAAAATTTCATTTGCAGAATTTAATATCCAAGAGTATTGAGTAACTTATATGAAAACCACTAACAATTATCGTGCATATTCAAAAAGTTATGAGAGATAGAATAAACATAATTTCAGTTCTCTCAAAATAAAAGCTAAATTACACTGCGCTGAAAAAAAAAAAATCGAGCGCTGATAAAATTTTTGCTGATTCTTATGCAACTGACCTCCTATTTCCGAATATGACCCCCATTTTGTCCAAACACCCCCGTTTTCTCGGCAGGCCACCCATCACATAATTTTTATCCCTTTTCGGTAATTTTATGCCCATGAGTTTGATTTAGAAAATGGAAAAGAATTAATTTAACTCTTAAAAACAAATATATATATATAATGTGTAATGAATGATAATAATAATAATAATAATTGATTAATAATAATAATAATAAAAAAAAAAAAAAAAAAAAAAAAAAAGAACGTAATTGATAATTTCAGTGGCAAATCCCCTCTAAAGTTTCCTCTTGCTGCAAATGTTCATGTTTTGGAATTTTTCACTTCTGCAGTCACTTAGGAGATAATTAACAGTTAAAATAACCCCTTCTCCCACCCTAGAAAACAAATTTATAACCATAAAATTACCGAAAAGTGATAAAAATAAGATGGTGTCCCTAAAAAAGGGTGGGTGATAGAGCAAAATGAGTTTCACATTCAGATTCAGGAAGTCATTTTATATACGAATTTGCAAAAATGGTTTTAGGGCCGATTTTAATGCTGAACAATGTTATAAGGGGTTTTACCCAGAATTTTATTTCGATTAAACCAGTGTCCAATGATATTGCAGTGTTCGCTGAATGTAAATAAATATTGACAAAACTTCCTATGATCTTCTTTTTTTTTTTTTTTTTTTTTTTTTTTTTTTGAGAAGAGCTGAAATTCTGTTCATTCTATCTCTCACAATTTTTTGAATTTACACGTTATTTGTTTGAGGTTTTACCATAAGTAGCTGAAAACCTTTGGCTTTTACATTATGCAAATAAAATTCTTATAAAACACGCGCATGCGTAGTTGAAAACTAGTTATTAAAAATGCTCATGTTTCGTTAAGGTATTCAAAAATTTTACATTAAGATTACAGTATCCTGTGTCTAATATAGTACGCCAAGTTTCCTGAAAATAGCATTGCACTGGGTCTAATACCCTACGTGTTATATTTAAAAAGTGGATTTTTTTTTTTTTTTTTTTAACGCCGTTATATCTCCATGAATTTATGTGGTAGTCTCATAAATATTTTTACAGATAATTAGAAGAATCCTTATAATCTCATGCTATAGGAAAAACGCATTTTAGGCATTATTTTTTACAGGGTGAAGCAAAATATTTTGGTTTTTCTTTAATTTTTAATAATCCCTTTCCCTCTTGGGGATTTTTTTTTTTTTTTATGAAATATATGAAGGATAACAAATTCTTTATAACCCAAAGTTTAAAGATCATTTCTAAAGATATTTTCTAGGTATTTGATAAAACATCTAAATTCGAAAGTGTCCAAATATTTAATGGTAGATAGTGTATATTTAATATTAGACAGTGTATTTTCTCATTGAGAAATGAGCATTTTGCAAGAACATTTTTCTTATGTAGAATTTTTAACAATTTTTTAAATCAACTTTGTTTAGATATACATACTTAATTTTTGTTCCAAACAGAATATATTTTTTTTCTTTGGTTAAAATTTATAAACACCTTCATACAATATTGAATTTTTTTTTATTTTTTTTTTCGAATGCAGGCATTCATATATTCGACCGAAATAGAAAAGAAGCATTTTTATCGAGTTTCAAGTAGTAAACAAGAACTACAGTTCACTATACAGTTTCACTAGTAATAGTGAAATGAATATTCTGGTAATATATATATATATATATATATATATATATATATATTAAATAAAAAAAGAACTGTTTGATTCTAGAGAATTTCTGATGTATAAAACAAGAAATTGACTTCTGTGATAAACACATTTTGTATTAAATCTTCCTTAAGTTTCCTCGACAAATATTTAATAATAATAATTAAAATAATAATCATAATAATAAACATTTCTTTCGATATTTTTTTTTTCGTTTTTGTCAAATTATTACCTAGCTGTGCATTAGAAATTATATACTATCCTAAATTATCTAAAAAAAAAAAATAATTGTAAAAAGTATAGGTATTAGAAAAAATAAATACTAGATTTTTTTTTCTTTTTTAACAAGCAATTATGCCAGAAAATTCGACTCCCCCTGACTCGCTTCTATATTACCACTGAGGGGCTCTTCCTGCATATTCACTGCTCTGTCTTTCACTGAATAGGAATGTCAGAAGTCCATAACACACACACAAAAAAAAAAAAAAAAAAAAAAAAAAAAAAAAGTTACAGAAATCCCCATATTCAATGCGAAATTGAAATACATAATATTTAATACCTCTTTTTTAATGAAATATGCTAAGAACTTTATTTCAGAATAGAAAAAAAGTTCGTAATACCTAGACCATTTTGCGTTACAGCTTTAGCATATGACACCCCTTGGCGACTTTTAATTTTTTGTAACTATTTGGCGATGGATTTTCTGGCTTAATTGCTTGTTTAAAAAAAAAAATAATCTAGTACCTATTTTTTCTAATGCCTATACTTTTACTACGTATTGATTTCTTGTTACTTAATTAAAGGCAGTATGTTATACTCTCTCTATATATATCTAATGAACGACATTCTAAATCCCCTAACTAGAAATATAGATTTCTAAATTATGCGTATAAGGCATGCCAATAAACTGAATAGACGAAATGAGCTAGAATTTCTAGTCTACACATTTCTAGATGGTGAAACAATATTCTGAATATTGTGAATCTTTTGTATTGCGAGAAATTCTCAATTGATTTTCTAGAACTGGGTTATAAACCAAGATTATAGTTGCTGAAACCCGCCTCTTCCATTCGCATTTATTTGCAGAGATTTTTAAATAAATTTGCCTTCGAGAATATAAGTAAACGCTCTAAAATTCTCATATGTGTTCCTAGAACTCGCTTTCAAAGGGGACTGGAATTTATGAGGATGACATGGAGCTATTTTTTCTAGAGTCACAATTTAGATTATAGATGTCAGTTACAAAAAATTTTTCTCAGTGTAGGTAGAGAAAGTATTGTTTTGGCGTCAAATTTTCGAAAGCGAGTTTTTCTTTTATTTACATGTTTTGAGGTCCCCTGAATTTAAAAATAATATTTATAGCGGTTTGTCTGTGTGCATCTCTGTCTGTTACTAGCATATCTCAAGCAAAAATAGCAGCAGAAAGTCCAAACTTGGTATTCTGAATGTGTATCATATAGGAATGCTACACTAAGCTTTTCGTTGAGACGAAGTAAATAGTTCGTGTATAGGGACACTCAAGATAATTCATATACATTGCGTCTATGGGGGAAATTGTAGGTAAGTAGAGTTTAACGTCTATACACTGCTCCAAACCAAATGTATTCAGTATATATTTTTTATGTGCGTAAAAACATGTCTTATGCAGAATATGGCAGGGATATCTTTCAATGTTCGGTTATAGGGCTACACAAAAGAACTAGATTAAAATGCGACAATAGTTGAAAATTGGTGGTAGTGTATTTCCTGTTGTGCCGTGTATTATTACTATAGGATTATGCTTAGGTACACCATGTTGTTTATAGATATTCTTCAAAAGATATACAGGACTGTAAATATTTAAGCGAAACCTTCTTTTTTATTGTTAGTGGAAGTGTTTTACTATAATATTTCATCATGTCCAGGAAAGCTGCTCTGGAATTGAGATAAATTCTTCATAGACATGATAAATAATGTATGCTTTTAAGCTAAATATTCATTGCCTTTTTTTGCTTATTTACACGTTTTGAGGGTTCCTGATTGCTGTGGTCAGGTTTTTTAACGTTTGTTCTTTGTCTGTGTGTCTTAGAGGAACTTAAAAATGAATAATTTCAGGAGATCCAAAAGTTGTTTTTTCAAATTAATACAAGTTTGTTGCTGGAAAAGTTTTATAATGACTAATAAGTTCCAAGAAATGTTGTGTGTGAAGGTTGTCTGAATAAATTTAAGTGACCTTTTGATTTTAATAACAGATTTAAATACTATATAAATGCAGGAGCAGTAATGAACCAGGATTGAAGGAGGTGGTAGCCCCCCTCATACAGAACTAATTATCATATAAATCTCTTCCGAAGTCTAATTTGAATTGCTTTAAAATAGATTTACATAACAGTACTCGTTATCTTACCTCTTAATCTCAAATCTGTTTTTATAGTATTAAATTTCAGGGTAAGAGAAGTCGTGTGAGGGACACACCAGACTATTTTAATAGAATATATCTAAGACAACACATTTTACTCACCTTCAGACGACAAATTTCTTTGTTAGCAACAGCAAAATTGATTTATATACATATATATATATATATATATATATATATATATATTATACCATGGATAACATTTTACATTCCTTGGTAATTATGACGTCATAAGACTGAAAGAACAACGATTTGAAGAAACTTTTTGCAGGTAACTGGAAAGTCTTTCCTGGAGTGTTTGACACATACACAGAAACCTCTCACGACGCGGAGGACACTGCCGTTCACGAGGAGATATGAAAGCAAAAAAAAAAAAAAAATAAATAAATTAAATGACGCCAGCGGTAGTAGATTTTCTTAAATATATAGATAAAATACATATATTAAACAAATACGCTTATCAGACAAATGTAAAAATAACTATACGTTTCTGATTCTTTTTTAATAATCCACTATATTTATTTATTCCTAATATATATATATATATATATATATATACAGTGATCAATATATCCTACTTTCACTTTCATCAATTCCATCATAAGAGTAAACACACGAAGCATAATAAGATGTTTAAATTATCGCACTATCACGGCATCCAGCTTGAAAATTCAATGAAGCCTGTAAGAGATTTTGTATTTTATGAATAAATAAATAAATTAAAAAAAAAAAAAATCTTTAAAGTAGAACAAGAACGAAAATCATGCAGTACGTATTGATTATTAACACTTTCCAACTGCACGTATTTGTTGTAACATATATATTTTAATGTTTTTTCCCTACGTTATCACACAACAGACAAAAGCACTGAAAAGTTTACAGATAGACTAATTGAATTTAAAATAGCTCTTAGACATTGTTGGAAATTGATAAAAAGGCTTATTAACACAAAAGAAAATGCAGTCGTTAGATTATAATTGCAGCCCTGAATGAATCTGAATATTTTAGTGTAGCCCTGTAAATCTGAACGTTAATCATATTACAAAATATTATGACACAATATTAACAATACATTTTTTTAATGATTTTTACAATAGAAGGATATTTAAATGTGATTTTTAAAAGTGTATCACTTAAAACGCAATGTATTGGAATTTTGTTTTGGTTGTCCCTGTACATAAACTAGTTGTTCAGGGCATATTAATGTCATTTTAAATAGGAAACATACCATAGTAAACTTGACTAATAGATAACATTTTTTAAAATTTCTGAAAATATTAACGGACGCTGAGGCGGGAGAAAGACAGATAGAAAGATAAACAATCGGACAGACAAATGCACAAATTAAAATCATTTTCAAACTTAAAAATTGTTTAAATACGCTAAAATCGCTTAATCTGAACAAAGTGCAATTTAGCAAATTTTTATTTATAAAGAAACGAAATATTTTTGTGTGTCCCTATAAATATAATGCTCATCATACAATATTCTATAGCAAGCATTCTTTTGTGCATATGAATGACCAATTTCAATTTCATTAAGCTTTTTGAAAAGTAAAGTTATAAATTTTGTCTTTTAGAAATACTTCACATAGAACGCAATGCTTTGGAATACTTTCGAGTGTCCTTATACACAAACCGGTGCTGGGTTTTACGCCATTTTACATAAGAAACATTCGATAGTAAACTGGAATGACATATTTCAATTTTATTAAGTTTTGTCTACAGTAAAGGTATTAAAATATGGTTTATAGAAATGCCTTTCTCAGAACACAATGCTGTGGAAAACTTTCGGGCATCCCTGTACAAAAACCGGATAAGGTATTCACTCCATTTTCAATAGGGGACATCCGTTAGTGAACTTTAATAACATATATCAGTTTCGAAAAATTCTATAAGTATTTAAGGAAGTTAGACCGTGAACAGACAAACAGACAGACGGACAGACAGACACACACAAAATTGAAATCATATTCACACTTAAAAATTTTTAGACACTGTCAAAAATACTTAATATAAACGAAAGTGCAATTCTAGCAAACTTTTATTATTATTTCTTAAAGTATCTGAATATTTTTGTATGACCCTGTAAATTTAATGCTAGTCATACTATTTTCAATAGAAAGCAATCTTTTGTGCATGTGAATTACATATTTGAATTTCATTAAGCTTTGTGGAAAGTAAAGTTATTAAAATTTGGTTTATGGAAATACCTCTCAATTCGGACCTGAATCTCTGCTAATGTTCGCGCTCTTTTTGCAGCATCTTTTTCATATGCAGTATTCTATGTCCGGATTACTACTGCAAATCACAGCGCCATTTTGACGATATATGTCACTATTTTTTTCTCTCTCTCTATGTATATATATGTATATATATACATACAGGGTTCCCATTTAATTCCCTTCTTATCCAATTAACTAGTGAAGGACTGAGCAATTATTATAAAAGTTGTATGTAGGTATAGTACAACGCATGTAGATATAGTACGTTATCATATGTGATAAATTTATAGACAGCAAACAATACAAGGACACCTGACATAAAACGTTGGAATTATCGCTCCTAATTAAAAAACGATACAAGATAGGGCAAAAATTTTAATCGAAAGTTGTGGAACATCATCAATGCAGTGAAAAGAGAAACACCATAGTTCTGAATGCAAAAAAAAGAACGCCTAAAATATGCATTTGTTTGTCTGCGTTTTCCTCCACTCCACCGTGACGTGATAAACCGTCTTAGAAAAGAAAAAGTTATCATCAGATGCCTTTATCCGTCAGATGTCTTTATTATTTCTTATAGTATAAATAACTTTTTAACGCTTTTACACACAAACGTTTATTATACATTACAAAAAAATGTTTATTTATTTATTTATTCTTTTTTTAAAACTCTGAATTTCTAAGTTACTTAAACTTTCTTAACTGTTATTCAACTTAAATCTTGATACCCTTAAATAAATCAATCGATACTACTTTTTTTTTCTTAATTTGGCAAAGTATCTAAGTACTTTAAACCCTTAGGAAGATCCCACACTTTTTTCCGATTACACTGTTCTGAAGCAGTTTTGCGAAGCTAGACAAAATAACAATATAATTCCGAAAGAAACTTATATTGCCATTTATTTGTATCATTTTAAAGCCAAATTCTTCTTCTTCTTCTTATTATTATTATTATTTTTTGTGTGTAATCAAAATTTAATAATTTTAAATTGCTTAGATTTTCTAAAGCAAAGAATAGAGGTACAAATATATAGACTTCTGGAGCGAAGAGGTTAATTTGATGTTCAAGCTTCTGGCCATTAGATACCATGCAGATGTGGATGCTTGTTTATACTTAACATTACATACTTTAAAGCGAATAGGTTACACGATTACTGCTATGAAGAATTTTAATTTATTGAGGAAAAAAATCCAAAAATGGTGCCCGAATTCAAATTGATGCATTTAAATTTTGAATTATTTTAAACTATCAAACTTTGTGAGGTTCGCTGGTCGCTATCTTTAAATGATTTTTTTTTTTTTTTTTTTTTTTTTTTTAATAATCAATACTTTTTATATCACGTTATACATAAAATATAATTTTCTTTTTTACATTACTCTGACATCCGTTCTGGTACAAGGTGTCTTCGTCAGTGTCTTCTTCGCTCGCAATACCTTGGATATCTCGGTTCACACTGCATGCGAGAATGCATTACCCGAACAGTTTAATTTAGTGAATTATTGTTCGATAAGTGGCACTCATATTTTTTATGAACTACTGTTTTAAAGATGTATATCTTAGCTATTAAATGCATTGTTTTTGGTAGCATGCATTAGTGAGACCACAACATCAGATCATGTATTAGCGAGAACATGTTTTTTACAGCTTTGTAACAATGAAACGTTTAGTTCAATAAATTTATAATTTTGTTATTATGAATTGAAAAACATATACATTAATATATTTGTTATATTATTATTTTTTTTAACTTCAATACCTTAAATTATTTCTATTTTAGTTGCAATTGATTCCAGTAAAGAAAAAAAAATGTATCATTACTACCAGCTTTTCAATTTTCTCGACAAACCTTATACCAGAAAATATTTAAAAAAAATAATTTTTTAATCTTAGAAAATAAGCATAACAAAATATTTGTTTTAAATAGCAGTGTTAAATCTATTTAAAAAAATCAAAACAACTTTCTTAATTTTAACAATTTCAGCTATAATTCTTCTGTTTTATGTAAAAACATCCTCTGTCAAAATTAACATTGCGCGTATTACACAGTGTTTACTTTCAATCATTTTATGGCACTCACTTCACCGAAAGAGAAATTGTTTGATTGATATATTTCAAAGGATAGGTAATCTTGCTGCAGTGAGAAATAAAAATGAATGTTCCAATTATATGCTTGTTAAAATCATGGTACTTCTTAACATAACTGTAACTGTAATTTGTTCAATAATGTATTTAACAGACATGAAGGGTGTCAGTCAGACATGTGCTGTTCTTTCAATTCTTTTCTGGACAGAAAGCAAAAGAACATTTTTGGGAAGAATGTACATATTCATAATGGCATTATCGTTTCATAATCTAACTTCAGGATTTGTAAATATAATAGCACAGTTCTACTGTGTTTTGTATCATCATTGCTCTGTTTTTTTATACATTTCAGAAAAAGGTTTAGAAAGTTGTCATATAGAAATGCAGATTATAGTTCTTTAAAAATGTTCGGAAGAGAATATTTTGAATTGCACCAAATTATTTCTGAAATCCAATCAGTACTCTCACTGCCATCACTTCTTATTTTAATAATCTATTTCATGAAAGGTTTTCTAGCTTTTATGAGAATAATTATAAAAGTCTCTGTTGGACTATATCCCTTTTATTGGATTCAGCATGTTCTTTTACAAATTATTCCTGGTACTTTCATTTTTGTAATTCCTGCATATGGCGCTCACGTCACACGGCAAATGATAAAAAATCAAGAATTATTCCGTCGAACTCTCTGCAATATAAAAACATCTCCTGAAAAAGAAAATAATTTTTATAATTTACGAATAATAAAGATACTTCGAGATATGCCACCAATATCATTCACAGCGTGGGATATAATTGAATTTTCTGGAACTATAATACCTTCTAATCTTGGAACATTAATTACATACAACATTCTCCTTTTCAATTTGAACTTTCATTAACACTAGATTTACGGACCGAGCCAATTTGACTAATTAAAAATTTGATCACTAATATATATAAAACTTTAATATTACTTTTTAAAAACATACGTTGGTTTTTTAGTTAAGCAATGAAATATACGTAAAAGCTCATTCTTCTTCCCTACAGACCCCCTTCATTTCGCATTATCGATTGTGGTATACCTATTCTCACGGTTGTGAGCCAATTTGACTCATAGAATGGTTTAACAATTAATCGCATAACATGAAATTTATTGGTCCTATCAGGCCTGGTCAACAGTCAGGTCGCACGTGATTTGTTTCTCTTCTCATTTGGCATTCCTCACATACAATATTTGTGTGTATGTGGGAGCCATTGTCACTTGCTTTCGCTACTCCGCTACATTATTACCCACTTCTGTCATCATTTCGATTTATACATCGCGTGTGAGCAGTGCAGTGAAGTAATATATAATTTATAATTTTATAAAATTCATTTTTTGCCAGAAAAATTTGATCCACAAAGGTAATTTTTAATTTATTTGTAAAAGGTATTACAATTGATATTTATTTCATCTGGTTATCTAGGGTTTCTATTATGGGAAAAAATCAGAAAAATTGTCTTTTGTTAAAAAACTAATCAAAATAAAGACCAATCAGATAATGAATCGAATGCAATTGATATAGACCAATGTGATAACGTAATTGAATTTGAGGAGGAAGTCAGTAAAATTGAATCTTCAAGCAGTGAAGATGTAGATCTTTGTTATATAGCTCCTAACAAAAAAAGAGCTAGAGTTATTTCTGATTCTGAAACCGAAAATGATTTAGACGCTATCGATACATCTTCTGATAAAGAAATTTCAGCCGAAAAAGCTGCTGATGGGACTTTATGGGAACATTGAACGAAGGCAGAAACGTAGGTAGATCACCGATTTATACCATATTCAAAGACGTTTCTGGTCCAACTGTCTATGCTAAAAGGCATATTATGCATGGTTCGGCAAGTAGCGCATTCAATTTGATAATTGACGAAGGTATGATGGCGTATATAAAATCATGTACCGAACTCGAAGCTCGTCAAGTTTTGAATAATAAGGGCCTTTGTAGCAATTTTATTTGCTTGAGGAGCATATGAGCAAAAAATTTGAAGTGTTTATATTTGTGGTCTGCGAAGTGGGGTACGGCTTTTTTCTCCCGGAAACAGATGTACAAATCATCGTGCTTTATATGTAAAAAGTGTTTTCCATGAATTTTTTGATAATAAACATTTCATTTAAATTGATTTGGAACTATTTTCTTTGCAAAAAACTTCAATTTTCTTGTATGAATCAAATTGGCTCACTTTAGTAAAAATAGGTATATAATCAACATCCGTAAATCTAGTGTTAAATGTAAAAAGTTGCATTGTTGCCTCTGATATTCACATTCGTACCAGTTTTGTTGGCAACGTTCGAGAAACTAAACAGGTTTTCTAGAAAACAAAGTTTTTTACATGTTTGAGAACCTACGTTCGATTTCCTGTTGTCTCTGACTGTCCAGTGGAAAGATAGTATTCGAAACCAATGAATGATTTATTCTTCTTCAAATAAAAATTTGCATACAAGACTTGCGATCAATAATTTGCTAGATCATGCATGTAGAATTGTTTATAAGCGTTGAATTCTTCTTTTCTTAACACATAAAAATTATAATTTTTAATTACATATATAATGTTGTTCTTGTGTATATCATGTTCTGGATATGATGACATAATCTGGAATTTAGCATGTTTTAACAAAAATATTTTGTCTCCTATATACCATATTATACCTTCTATTCTTAAAAAAAAAAAAAATTATCATTTGTAGCATTCTCCTTTTCAATTTGAAATATCAATAAATGTAAAATATTTTAAAGGATTTATTTGCTTTAAAATTAAAATATACGCTCAAAATTTGAGATGTATTTAATTTGCTACAGCATTAGTAATAAAAAGTGCATTTCTCTTTTCGTAATATGCAAAACTGACTATTTTTAATGACATATCTAATACAATTCGTGTATATATCACACACATGAATTAATAATATAATTTGTGTTTCCATACGTTTTTAAAATACATTTTACGCCAATAAATATAAAATATACACCTAAAGTTTCACTGATCAGATGTCCTCATTTTCTAAAGACATTTCGTTTTTGTAAGCTATTTTTCTCAGTTAAAAAAAAAAAATAAATAAAGGAAAATTATTCATCATACTTATTAGCATTTTGGCCCCCCCTTACACAAAATAAAATATTAGGTACCTGATTAGGGAATTGTAATAATATTTTTTATTTATTTATAAAGGAACTCTAATCTGGTCACCGTAACTTGAGTAGATTTGTAAAATGTTTAATGAAATAATATACTTCAATAAAATCATAATAGTGATCAAGAAATATAATAGTGCCAGAGATCAGGAAATTTCAATCCGTAAGCACAATATAAAAGTTTTTATAATTATTATTATTAAATATTAACTGTTTTGTCCATTCTTCATACGGACATTTATTTATCTTTCACAGTATATTATAAAAAATAAAGAAATATATATATTTATCTTACAGTCGGCAGCAAAATAATTGAAGCGCTACCAGTAATTCCTATTTAAAAGAGGCGCGTGTAATACTATTTTATTAAGTAAATATTTGTGGAGTCACGACCTTAGTCCTATACTGCCTTTAAAAAAGCAAGCTGATGATAAAAAACAGTGATCAAACTAATATACAGGTATATATATATATATATATGTGTGTGTGTATATATGAAATGTGTGGATGTGTGCTTCAATAATTTTGCTGCCGACTGTAGTTGAAGCTTACTATGCTGAGGAAAACAGAGAATAAATTTTAATGGTTACTAAGTACAGTTGGTAATTTTTCTCTGATATTTTTATAATTATAAATACATTGTTTTGTATGCAAAACAGTTTGTGCATTGACTTGAACATAAATTTTATCAACACCTAAAAACTTAATTCTTGTTGACATTTACAAAGACTTATATAACGGATACAAAATCTGATATAAACATGTGTGCGTGTGTTTGTAAAGTATTCTCTGAAAGATTAGTACACGAATAAAAAAATATCTTTAATAATTATAATAATTTGGTGCAACATTCACACGACTTTGTCTTATATGAATTGGAGATTAAGGGGTAAGATAAAGAGTACTATATGCACACCTATGTTAAAACAATTCAAGGCTTCGAAAGAGTTTTATATGTAATTAGTTCTGTATGAGGAGGACTACCGCCCCTCTCAACCTCCGATTCCTTACTATACCCATATTTGTATAAAATTCGAATCTGTTATTAAATTCAAAAGTTCATTTAAAATTATTCAGAGAACATTCATAAACAATATTCTTTGAAACTTATCAGTCTTGTTCGAAATTTTCTAGTAACAAATGTACTGACTTCAAAATACATTTGAATCGCCTGAAATTATTTGTTTTTAATTTTCCTTAACAGACACAGACAAAGATCGAACGTTAAAAACTTGACTTCAGTATTCAGAAAGACTCAAAACGTGTAAATATACAAAAACCAAGTGATGAATATTTAACTTAAAAAATATATATATATATTATATACCGTATGGCTACTAGGCATTCATTTATATTCCTGAGCAGCTTTCCTGGACAAGGTAAAATAATATAATTAAGCACTTCTATTAATATTAAAAAAAAAAAAAAAAATGTTATGGCTTAAATACTAACAGCCCAGTATATCTTCTGAAAGCTATGCACACATCACATGGTGTGCATAAATATAAATCTATATTAATAACACACGACACAACCTGAAGTACACTTCCATCAAATTTCAAACATTGCCAAGTATAATCTAGTTATTTTGTGTAGCCCTGTAAACGAACAGTGACTGATTTCCATACCATATTCTACATGAGACATGTTTTTACGCATATAAAAAATATTCATTCGTTTCATGAGGTTTAGTGTAGTCTATATATGTAAAAATCTACTTACATGCAATTTCCCCCATAGACGTAATGTATGTGAATTCTCTTGGGTGCCCCTGTACACGAACCATTTGCTAGAGATCAACGAAAATATTAGTGTAGCATTCCTATATGATACACATTTAGAATACCAAGTTTGAACTTTCTACTGTTATTTGTTTTTCAGATATGCTGATAAAAGACAGACAGACAGACACACACATAGACCAACCGTTAAAAACATGATTTTTGGATTCAGGGGGCCTCAAAACGTGTACGTATAACAAAAATTCGAATTTGAAAATTTGACTAAAAAACAATATTTTATCTACCTTGTGGATAAGAGAAAGTAAAAAATAAATTAGACAATAGAATTTCTTATACATTCGTAGATTTTTTTTTTTTTTTTTTTTTTTTTTTTAAACAAAGAATTTTGATTTAAAATGCACAGTTTAGTTTATATACGTTGTAAAATAGAGAAAATAGTTATGTATTGAAAAACTTGTAGTAGCCTCACTCGGGAAAATTTGGAATTTAGAATCGAAGTCGATCGGTCGTTTCTCAGCAAGGTCTTTTCTAACGTAATTGTGATAGTCATTTTAATTCAACATCAAAATGAGACAAATATTTAAATGTCAACAAGAGAGTACTATAACAAAGATGTACTCAAATGTTAGCTGTTTGCAATGAAAATGCTAGTTTTTTTCTTTTTTCTTTTTTTTTATTTTTTCTTATCAAGTTCATGGTGATTATTTAGTTTTAGTTTTAGTTTTTCATAAAAGAATAAAGCGAGCAAAACTTGTGCAAAATACTTTGAGCATTTTATCTGTATTTTTACTTTATTTTTGGGTCAAATTTTCGAAAGTGCGTTTTAGCTTATTTATACTTTCTGAGGTCCCCTTAATCCGAAAATCGTGTTTTTAGCGGTCGATCTGTGTGTACGTGTGTCTGTGTGTCTGTGTGTCTGTCTGTGTATATGAGTGTCTGTCCGTTATCAGCATCTTTCAAAAACAAATTTTAGCAGAAAGTTCATACTTGGTATTCTAAATGTGTATCAAACAGGGATGGTACACTAAGGTTTTCGTTGAGATCAATTTCGTTGAGACTGATTGTTCGTGTACAGGGAATTCAGTTACATTGCGTCTACGGGGGAAATTGTAGGTAAGTACAGTCGGCTGCAAAATTATTTGAGCACTAGCAATAATCCTTGCCAAAAAAAAGTACACTTAATATAGCTTTGTTAAATAAATCCTTGTCGAGTCATGTTCTTAATCAGTCTAAGAACATGATTAGACAAGGATTTGCTTAGCAAAACAGTCTTAAGTGTACTTTTTAAATATAGGAATTATTGGCTAGTGCTCGAATAATTTTGCAGCCGACTGTAGATATTAACATCTATAGACTGCACTAACCAAATGAAACGAATATATATCTTTTATATGCATAAAAACATATTACACGTAGAACATGGTATAAAAATCTTTCACTGTTCGTTTACAGGACTATACAAAAGAACTAAATTATAATGCGACAGTACTTGGATGTTCATGGTGGTGTATTTCATGTTGTGTCATATGTTATTACTATAGGGCTATATTTATGCGCCCTATGTGATGTGTACATTACTTTTAGAAGATATACAGGGCTGCCAATATTTAAACCATAACATTCTTTTTTATTTATTAGTGAAAGTGCATTACTAAATTGTTCTATATCAGATAATATTTTACCATGCCCAGGAAAGCTACTCAGGAATTGAAATTTATTCCGGAAAACGACATGGTAAATAATGTATTTTTTTAATTTAAATATTCCTCGGTTGGTTTCTTGTATATTTACACGCTTTGAGGCTTCCTGAATACTGAAGTCAAGATTTACAATTTGATCTTTGCCTGTGTCTGTTAGAGTAAATTAAAAACAAATAACTTCAGGCTATCCAAAATATGTATTTTGAAGTGAATACGTTTGTTACTAGTAAAGTTTGTTCAAGATTGATAAGTTTCAAGGAATGATGCGTGTGAAAATTGTCTGAATAATTAGAAAAAAAAATTACTTAAAAAGTACGAAATAATGAAAAAAAAAAATCTCGAGCTATTCCACTGGACTTTCCGAACATTAAGTAATTGTTGGCCGCACGAAAAAAATGCAGTAAGAGAAGTCGTTAAATAAGTAAAAGAGAAAATTATAATAGAGGTTTTGAGTATTTTGCTTCATATAGTATGGTTTTTACATTAATGCTATCGCACTTCAAATCATTTGAGCCTTCAGATCATATTGATAAAGATTTTTCTTGTTTTATAGTCCTTGTGAAAATCTAAAAGTTGTAGAATCAACAAAATCTATACAGTTCATGCGATAGTGACCTATAACATGCATATAAATTTTCAGCTCAGTCGGATAAGTTATTTAGATGCTACCACACATTAACCCTTTGCCCGTTATAACGCTTTAAAATTCTTTAAAGAGTGTTGTCATTTTTGGGGGGAACTCTTTTATTCAACTACCACCAATAATTTTGATGAGAGATATTTCAAATACGTAATAGAAAAATAACCTTCGAACTGATTACGTAATCATTACACTTAAAATTTAGTGGTGGATAAAGTCTTTCAATTCAATAACACTGACAATAAAGTAAAATTAAATAGGACTGGCAAAGGATTAAATAATAAGAGCCCACAGGCCAGGTGTGAGTGTTCACACATATGTCCTTTAAAAGTTAATTTATTTATTCAAATTTTATAAATAACCAAAAAGAGAGATTAATATAGTTAATAAAAAATCTTTTCAAATTTATGTAATTCAAATAATTAAATAGAATTTTTCGTTTTCTTTTTAAATCAAAAATGTTTCATTATATAGCGTTTCTTTGTCTTTCTATAGTTACAAGCACATTGTTCTCTGAATAAAATAAAGCAATTTTTATATCGGGGATTTTGAAAAGTAATTTTGTTTATACTTCTTCCCCGAAAAAATTAAATCATTTTCGCTATAATTATTTATTTTGAGAATGTATTTCAAAATTCGTTACACGCTTATTTCTAGCATATGTATGTAGTAATAAAAAAAAAAAAATAGGAATTTCAGTTAATAATTATAATGCTTGTGTTTACATTAAAAGCTACTATTACTTTTCGAGCAGATCATTATTGTTCTAAAAATATATTTTTAATAGATTTGTCCCGGCTGTCTAGCACGCAGCTTCGAGCTGTTTTAGTCCGTTGCTTCGATTGACATCTGGCGCATATTTTTAATGCCAAATTGGTCTGAGTTTAGTAACGACAATTTATATTTAAAAATTTTGTATTAAAATATTCTAAAGACAAAGAAAGTGCTTGGCATTATTTTGGCTGAATGTCATCGTTTTCGGTTAGCACTTTTTGACACTGAGACTGGCAGATCTCATAAAGACTTCACTTTTTGACTCCGCTTGGAAAAGACGTGATTCTTTTGGTCTCCTCCTCTCCCTCTCTGTCTAAATAACTGCAGTGGAACTTTGTTGTCATCTTGGCATATACAGATTGATGGAGAACAAAACTATTTTGTGCTAAAGGACATAATTATTCAGACGATATATAAATAAAACTCAGTAAAGATGGATTATGCGCTGTTTATTCAGACGTAAATTCCTCTACATTATTTTCTTCCTATGTACGATCCGGCTTTTTTTGAAAACAGAACCTGGCTCTAATTTTCTCTGTTATAGGCCATAATTATAAAAAGAAAATCTTTGTGTTCTTGTAAAATATTGTAAGAGCTAGATTCACCGAAATCTATGTAATTCATATGAATGGAATCTATAACATATATACAATATTTCAGCTCAATCCATTAAGGCATTTAGATGCTATCGCACATTCAATACTTTGGTTCCATAAAGGATAAATACTTTTTCTTTGTATCCCTGAAAAAAATAAATAAATAAATAAAAAAATAAAATATATATATATATATATATATATATATATATATATATATATGAATCCTAGGTCAACGAAAATCAAATCTGTAACATACGTACCATCATTCTGCTCAATCGTGTTCAGTCAAATATACACATACACACATACATACACGCGTACACACATACATAATTACATCATCATAAAAATAGAAAATATGATCTCAAGGGACCTGAATTAGGCAAAAGTCAAAGCCGGCAATTTTACTTAACCATAAAACAATTATCGTATCCATATTACCCATTTATTGGAAACATTCTATTTCACTACTCTCCTTAACACTATACTTCATATACAATAAATTTCAAAAACAATCACGAACTAAAAACCTCATAAACTGCAGTGTCGTACTGGACTGCTTATAAATGAGAGCTAAAGCTGAACTAAAGCTGAACCGAGTCCGCTTTAGAGCTAAACCCCTAGTACGTTCTTAACATTCTTATTATACTTTAAGTAATTTGAGCTAAGAGGACTGTCTACTTATCGTCAACGGAAGCCAATGTCAATGTAATTCTATGGAGAATTTTGCCCCATTATAACTCATTAACTAATACATATTTTTTAATTCTGTTTTCACATTTAGAAAATACACAACTATTAAACAGTTTGTCGCTTTCTAAAATTTGATTTTTTAAATTTTTAATATATATATATATATATATATATATATTGGCTTGTCTCAAATTCCCGGGATTTTACTGCAGCTTTGTTCAGCGCGGGAATGGATACTATTTACAATCCGTTTCCTCCTAAAGCAGGGTTACACATTTATAGCTGAAGGCTCAAAGCTTGAGACGGATGGTGTGGCCGGAATTGGTATTTATTGTGAGCATTTATCACATTATCTTTCGTTGGGAACAGCCAAGACTGCATTCGACGATAAAATTGAGGCTATTAAAGTAGTCCGTTCTCATATGGATGCTCAGCTTTCTCTTTCCGACCAGGCTGTCATTTTTTCAGATTCACAAGCTGCGATTCTGGCCATTCACGAATGCTCTCAAGTCCCTAGTTCTCTGTCCGTAATGCAATGCAGATCTTTAATAACAAAAGGGCATTTTACGTCACTCGCAGTCCAGTTATAGGCAAAGTGGTTAAACATTGGTATTTCCACCAATACAAGTTGGCCTTTTGCCACTCGAGAGTGGCAAGGATTGATCGACATAGGTTTGAGATGCGCGAAAAGAATAAAAAGATAGTTTTACAATGGATCCCACCCCACTATGGTACTCAAAAAAACGGATGTGCTGGAAAAAAAAGGTTGTTTTGTTAATTAGGCCCCATGTAACCTAGTTAACTAATTCCACCTCATTAGTCATGTCGGCCTAGTCAAGCACTTAAGACAACGCATATGTCATTAATAAAAGAACATGCGGAAGAAAAATTGTGGAGAAAATCCATATCTAATATCCTCGATTTTCCAAGATGCAGTGCTGTAGCTGCCTTTCGTCTCACGACTAAGCATGACACCCTATATGCCCATCTTTACCGTCTTCGTATAGTGAATAGCCCTGCCTGCCCTCTCTGCGGCAGTAGTGCGGCGATGAATGCTGATAACCTCCCCGTGTGTTCAGTCCTTACAAAGAACTTCATCTACTCCCGATACTGGAAAGCCAGAGACCTCTTGAACAAATAAACTTCTTAATTTTTTGGGTTTTTCATGTTCTAATTCTTTACTCAGTTCCAGTGTTCGATGTGCATTTTGCGTTTGACGTATTTTGTATTTTACATAGATCTGTATTCCTGTACTATCATATTCTTCTGATCACCGTACGGCGTCTATATCGCCTAATGCATTGGGGCGGGGAGGGGGGGGATGAGGTTGGAAAATATGAATGTCAAATTTTGCATTTTTGAACTTAAAAATAAAATATTACAAATTAAAAAATTCTTTTTCTGAAAGCGAAAAACAGTTAAACTGTTGTGAATTTTCTAAATGTGAAAACGGAATTTAAAAATATGTATTTGTTAATGAGTTATAACGGGGAAAAATTACTCATAGAATAACATTGGTTTCAGCTTTCGGAGATGATAAGTAGAGAGTCCCCTTGTCAGGTCTGCGCTCCGGCATAATTAACAGCAGGCCCCATTTTATTTAAATATTTAGATAACTAAATAATATAAATCGAGAGTCTTTTAAAATAAATAAGAAAGATTCATTTCACTTAAACTGTAAAGGAGGTAAATTGCCGCGCCGAGAAACTCAAATAATGATTAAATAAATAAGTAGAAAATATAAAAGTGATTTCTCATCACTCTTGAATTACTTGCTAAGAAGCAGAACGCCACTCTCAGATACGTATTCACGGCTATCCTCCTCTGAAAACGTTGAACTCACTCGATCCACAATCTTCAAATAGCCCTATCAATAACACAGGTAAGGTCGTTCACTCTTAGTCAGAACACAACAGTATGGCATAAAACCATCTACTTCATACCCCCAACCAACACACACACTCTTACTACATCCCGCTATATATCTACATCGAAACTAACAACCTCTCTCGCTTCTGTTCTCCGATTCCCATAATTGATCGCATTCGTGCTTCCCTCGCAAACTACTTCATCCTCAGTCACTCCCTTGCCGGCATAAAATCAGTCTAACTTCAATCTACTGCGACGCCACTTTTGCTGAGGTAAGATCGTCTCAACCTCAAACTATTACGTCACTGGGTGCTGGTACCAGACTTTAAATTTTCAAACTTTGGAGCTATGCTGCGATCTATTTCTAAACGCTTACCTGCGGTGACCTAGAATTGACTCAACCTCATATCCTCACACCTTTAATATTCAAATCAGTTTTCTAAAAAATTACTAAAAAGTAATTTATTTGTTAAACATCCCAAAGTTATAAGCTTTCTTTTTAAACTTTCAATTGCTAACTTAAACTTTATAGAGTACTTTAAAAAATAGAGTAAAATATACTGACCGATTTGGTTACTTCTGAATTCCCGTTTTGCGAACTTTCTACGAAAACTCCTTACAACCTCCAAATTGTTTTATTCAAAAAAGTGAATGCAACGAAATCTTCCGTAGCACAAGACTCCCGGTAAAATAATAAACCCACAGCTACTCTGTGAAAAAATTTAGCTTAAAATGGTGATTCTCAGCTGATGAGTCATCAGAGGATATCAATTGCTGTTTAAAACATAGTTAAGACGTCAAGTTTTGAAATGTTTATCTACTTTATATTTAAAATCAAAATATTTTATGTAGAGAAAAACTAAATGTATTATGTATTGATTAAAAATGCATTCTAATTTAAGCACGTGTAATCAATAAACTCACATTTTATTAGCATAAAAGAAAATATTTAAACATCATTTTTTTAATCAAATATGATAATATTAAAATATGTCATAATTGAAAAAACAGGTGGATTAAATCATTTTATATATCACTCTTAAATGTTTTCCTTTAATGATGGAAACTTAATTAATTTTCTCTAAAGGTAAACAACACATATTGATTATCATATATTTATTAAATGGAATTATTTATGGATGGATTAAAATATAAGATGCCTTTCTAAATTAAAGATAAAACTTTTCTTAAATATAGGAGTATGTTGCTGATATTTGAACATAAATAAATAATAAAAACACATTTGTTTTTTATGAAGTTTTCTTTAGAGGTTACAAATATTTAAATGTTTCTTAAAACATAAATTTTTCAATCTGTTTAATGTTTCCTATAGGATCTAGTTTAAAAAACTGTTCAACAAATTTCAGATCTTATTCATTAGTTATAATTTGAATGAAAAATCTGGTGTTCAACAACCACACAGCTTCCATTACACATTATTGCACATATTACATGCAGTTTTCATATATAATGTGGTCAGAAGACATAAAATTGAGCTAACAACCTAACAATCATCTTTAAAGAGAAAAACGGATACATGTGTGAAGACAGTGAAGATATATAAAACAAAATTTACAATGCGAGTAAAAAAAAAAAAAGGCATATCCGTATTTTGAACTACTAATTTTAAAATTGACGTGCCTAATCAGAATGACTGTTATTTTTCCTGTAATAACCACTTATTACACGAGAAAGGCTATCTGAAAAGGGTTTTATGTAGCAATTTTCAAAAATATTGCTAGAGCAGTTTTTGAGATAATAACATTTGATATAATAAAAAAGGTGTAAAATAGTTTGAAAAAGTTAATTTCAGCCAGTTTTAAAGGGACGCACTTGGGAGAACTCAAGCTGATCTACGTATACAGGGAGCCTATCAATTTTACTGAACTAATAATCTAATACGTACGATAGGATACCTAACAAGTTGTTTATATATTAATTTCGAATAAAATCATTTTAGCCGTTTTTGAGATACGGACTTAAGGTCACACTTCTGTTTTTCCAACTTTCACCAAAAGTTGAAAAAATAATCTGGACACCAGCCCTGTCTCGATTCTGAAGTTACTTTGTTCTATTTTTACTAGTTTCAGAGATAATATAGTCAAACAATCCACCCTCACATACACACATATATATACACTTGCCAGTTGCCTAAAACCAATTTTTTGGACCCAGAAGACCTTAGAACATGCAAATCAAGTGAAAACTCGATATCAAATTTTTTGACCGAATACAATACTCCTACTAACTATGGCATCGTGTAATGGAAATAAATATATATATATATAGTAAAAAAAAAAGTTTCTGTAGCTGGCGTAATTTTTTTTTTTTGTCTGCGACAGCATCTTCTCGCGGAGGGCAAAATATTTTGCATCATGGGAGGTATCAATGTGTTCCGAATACTTCAAGGTAGGCATTTCAGGTAGTTAGAAATCTGTATCATTTTAATTAACGAAGTTATTAATTAAAAAACCTCGAGTTTATAAAGTACTCTATTTGCCATTAAAGAAATCATTTCTCGTATTACATCACTTTCCTCAATGACGTCATTCTCCACAGGGAAATAAAAATGTTATCACTGTTGTAAAAAAATAAAATAAATTACGCAAACATCTTTTTTTTTTTTTTTTTTTTTTTTTTTTTTCACTACTTTTAGAAAATTAATTTTATTATTGGCAGTATTTATGTTTATTTTATTTATTTGTTCTTTTCCTTTCTTCTCTTTTCTTTCTTTTTTCTTTTTCTTTTTTTTTTTTTTTTTTAAATAACGAAATAATGTCGTGTCTGCGCAACTGACCGTGTTTCTCTTTACCATTAAAGTGTATTTATTATTTTTATTTGAAAACGTTTCTTAAAATACTTTGGATAGATTTTAGTATACAAAAATTTTTAGATTTAAATTCAAACTCATTTATAAACGAAAAATCATCTTATTTAGCATTGATAATTTTTTAACATTACAGAATTAGACATTTCTATGATACATTTCATACTTCTAATTATGGCAAGAAGAAATTCACCTAAAATTTTTATAGATTATATTCTTCGTTAATGTAAGAAGTAGATAGGAGAGAAGGTACTTTTCCTTTCGCCGGCGAATTTCTCGCCAAGCAAACTTTATTGGCGACAACAATACATTTATGGATTAAAAGTAAATTTGTAACTTAGATTTTTTTTTTTTTTTTTTTTTTTTTCAAATTTAAGGTATATTTATATACATTATTAAGGATTTCACAAAGTAAATGTTTTATTTTTTATGGGACAAACACTTTTAAAAGCTAGCTTTAAGCAAAGCTTCAGAAATTTTAATGCTTAAAAATATAAAATAAATAAAATAAAATATGTAAATGTAAAATAAGTTTCTTTAACATTTTTCTTATTATTATTCGAAGTGTTTTGAAACAATTACTCTGCCTTACGTACCTAATGTTTGGCGTCAGTTATATCATTCTTGGCAACTTTATCGCTTCACCAGCAAAATGGAAAAGTACCGAAGAGAATTAATAATTGGAGCTGCAGGAGGTTTTTCCAAATTAAAATGATAATAATAATAATAATAAACTTTTTCTCTTTTCGATATATTCGAATGTCTAAAATTATTATCTAGCAGTTCAATAGATTCATACAGAGAGTATATACCGCCATAAATTAACTAAAGAAATTCAATAATAAATGTACGGGCATTAAAAAACATAGGTTCTAATTTTTTAAAAATTTTATTCTAATTTAATTTAAAGTTTTTTTTTTTTTTTTTTTTTTTTTTTTTTTAAACAAGCAATTCTACCAAAAAATCCATCGCCAAATAGTGACAAAAACTTAAATGTCCCCAAGAAATTCACATACTATATCTGTAACATAAAATGGTCTAGATGGTAGGAATAGACTCTTCCCAGCGTCGACTGCTCAGTCATGTGATAGGGGAAAACAAATAATCGAATTCTGAGAATCGAATTGAATTAAATATTGTTCTTAAGAACAAAAATGTTAATATTTACTATAAAATAAATGTAATATTGTGCCTATGTAAACAGTGGAATAATTGTATTTGTAAATTTCATAAAAAAAAAAGACACTTTATGTGTTTATTTATTTTCACCTGTAAGAATCGATTTTTGTATGTTGTAGTGTAACTGTTACATTAAATGATATAGCAATAAATAATAGCTTGTTCTTGTGGAATGTTTGTGGATTATAATTTGAAATTTTAAAATGTTTTCAATTATATGTAATTGCATAAATGTGTTACGGCAAATTAATTAACTTAGTTACTGGTCTAAATGGCTTTACACGGTACGATGTTGCACTGTCAATGATTTAAGTACCAAAAATCAGAGTATTTAACATGTTCCCCATGAACATCAGTAACAAATATATACTAAACGATGATTTTAAATGCATACAGCAAACAAAAGATGATGAATAATGATATAAAATGGATTAAAAATGATGTATAAAAAAAAATACGATTGATAAAAAATAAGAATAGAAAATATGTTATTTTAGAAATCGCTATAGATATAGAAGACTCCCAAGCAGCACAGAAACGTTCTCTGAACGTTCAAAAATTGTTCTGCAAACACGTTCTAAGAACGTTCACTTTGAACGTGTTATAGACGTCTATTTGTCCATCTTGAAGACGTACAATAGTACGGTTCAGAGAACGTTCAATAAACGTGTAGCAGTCACCATCGGTGTTATAGAAACGTTCTGAGAACGTTCTACGTATACGGTCTCAGAACGTTCTAAACGTTTTTAGAACGTTTTAAAAACGTTATACACATTTTCAGAACGTTCTGGAAAACGTACTGTAAACGTTCTAAAATAGTGTAGTCAAAAAAAAAAAAAAAAAAAAAAAAAAAATGTGACGTCATTATAAAAAATCACCTCAGTACGGGCGTTTAGAGGTAAAATGTACATAGCTGATGACGAATAATGATACAACACATGAACAGGGATATGAATTACTTTTTTTTTTCAATTCAAATAATGTTTGAGAAATTTTAACATACTTGCTATTCCTTTAATTTTAACGTATATGCATGAAAAATTCTATATTCTATGACAGTTTTCCCAAAAAAGTGTCATAACGTCTTTTTATCCCTTAAAAATTTTCTTAAATCTTTGCATTTTTTAAAAATTTCTTTTTTCCCCCTAATCTGAAGATAATGAAGTTAGAGTATTAATTAAAAAACTTTGAATAAACACAATGAAATGCAAGAACTCCCACCAACTGTTTCGCTTCAAAAGAAGACACAACCCTTCATCAGGCGAACAATGTAGGCGCGAGAACTGCAAACAAGCACGTTGAGTGTGCTGAATGCGTTGCCGCTTTGTTTATAACAGCCGTGCTTTGTTTGTAGCAGTCGCGAGTTCTTGCATTTTATGGTGTTTTTTCAAAGTTTCGTAATTAATACTATAACGTCATTATCTTCAGATTAGGGGAAAAAAAGAAATTTTTTAAAAATGCAAAAATTTAAGGAATTTTTTAAGGGATATAGAGATGTTATCACACTTTTCGGGAATTACTGTCATAAAATATAGAATTTTTCATACATATACGTTGAAATTAAAGGAATAGTAAATATGTTAAATTTTCTCAAACATTATTTGAATTAAAAAAAAAGTAATTTATATCTCCGTTGCTGTGTTGTATCATTATTCTTCATCTGCTATGTACAACTAAACTCTTGAATTATTTTGCTTGTTTTAATCCTTGTGATTCCGAATGCGTCATCCTATGATTAATGTTTGTTTTTCATGGTTGTTTTCTGTTTGATTCTCTGATTTCTTGAACTAAATAATTTATTCCAATTTATTCTTCATTTTTAACTTCAATTAATTTCTTGTACGATAGGGTGCCCGCTAGCAATTTGTTATTATAGCTGCTAACGAACGAAATCGAACATTGGTGCTCAACGACAAAAAAGGTCACCCCTGACGAGTTTTTTTTTTTTTTTCTTTTTTTTTTTCTACCGTTCTAAGCTTTTTCTTAAAAAAAAAAATCAAAATGATGTCTTAATTTTTTATTTCCTCGTTGCTTGTTTGTATCTTTTGATTTGAGTTTCATGTGGTTTTTACGCACCGGCAAAATTATTAAAATTGCAACTTACAATATAGGAATAAATTTATGATTAGACTGAAGTTAAATAAAATAAAAATAAATAAATAAAAAATAAATGCTTCAATAAATCACAATCAGTCTCCCCAGGTTATTTAAATTTCTTGTAATTTCCTTCTCATTGTTCTATGTGGTTTCAGTGATCTTATATCTCCTGCTTGGCTTTAACTAAGATTAAAAATTCATTTATACTATTTTTTTTTTTTTAAATACAGGGTGCAAAGCATAGTCACGAGTATACCTTTATCTATTGGTCGCAAATATATAGTTTCAGTTACAAAATGTTTTAAAAAATATGAGCACTTACTTTTTGCTTACTTTTTTTTTTTTTTTTTTTTTTTTTTTTGTAAATACATTTTCTTATTGGAGGACATCTGAGACCAATTGTTGCGCAAATAAAGGCCTGCTCTCGACTTTGCACCCTGTATATTCTAAACATTTCTGGGTACTACTTTGTAAGTCCATGGATAGTTTATAAATATATTTGAATGCTGAAGTTCATAGAAAGTTTTAATATTCCAACATAAAAAATAATTTCGAAAATGAATGTACCAATACACCGCTAAAATAAGATATAATTGAGTTTAGAATATATTGTTAATTTATAATAATAAGAAATTGAAACGAAAAATTAAAAATTAGTTAGAAGGAAAAAATTTAAAAAAATTTCAAATACTTAAATATATAAATATTTTTTTAATCAAAATATTTTTCTAAAATAGTTAACATACTTCATATTTTGATATTTCAGTGCAAGTGTGTATACATATTTTCAGTTTACAGCAGCAGTTTACAAAAATGATGTTTGCAGGTATTTAAATTTATTCCACATGGCAATGTAATTGGTATTCTTTAAATGTTCAAATTTCTTTAAATTGAGTCAACGCAATTTTTACTCATTTGATGTAATTATGCTATCATGACATATTAAATAATTAATAAATGTAAATATTATTATTATTAATAAATAATATAGTAAGTATATTATTTATAATTAATATATTATTTCTTAGTATATCATTTATTTACTTATTAATATCGTCTTTTTTTTTTTTTTTTTTTTTTTTTTTTTTTAAGCAGAATATGTTTTTTTTTATAAAGATGTGGAATAAAATTGAATTGAATCTTTGTTTTATTATGCAGTTAAACAAGTTGATATATTTTATTTAATAAATTACAGTAAAGAGATATTTAAAATTATAAGTCGGTGAAACTTAGGATATTATTTTAAAAATATGCAATTTGCATAACCTAGATTATATATACGATCATATAAACATTAAATAAATACTTCAGAATTTAAAAAGAAAAAAAAAGAATTACAAACCTTCTTGATTTTCTTCATAAACCTTACAAACCTTTCTTCAAACTTTCTTAATTTTCTTTCAAGAAAACACCCTTGCAACTAGCATTTTAAAATACACAATGACCAGTCTGCAAAGGCATTCACTTAAAATTTACTCTCATCTTTTAAACTCTTTATGTTACTTCATTCAGAAACATAATAACCAAAAATAGTCATTTTAACAATTTCCATCTCAGAAGACTAAATTAATAAAATGAATCCATAATTTATAAGCGGTTTTCTGTAACTGGAGCAGTTTTTTCTGTGATAAAACTCTGCTTACATGTATCTAAGTTAGTCTTAAGAACTTACGCAGATATGAAAATGATTGATTAATTGATATTAAAATAAGACTTTAATAAATAGAACATAGAGAATATTACAGGTTAAAAATATTACATTTTTACCTTTCTAAAGCTTATCCAAGTCATTATAACGCAAAAACCGAACAAAACAGATTACATGTTTTAAAATTACCGCTTCACATAACGACACGACATTCCCAAGACCTGGCGCTGGCGTTTGTTTGAATTTGCATTTGCACGGTCAGCGAGAATTAAATAAATGCAATCCACAGAGCCACAGATGTCAATTTCATCTGCTCTTAACTTCTTACATCCGGAATAATCATGTTTCAAAGTTCAACATTTGAAACAGAAATAGCTGTAGAAAACATATAGTTTTTTTTTTTTTTTTTTTTTTAAGGAAAAATGGAGCTGAGTTAAACAATTATTTAAATTTTTATAAATCATTTGAAAAACTTATAAGATCACTTTATTTTTCCATTTTAAAATCCCGAATTAAACGAAAAAGCATATTTTGTTTTAGTGTATATTTCAGTATTGAACAAAATAATCAGTGAAAAGATCAGAAATGGCATACACTTTATTTTTTCTGTATACATAAAAAGAACGCAATGGATGCATGGAAATTTTCGGGATTTTAGCACTCCTTGAGACGTCCTCGAGTCCTCGATAGGATTCGACAATTTTTAGAACTTGTTTGCGCATCTTAATAAAATTTTGTGGAAATTGCATCTGAAGTATCAGTGGACAGAATTTAACCTAACTTGATATTTAGTCGAACTTTTATTTAAATTAGCCCTGATTAATTTTTGAAATATATGACCTAATATGTGCTCAGCTATTATATAATGCCCCCCTCCATGTAACGGAGGGCAGTATCTCAGTTTCTATTGAATAAAACTGCACCAAACTTGATATGTGAGATAGATATTATGTTAAACTATGGTGATCTAATTTGAGCATATATTGATTGAGAGGTGGCACTAATGTGCTGTAACTCAATCCCGTTTAAAGGAAAGCAATATCTCAGATTATTATTATTATTATTATTATTATTATTATTAAAAGTTCACTAACATGAGTATGCGAAATATATATTATGAAAAACTATGATAATTCAGTTTGGGTATATATCGGCCGATATAGTACTCTTTATTATGCAATTTTTCCAGATAGCTATACCTCAGCATGTGTTAGTGAAATCTGCAACCAATTTAATATGTAAAATTTTAATTTTGAGATACAGTGTTTATTAAATTTTTGTTCATGCTAACTGGTTAAGTGTCGCTGTTATATAGAATGTTACAGAATAAAGTAGTGCGATGGGTAGAAGATTTCTTTTAAACAGTTTAATTAAAAGAGAATGGGTACGTAAAATGTTCATCTATTAAGAAAATAATTTTTGAAATATATATTAAATAATTTTCTGTTATTAAAATTTATTAAATGAAATTTGGATTAAAAAAAAAAAATAAAATAAAATAAGAACAATCAAAGAGAGTAATGATTTAAAAACATTATCAATATTGATAATTTATCAGTAACATTCAAACTTAAATAGAATCATAAATAAAATATAATAAAAGTTTAAAATTATGCTTGAAGAAAGAAAAAAAACCTCATTTCTGTAACTTCCCGATGAGTATTAGTAACCGCGAGGTTCTACTCTCGAACCTTACAGACGGGAAGTGTTGGTTTCGATTCCTGGTCGCGCTCGTCGACTTAGGTTTTCAGAGTTTTCCGTGATTTTCTTTGAAACTCGCATAAATAAGGGTTAGGCATTCTTAGAATGATTTCCACGGAGGACACACCATCCAGACCTAGGACCCTCGTGTAGTTAGTTTGTTTTAATCCTAACACCAACATTCAATGAATATTAGTATTACCTATTCGTAATAATCTCACTGAGACAGAACGTTTAATGACGGTGTTACATTTAAACGTTTTGTATAGAACTGAAATTGTACGTTTTATGGAAGGTACAATGCACACTTTTTTTGAACGTTCTAAATAATACAATTTTTGAACGTCTAATGGAACGTTCTTTTGACACGAAACACGGTGTTTGAACTATTGTAACGGTTATTAGACGTACAAAGAACGTTCCGGTGCTACTTGGGCTACGTCTGCTGTTTGTTTTTCACCTATCATGCGATCTGTAACGTCAGGTGGAAAGAGTTCATTTCTTTCTTTTCTGGAAAAAAAAAAAAAAAAACTGATTCTTAGCAAATTATTTCATAAAAAAAAAAGGGGTACAACTTCTACATACACCCACAACGATATGGCGATTTTTCTTTGGCGCAGTTTTCAACGATAACGATGTCGTTCTGGACTGTTTGCGATATAATATGGCAGCCTATATGTCGTTTATTTTAGATTTGTGATTTTTTTTGTTTTATGATTTTTCCGACCGTCCTTGGGCCTTCGGGCCGGCCATAAACCTTCGGGTTGGTCGGCGGTTTCGGGGGTAATTTTTGTTTTATGACTTATGATTTAGATTAGGATTTTATCATTTATCATTTATGATTTTTAGATTTATGATTTAGCCATTTTTTTTCTTCTCTTGTTTTATGCAGTATTAATTTTCCTATTCAGTGAAAGGTAAAGAAGCGAATATCAGCAATTAATATTCAGTGAAAGGCAGAGCACCGCAAGGGTTAATAAGTTAAGCGTGTCGGGGAGAGGCGAAGCTTTCCTCGGGGTTGGTGAGCGGAGTGAGCAGGGGGCAGGGCCCCCTAGTATTATATATATATAAAAAAAGGAATGAATGTAGACCCATATATTTAAATAAATTAATGAATTTTAATGTTGGGGGGGGGGAATGCAGTTTTTAAGCAACATATAATAAAAAGATTTATTTTTCAGAACGTAAATTATGTATATCTATCAAAATAAAAATTCTTTAATATGATGATGAAATTTTTGATGAATTGATTTTTTTTATAGCAGGCAAAATACAAACAACTTATAAAAAGACAACAACATTTTAAAGAAAAGTTATTCCGCATGTCTCTTAATTCACAAAATAAATGAACAAGAACAAAAATAAATAAAATAAATAAAATAAAAATAAAATAAAAGCTTTGTTAATACAACAAACATTTTGTTTAATTATTAAGATAATTATAAATAGACGTGTATTTATAATATCATTCAAAATATTTTCTTTTTTAATTCTTTATATATATATATATATATATATATATATATTAATTTCGGTATAATATGTATGTTTTGCACTTTTGAAACTTTTGTATAAATGCTTTTTCGTTTACTGATAATTTCGGATGATAAAAAATAATAATAAATAATAATAATAATAATAAAAGCTTTGCTACAATATGTTTTCTGATAATTCAATTTAAGTAAAACGCATGGATTTGAAGAAAAATTAAACTATTAAGAAAAATCATATAGATATTATTTCTCGTAAGGCACACAAAATATCGTGACGTAAAACAAAACGTTCTCTAAAAGAAGTAATACATCATGAAATTTAAAAATCTGGTTTAAATATATTTTCCATTTCATTTATTGAAGTTATCTTTCTCTGTTTAAAAGAAATTTTTTATTAGAAAATTTATTTTTCCGCGCGATAATCTAAAAGCATTATATTAAACGTTTTACTTTCCAAAGCAATTTTTAGCGTTTTTTTTTTTTTTTTTAATGATTAAATGTCAGGCCATCACTAGCCACAAGACTAAACATCCCCAAGTCTTAGACATAAAACGTAAAATCGCCAAATTAAAACACTTAATTTCCCTGGCACACGTTTCAGCCCATAGAGGCGTCGTCGGCAATGAACTTGCGGACTCATTGGCGAATGCTGCAACTGAAGGGGAGGATATTCTTCACTCTCTTCCAGCACCCCCATCCTACGTAAAAAGTAAATTGAAGGTACTACTGCACCAAAATTGGCAAACACTGTGGGATGAATCCTCAAAAGGGAGACATACCCACAACCTAATCCCAATAGTCTCAAATGTCTCCTGGAACATTTCTCCTCCGGTTGCGGCTTTTTTGACAGGCCACGGGCCTTTCCTCTCCTATCTGCATAAATTTCATTGTCGTCGGTCGTCCCTATGTCCTTGTGGCGAGGAGGGCGCTCCTAATCACTATTATTACTCTTGTCCCCTAACTGCTCCCTATCATCTTAGAAACCCATCTCCTAGACCCCAAAATTGGCTAGAAAATATTCTCACGCGTAAACCCCTATTATTTAAACTATATAAAATTTATTTCCTATTAAATGAAATTTCAAACTTAACAGATTAATCTTTCCCACTTCCCTTGAGCTTGGTCACTTTGGAAAACAACAAAAGCTGTTTAATCACATCAAGAGTCAGTCCTGCACCTCTTGCCCTCTGTCGCGAAGGGTTTTACCCGGCAAGAGGCTGACATGACCTACACCTATACTACAAAGATCATCTCCATTCCTCTCGGACTTCAACATAACATTACAGTATGTCAGCATGCTTTCTGTCGCGAGGAGCCGGCTAGGCTCGGCATGCCGACCAACAAAAACTATGTAAATTGAACTTGTTTCACATCGCCCATTGTCGCGAGTAGGCTCTGCCTGGCAATGATTCTTGTATTTTTTTTTTTTTTTTTTGTCTTTCAATAAACATCTTGGCACAGCCCACGTGAACTTAGTTCTGGAAGCGCTCAACACCGATCTTCGAGCGGTGAGCGGGGGCTGCGCCCTGTTCAATGATTAAATGCTTATAAAATACTGTTTCATGTCTCTTTGATTGAAGGGCCGCGGTAGCCCGGTCAGTAGCCTGCCGAGCTCGTAATTGGAGGATTGCGGGTTCTATACTCGAGCCAACCAACGACCGTCGTGAACGCTAATGGTGTACGTAAAATCCCTCGTGGTCGCAATGTCCTCTATGTTCCCTTCCAAATTATACCCATACTTGCCATCGGAACAGAGGTATGATTCCCCGCCGTGAAGGATCAAAATTGTGATGGCATGCCTCTGGACCATCCTTAGGGGTTGCGTCCCAAACTGTCGCAAATTATACATAACGCTATAATAGTCCATCGTTAAACCCAACCTACCAACAAACCAACATTTCATTGATTATTTTATAATTTTCACAAAGGAAATGTCTTGAAAAAACCAATACACGTTTGCATCTCGATATAATTATATAAAGAATAAATTTTATAATAATTCAATTTACAATCAATGTTATTTGTTTTTTATACCTATTTAAATTTATAATTTCTTTAAAATTATAAGTATCCTGATTTTATTGAAATTACATTTTGTTACATGCTTTCGTATTAAATGCGAAAGAATTTTAAATGTTTTCATTCCGATAAGAATATATTACCGAAATAAACGTTATGTAACATTATCATGACAACCTTCGAATATCGATTGTAAAAACATTTTGGAGCACAAATGATAGATATATTGTAAAAATTATTCATTAAGAATTCGGAAAGTTTCAGAAGATTGCCACGGATTTTCAAAGACATTTAGACTACAGTAGATTCAACAACTGTATTAAAATAAAAGGTAGAATATAAATGCTAAAAACAAGGCGAACCAAATTATCCCAGTGATGCCAGATTTAGTTCAACTGTGATGAAATCTGATCAAAAAGATTGTATGAATTTTTCGTGATACTTTTATTATCAAAGCCGGAAAAATCTAGACACCTTGCACTACCATGCTAAAAAATCCTATATATTTTAGGTGAAATAGATAATATTTATGGGTGTTTATAATAGGTAGTACTATATGCATGACTTAAAATATTGAACGTTTCTTCCACACGAGAATGACTTAAAAACATTTACTGCACTATAACAGTATTACCACAAAATTCTATTCTCTTAGCGGAATATGCTTATTTTTGATTTACAAACATTTCTCACTGACATATAATGGCATATTAAAGAGATATTTCAGCAGAAAAGAAAACATGACTCATTGAGTTAAGCAACCTTTTTCCAGTTTAGAAAAACGCCATTTAATGTATTGTAACAGAAATGAAGTCTTTGTTGTCAATGCGATTCCGTTAATATGGGTGCAGTGTCCATGAATCTTTTTCGGAGTCTCAGACGTACAATTTATTAAACGCTTTTGCGGTATTGTAATATTAAAATTACAGCTACTCTAATTTAAAGTGTAAAGAACATTTACAAACTTAAATCTTAAAATAGGGCTAAAAAATAAGCCTCCCAGATAGCGTTGAAACAGAAATTCTTCTTCAGTTCATAAATATTAGAGTTGATTGCATACAAGTTAATTTACTTTTCCAGTTTCATCTTCTGAATCACGGAATCTGAGCACATAAGTAAATATTAAATACATTAATTTCGGCTTACGAAACAAGAAATGTCATTGCACTGACAAGGGAAGTGTGAATTAGTAAAATTGCTATTGAAACCAAACCAACCTTAAATTAAAGAGCATGGTCGAAAACATTGGGTACCGTACAAATTTCCTGCAACAACTCCCATGGGGGGGGAGATATGCCCTCCATTAGTTTTAGTTATTTATATAAAAGCCAACAAAACAGGCAGTGTAGTGAGAATAGATGGTGCAGTGCTAGCGTGCTTGACTTCGGATACGGAGGTAGTGGGATCGAGTCCCCGCAAGGGCGTTTGGTATCTTATTTTTTTATTTCAACTGAAATATTTATTTTTGACATTTTTAATGAAATTAAATCATTATTTTAAGAGAAATTATTAATTCTATTAAAACAAGGTTTTTTTTTTTTTTTTTTTTTTTTTCAGCGCGGACAATTTAATACATATATATATTTTTTTTAACCAGTTTATTTATTTATTTATTAAATTTAAAGAAATTAATAATTTTACGGGAAATACTTTTTATATTATATTTAGGTAAGATTTTGTTAATGGTTACATTCAGATAAAATTTTGTTAAGGATTGGGTTTATATAAGTTATTAATTGCTATTTTTTAACGACGACATTAAAAGCAAGAGTTAATCGTCTGCTCTCAATTGTATTATTTATTCAGGGAATTTTTTACATGAAAAATCCTGAATGATGAACAGCTGTTACTTAACTATTCGACGTCGCATTTAACTTTTATTTCAAATATTTCATTAAACAACTGTCAAATTTAGTGGTGTTGGAAGAACTGACAATAATATTGAAGACAATGACAAATTTTCTCAAAATGATTTTGCTAATTTATAATTAATTTACATCTAAAAAAATTCAAAATCTGGATAAATATGAATTTTACAAATCAAGTAATCTCGACGAAAAGCCAAATATTTGACAAAATTGTCATGATGATCAATAATTGACGGTGAAAAAAATTGAAATTCAAATAATTGTGATCATTCTTTTTATATTTCTTGTTCTAATACTTTATTAATTGGAATACTCAAAAAAAAAAAAAAAAAAAAAAATGTAATAAATATTTTCTCTTAAATTAATAATTTAATTTAATTAAAAACGTATAGAAAAAAAAATCGAAAAAATTACAAAACGCCCCTGACGGGACTCGATCCCATGACCTCCGTATCCGAAGCCAAGCATGCTAGCACTGCACCATCTGTTCACACTACGCTGCGGGTTTTGTTGGTTTTTATAGAAATAACTAAAACTAAAAGAGGACATATCTCACCCTCATGGGAGTTGTTGCAGCAAATTTGTACGGTACCCAATGTTTTCAACCATGCTTTTTAATTTAAGGTCGTTTCGTTTCAATAGCAAATTTTCTAATTCCCTTGTGAGTGACAGACTTACTTTTTAGAGCACTATTTTGTTGGGCGGTTGCTTTGCTGTGCTTTCTAGCCGAACTAAAACATTGTATAGTTATCTGCTGATTCATTTGGCAGGGTACTTGCTTCCTTTTGCCATGTCGGTTTATCCACATACACTGTCACAAGTAAAGGACGCATGTTATAATAATGGTACTTGTATACTGTAATTTTAACGAGATTTACTTTTTTACTATGCTTTTATTTCTCGGGACCTAATTACCTTTAATGATAGCAGCCCACGAGCAGTTTAAAACTTTTGCACTCTCTGAAATATGGAGACACATACAAAGAAAGTTAATGATTATTTTACTTATTAATTATAAACTTTAACTGGTTCACAAATTACGTAATCTGGCAAAACATGAGATACACTTTATGGGGAAAAAATATCAGTTTTAAATTGACCACTATTTGAGGCTCTATATAGAAAAAATGAAAGAAAAAGAATTATTGATTTTAATTTATTGATTTATCTTTGAATTCTTACATAAAATTATTTCTGTGTGCTAATCTCGTTTTATATGCAAAGTTTTTATGTCGTTGGCATTTTTTTTTTTTTTTAAGTCTCTACATACTGAAAATTGCAGCAATTTTTTTCCCATTTCTGCATAAGAATAGGGTTGATATTGGAATTAAAATTAAATAAATATCATTAGGATTATTTTCTATGTTGTTGAATTTGGTTGTAAAGCGGACTAAATACGCGAGAGTTATTGACTTAAGCACTTCTTTGATTGATGTTCGCATGACACTTAGATTTCTAAAGTGTATTAATGGTATTGGAATTTCCGAAATGTTTCGAACACGACCAGTGTTCGAATTCTTCAACTCCTGGTATACTGGATTAGAAGACAACGTTTTTGTCCACTAGTGAGACCTTTATTCTACGTGAAAATGTTTTTACACAATAAAATAAGTCATATTACGTTTAAGAATATCTAATTTGCCATGTAGTTTCTTTCTAGACACATTACAGACGAATTTTTAATATTGGTTTTAAAATAGATTAATATTAGGACAAAAGTAATCAGGTGTTCTTTTATTTTGAATGAAACGAAATTAAGCTACATGAAATGAGACTACAAAATGATTTCTAATAGGAATTAAGACATTTTAAATCTGAATTTTTAAATCAGTAGTTTAGGTAATTATTTGAAATTAAGTTCTTTTCACCATGGAAAATTATACGACAGTGTAAATGGCGTACAGTCGTCAGCAAAATTATTAAAACACGCATCCACATTTTCCTTTCTTTTTTTTTTCTTTTTTAAAGTTTGATCGCTAATTTTTATCATCTACTTACTTTTTTATAAACAGCATAGGACTAAGATCATGTTTAGGCATATATTTACTTAACAAAACAGTATTGGGTGCACATCTTTTAGATAGCATTTATTGCTAGTGCTCCAACAATTTTGTTACCGACTGTAATTGTTAGTACATAAGTAAAAAAAACAAAAGAAAACTTTTTTAATGTTTTAAACATGTTTTTTTTTTTTTTTTTAATATATTCCCTTTACTTAGAAAGCACTTAAAAATAAAGCTGTGATATGAGACGTTGTTATTACAATAGGTTTATGGCTTTCGCAGATCATAAATCACGTTTTAGTGGATAAAAGATATAAGCCAGGAACAAAACTTTGAAATCCTCAACAATATTAATCTCTTTAAGTATGTTTCTGAGTAACATTAGAAGATTTCTATTTTCTCTGTGTTTATTTTCCCATCTAAAAATATTAAAATTTATAAATTGTTTCCTTCATAAGGCTAAATTGTGTAAAGTTATAGGAAATAAGATTAGATTTTTTATACAATTTACTTAAACTTGAAACAATAAATCAACTTTAAGGTTGCATGAGAAAAAATAGTTTAAATTGCTTCAACATGCATGATATTATTATCAATACACAATGCCACTATTGGATGGATTTCGTTATTTTAAAGTTAACGTATTAATATTCATTACCAAGAACAAAATTTCAAAAGAAAACATTAAATTTTTACTTGGTATTTGAAATTGGTCATTTACAAAACCTTTCACCATACTTAACATTTTCTACTTATTTCATAATAATATTTGTTTCATGAAAAACAAAACAATGTGCAAATTACAATTAATAAAATACATTATGTTAATTATATTTTTACTTAGTTAATAAGACTGCCTTTTTTTTAAAAGAACGATGAGAAGGGCGGGTGCTGAATAAAAAATGTAAATAGCCAGACTAAGCAGCACTTCCAACAAATACGCCAAGTGTGCCAAATAAATATTTCTTTGTTCTAATGTAATTTCAACAGCAATGTATTAAAATGAAAAGATGGTTGAAAATAATAACGCTAAAATTTCGCATAATTGAGCATGCCAAACTACTGCCGTTAAACAGAGACACCTCATCTGGGAAAATAATTATCAGCCGGAAACGGAAGAAAGAGTGCACAATTTAATGACATTTTAATTAATCAGATGATGCAAATAAAAATTAATGATTTGAAATTCTTCATCTACTGCTTCAAAAGGGGAAATATAAAAATCGAGCCTTTAATCAATCTTTTATATTAATTAAAGGTTTGCATTATCATAAATGAATGAACTGATATTATTAAAAGCGATATTTTTAAATATTTTAAATTAAACAAAATTGCTTAAGTAAGAAATAAATTGAAATTAAACTTATTATTTAAATGAATATTTTTAAATTTATAACTGAGTATTTAATAGTTTTGAAATAAATTATATATATGTCTACAAACTTGCTCAAATATATCTTGTAATAAAAATAAAATGAAATACACATGCAAATGTTTAAAAGCAGTAAAATTATATATAATTAAATTATATGTATTTTATATGTTTAAATTAACTGAAGTTTTTTGATTAATGTAAACTCTTAAATTTTATTAATTTATTTTTTTTGCACATGTTGAATATTTTAAAAATTCACACTATAATTTTTGTTTTTAATATATAAACAAATTTTTCACAGAAACCTTCAGAAACGTTCATAACTGTATAATTTAAAATATGAGATATAAAACATAAATTTATTACTAATGTAAAAAATAATATTATGCATTTATTTAGAAAACAGGTTAAAACGATTCTTTAATTTTATAAATAACTGGGAATTAAAATCAAAACTTATATAAATACCGAAGGAACAGATTTACTAAATTTAATGAAAAGTGTATTTGAGGTTGATTGTTTCAATTTAATTGCATACACATTTGAACAGTTCGTACAGTTATTATTTATAAATAACATAAATACAATAGATTGTTGTTTCCTTATAAATCTAAACTTTTCTTTTTAATTTTAGGATTCCAATTTACAAAAAGGCAGTATTTCTTTATAAATGAATTTCCTAAAATGATTAAAAAAAAAAAAAAAAAAAAAGTCCAAATGAAACATTTTTTGAAAATAAACATAGTGTAAATAGTTTATATATATATGTGTGTGTGTGTGTGTATGTATGTATATATAGAGATATTGTATATACATATATAAAATATTCTTTAATTAAAAAAAAAAAAAGGACCTAATAATATATAGGATTATTATGACTGATTATTATAATTTTTAATTTTTTAAAATTTAGACAAGTACGTAGAAATCGAACAACTTATTTTTGTGCAACCTTAGATTTTTTAGTTATTCTCTCTTTCTCTCTCTCTCTCTCTCTCTCTCTATATATATATATATATATACATATACACACTGGTTCTCATAATTATAAGGACACCCGTTTTTCCATATTAACTAAACACTGAACACTATTATTTAAACAAATATATTTTTTAATAATTTGCATTTCATTAATAGACTATATTTAAAAATATTTATCGTTTTTCTATGTTAACAAATTTTAAATGCGGTCAAAAAAGTGATTTTCAGGTGTTCAGAATTATAAGGACAGCTCGAATCTTAGTATTTTTTTTTTTCAGTCATTCTTTAAATTAATATTTTATGGGGTCTTTTTTTAGGGTGAAACAGTCAGACCTTCTCTCTGGTATATAAATACATTTTTTTTTTTTTAATATTCAGTTTCAATACCATTTCATACAGCATATATGATAATCTGAATACATTTAAACTATTTAAAATTACATTCCACTTGCATGCACTTTTCTAATTTGATAAGTTAAGGTTTTTTCAGTTTTTAGGCCACGGGAAATGCAATAATACAGACGTTTCTTTCTTCAAACTATTTCCTATTGCTCTAGAAGTAGAGCAAAAATGTAAGTCTTGTTGAAAAAAATATTATTACCCCCCAAAATCTAACAAAAACCTGAGAATTCCTCATTTAAAATTTGCGGATATTCTCGTGATGTTCATAATAATAGAAAAAATGACTAAATTCATTCTGTCTTCAGTAGAAACAGCTCCCCAGAGCCCCATAGATCCACCTTTAAAATGCCCGATTCATATCTGCTTTTAAAAAATCTGCTCTGTCTTTCGCTATCTTCAGATCGTGCCAGTAACTGTTTAAACTATTTCTTAATCAAGAATAAAATGTTTTTCATCCGAAAATGCAACATTTTACCATTTAATATTGTCTTAATTCAACTTTAACACAGACGTTCTTTCCCCCATTAAATGCTTGTTGATTATTATTACAGGTTTTTTTTTTTTTTTTCATTTTAACATATTATTAATTATTTTAAACATGCGTAAATGTGGACCCCAACCTTTCGTTAAAAATTACAAGCAAATTCAGCGGCAGTGATTATGAATAGAACAGTAAGAGGAATCATGAGTCTTCGATATCTGTAAAACAACTCTGATTTTGCATCAGATCTCTCTCCTATTGAACCAGCAGTTCAACGTTTGATCACATTTCCTTCAGCAATTTTAGATCTTCGTATTTCATTAGAAATTCGGCGGATTGAAATTATCCTTCCACGTAAAAAACACATTTATAATACTTCACTACATGAACGTCCTTTTTTTCGAGGAATTATCAGTAATGTTCGTCCAAGAAAAATTGAAGGCATATATATGAATTAATCTAGCCCAGTAGTTAAAGAAATTTGCATGTCAACTGTAATTTAACTGCTAGTAAATTAAATAAAACAAAAAAATCTTGATTGTCCCTATAATTATGAACATGTAAAAGCATGGAGAAAAAAATATTTTGCATTATTTTTTATTAATTTTGTTTCATATTAAAAAAATTATTGCAGTTATGGTTTTAGAATACTAGATATATTAAGTGCACTTGTATAATCTTGTTCACAATTATTTTTACATTAGTTATTTCAAAACATAAAGTGTCCTTATAAATATGAGAAGGAGTGTATATATTAACTGAACTCTAGAAAAGATTTTATATTTATTTTGCATAAATGACACATTTTTTATTGAAATAAATTTTTTAGTTTATTTACAATTTTAATTTTAAGTTTAATTAACACATTTTAATTTTCGTAACTTTAAGAACGTCTAGAAATATTACATTTTATTTTCGATTGAGAAATATAAATTTGCCACTTTTTACAAATTCCAAAAGCAGTTCTATTTATAAAAAATTATATTAAAGTACCTTAATGAATGTAATCTACGTATTAAACAAAACAAAACAAACAAACAAAAAAAATCTGGCGTGACTCCAGTTGACTTTTTTACCATTAAGAGTTAAACGGTTGAATAAATAAATGAAAGTAAGACTTTCGTTAAATAAAGAAATATGAAAATTATAATAGGGTGTTTGTGTATTTATCTTCATTTAATTTTACGCTATTACACATCAAATAATTTGAGCCGATAAATCGTAACAATAAACAATTTTTCTTTGTGTCCCTGTAATGAAAAATATAATGGATAGATTCGCCAAAATCTATACAATTCAGGCGACGGTGACCTATGTGTATAAATTTTCAGCTCAAACGAATAAGGCATTTAGCCTCTATCGCAGTTTAAATAATTTGGGCCGACAGGCCATAATAAAAAAAAAGTATCTCTATTTATCTCTGTAAAATAATTATAAATGTTACATTTACCAAAATCTACACAATTATAGTGCTACAGTAACCTATAAAACGTGCATAAATTTTCCGCTCAATCGAATATGTCGTTTGAACGCTATCACATTTTAAATAATTTGGGCACATATTCCATAACGCTAAAGAATACTTCTTTGTGCTCCTGTAACAAAACAAGTATAAGGGCTAAATTAGCCCAAATCTATACAATTCTTGCGACGGTGAGCTATAACATAAGTAAAATTTTTCAGCTCAGACGAATAAGGAGTTAGACACTATGGCACTTTAATGTATTTAGACTCGTGTGCCATAATGATAAAGAATTCTTCTTTGTGTGCCTAGAAAAAAAAGTATAGTTCATAAATTCACCAAAATCAATAGAGTTTATTCAATGGTTACCTGTAACCGACGTGTCAACTTTCCGCTCATTTAAACGAAGCGCTAGACGCTATCGTGTTCACTCTCATGCATATACCCCTTCCCACTCATACACGCAACATCGTAAAAACAATAAAAGGAACTCAGGGGAGTTCAAAGCTTACGAAAACACCAAAATCTCAATTTCAGATTTTTGACATTATTAGAATACTTTCTTAAAGTTAAACATATAAAAACTGCAAAACATGAATGAAATTATGGTACTAATGCAAGAAAATCTACCTTAAATATTAAGCATATTGGGAAGCGGGGTAATTTTGAGACAAAAATAAACTTTTGTTATAAAAATGGTTTCTTTAGATATAGTTCAAATTTTATATTTTTATATTATTAATAATATATGAATTATCTTATCAGAATACTCAATTAATGTTTTTGTAAATACGGAAAAATTGAAAAAATTGAAAAAATAAAAACGTATCTAAGAGTTACCCTGGCAATTGGGGTAATTCTTAGAAATGCACGGTGTATTTATTAGACACAGGATTTCTATGTTTTATGAATAGAAAATAAGATTTTTACAAACAGTCAGTCAGTATTTGGTTTTATTGTGTACTTTAAACAGGGTAAAATAATTGGCAATTAAATGCACACACAGAAAAAAAAGTTACATGTTTGATTTCACAGTTTATAACTTTTTATAAAAATCAGGGAAAACATGGCAATAACTAAAGTAAAAACGTAGTTTAATTATTAAATATGTATGTGCTAGATACTAGGTCGGTTGTGGCGATAAAGCAGGAGAATTAAAAAGTAAATTAACTCAAAAAACAGACAGTTAAAACATGAAGTTATTATTCATTTTAACTGGAAATACAACTTATTTTCTCTTATTACTTTATTTTTTCTTATTTCATTCACAAAAACATCCGTATGGAACTTCTTAAGGGTTCTATAAACGTCAGCAATCTAATCATTGCTTGATATTTTAAAGGAATAAACATAATCTGTTAGAATTGGACCATAAAATAGATTCAGGTACTTTCTCAAAATCTCGTATGAATGTCACCAAAATTTGTTGTCCTCAAACCATTTCAAAAATTTCAATCTCAGATCCTTTTTTCCTTTTCTTTAAGGCTTCCAACACTTTTCGAATATAATATAGAGTTTCATAATAAACAGCAAAAAATTTATCACTAGCAATCACTAGCAAATTATTTATTACATTTGTTAAGTGTAGCTTCACTTCATGTGGACTTTTGGTAAGACATATTTTGGTAAGACTTTTTGGTGAGACATATTTTTTAATGTTAATGGAAGCATCCGAGTTGCCTATTAAACTCTTGTCAGAGGATGAATCATTGTGAAAACTTTCATCATCTGAAGAACTTCCAGATTCTTCTGGTAAAACCTCCTTTTTTTTTTTTTTTTTTTTTTTTTGATGTGATGTTCTTTTTCTTTAAGGAAACATTTTTCCCTTCTTTTTCCTTTATATATATTGCCACAAAGTCAGCTTTAGAATATTGTATATAGGATAGATTATTGTATATATTGTATATATTGTATATAGATAGATTAGAATATTGTATATAAGCTACTTGTTCCTCAGTTTGTGTATGTTCTCAGCCGAGTGTAGCTGTGTCACAAGTTTGTCCTACTAATAAACTACGTTTGTTACTTAACTTCGAGTGTTCACTTTGAATCTTCACGACATCTGTGTGACATTTTGGTGGAAGCGCCGGGTACATAAACCTCGCAAACGTGGATAACAGTGATAATCTTCGCAGAAGTCTCCGTTTAAGAGGACAGTCTCCCGAATACGGACTTTATTTTCCAGAGAGCAAAAAGAAGAAAACGAAAATGCCAGAAACCAGAGTGCCACAAGAGACCAAGCCCATCGTATTGACTCCTACCTACCAGCAACCAAGGAGCCCATCGACCTTCCGAGGAGTGCCTGGAGAAGACCCTCTGAAATGGCTTAAAGAATACGATCGAGTGGCTAAATTTAACAAATGGGATGACATGATGTGCTTAGCCAATGTGTATTTCTTCCTTGATGGTACGGCAAAGCAATGGTTCGTAAACAATGAAGATACTCTGAATTCCTGGGAGGTGTTCAAGAAGGAATTAAGCGACCTTTTTGGCGACAGACAAAAGTATACCAGGAAGGCAGAAGAACAATTGAAGTACAGAGCACAGCGGTCAGGAGAGAGTACACAGTCCTATATACAGAGTGTCTTAGGTCTGTGCCAGGAAATTAATCCTTCAATGTCCGAGGTCGAAAAAGTGTCTCACCTAATGAAAGGCGTTGCAGAGGACATTTATCAGACCCTGCTGACGAAAGAAATCAGCACCACAACTGAGTTCATTAAATGGTGCAACTACATCGAGGATATGAAGCAGAAGAGGGTTGGACGACAAAGATTCGAGAGGCTTCCGAACGTCGTACCAGTAGCAGCCATGGAGGAGGAACCAGATTTGGTATCCCTTGTCCGCCAGATCGTACAAGAGGAAATCCATCGACTGATCAACCAGACGAAAGAACCTTCCGAGTCATGTTCGCCATTCCTGGAAGAAATAGTCCAAGACGAAGTTCAAAGAGCTCTAGCCCCCGTCTCAGCAACACCAACCAAAACTCCACGACGACCAACATATGCCACGGTAACCAGGGAATCCAGAGTTGCTATCCAGAGATCACCCACGCAGCCAAGAAAAACTGACCTTTGGAGAACAGCTGACAACAGACCAGTCTGCTTCCACTGTGGACGTCCTGGACATGTTGTGCGTTACTGCCGAGAGAGAAAGGCTATTTTCGACAGTTATCGACGCCGTCGTCAGAACCCCGACGAAATTGATGCAGAAGAAGAACTTCGCCGACCAAGCTTCACTCGCCGTTCAACTCCCAGTCCAACTAGAGGCCGATCTCCAACACGCCGTTTCAGATCACCGTCGCCATATCGTCGACCAAGTCGATCTCCAAGCCGCAATAATGAGGAAAACTAAACGGAGCGACCTTCCAAGGAGGTGAGGCCGCATGTAATCAAAATCCTCCGTCGGCCGCAAAGATGACTGGTAACCAACTAGACGTAATTGTGGATAAAAAGCCGGTACGTGCCTTAGTGGATTCTGGAGCCTCATTCTCTGTCGTCTCCGATAAGTATCGTCGATCTCTAAAGAAGGTTCTGTTTTCTGAAGCCAAGAACGTTATGCTCAAAGTCGCCGATGGAAATTTTGTCCGGCCGATGGGAAAATGTATTCTCATAAATAGCAGAGAGTTGCCATTTGAATTCATTGTTTTGCCGCATTGTAGCCATGACATAATCCTTGGATGGGACTTTTTAGAAGCTTCCAAAGCCGTGATCGACTGTGGACAGAGTGAACTATTTTTAGAGGACGTTTGCCAAGACCTCGCAGCGATGGATGCCTGGAAGTTGTACGCCACAAGAGACTACACTATCAAGCCTCAATCTTTAACTAAAGTAGCAGTTTCAGGATGCCAAGTACGAAGAGACGTAAATGTCGTCATAGATGGCAGTAAACATCTGCTTTTCGAGAAGAATTTCGCTATACCGTCCATGCTATCCTTATACCATAACGGGCAAAGTGAAATCTGGGTCGCCAACCTCCAGTCCAGGAACCAAGTCATTCCGAAAGGAATGTGCTTAGGTCTAGCCGAACCCCTGAATGAAGGACATTTATGTGTGATTGCCGACACGACGGATGGCCTGGATACACGAGACACGTCAAACTCCCCGATGGACTGCTCCCGGATGTTGTCTCCTGAGTTGAGCAGCTTGAACTGCTTCGAGTTGAACTGCTGCAGTTGAACTGCTTCGAGAGTTTTCCGGAATTTTCGAGGAGACTGACAAGTCGACAGCCTCACGGACGAATGTGAAACACAGGATTAATACAGGTGATCATACTCCAATCAGCCAACGAGCCTACCGAGTATCATCGACCGAAAGAGGCGTAATTCGTGAGGAAGTTCAGAAAATGCTTGATAAAGGTATCATCCAGCCATCTGCAAGTCCCTGGTCATCACCCGTGGTGCTCGTTAGGAAAAAAGATGGAAGCTGGCGTTTTTGCGTAGATTACCGGAAGCTCAATAAGATCACGAAAAAGGATGTCTATCCTCTACCTCGTATCGACGATACGCTAGACTGCTTGAAAGGCGCCAAGTTCTTTTCTTCCATGGACCTCTGTTCTGGCTATTGGCAGATAGAAGTAGACGAGGCGGATCGAGAGAAGACGGCATTCATAACCCCCGAAGGCTTATATGAGTTCAAAGTCATGCCGTTTGGACTCTGCAATGCCCCTGCGACCTTCGAAAGAATGATGGACAATTTGCTACGCCATTTAAAATGGACAGTGTGTCTTTGCTATTTAGACGACATCCTAGTATTTTCAGAAAATTTTGAAGACCATCTCACCCGACTAAGGCTTGTTTTGAAATGTCTTCAGGAAGCTGGTCTTGTACTCAACCCAAAGAAGTGTCTATTTGCGGCCAAAGAAGTAAAAATACTGGGTCATCTTGTTTCTAGTAAGGGCGTTCGTCCAGATCCCGACAAAGTGAAAGCCGTAAGCAATTTTCCAACTCCAAAGAATGTACATGATATACGAAGCTTTCTTGGACTTTGCTCATACTTCCGATGATTTATTAAGGGCTTTTGTTATCTCGCAGAACCCTTGCAGTTGCTTCTAAAAGGTGATGCGAAGTTTCATTGGGGTCCTGAAGAGGCCAAATCCTTCAAAAGTCTAAAGTTAGCCCTCACTTCTGATCCAGTATTAGGAATGTACGACGAAAGCGCCCCTACAGAGATTCATACAGATGCCAGTGGGTATGGTATTGGGGCAGTCCTCGTCCAAATTCAGAACAATGCCGAAAAAGTTATAGCTTACGCCTCAAGAACCTTGGCAAAAGCCGAAAAGAATTATTCCACCACAGAACGGGAATGCCTTGCCATTGTATGGGCTATCAATAAATTCCGACCGTATCTATTCGGAAAACATTTTACTGTTGTTACAGATCATCATTCACTATGCTGGCTTATGAGTCTAAAAGATCCTTCAGGAAGACTGGCAAGATGGGCCCTTCGACTTCAAGAACATGATTTTTCAGTGACATATAAAACCGGTAAGAAGCACGGGGACGCTGACGCACTCTCGAGAAATCCAGTGGACGAAGAAACTGAGACGTCAAACAAATTTCTCGCTGTGACTACGAGTATGAACCTTGCGATTGAACAGAAGAAAGACCCAGATCTCGCAAAAATTATTCTTTCTAATAACCGCTCCAACGCAGATAAAAGGGATTTTGAATTAATTGACGGAGTACTATGTAGAAAGAATTTTGACCCTGATGGAAAAACGTGGCTGCCAGTCATTCCTAAACATCTACAAGTGGACATACTGAGACATTTCCACGACGCTCCCACCGCAGGACATCTTGGTTTTGCAAAAACTTATGACAGAATCCGCAAAAGGTTTTACTGGCCTGGGATGTACAGAAATGTTGTTCGATATGTGATGCACTGTCGAGAATGCCAGAGGAGAAAATCCGTTCCTCAACGACCTCCTGGACGCTTAGTTTCCATTCCTCCAGCTATAGCACCTTTCCATCGCATTGGGGTCGATCTTCTAGGAAGATTTCCGAAGTCTACTCGTGGGAACAAATGGATCATAGTCTGCACGGATTACTTCACGAGATATGCAGCAACGAAAGCCTTACCGAGCGCTGAAGCCGAAGAAGTAGCGAAGTTCTTGCTCGAAGAAATTCTCTTAAGGCATGGGGCTCCCCGAGTAATTATCACAGACCGTGGAGCTGTCTTCCAATCCAAACTTGTTTCCGCTCTCGTCGAATTGTGTAATATCGATCATCGGATGACGACAGCATATCACCCCCAAACAAATGGACTGACGGAGCGGTTTAATAAAACTTTGGCTGACATGTTATCCATGTACGTGGAAACAGAACAGAAGGATTGGGATGAAATTCTACCATTTGTAACCTTTGCTTACAACACCGCTAAGCAGGAAACGACGGGTTTCACGCCTTTTTATTTACTTCACGGACGTGAGGCTGAAACGACGCTGGACACAATGTTACCATTTTGCCCTGATGCTGTCGACGACGATCACCTCGCCAAGATGATTGCCAGAGCTGAAGAATCAAGGCAGCTAGCCCGAGTGCGAACTCTGGAAGCCCAAGATAAAGACCGTCGACGTTACGACGCCAGACACCGAGTAGTTTCTTATGCTCCTGGAGATCTCGTATGGGTGTATACTCCAGTCCGGAAAGTCGGCCTCTCCGAAAAGCTTTTAAGAAGGTATTTTGGACCATATCAGGTTTTACGTCGTTTATCAGACGTCACCTATGAGGTGCAAGATTTTGATCCTGCCTCGCGAAGAAGAAAACCAAGAGACGTTGTCCATGTACTACGTATGAAACCCTACCATGATCCGGACAAGCAGATTGAGAACACGAAAAATCATAATGATGTTGTTCTTCCTAAAACGAACGATACTTACAAGGGACCCATGACGCGTTCGAGGACTAGAGCTTCAACCCAGAAGTCCTAAAACAGCGAGACGCTGTTCTTTGAAAGGAGGGCAATGCCACAAAGTCAGCTTTCTTTACAGCCGGCGTGGCGTAGAGGTATGTCTCTGGACTGTCACCCAGACGACCTCAGTTCGATTCCAGCCGGGGGCAAGTGAATTCAAAGACTCTAAAAATTATTTCTAAATTCTTATAATCATCTTTGCATATTTAATTTCCTATTCTAGCAGTTTCTAGAATATTCTAATTTATGTTAATCGTGTATTCTGGAATATTCGAATATTGTATATAAGCTACTTGTTCCTCAGTTTGTGTATGTTCTCAGCCGAGTGTAGCTGTGTCACAAGTTTGTCCTACTAATAAACTACGTTTGTTACTTAACTTCGAGTGTTCACTTTGAATCTTCACGACATCTGTGTGACAATATATATATATATATGAGGAGCAAACATTCAAACCGTGTTTTCTCCAAAAATAAAAAAAAATGAGTTAGTGATTTTTCTGTGAACTCAACGTTAAATAGCACAAAATTATACTATTATTTTAAACCAAAATAATTTTTATCACATTATAAATGCTCTTAGAAAGTTAGGGTTTCAATCAAACAGTGTTTCCTCCAGAGCCTGTTTTCAGTCAAACTGTGATTTCTCCAGCCAACCAGTCAGTACTGCTCTTTCTGGTCGCGTGACTCGTACATATACCAGCTTTTATGTGTATTTTTTCGTTAGTTCTATCTTGTTTTCTTCATTTTAGAGGAGTATACTTTATTATTATTATTTATTTATTTATTTATTTTATTTATTTATTTATTTATTTTTTTCAAATGGAAGAATTAATAGATGGTGTATTAGTGAGTACTTCTAATTATGGAACTAGAAAAAAACAGAGAATTGGTGGAAAAAAAAGAAGCGAAAAAGAAACGATATTCAGCACCTTTAGATAACAACATTTATGCTCCATGCAAACATTAATACTTTTTCATGCACTGATGTTAGACCTAATGACGTTAAGAAGTTTCGGGATAGACTTTACGAAATTCCGGACAAACAGCGACAAGATTCTATTATAGCCTCATTGGTTGTAATAACCCAATAACCTAATAACCCAACCCAAAATAAATCGCAATCATCTGGCTTACAGCATGCATTTTCTGCTTCTTATTTTATTACTAGTAGCAGTGGTAGGAGAATTCCTGTGTGTAAAAACAATTTCATGGCTATAACTAAAATAGGTCGTACAATGCTAGCCGATATTGTTACTAAGGTACATGCTGGTGAACCTATTGAGGAAAAGAGAGGAGGTGATAGAAAAAGCCACTTAAGCATTAATAAAAAAAACAAGGTAAGAGAATTCATCTCAAACTTAAAGGCATCAGAATGACGTAGACAAACTTTTACAATTACTGTATGGTGAAGAGTGAAAAAATCAGCCTGATTTTAAATGGTATAAAGATATCATTACTAATAACTTTCATGTAGAATATGAAGAAACAGAGGAAGCATGAAATTGCTTAAGTGAAGATATTGGTTTAAAAATTTAAATTTCAAATTGGCTTAAAAATTTTAGTTCTTCCCTACAAGTTGCATGATGATTTTTCAAGCGTAAATATTTAATTTAATTTAATAATTACATAACAAAATCTGTTCTGTTAATTACTTTATTACATTAAGAATGTTATTTCATCAATATTCGAGCTACATACTTTTTCATTAAAAAAATGTTTTGTCCACATTGGAAACATTCAAAACATGTTTTCTCCTCTGTGTTTCGGTCAAAACATGCTTTCTCCACATTGGAAACATTCAAAACATGTTTTCTCCTCTGTGTTTCGGTCAAAACATGCTTTCTCCAAATTTCAAATGAATTTTTCTAATTAACTCTAAGTTTATTAGGTAAAGTAGGCCTACAGATCTTCCTAGTAACCAATAATACAACTAAACAAATGATAATTAGGGTCTAAGAAGGGTTATTTTTTAATTTATCAGTTTTTTGTGTTTTCTGAAAAATTGCATTCGAAGGAGAAAACACGGTTTGAATGTTTGCTCCTCATATATAATCACCAGATGTTATAAAAACTGCATCCATATCTACTATCATCTTAAACTACTTTCGTTACTAATACCTTACTTTAAGTTTAAATAAACAAAGTAGTTCCACCTTTAGAATCACTTATAAGTTCTTTCACAAAAAGTAAATAAAGACATCACATTATAGTTAACAAGCTATAATCTGTTTATTCATTGTAATAATCTAATATTTTTGACTGTAACTTAACGTTTTTGTTCACTTGAGTTTTACTTTATTACGAATTGTAAATATAATAGTTTAAGTTATCTGATTTTTTAATAAAGTACTTACAATTTTATAATACTCATTGATTTCTTTTGAAATTATGCCTAATATAATCAATGAATAGATAATCAATAGTAACTGGGCTTTTTAAATACTATTTTTTACATTATATTAAATTTACCTTTGACTATAACATATAAAATATAATTTAAATATATTTTCTCATTGTCTAAGAATTACCCCAGGATGTCTAAACATTACCCAAAGACTTATCTAAGAATTACCCCGGCATGTAAGAATATATGAATGTCTTTTTAAAAGGCTGATACTCATCTCAGTTTATAAATACTGCAACTTTCTGTACATAAATTTGAAGGTAATGAATTTCTTCTTTAATACCATTTAAAATCTTAAACTAAACTAAATAAATAAACGCGATAAACAAATTTGAAAATATTGAAAGCAAAAGTTGGAAGGTAATTTTTCAGATACATTTTTCTAGTGAAATTGAAAACTTGCTAATATGTGGATTACTGCTTAGAAAATTTTTATACAATGAGAAAAGACATTGAAAAGCCTAAATTCAAATACAACATCAAATTAAAGTTAATAGCTATTAAACACCAAGTGCGTCTAAGAATTACCCCAACGTTATCGTGTCTAAAAATTACCCCGCTTCATCCTACAACAAAGTTCGGTCGTTTAAATTAAAGAAAAAAAACTGACTCAAGAAATTTTTTAGAGTAGTTTTATTGAAATTTTAACAAGGTATCTATTAAAATATCAAAACTCTATTGAATCTATTAAAATATCAATGTATTTTTAAACAAAAACTTCCGGTGTCATTTTATGAATTCAAATTGACAGGATTTTAAAACATATTTACTATGATTAAAAATAATTATCTTTTTAAGAGAATTTTTTTAGTTAATATTAAATCTTTAAAAAATTTATCATTTAAATATGTCGTTTTATTTTCCTTAACTGAGAAAAAATTCACATTAATTCTTTTTTATAAATTTCTTTAAAAATAAAATAAATAAGTTCATTCAAATGTGTCTATCATTAGAAAAATAGCAAAATATTTCGTGATCATGAATATGAATTATGTGGCTTCAGAAAAAACATATTAAAATCGTTTTACTCCGTTTAAGTAAAATATAGTATTTATATAAAAAAAATATGTTCTTTCTTAAAAGAGAAATGTCATCCAGTTATGGGCCTAATGGGTTTCTGTAATTCGGTTAAAGTAAATTTTCCACTTCATCTAAGACAAACGAATATTTGCATACATATTTTTTACGTTTACATACTTTGTTCAAATCTTAAAATTGATTTCGTTTCGTAATAAACTGAAAGCAAATTTAATGTTAAAGAAATGTTTTTAATGGATTTCATTTATCTTTTAAGGCATTTTAAATATTGCTTTTTACTACTTTACACAGTCATAAATCTTAAAATTGTATCTTGTTGTTAAATGCAATCATTTTTAATCTTTTTTTTTTTTTTTTTTTTTAATAAAAACTTTGCTTATTTTCTATTTTGAAAATAGAGGGTAAGAAAATATCTTAATATCATTTCAATCTAGATTTATTTACTTTGTACTTACTTTCATTATTATAAGTAATATCTACAGAAATACTTATGTTTTTATTCGACAATTTCTTATTTAATTGCACTTCTTATTCCTATTCTTCTTCCTTTTTTTTTTTTTTTTTTTTTTTTTTTTTACAATGTCAATAATTTTTTTTAAATAAATTTTTGCCTATAAAATAAATAAATTATGTCAAATATCCAAAATTAAAAAATAAATTTAAGTAAAAAATATTTTTTTTAACGTTAGAAGCTTTTTATTGTGCCCTAAAATTCACAATATATATATATATATATATATATATATATATATATATATATATATATATTATGGCAAAGACATGCAACAAAATCAAAGTTTTCAACACGAAGAAAATTTTAGAGAAAACTATAACTTTCCTTTTGCAAGAAATAAAAAATTTTTAGGTTCAAAATATTTTAAAAAGCTTTCGAGACCAATATTCTTAGTTATTAGTTTTTGTATAATCATTCATTATGCCACAGATTTCAAATGTCTCGAAAGCTTTTTAAAATATTTTGAATATTAAAAAAATTTCATCTCTTGAAAAGGAAAGTACCAATATTTTTCTTTAAAATTTTCTTTGTGTTGAAACTTTCATTTTTTTGTAGCATGTGTTTGCCAGAATACATTTTTATTTTAAGTTTTTTAGGGCTTAACAATAAAAAGCTTCTAGCGTTAAAAAAATATTTTTTACTTGAATTTTATTTTGGACTTTTTAGTTAAAAAAAAAAAAAAAAAAAAAAAAAAAAAAAGTTTCTTAAAAAACTAATTAAAATTTCTTAGGATATTGTGTAGACAACGTTATCAATTGCCATTTTTTTTATATTAATTATCTGTTAAAAAGTACTATATCGTCTTTCGAGGAATGAATCCGGGACCATCGCGTTATCAGCATGGCGCTTTAACCAAAAGTCTAAGAACTGTCAAGAGAAATTATAGAACTTTCTAGAAAAATCTAACAAATATTTATACTATACAAAAGAAATATTGAAAGCTTTTTAAAATACTTAGATAATTTAAAATTTTTCATCCTTTCAAAAGTGAAATATCTATATTTTTCTTTAAAATTTTCTTGTTGTTGAAATTTTATGATTTTATAGCGTGTCTCTGCAAGAAGAAATTTTTATTTTAGGATTTTAGAGCTCCCCAATAATAATAATAATAATAATAATAATCAGTGTTATTGTTATTCATTTATTTTATTTTATTGTTATTTATTTATTTTTATTTATATTTTTACTGAAAGTTTTGTTTTGTGCGTTTTAGTTTCTTAAAAAAAAAGCTTCTTAAAAAAACTATCTATATTCCTTAGGATACTGTGTAGACAATGAAAGATTTTCCTTTATCAACTGACATCGTTTCTATTAATTATCTGCAAAAAAGTAACACATCGGCTTGCGAGGATCGAACCGATGAGCATCGCGTTATCCCCATGACTCTCTAACTAAATGCGCTAACGAGCGACGAAAAAGGTTGTTTAAATCTACGTTAAAGTGGAGGCGCCTTCTTTTCCAGAGTAACACAAAACACGATGATAAAAATCCAATTTCAATAAAAAGGTTCTAATAGAATATTTAATTATTTTTTTACTTAACTTTTTATTTTGGGCTTTTTAGTATCTAAAAAAGGCTTCTTAAATAAACTCTTCAAAAATTGTTAGAATACTGTGTAGACAATGAAACATTTTCTTTTATCAATTGACACATTTTCTATTAATTATCTACAAAATTTGACATATCTATTCTTCAGGGATGGAACTCACCACCATCGCATTAGCAACTTGACGCGCTAAACAACTGAGTCAACGAGCGACGATAAGAACTGCTGGCATTTACTTTAAAGTTGAGGTGCCTTGTTTATCAGCGTGACACAAAGACGCGATAACGAAATCAAATTTCAATAAAAATCTTCTAAAAGACTTATTTATTTATTTTTACTTATTTTTTTTTTTTTTTTTTATTTTGTGCTTTTTAGTAACTAATAAAAAGCTATTTAAAAATATCTTAAAAAATTATTAGGAAATCGTGTACGTAACGAAAAATTTCCTTTTATCAACTGACACTTTTTCTATTAATTATTTGCAAAAATTATCGTGAAGCTCTAAACATCTGAGCCATTAAGAGATACAAAAAAAAAAAAAAAAAAAAAACTGCTTTTTTTTCTTTTTAAGATGAAGCGTCTTGTTTTTTAGCGTAACAGAAAACTCGATGACAAATTCAATTTCATATAATATATATATATATATGTTTATATAAAGCTTCTATAAATATTTATTTATGAATTTTTTGTTTGAAACTTCTTATTTTGAGCTTTTTTAATATCTAAAATATTTTGTATTTTCTAATATCTAAAAAAGAAAAAAAAAAAAAAAAACTTTTCAAAGATTCAAGATACTATGTAGTCAACGAAGAATTTTCTTTTATCAATTAACACCTTTTCTACTAATGATCTGCTCATGAACCTAATTATGTAGCTTCATGGATCTGCTAAAAATAACACGTCGGACCTTCGGGTAACGAACTCTCGCCCACCGAGTTATTAACATGAACCAACTAAGCCATGGAGCTACAAACTGAACAGCTTATATTTACTTTAAAATGGAGGCGCCTTGTTTCTTAGCGTGACACGAAGACACGATGACAAAGTTAATTTCATATAAAAAGCTTCTAAATAAAACAAATTAATGAAACACCAAGAACTACATTGTTAAAAATTTTGTGTTAGTTTGAATCAAAACTTGATACTGAAGTATCTGCAACACCTTATGGTTTAATTTTTGCCATGATATAGTAATTTTATGGTGAACAAAATATTAGTATTATTTTTTAAATAAAAAAAGAAAGAAAGAAATCAAAATTTGACCGAGATTGAACTGAAGAACTTTTTGTCTTAAATCAAACACTCTGGCGCCGCATCACGCTTTCTCGCCCTCTAATTTTGTGTATGTGTGTGTGTTTCGTTGATTTTGACAAAAAGGACAAAATTTTCTAGTGTCATTTCGTTGCCAATGGGCAAACTGTTGCACAAAATTTGCACTTAACATACGTTTTCGACCACGCTATTCAAGTTAAGCTTGCTTTTGTTTCAATTGGAGTTTTACTGATTCATACTTTGCTTGTGAATGGATGTATGTAATCTCCAAGTTTTGGTGCAACTTATATTTAATCGAAAAATGTAGAAAACTGAAAAGTGAGACTGAATCATATTATGGTATTGCTTATAACTCCATATAGTGGTTTAAGTTTGTACTGAAATTTTAAACAGTGTAGCAAATTTAAAGGCATAATAATCACGTGCAACTATTTTTTACAAAATTATGCGAATAAACTAGATTTTTATATTTTATTTATTTTCGTTTTATAATTGTAAAAAACCAGATTATTAATGTGTAGAATGCATAGATAATCTTAAAAAAAATTGCCATATAAAATCTTTGATTATTGGCTTTCACAAAATTTTAGATCATACATATTTCTGGCATTAATGTTGTCTTGCAGTGAAATCGTCCCTTTAAGCTCCAAAATATCTATAACACATAAAATACTGACGGTATGATGAATATTATATATATATATATATATAAAGATAACTTTTCTCCTATACAAATAAGTGAGTTGGTGAACGTAAAACCATAAATAATGGCATTCCTGTTAATTATGCAATACCATAACTAAACTATCTTACGGAGTTTTATATATCTTGCATAAGGCATTTATTGCTTATTAAGATTCCATTCGATCGTGAATGAAATGTATCAGCAGGGATCGCAGAGCATGTTTACGATCGTTTTATTTCATTGTCACCACAAAATAATAATAATAATAATAATAATAATAATAATATACTCTAAGGCTTTGAATGCTATAAATGCATGAATACCTCTAAGAAAAATTCGCTTTTTGAAAATTTTGGTGACAATAAAATGAAACTATAGTAATAAAGTAGAAGCGCTGTGACCCTGGATATCAGTATAAAAAATCTGTCAAATTATTCAGAAATATATACAACCTGGAGATACTTGTATGATATCATATTCAAAAATTGCACAAAATATGTCTATGTACTTATAAAAAGCACGATAAATAATATTTAGTAGTCCGGTTTGCTCAGAAAAAATTATCATGGTATAATAATACAAGTAAGCATAAAACGTATAGCAAGAAGAATAAGTCATTAAACTTTCAGAAAATCTGGAAGTGTATATCCTGAGAAATATATATATATATATTTCTGAACCAAAATTACCCACCAAAATCATGAAACTTTAGAAGGATATCACACTTTAGAAGAAAAAGAAAATGTGAATTATCAAAATGAAAAACAAACAGTTATTTTAAAATAAAATTTAATTGAATAAAATATTTTGTGTATTTGAAATTATGAAGATACAATACTTACATTAAATTTAGCGAAAATTATATTCTGGTTTGTTGCAAAACCGGACAACTCTAAAGTAAGTTGCAAAGGCAGCCAAATCCATTATAAAACCTTAAACAGCCTCCTTCCTTCACGAGCCCATACCATTTACTTTTTTGTTTTTTGTCATACAAACCTAATGACTATAAAACTAAAGGTTTTTGATTCCAGTCTTATTTTAGATATGGCAAAAAAGACATCTTTTATGAAACAATTTATTTTTTGGAGATGGCTGATTTTGAAACTCAAGAGTAGACTACACACACGCACACTCATACATACATACATACATATATAATGTCATTATTCAATTAAAATATTTTAAACTAGCACTTTAATAATAAGCGAAACAAAATAATTTTATTTTTTTCAATTTAATTATCGAATATTAACATATTTTGAAATTTATATCATTTTGTGGAAAACTATTATTTTTTAATACTTATATCACCTGTAATTTTCTAACTTTAACATAAAAAATCATTGTTGTATCTTTTCAGTTAACATCACAAATTTATAAACACTATGACTTTAAACAAACGGCGGACACAAAAGCCAGAAAAATAGCCAGACTTGGACTTTCTCCGTCGTTCGGCTAGTGACTACTATATAAGGCACACCAAGAAATTAATACAGAAGAACTTATGATGCAATTGGTAAGACTTTCAAAGATAAGTTGTGTAAAACGAAAAACTTTAAACATAAAGAAAAGAATAGTGTAAACTAATAGTCTTATGAGTTTTTTCCTTAACTAATGGGAAACTTAAAGATTAACATAAAAATGGTTTATGAAAAAATTGAGTTTTGTATAACTCTCGAAATTTTAGATGTGAAATATAAAGATATTTTGCTTGTACGATATATATATATATATTCTTTTTTCTAAGGAGAAGGATGAAGGAATCTTTGTGTTCCAGAGATATTCCAAGTACCTTTTCAGTTCCTAAAGGGAAGCTTGTTGTAATATGTTTATTCTATAAAACTATATAACTATTATAAATTCGATATCTATTCCGCATATTCTGCAGTCTACATTAAGATAAATTTCTGATAATGGCACTCCAATTGATGGTAATCCAGTGTATAATGACCGCTGGTGGGATCTTTTATTTATTTATTTTTTTTTTTGTTCCTAGTCCTTAACATAAATGTGCAATTGAATATTAATTATTTTTACAATAAAAATGAAATAACATGATAAATTTATAGAAAGAAACGATTGCTCCAATAAATAAATCGGTTAATGATTACGATGTAGTGACTTCAATTAATAAAGTATATAAAAAGTTATTTTGGAATTTAAAAAAAAATAATTATATATATATATATATATATATATATATATATATATATAGAGAGAGAGAGAGAGAGAGAGAGAATCAGAACGTACAGTAAAAATATAATATTATCAGCGCATACAATTTCAACTTAAAAATGATTTAATATCAGTATTTAAACAATTAATATGATCAAAAAAGAAAGACCACCCAAATCAAACAAACAAACAAACAAACAAAAAATAAATAAATAAAAATAAAAATAAAAATAAAAATAATACATAGATAGATAGATAGATAGATAGATACATACATACATACATACATACAAATGTACAAAAATATTTATAAATTTATTATACATCTGTAGCCTGGTATTTTGAGTTTTTTAATCTCAATGGAATTAAAATAAGGAGAATATGCCTAACAACCACGGAGCTGTCCAGTGTGATACCTTGTATAGTTTCCTCATGTCAAACGAAATCGCTTTTAAAGAGTTTTAATTCCTGCATTTATGTCAACTAAGTGTCTTTTTTGCACAAAATCCATGATACACTATTGATTTGGATATTTATCCAAAAGGAACACATTCGAAATCTGATCTGTGTCTAATAGCCAAAAGATTTGAAAACAACAGAATTAAGAACCGTGGCTAGAAGCCAAACACTATTGAGACTTTAACGAATATATTTTAAATTCAAATTAAACAGTACAAATAAAATGAGTTCAATAAGAATACAATTTTTATTAAAATCACAGAATCGACTGATTGGAAGAAAATCATATTTATTGAATTTTTTTATTTTTTTTTTCGACTGACTGAAAATAATGCCTGGACCGGGGTTCTACTCCCGGTCCAGGCATTATATTCACTCAGTCGGAAAAAAATAAAAATATTCAATGAGTACAGTTAAATAACTAATTAATGTGTACTCACCCATTCTCTAGAATAATCGTCCAGGAACTTTCAGAAAGAATATCGAATGCCACTAAATGAATCACACTTTCACTTTAAACTTTAAAGTACACTACTCGACATTGAAAATGCAACACCAAGAAGGAATGATAATAACGGAATGAAATTTGTTGGACCCATACATTATAGTAGGAAGAACAATTGATTATAATTTCAGGAAATTTGGAGTAATATGCACTGAGAAAACAGTACATAAACAGTGACCTCTGTGAGCATTAACAGCACATATCTGCCAACGCATTGAATCGAACAGCGATTGGATGACATGTACGGGTAGAGCACTTCATGAAGCTTCAACACAACGCAACAGTTCATCGATCGAATTTCATTCCGTTATTGTTTGTGTTGCATTTTCAATTTCGTGTAGTGTATTTAATAACGTTGCGCTAGGAAAAAAAAAATTAAAAATTCGAGTTTTGATACCATTTTTGCTGATTCTTATGTAAAATGACCTCCTGAATCCAAATGTGACTCCCATTTTGCCCAGTCACCCAATGTTTTATAGAGACATCATCCCCTCCCTCAATTTTTATCCTTGTTCTGTAAATTTATGACCATGAATTTCATTTGGAGAATGAAAAAGAGTTAAATTAACACTTAAAAACAACAACAATATATATATATAATGTTTAAAAAATAGCAATCATTTTAGATTTAAAAAAAATCAGAAATGTAATACACAATTTCATCGGCAAATCACCCCCACCCCCCACCCTCACCCCTGAATTTTCCCCTTTCCACAAATACTCATGTTTATGGCCAAATCAAATTTATGGCCATAAAACCACCGAAAAGTGATACAAATAGGGGGCCTGTCCCTAAAAACAGTGGGTGATAGGGCAAAATGGGCATCATATACGAAATCAGGAGGTCATTTTAGATAAGAATTTGCAAAATGTGTAATCACATAATTACATCATGTAATCACAGGTTTTTCGAATATAGGCATTCAGGTTTAGCGCTGAATACTTAACTATCATTATCAACTATCATAGGACTCTGACTATACATGAAATCTATAAGGAATAGCACAGCACGACGAACAGTCAACTCACCAACTCAAAGAATCACAGTTCTGCGCATGTTAGAATTCCGACAATTTTCCAACAAAAAATTCACAAACAAATGTTTACGGCTGCCATCTGGTGGCTATTGGTTGGGTCGAAACCCGGCTCTTTTAAATTTCTAATTTCTCCAATCTGTTTTTTCTCCTTTAAAATTTAAATTTTACCTTCTGTTAAAAATTTACAGGCTAAATATCTTAGTTAATATCAAAATTGTACTTAAACTCTCATTTTATAACATTTAATCGTTAACTTTGATAGGAAAACAAAAATCTAATATACCTAATAAACTTGAGTCACAGCTATTTAGAATAATTTCATATTTTTGATACAAATGATGCATGCGAATTTCTTAAAATGTTTTCAAAAGTTTTTAATACTTCTTTTAACATTTCTATACATTCTTTATCTCAGTTAAAGACGTCGAAGTTTCTTTAATTCGCCACAGCTGTGAAAAAGCTATAAAACTTTACAAAGCAAACTTTCTGAATTTATGTTGAAATATATCATGACTTTTTATCTCCAAATGCGCAGTTTTGAAATGAACATTCGCTACGTTTTTAATGTGAAGATTATCTATTTCGCAGAACATTTATCAATTTTTATAACTCAAAAAAAAAAAAGTATTTCTAATCTTCTGTTATAGGAAACATTTTAAGAAATTATAAAGTATCTAGAACTTTTGTATCTTTAATTGCTAAAGTTTTCGTAGTGATTCTCCATTATTTATAGTTTTATTATATTTCGTATCTGAATAATGTGAAATTTAAATGAACGTAGGTATGCTGGAAATAATAATGGTAGGAAATTTATTTTATGTTCGATGCAAAACATAATCAATATCTGTATATATTTGCATTAAACATATACAGTAGATGTATTGCTTTTACGTTATTTACACATATTGTTGTTAAATAAAAAATCGGGTATTTTCCTATTGGTCTTTGAATTTTTATGTGAGTTTGTAAGTCTGTTATTAAAATAACGCAAAAATTATACGTTAACAAGAAGTCAAATTTGGCTATTTTAAAGCTGTATCATATGAAATATGATCCAAAGCATTTTTGCAGGTAAGATAAATGGTTCGAGAGAGATATGCAAAAATCATAGAGATATATGCAAAATTTTTAAATACAATTCACCAATAGGGAAAAAAGTTCTATAATTACTTGACATCACGAAGTGTTAGAAAGTAGAGATACATTATTTATGATGAAAAAAGAATCTTTAACAAAAATTATGGCATTAAAAGAATTCACCATCCGTTTACGGGAACACACAAGACATATTAGAGCTGATAAATTCCCTAGAGTGTATTTCTGTTAGTGTTGTGTGAGTTGGTCGAAGAACATGGTGTAAATAATTGGTGACTATTGCACTTAAAATATATCGTGGCTGCAATTTCCCCTCAAGTTCTTTTCTCAAATTATGCCTCTGCATGTCAATGAAGCAGGAAAGACAGACATTCCCTTTGTGTAGGATCAGAAATAAGCTGTCATGTCTGGTGATGTCAGGAGTGAATCCAATATTGCTGTCAATATCTCAAAACATAGCATTAGTGTGAAGTGAAACGCACAAAACCTACCAGTAAATCAAGTACTGTTACACGATTTTTACTGCACTACATTTTCTTACACCATGTAAAACGATTAAAATTTATAGTCCAAATGAATTTTATGAGCAAAATAAATTATTTTTCAAGTTTTTAGAATTACCTAAAGTTAGTTAAAAAAAAAAAAAAAAAGAAAAAAGAAAAAAAAGGCCTTGACTGGTCGAAAAACTTTGAACATTTTCATATATATATAAAGGGAGATCCATGTAATATGGACCCCTAAGCAAGAATGCTCATAAAACAAAAATTATTAAAATAAAAAATTAATTTGTTCGCTGTTCATTACAATTGTAGAGTTGCATGGTTTAAGCTATGTAAAGCACTCAGGGAACTATTAATAATCGCAGGAAATAATTATTTTATTTATGTATCGGTGGTCCAGATTACACATATGTTTGTGTAATATGGACCATGTGGCCCATAGTGGTACTTCCCGTAAGGAGTCCTTCTCGAACATTTGATACAATTGAAAGTTAATGGACGGAAAAAAGGAGGTCCAAAGGCTATATCCAATGGGTAGTATGCGAAGGAAGTGATAGCTTGATTACCCCTGCTTCTCTGGCCTGTTCTATAGCCTCAAGAATTTGTGTGTGCTACATAATGTACGCCGAACATTAACAAAGCCTCTCTGTTTTTATCATGGACCACTGGTCCACATTACACAACAGAGCATGGTTCATATTACACGCATAAATAGAGCAACGTTGTTTCCAATCACATATCGCTATGCAAATTGGCGCCCATGAAAAAAAAAAAAAAAAGAAAAAAAAAGTTCTGAAAATAAGTACATTTGCTACTATTAACGCGAAAATTATATTACAATTACCTAACAGCAGAAAGAAATACTTTCATTTTAACAACTTGTTATATGAATGATCATATAAACCGAAAACTCAATTTCACAATCGTCCAAATACAGGTACGCATGTACACATCACTTCTTGCTTTGTATAACAATAATATTCATTAAAGGCAATGAGATAGTTTCGCCATCTTGTGTTGAACAAATAAATTTCCTCGTGGTCCGTATTACACGATGGTCCATATTACACGGTTTTAATTCCATATTAATTTAATTACAACTTTTAAATAATTTATGAATATAGCAATGAAAATTCGAGATATGGGGGGGGGTGAAGACTCATCAAAAATATTACCATACACCAAATAAAACTGTTTTTAAGTAAAACTGCACTGTCAAATGTTCAAATGTTTTATAGTACTTTGGAAATGCATACAGTACCTCTTAATATTAACTTAAACTGAAATAACCAGTTTTAATGGAAATTCTGGGAAAGCAAAAACAAGTGTAAACGCCTCACAAAAGAGTAATTCACCCAAGTAGCTCAGAACTTCATGGAAGCTTTTCAATAAAATAATGTATGATTTGAATTAATTTTAATGATTGATTTTAATTTCTCTTCAAAAATAAGCTAATTTACCACGCTATATTTAATTTTGGTAAATGTTTACTGAAAATTAGTACACATTAAAGCGTTATTTAATTGTTTTTTTTTTTTTTAAAGAATATCTTTTTAAACTTGCATATTGTGGCCTCCACAAAATATTCATCTACTTTAATCAGTATGCAAGTATCACTTAAGTTTAACTAGTGCAAAAATTTAATTTTAGTTTTTCGCAATAAATATTTTACATATGAAGTATGGAGCAATTTTTTCAACTGGTGCTATGCTGAGATGCAGCCCTGTTGAAAAAAGAAATGAGTAATAGCAGTTCCACCTGTACGTTCATTAACAACAAAATGAAGCTATTTGTTTTCATAATGTTTATCTTACGTGTAAAATTTGATGCCTACTTATGTCACAGAAGTTCAGGTTTAGCTTCCCTAGTCACTGGGTAAATTTCTAGCACAGCAGCGCTAACTGTTGGTTGATATATACCCAAATGTTTCATAATGGCCCTTTAAGATAACAAGATGCAATATTTTGCAATAGAATATGATATATAGCCTTTATGTTCACCAGGAATATTGCAAAATAATAGCGCCAACTATCGACTGTTATGAACACAAATTGCGTCAGTATAATGCTGTATAATGGCACTCTCACATACTGAGTTTTGCTCTATTACACAGAATAAAATTTAAGGTATATCTTTTCAATAATGGATGAAATCCCAATGTAGCTCAGTCGTTGTTTTAGTGAAGTGCACTGAACTTTGATTTGCACTAATGTACGTCAAAGGACAAGTGCATATAAATATATATGAAATTATGTGCAGTAGTATTAGAAATACAGTTGCCAAAACATTTTTGTCAGAGACAGACAGGTGTCTTTTAACCCGTTAGTAGTCGCTAGTTGGTCGATTTGCCGCCCATCCTTCAGTTTTTCCAGACTTTTTTATTCAATACCCACCAAAAATTTTTAGAAGTGGCATTTGATATACATAAAACGCGAATAAAATCGAAGAAACGTTGATCACATCACTTTTTAAAATTATTGGTGCGAGTTAAATAAAAAGTGCACAGTCTGTAATAGGTGGCGCTGTCTATAGCGACTACTAACGGGTTAAAATGGTCAATGCCGCAATAGCTAGGTCAAGGGCCATTATGAAACATTTGGGTATATATCAACCAACAGTTAGCGCTGCTGTGCTAGAAATTTACCCAGAGACCTTGTAATCTCCGAGCTCATATCTGGGAGATTACAAGTTTGATACGTGACACGGGTAGAGACCATTGTGTACATTAATTATAGCTGGTATTCGTGAACTCCGCTATGGCCACGATCTCTTCCATGGTCCTATCCAAATTATACTTATCGTATACAAGGGTGGAGGATGTAATGTGTACCCTCCGTGGATGATCAAAAATTGCAATGGCACATCTCATACCATCATAGGGGATGTATTGCAAACTATTGCCAATTATCCATAGTGTTGCTCTAAGGACAAAACTATCACACAAATTTGATATGACGGGGAGTTCCATGCCACTTATAATAAAGTTAGACCTGCAACCAACTTAAAATTAGGTTTATCGAACAATAGAAAATTTTCATTTGTTTTAAAAATAAAGAAAAGCACGCACTCGTAAATGCAGTAAAGCTTCTCTGAAGAAAACGCTTAGAATGTTAAAAATAAAGAAATAAATAAAGTAAAATAAAAAATAAAAATTGTGATATCTTGAGTGGTTATCAGTCCAGGCAAAAATTGAATCCTTTTTGCTGCCGTTTCACAAGATTCTACATTATGAAAAAGAATATTACAAAATATTGCACTTCATAAAAAGAAAGCCGTCACAAAATTCAAATCCGTAAAAAGGTACTAAATTCACAAATTTTAAATTTGAAAAATGAGCTTCTTCATAAGGTTTTGTTTTATAAAGAATATTTTCGTGTTTTCAGTATTATTATTATTTTTTTTTTATATATTAAACTCTACGTAGAGTGACTGTCAAAATGGAATATTTTACACAACTTGCAAAGATATATATATATATAAACATATATATATTCACAAAAATATTTTCTTATTTACAAAAAATGGGCCCAAAAATTAGAACCTGGATCGACCTCTGATCTTTATGTTTCAAACTACAAAAAAGCCAATAAAGTCTTTGAAATATTTCCTCTGTGTGCATGTGCAGGGTTCTCTTGAAAACATATTTTTTCGGTTATCATTTGAAAAAGATTTAAGAAACTGAAAGACACTTGGCAATGTTTTATGCCTGCACTGTACTAAAAATAATATCTATCAAATATATCGAAGTTTTAATTAAATTTATTTATTTGGCCAAACGACTTTTACGCGTGCGTAAGAAATTCGGTTTAATTTAAAGGTTTAATTCGGTTTAATTTCGGTTTAGCCAAAAAGCATTAAGATTTTTTTTTTTTTTTCAATGTTTGGTGAAAAGTTTTTAGCTACATGGATCAGATTTTTTTCTGTACATTATGTAGAAGTGGCTGTACGTAATCGAAAGACATTTAGCAGTTTTCAACTACACCCAACATAAAATTACATTTTTCAACCATTTTGAAATTTTAATTCAATTTAAATATCTAATCAGAAAACTCTTAAGCATAATCAGTAAGATTTTGCCAACAAAGCGTGCAGAATAAAAAAGTACACTTTTACGTTTCGAACATTAAGAATTAAGACTATTTTACAAGTTTATGTGTTGGGTCATTCCAACACATACTCAGGACTGTGTCTGAGATGTTTCTTTATTATTTTTCACTGGTAGGCTTTGCCTGCTTCACTAGTCATTATTTTAAAGAAATTTTCGAGAAACATTAATCACTTATTATAAATTACTTTATGGAAAAAAAGTCCATTGAAATAGCTTAAAAATCTAGTTTTGGGTCATCGGAGCTTTCGGCTGCGACTTCTTGTCCGGCGTTGTATCGTTTCCGGTTCCCCACTGCTTACGTTTAAACTTTAACTGGACATTTCAATGTAGGTGCTAAGTGTACAATGAGGTGTACTGGTATCCCAAGTAGCACGGGAACGTTCTGTGAACGTCTAATAACGGTTACAGTCGTTCAAACACCGTGTTTCGTGTCAAGAGAACGTTCGATTAGACGTTCAAAAATAGTATTACTTAGAACGTTCTGAAAAGGTTTGCTTTGTACCATCTAGAAAACGTACAAGTCTAGTTCTATGAAAAACGTTCAAGTGTATCACCGTCGTAGCACGTTCTGTAACAGTGTGATTATAACGAATATGAGAAAAGTCCTTTTTTTTTTTAGTTTTTTTTCCTTATTTTCAGTTTCAAATTTTGTTGACATGTAGAATAATCATTCAAATGTAATAGAGATGCGGTGAGAAAAAATTACATAATTTTAAACTTTAATTATATGTTATTATAATCATAATAATTATTTATAATTTTATTTAAGTTTTATGTTGTTCAATTCTGTCAAACACATTACTCCATATTACTTTTGTAGATATTCATTATTATTTGTTTCTTAAATTGTTAATAAATTAAGTTACGAAAAATTAATTTATTTTATTTATTTTATTTATTTATTATTAATATTATTAATATTATTTTGTATATACCAAGAAAAATGTGTTGGATAATTGGGAATTTTTGATCTCCGGTTTTCCATGGGTTTATACACTCTTGAGATGTCCAGAACACAATTCTATCATTCTTTCAAAATGCCAGTCTGTCTGTTTTTTTTTTTTTTTTTTTTTTTTTGTGTGTATGTGTGTGTGTGTGTGTTATCAAAGTTTTGTGGACTCTGTATCTCACAAACCAATGGACGGAATTTAACCAAACTTGATGTTTAGTTAGACTTTAAACTAATTTGCTAAATATCAGGAATATTTAATTAGATATTGACCTAAATATCAGCTTTGGTGCTCATTAGCCTCTGGAATGTATCACCAGATAGGGTTCGCTTTTATTCTGTAAATTCTCCCTTTTATGGGGAGATTATATCTCAGCTTCTACGGTGAACAAATGCACCAAACTTAATATGTGAAACAGATATTATTTAACAGTACGCTGATTTAATTCGGGTGCATATATATTGGTGGCGCTGCTCTCCTGTAATTTAACCCCGTTAACGTAATGGCAATAATTCAGTTTTTGTGATATAAATAACTATAAATACACTGAACTTGGTATGTAAAATTAATATCATATAAAAGTTTGCAGAATAATTTTGCGTGCATATCGGACAACTGGAGGCACTGGTATGCTGCAAATTAATTTTATTCAAGGGAACGGAACGCAATAGCACATTTTCTATGATTTATAAATGCTCTAAATTTGGTACGTGAAATAGATATTACGTAAATTTTACTGATTCACTTCGGGTACATATCAAATGACAGGTGGCACTGTTACGTTTCAACTTACGGGCAGCCTGTACCTCACCTTCTATAATACGAATACTTATCAAACCTTGTATGTGAGACATATATATAATGACAAAATGTGCTGCTTCAGTTTCCGTATATATCCACCGACGGATGGTGCTTCTATTGCTTTCTGCGATTTTTCAGATATCTGTATTTCAGCATTTTTTGTTGAAAAATGTACAAAATTTCATATATAAAAATGTTAATTATAAAAACCTGTGTTGATTAAATTTTTATGATTAAATTAATAAATTTTAAAATTCTATGGATGCTGTATCTCACGAACTAATGAACTTAATTTATTCAAACTTTGTTTACTTGGACTGTGACCTAAACTGGTGGCGATTATATTTGTTAATAAATCGTTCAATAGGTAGCGCTGTCGTACCATTATTTTCAGAATTTTTAATATGTCATAATAGGTCAAAATTTCGTATAAATGTGCATGAGTCAGCATTGTTTTTAACTTTTCCCTAGAAAATTAAATATGTATATATATATATATATATATATATATATATATATACATTTATATTAGTAATATTTAATTTAAAAAAATATGGGCAATTTGTATAGTTCATCGCTTTCACTATTGTATTAAAATTTTCAATATTCTTGCCAGAAAAAGTCGTCTATACTTTTAAAGCGAAAGGATGAACCCTAAATCTGTGATAATTTAAAACAAAGTTATCGACTTTTCACATTTTTCATTATGTAAAATACATTTCTTAAGATACATATTTTGTATACCGTAAAATTGATTTTTTTGGATATTTAGTGTTATATTTGTTTGAGATGAAAATCGTATACATTTACCATGGAAAATAATTTTGATCGATTATTTTAGCAAATAATATTTGACATCGACCTGCGCAGGAAAATATAGAAGAAAGTTTTAGGATGGCCTCAGTATAATAATTTTTAAAAAGGTTAAGTTTTGAACAGTATGAAAAATATTTATTAGAAACGGGTGTTATTGAATAAATTGCTTGATCGACAAGAAAGTTTCGCCGCTACTAAAAGCCATCTGCTCTGTTTTTGCACAGGAAGTTGGTATTTCTTGGCGTGGCTCGTTGGATCCAAAGTCCTACTGCTTGCTTACTCATCACATACTTTGTATTTACATTCAGATTTGAATTTAACTTTCGTTCGGATACACTACAACAGAAAACAGCTTCAAGATACAGACAGATAAGTTCGTTCACTTACTTTTCCTTTTTATAAAATTTTCATAGTATGCATTGAAATTTATCAAAAAAACATATAATATTTTAAAATTAAATTTGAAAATTTTTAATTTTTTACATCTTTCACGCTAACTCCTAAATTTATTTCGTTCGATATTTTATTATTACAGTTCAACGTTGTAGTTTAAACAAACCCATGCGAATATTTCGAACTTTTCTTTTCTTATTTAATTTTAAAATTTGAAACTCATAAATATTATACCGAATTCCCCATCTAATTAAAATATTAATTTACCAGAAGCCAAATTATTATTAGTACCAAATTAATATTGTGCAATTGTGAGACCAAGATCATTCGAAGAAAGGTTTCAAAATAAAATTCATGGTTGAAGTCCCAGTTTCATACTTATGCAGGCAGTACAGTTATAGTATAGGATTTCCATGATGCCTTTTAAATTTTTGTCGCGATGTTGGTGATGACTTTTTATTTATTTTGGTGTATTTTGTTTAAAAAATAATAATAATAATAATTCTTATTTTGATTATATTTTTATGTTTATGATTTTTAGTCAATTTATGACAATTATTCATATTCTGTATAATCTTTAAAGTATTTCTATGTTTAAAATGACGCTTATAAAGATTGAAGAAGCAATTTTTAAAAATACAGTTTTCCATAAAATAATGTAAGCAGACAAATTTCGTAATTTTTTCTTATTAGTTCATTGAGTTGAGTCCGCATGCTTAAATAATGTTCATTTTTAAATATTATTTTTTATCCTCGCATATTTCAATAATTACACTACTATATCGTTTCGGCAAAAATTAATTGCAACTGATCCACGTTAAAGAAATATATAGATAGATTTGATCATGTTTGATCGTTTTACATTATACTGTAGAAATGTAAAATCAGGGAGAAGTATTAAAAAAGAAATAGTTACTAAGGTGAATCTTAATATTGCTAAATATTTTAAATTTTGAAGTTTATTTATTTAATTTTTATTTATTTATTTGTTTACAGAATAAAATTTTAATTAATTATTTATTTATTTTTCAAAATGTTTCACCATATTTTATACTGTCATATTTCACTGCATGTGTACGTAAAATTTATAAACTCAAAATCAATAATTTAAATAAATTTCGCATACGCATGATTTGAAATATGAAAATATTAAGTAAATTTCACGTAATCTATTTAAATAAAAAAAACAAAATAATAATATATATATATATATATATATATATTTAAAAAACGTATTTAAAATACACCGCTGTTCAAAATTAAAGGAACAAACCTGCTTTTTCATTTTCTTCTTTTATGCATAACTTTTAAACAAATAAACACATGGACATAAAATTTGGATGTCATGTTCGTTATGATATCATTAATCGAATTTTACATAATTTTAGAATAAGTGATAATTTAAAACTAATAATTATTAATTTTTCTCAAAAGTAAGGTTTGGAAAAAATTAAAAATTTCAACAATTTTAGCGAAGAAAACTTAATAAAAAATTGTGTTAATGATGCATTATAGACATGTGAAGACGCACATGCCCTCACATGTTAAACAAAATCCTAGTTTTACTTTCTGTGTTCACTTTTCTTTTACTTTAATAACGGAATTTTTGAAAAAAAAAATAATAATAGTAATAATAATTACTAATTTGTATAAACTGTGATCATCACCAGAATAATAAAAATGTCGATAAATAATTTAATAATGAACGCCTTATCCGATTTTCATATTTCTATGTAAAATTTTAAAAAAATTATTCACATGCGAAAAAATGAAGAAAGAAGAAGAAACAAAAAAGTGACTACATGAAGAAATATACGGTTTTAATCTAACGCATGGATGAGCCTACATTTTTAACCTATCTGTAATGCATCTTCATGACCATTTTTCATTAAGTTTTCTTTTCTGAAATTGCAGAAATTTTTCATTTTTTCAATGTTTACTTTTGAGAAAAATTTACTGATATTTAGTTTAACAATTATTACTTATGCTAAAGTTATATAAAATTTGATTTATGGTAGTTTAAAAAACATACTATCCAAATTTTATACTTCTGTGTTTATTTGTTTAAGAATTATGTAGAAAAAAAAAAAGAAAACGAGAAAACAGTTTATTGTTTAAATTTTCTACACTTGTGTACTTCTTTTAACTAATTTTTATTTTTTGTTTTCCATTGATTGTGCATTATTATAGTTTAAAAATAGAATATGTAATATATTTGGGCATTAATTTGAGATTTCATTGATATTTTAAAATTTAATAAAATACTTTTGTGTTTGAATGCCAAAAGTTTGCAGTAAGTTTCAAAATTTAGACATAAATATTTTTAAATTTTTTTGCTTAAGAGCCCTCTTCACTCGCAGCCGCTGGAAGCCGAAGCTAATGTTATTCAATGGGAAATTTTTCTTTACAAATAACTTATTAAGTAATACATATTATTAAATTCTGTTTTCACATTATGAAAATTCCCAGCTGTTAAATTGACGGACCTTTTTTAAAAAATTATTTTTTTAATTTTTTATATTTTACTTCGAAGCTGCAAAATACGAATTTACAATATGTGATTTTTTTTTCATTTTGCAATTTCAAAATAAAATATTAAAAATTAAAAAAATACCTTTTCAAAAAAGGTCCGTCAGTTTAACAGCTGGGAATTTTCTGAATGTGAAAATAGAATTTAAAAATATGTATTAGTTAATAAGTTACTTGTAAAGAAAGTTTCCCCATAGAATATCATTGGCTCGGTCTACCGGCGACGGTAAGTGAAGAGGGCCGTTAACTTATTAAATTAATATCCAAATATGGTTATATTCTATTGTTAAATTATAATGATGCAAAATCTAGGGGGGGGGGATAATAATTAGTTAGCAGGGGGCATATTATCTTAAAACATTTCAAAATATTCCAGAACTTGAATTTATTTATTTGTTTGTTTTTGAATTCAAATATTTATCTAGTATATTCAAAATACTTGATCTTTTGTTATACAATATTTCAATGCATGTATGCAAAATTTTATATTACTAAGACAATTATTTATGAAAAAAAAAAATAATAAAAAGATAAAATAAAAACTACACAAAAAAGAAAAAAGAAAAGAAAAGATAAATAAAGGAAAGGAAAAAAAAAAAGAAAAAAAAATGTAAATAAAATAAACAGACACTAAAAAATTCAAGAACTCGAAGCAATTGTTCCGGATCGAGAAAAGACACAACCCTTCATCAACCGAACAAAGTAGGCACGAGTGCTGCAAATACAAGAGCTACGTTGCAGAGTGCTGCAAAATATCTGCAACGTAGCTCTTGTATTTGCAGCACTCGTGCCTATTATGTTCGTCTGACGAAGGGTCGTGTCTTCTTTCGACCCGAAACAATTGTTGCGAGTTCTTCCATTTTATTATACATTAAATACATTTTTAGCACGTTCAAAGAACGTTCAAAAATTGTTTACATAACGTTGTGAGAACGTGTGTATAGAACGTTTTCAGAACGTTTCTACACTATTTTAGAACGTTTACAGTACGTTTTCCAGAACATTCTTAAAATGTGTATAACGTTTTGAAAACGTTCTAAAAACGTTTAGAACGTTCTCAGACCGTATACATAGAACGTTCTCTGAACGCTTCTATAACACCGATGGTGATAGCTACACGTTCATTGAACGTTCCCTGAACCGTACTATTGTACTTTTTCAAGATGGACAAATAGACGTCTATAACACTTTCAAAGGGAACGTTCTTAGAACATGTTTGCAGAACAATATTTGAACGTTCAGAGAACGTTTCGGTGCTGCTTGGGATTATTCAAGAGCTATGTTTTTCGGACAGATTAATATGGTAACTTTATGATAATAGTTAACAACATTGCGTAATTTTCCCAGCTACAAAAAAAAATTAATTCATAATAATAATAATAATAATAATAATAAAATAAATAAAATGAAAAATCGGGTTTCGAGTTGCTTCAAGAGAGGTCAAAACGGATTATTATGGAAAATTCTGTAGCCTTTTGCCTACAAACTTGTAAGGTAGGAGGAAAGTACGACTAGCGAAAGTACGACTAGCGAAACTGTTTTCAGGGTTTTACTTTCCCTACTAAAGTATTCTAATAAGGAGTTAGGATTTAAAAAGAACTTGCGTATTTTACTAGATTCGCCAAGGGAGTTTTAGTACAAGCGCGGTTAAAGGGAAAGATGCAAATTAGCGAAGTTGTAAAAAGAATGAAGGCATCGTGCTCGGGAGATGGAGGCAGGTGGGTTAGGTGTGAAGTAGGTAGTGAAGTGGCTTCTGCCTGGAAGTCTGGCCACGAATGCGTCTAGGATATCTAGCTGTTCGAGAGATCATCGAGGTAGTAGTCAAGTGTTTTCAAGAGTGGTAATATAGTGTCGTTTATTCATTTCTGTTATGATAGTTAGATTACATTCTTGCTAGCTAGTAAAGGTACTTAGTATCTATAATTTTACGAGGAAGTTTGAGCAAATAAATGTATTTCAAAAGGTCGTTTAATGGTGTGTCCCATGCTCCCTTGAATTGAAATTTAATTAAATATAATATTCAGTTTTACATTTGTCTCTGTGAATTACTTTCTATCACTACTTTATTAACTATGACGTTGGCAGACAAGCCGACGTCTTTACAAACTGACCAACACACCTCTAAATTTAACTTCATATTTTGTCACTTTCTAGTCATCCATATTGTTTCGTTGACACTGAAAGATAGTCTTTTATCACTAGACACCTTTTCTATTAGTTATCTGGAAAAAGTAACAATAAAAAGAAAAAAAAAATACAATTTGTTATTTTTAATTTTTTTTAAAGATATTTTACACACGTAAGTATTATTATTTTTTTTTTTTATATAAAGAAAATGTCGATTTTTTCAGTAGTATTAGAAATAAAAAAAAAAAAAAAAAAAAAATGAAATTGTGACTATACATTACTATATATTTACTATACAGTTAGAAAATCAAAGAAAATTGAATGAAATGTATCTAAATTGTTTTATAACTTAGGCAATCATTAAATTAATAATTAAATCAATATAAATTTTTGTAATTAATTTATCATTTTTGTAAAGCAATGCTATTTATAGATGTGAATCTAAATATTTATGATATGTCGTATATTGCATATCAACATACACCTAAACATACATCAAAAAGTAAAAATTTAGGTTTCATGTGCCTTTAAACATTACCATGTCTATGTATACATATGCATTCAAGTAATATTCTAAATAAATCTAACGAATAGAAAAAAGATATATTCAGATATGTTCAAAGTTACACACACACACAGACACACACACACACACACACATATACATATATGTAACTTTGTGTATATATGAATATTACACACGCACACACGCACGCGCGCGCACACACACACACACACACACACACACACACACACACAGACACACACACACACACATATATATATATATATATATATATATATATATATATATATATATATATATTAAACGTAGTAAAAGCCAAGCAACAGATTCAATACCACTGAAACCACATAGACCAATAGCAATAAAATTGCATTATATTAAAATTATCTGTGTAGTCTGATTGTTAATTATTGAAACAACTAAGCCTTTCCTTTAAAACTATCTGAAACCCAAAAGAAAAGATTCAAACAAGCAGTGAGAGAATAAACAGTTGAAATACGTATTTGACGGATTATTTTTCAAATAGGAATAGCTCAAAACGGTGAAAAAAATTAGTCAGGGGAGACCTTTTTCACCGCTGAACACCAGTCAACGATTTCGTTCGCTAGTGGATATAATAGCAAATTTCTAGCGGACTCCCTATCTTGAAAATAACTGAAAATAAATATGAGGAAGAATGTGGAAAAACTATTGAGTTCGAGAAATCAGGTAATAATAATAAGAAGAAGAAAGGAAAACAACATTTTTTTTTAGGAGGTAGCAATTCAGTCACATGAATAACAACAAGTAAAAGAAATTAAAGGTTCAGTTGTTCAAAGCAGAGAAAGGAAAACTTAATTATTCAAGCAATGTGGAGTCTTTAAATTGAGTTTAACTATACAGTAAATATTTAAAAAAGACAATTTTAATTATATTAGAGTATTATTTTGTTGAATTTTATTAGAATGTATCCATAGCTCGAAATAACAAATTTAACTTATACTTAATTTAATTTTTAACAATACTACAAGAACATTGATTTAAATTGTTTTCTGTTTGATTAGTTTAAAGCCATCTTGCGGTGAATGTCAACACTAGAGTTAGTATTTATTTATAATAAACTCATCTAAAAAGGGGTTTTTATCTGTAAGTTATTTTTCCTCTGACTATTTTTTTTTCTTAATCCTTACTAAAGCAAATTGAATTTATCGAGAGAAGTAACTTTTTAAATGACTAAGGTAAACTATATGGTTTTTACTTTTTGTTGCTAGACTAAATATTTTTCTTTTCATGATACACCAGTGATTTAATTCATTAAATTCAAGCATAATTTACATCTCTTTTAATGAAATTTCACAAGTTCTATTTTTATTTATTTTTATTTTATTTTTGTTAATTATCACGTTTTTATTATTTCTCTCTCTCTCTTTTTATACACATGTATATATATATATATGTAACACGAAACACTAATTACTTCAATTCCGTTTAGTAAAATTCATTTAACAAACCTTTTCTATTTCAAAATCTATTCATAATGTACAGTAATTCAAGGCTAATTAAATTTATTGCTTTTAGTTTCCGTCAAATCAGAATGCACATGCAGGTGCGATGCATTAAATACTCTTCTTAACAAACTGAAATTGCCTGTCTTTAGTGAAACGCAGTTTCCTAAAGTGGGAGAATGGCAATTGACATTTTATTGGTTAATTAAAACTAAGTGTGAATTCCATTTCGAAATGGAATGTCTTCTCTTTGAATAGGCTTTATGTGAAGCTAATTTAGATTTTTTTAACTACTAAAACTTTTATCAAGACTGATTGCATAAAATAATATATATTATTTTTTGTATTTTTGCAGCATGTTAATAATATTAGTTACAAAAAACTGAATAATAAATTAAATAGATTTTACACAAGTTAATTCGTACATTGTAGGGGAAAAAAACAACCTTCTTTTTGTTTCTTTTTACATATTAGCACCACCAACGAATTATATGCACACAAGAAAAAACAAATCAAATCCGTTTCTAACAAAAATTTTACATATCAATGAGTAACATCACTGCTACCTGTCAACCAACCAACGTACAGGGTGATTATAATTAAACTTCTCCTATAAGCAGCATCCTACAGCGCAAACGGGCGAACAGACTGCAACGGAATATGGTACATGGACTATACACGAGATGCGCTCACGGAATTAAAAAAAAAATCGATATATATATCGATACCTAGTCTGTAACATAACAAATAAGAATTAAATCTATAATAAATAAAGATTTTTGTATTAAAATTTGTGGCTTATTTGTATTTTGATGCATAACTTTTAAGAGTGGAATTTTTAAAATTTTATTTTATTTTATTTTATTTTATTTTATATTTTACTTTCTCTTACCCTTAAGGTAGACGAGGTATTGTTTTAGGGTCAAATTTTCGAAAGCGAGTTTTTGTTATATTTACATGTTCTGAGGTCCCCTGAATACGGAAATCATGTTTTTAGCGAATTCTCTTTGTGTCTGTCTGTGTGTTATCGGCATATCTCAAGAACAAATAGTAGCTGAAATTCCGAACTCGGAAATCTAAATGTGTATTATGGAGGGGCGCTACACTAAGATTTTTGTTGAGATGAAGCAAAGTGGTCTTGTACAGGGACACTCAAGAGAATTCTAATACCATACGTCTGTGGGGAAAAGTTGGAGGTAAGTAGAGTTTAACATCTATAGACTGCACTAAACCAAATGAAATGAATACATATTTTTTGTGTTAGAGATAGTCATCTGGAAAAAACAATTGTGTATGTAGGAGCCTCGTCTACTCCCTTGGGGGGGGGGGAGTCCCCTTTCGAGGGAAGTAAATTTTCATGATGGGTATCTTTCAGAAGAGCTTAACAATACGTTTAAAAGGAATAATTGAACTATCGACCTGCGATGATTTAAAATAAAGTTATCGATTTTTTTTCATTTTTAACCCCCACCCCCCTCTTTTTTATGTAATATTGAAAATAAATAAGACTTTTTTTTTTTTTTTTTTTAGTGTTATCCTACTTTTCTAATATGGAAATCGTATGCATTATCATGAAAGATAATTTAAAATAATAATTTTAATCAATTATTTTCACTGGGTAAATTTTTATAGGAAAATATTGAAGAAAGTCATGCGGTGGCCAGAACGCAATAGTTATTTGTTGTTAGTGGATGTGCTTTACTAGTAATATTTTACCATTTCCAGGAAAGCTGTTCGGGAATTGAAATAAATTCCTCATAGAGATATGATAAATAATGTATGTTTTAAGCTAAATATTCATCGCTTGTTTTTTTTGCATATTTACACGTTTTGAGACTTCCTGATTACCGTAGTAACGTTTGATCTTTGTGTATCTTAGAGTAACAGAAAAATGAATAATTTTAGGAGATCCAAATGTTGTATTTTGATTTTAATATAAGTTTGTTGCTGGAAAAGTTTGATCAAGATTTATAAGTTTCAATGAATGTTGCGTGTGACAATTGTCAGTCTAATTTAAAGTAAACTTTTAATTTTAACAACAGAATTAAATTCTATATAAATGTAGGTGCATTCATGAAACGGAGAGTGCATTCATGAAACGGCTACCGCCCCCCTCACACAGAACTAATTACCATGTATAAGTCTTTCGAAGCCTAATTTGAATTGTTTAACATAGGTTTATATAACAGTACTCGTTATCTTACCTTTTGATCTCCAACCTGTATTTATAGTATTAAATTTCAGGGTAAGATAAAGCGTGTGAGTAACACACAAGATTATTTTTTCTGCAACACATTTGAGCGCATTCTGCGAAACGTCTATGTACAAATTTTCATCTAAATCCACATTTTAGTTACAGCTACAGAGTGCTTTGAATAGGTGAAGTCAAAGCATGGTCTCCCTGTACATTACTTTTTTCTGCGAATATTGAAGACAATAAAAATACAGAAACACAAAAATTTGCGTGCAATCGTACGCTTTCTCAAATTATAGAATGTGTATATATATATATATATATATATATATATATATATATATATATACAAGGGGTGTTCAAATGAAAAGGTACGAAACGTCGAAACAACGTAATCGTTAGCATATTCGTCTATGTCACTATGGGAGGAACGTAGCCTGACATGTAAGTATGTGATTGGAGTCTCCGTTGTGGATCGGAGCATGCGCGGGCACGCGCATGCGCAGGAGAGAGCAGAGGCTCTGATAAAGAGCACCGTCCAATTGACGAGGAAGTGCATGAGAAGACAGGATGGCGTACATGTTGCAAAATTCGACGATTGAGGAGCAGCGAGGCGTTATCCGATTTCTGACAGCGGAAGGTGTTAAACCGGCCGCTATTCATCGCCGGATGGTGACCGTATACGGGCAAGACTGTGTGTCCGACAAGTCAGTGCGAAAATGGAGTGCCCGTTTTCGTGCAGGCCGTGAGAGTTTGGTTGATGACCCGAGACCAGGCCAGGCAAACACAGCCATCACGGCCGATCTCATTGACAAGGTGGACGACCTAGTGAGAAGTGATCGCCGTGCCACATTACGAATGTTGGCGGTGAAGGTGGATGTCAGCGTTGGAACAGTGTGGACAATAGTCCACGACAAGTTGCTTTATCGGAAGGTGTGCGCGCATTGGGTTCCGAAGCAACTCACTGACCAGCAAAAGGAACTGCGTATGGGGATAGCACTTCAAAATCTGTTTCGGTATCATGAAAACCCCGCTTCCTTGAAGCGGATCGTCACAGGTGATGAGAGCTGGTGCCATCACTACGAGCCAGAGACAAAGCGGAACAGCATGCAGTGGAAGCATGCGTCGTCCCCTCCCCCTAAAAAGTTCAAAGCTGTGGCGTCAGCAGGCAAGGTATTGTTCACCGTCTTTTTCGATGTCCAAGGTCTGCTACTTGTTGAATTCCTTCAGCACAGAGGAACCATCAACTCCGATGTGTACTGTGAGACACTCCTAAGCCTACGCAGGTCCATCAAGAACAAAAGACCTGGGCTGCTCACGAAGGGTGTGGTTCTTCTCCATGATAACGCGCATCCACACGTGTCCAGGGTCACACACGCGGAACTGGCCAAGTTTAAGTGGGAGCAGCTTGTCCATCCACCCTACAGCCCGGACATGTCGCCCTGCGATTTCCATGTGTTTGGTCCCCTGAAGAAACATCTGAAAGGGCAGCGATTCAACTCGGACGACGAACTCAAGGACGCTGTGAAGGACTGGGTCTCGTCACGGCCACAGGAATTCTGGGAACATGGAATCCTTCGGCTCGTTAATCAATGGGATAGTTGTGCTCAGGTCTATGGTGCATACTTTGAATAAAGTCTTCATTTATACCCACAGTGTCGTTTCGTACCTTTTCATTTGAACACCCCTTGTATATATATATATATATATATATATATATATATATATATATATATATATGTATATATATATATATATGTATATATATATATATATATATTTTTTTTTTTTTTCAAATCTTGGGTGTATTGACAGCGTACTAATTATAGATATTTCAATAAAATATTTTTTTACCATACAACGTTACGTAAAATATTTTAAAGAGGTGTGTTACATTTAAATATATAAAAATTGCTTTTTTTAGGAAAATGAAAAAATAAATAAATAAAATAAAGAACATCTAATACATTGATTTCTTACAGGTACGCACATATATTTAATAATTCGGTGCGTCACTCACACGACTTTTTCTTACCCTGAAATTTAATACTATAAATACACGTTGGAGATTAAGGGGCTAAGATAGTGAGTTTTGTTATAAAAACCTATGTTAAAAAATTTGAAATCAGACTTCGTAAGAGTTTTATAAGATCATTGCTCTTATCATTTGAATGCCATTCCTCTTATCATTGTTGTCGTCAGCCGTTATCTATCTTTAGTACACGTTTTGCGATAAGAGTTTGAACTTTATTGTGTTCTCGACGGTGGTGATTTTGTATGGTGATCTTTAACGCGTGTCAATGGAGGATATTTTACTATTCATGTTTTACTGCCCAAAACATTTAACGTGGGACTTATTGATAGCAAACTTCGTACAGTGAAACAGTCAAACTTTCTTGCGAGGGCTTTGAGACTTTACCAGTATTTTGGAAAAAAAATTCACTGTATAATTTTTATTATTTTTGGTGTTTTGGTAAGAAAATGTCAAACTGGAACCTGGAATATGTAAAAAATAAGAGAAATATTGCAAAGAAAAAAAAATAAAAAAAAAATAAAGAAGAAAAGAGAAGAAAAAAGAAACAGAAACTAATTGTTTTTACTGATTTTCTTTTGTTTTCTGGACATAAATCCCCTCAAATTTCCTCCTTACTACAAATGTTCGTGTTTTAGAACTTTCTACCTCTGTAGTTTCTCAAGTCAGAAGACATTTAACGGTTAAAATAATCATCGTTTCACTCCAAATCAAAGTGATGGGTATAAAATTTCCAAACTATGATGAAAATGAGGGAGGGGGTGCGTCTAGAAAACGGTGGGTGATTGGGCAAAATGGTAGTTGAAAATTTATACATTCAAAAATCGAGTGTAAGCATTAATAATCTTCAAAGTTAAAACATTATTAATGCAATACAATATTTTTTTATAAACATATAATGATTGATCTTAATAAAATTGTATGTAAAATTTATAGAGGCATTTTAATTAGCATTTAAAATAAATTCATCTAATTCTTAATGCAAGCATTTAAAATATCCATTTTATTTACATATTTCAAAATAAATAAATACTTAATTAGGCAAGTCTCTTAAAACATTTTGTTCTCTAGTAAAACGACTTACAATTAATCATTGCTCATAATTTCTCTCTCTCTCTCTATGTATATATATATATATATGTATATATATATGAATAATTTAACAAATGAAATGAAATAAAACACCAAAACACACAGAAGTCTTCATTTGGGAGGCCCTTCCGTGGACCTTGACTGTAGGATTTCTTTCATATGTTCGCACAGTTTAAAAAAATTCGCATTTTATGCAATAATGATTATGATTTAAAATAGCTCTTAAAAACCCTGCAAATTAACTGTCACGTCTTAACTTTTAACCGAATGTTTCAATGTGTTCCTCTTCCGATCTATTTCAGATCTGTTAGATTTCTATTCTGTTATAGGCGGTTTTCTGTTTAATGAGAAGTTGGGGACTATGGATGGTTATTAGCTAATTGCTACTATCCTTTCAGAAACTTCTCTTTAACTCCTACACGGAAGGGCCTCCCTGATGAAGACTTCTGTGTGTTTTGGGTTTTTATTTCATTTCATTTGTTAAATTATTCCTATATTAAAGTTTTGCATTTCCGTTTGTAGTAATTTTGCGCATTGGTTTGTAAATCTCCTGTTGGTTTCTCTAATCAAAAAAAAAAAAAATAAATAAATAATAAAAAATAATTTCATATAGATAAATATTTGTTTTAAAAGTTTCTTATATATATATATATATTTATTTAAAAGAAATCTTACGTATATTTCTTAGAATAAAAATAGAAAATAAATTAATAACCGTATTTTCAAAACGATTTTACAACAGATCTATTTTTGTATTACTAAAAAGCTATATTTAAAAATTAAAAGTAATAGTTATTAAAAATTATAAATACATTAATTATGTATTTAACTGCTTTCTTTAAAATAAAACAAAATAATTTATCAAGAATAAATTAATATTTGGATGAGAAAAAAAAAAAGAGAGAGAAAAGAAAAAGAAAAGTTTTATTTTTAAAGAATAATAAATCTTTTTAATAGAAGCCTTGCTAATTAATATATAATTTTTATTCTTTCATTAAAATGGATTTATTTTCCATTATCGTTAAGTTGAAAAGCTGAAAGGAAATGATTTAAATAAAAGACAATTTTTCTTTTCTCTTTATCGTGACTGAAATTATTTTTTCACAAGCGGTTTTTTTCCTTATTCTTTAAATATTTCTTGTGAAAGTCATTGTTATAAATCATTTATTTATTATTATTATTATTGACTTTCTCATTTGTTTTAAAGTTTTATTATATTAATTTTAAACTAAGTTCAAAATATAAAATTAATATTAAAATTTCAAAATTTTCTTCATTGATTTCGGAAAAACTGGTATGTTATGGCCACCACAAAACATTTTTCTATAATCTTTTTTACAAATTTACGCATAGAAACTCTTTATTCAAATATATTTCGAATAAAAGTATTTTCCAAAATTAATTCAGACGATTTTCGAATATCAGGGAATTCTAATACTAAATGTTGAAATAAAACCAATTTTATGGCCATATGAGTTTTCTTTTCTCAGTAAAAATTAAAAATAAAAAATGACGCGGGCGCACATACACACATCACACACACCTGTGTTTGTGTGTGTGTGTGCGCACGTGTATGTGCGTGCGCGCGTGTGTGTGAGTGTGAATGTGCGTGTGCGTTACCCATAAAAATTAATTTGATTTGTTCTTTTAAGTTTTTTTTTTTTTTTTCAATGTTTCTCTATTTTTAAGAATAATATTAAATACAAGAGATAAATTTTATCAATTTTCTTAAGGTTATGAGAGTAGGTGTTATCTATACATCGTGTTTGAAGATTTTTTTTCAGTAGAATTCTCACTAAATATTATTTCTTGATTTAATTTGTAAAATAAGATTTCTTTTCTATTATGAGAAAGAAATGGATGCGATCGTTAATTATTTAAAATATTATATTTTAAATATGTAAGTATTTGAAATGATTTTTCTTTCATGTAACTGCGTATTTCAAAATGTTATCAAATATAATTCCTTCCCACTTTAAAGATTGAAATGTATAGACTAATTATATATTTGAGAATTAAATGTGAACATTATTAACTCTCAAAAGGAAAACTTTAATAATTCAACAAATTAAATTCTACTTAAATATAAACTGATAGTATTAAATCTACTAATAAGCCATACTAGCAGCTTAATGTAAATTTTAAAATGCATTCATCTGACTTTTAATAAATGTGCTAAAATATCTATTTTACTAGCATATTTCGTAAAAATAGTCTTTGAAATGTGTTTTATTCTCCATTAACATGGCTCTAAATTAATTATTTAAAGTTCTGGTAACGATTATAAATATTTTTTTTTTTTTTTTTTTTTTTAAGTAACCTATTTTACTTCTTACAAAATTTTCAGAAATATAGAATATTTTCAAAAATAACTATTTTTAATTATTATTTTAAGATTAACATTAAAGAAAAAACTGAAAAATTATAAATACACATTCATTATATATTTAACTGATAACAAAAAATAAGACAAATGAATTTACCAAGAATAAACTAATAGTTGAACAACTTATTATTTAAAAAACTTTTGTTTTCTATTTGAAAGTATCATAAATCTACGTCATGGCAGTTACTCTAATTCTGGATTTTATTTTTATTTTTATTTTTTTAATATTTGTTTATAAAATTGGCATTTTTTCCATGACGAGTTATATAAGAAAAAAAAAAGAGACGATTTAAATAAAAGGATTATATTCGTTTTCCTATTTTAATGACTAAAATGCATTTTTGACTAATGATAATTTTTTTTGTGTGTTTTAAGTATACCCTGTGAAATTGAAAAATATTAAAACTTTTAATATTTTGATTATTTTTTTTCTTTTTCAGATATATTTTTACCTGTTTTGATATTTTATAATAATTACTTAAATTCCAATATAAAATTATAAAATTACTATTAGAGTTTAATTTTTTCCCTTGCTATCTGGATATATATATACCGGGTGATCCAAAAGTCAGGACAAACTTTAAAAATGAATAATTCGAAAACGAATCAAGATACAAAGATACGGTTTTCACCAAACGGATGAAAAAGAAACCGGATTTTGTGTGGCAACGAAAAAAAAAAATATTTCTGTTGGCGACCAACAGATGGAGCTATAGTGTTTTATTTCACCAAAAGATGATTTACAAATGAAAAAAGTGTTGATAACTTACAAGTCAGCTTAATTACAGTTAATTAGTACTACTACAATAACTGCTCAATGTGCTGCCCACCATTCAGAGGTACAGCTGTGAGACACCGTTCACAGGATTTAGTAGCATTTCTTCCGTTATGGCAGACACATTTTGGAGGATGTTATCTTTCAGTGATGCTAGTGATTCCGGTTAGTCGCGGTACACTTTTGACTTCAAGAATCCTCACAGCCAAAAGTCACAGGGTGTCAGATAGAGAGAACTTGGAGGCCATGCGTGATTAAAGTAGCGACTGAGAATGCAATATTTCGATGCATGTAAGCTTCGACAACCATTACCTGCCTCAGTTGCTCCTTTTAATATCGTTTGTTGCCTTGCATAATCCCACATCAAAAATCCGACAGTGCCATCTGTTGGTCGCCAACAGAACTATTTTTTTTTCGTTGCCACAAAAAACCCAGCTTCTTTTCCATCCGTTTGGTGCAAACCGTATCTTTGTATCTTGTTTCTTCTTCGAATTATTCATTTTAAAAGTTTGTCCTGACTTTTGGATCACCCGGTATATATATATATATATATATATATATATATATATATATGTATAAAGGAACATACAGTTGGTAGCAAAAGTATCCGAACACTAGCAAAAATTCCTATTAAAAAAATAGAGTTAATTCTGTTTTGTTAAATAAATCCTTGTCGAACCATGTTTTTAGTCAGTCTAAGAACATGATTCGACAAGGATTTATTTAACAAAATAGTATTAACTCTTCTTTTTTCACATAGGAAACTTTGCGAGTGTTCGGATGCTTTTGATACCGACTGTACAATTAACACAATTAAATATTCATTTCAATGCTCTGTCATTTACGAAATTGTAAGGATAAATATACGTGTGCCAATTTTAAAATATTTCCAAACCTTAAGTAAATCGAATTCTAAAAGATTTTATAATCATTTTTAATAACCATTAATCAATTGCTATAATTTCATTTACATGAAATAAATTCGTTTTTACATCCATTACCCGAATACAGTAGGTAATGGACTTATTGTATTTGGTCTGAAAATTCAATATCAAGTTTTCACCTGATTTACATGTTTTAAGGTCTCCTGAGTCCAAGGAATTAGTTTTTGACAATTGGGCAGCGTGTGTGAGTGTATATGTGCATGCAAACGTGTGAGGAATTTTATGACTACCATGTTTGCGAAACTAATAAAGTTAAAACAACGGAATTTCAGAATTGAGACAGGTCTGGTGTATAGATGTCGTTTCCAACTTTTGAGGAAAATTGGAAAACTGAAAGTGGGACATCGAGAACCAGAAGGGAGACCGTAAATCTATACCTCAAAACGGTTCAAATGATTTTCTTCAAATTTGCTATATAAACACTCTAATATCAACACTCTATAATATGTCCTTTCGTATAAGATAGTTGGTTCGTTCAGAAAAATCGATAGGCGACCTGTATAAATACCTCAGTTTCAGGTTTCGCAAGTATATATTTTTAAAAATTATTGTATAGTTTTTTTTTTTCAAACTTGCCATATTAACTCATTTTAGGCATCCTTTTGTATGCAATTGTTGTTTTCCAATCAACAATTGAATATACTAAGTTTGATAAAAGTCGGTATCGCAAAAACGGCTCTAACGATGTTCTGGAAAATTGTTACATAAACCCATTTTAGCTATCCTTTATCACGTATTATGTGGTTATTACTGGAACATTAACAGTAATTCTGATTAAGTAGGTTAGTTTTAGATCTCGAAAATTGGTGTTTTAAAAAATAGATCAATCGATTTTTTTCTTATTTATAAACTATCTATTTAAATTTGTTTTATATGTCTTTACACGTGTATCAGTTTCCTGTCAAAGGAAAAATTTTAAGTGTATACTTTGTGAGGTCAATTGTACCTTCTGACCACATTATCTCTAAAAAGTGAATATAATCCGTGAAATGATGGTAATGGAAGGGTAATGGAAGTCGTGTGGTTGTTTCACACCAGATTTTTTGTAAAAATAATCTTAATTATAATGCTTAATCATGTTAAGCATAAGATGATTTTTATTAATTGTCTCATAAAGCTGTACGTTACATCTATAGATGGTATTTGAAAAATTCTGACTTCTGTTTTTAATTTTTGATTATTCCTATTTAATTTATAATAAAACTGAGGGTAAATGTAAATTAATCCCAAAAAAGATGAGGGCCTTCTTCATGGGAGCTCCCTCATGTACCGAATGGAATAGGAGAAGTTTCTGACAAAACGTTGGCTATTTAGCCAAAAAACAAGTTTCTAGCCACAGACATCTCAAAGATGAAAGCAAGACCATATAGCAAAGAAATTGAAATTAATACAAGCCATTGAAAAGCAAATAAATTCATAAATAAAATACAAAAATAAATACATCAATATAAAAATACAAAAATATAAGTAAATACAAGGGCAAACTTTAAAACCAAGTAGACTTATTGGAAAAAAAATTGCCTGGTTGGGCCATTCTTTTTCTTATAACTGAGGGGGACTCAATTAACTTTTGTAAGAGCAATTATCAGAATATGCTTTTGTAAGTAGCATTTTATAAAACAACTTTACAAAAAATGGCAAAATTATTTTCGGATTTATTAACAGTGGTAATAATAAATTCTTTTTTAAATTTTTAATATTTCCTTTTAGGTATATATTGTAATCTTCATGAATTTTCTTTACAAAGTAACTCCTTTATAATATTAAATATTTTTCAAAATATGCCAAAATTTTCTTTTTCCACAATTTAAATTCCTCAATTTAAAATCTTCAACTGTATTTCTATGAAAGCTTTATAATAAAACTATCTAAATGTTTTTTAATAAAATCTATATTTTTTTTACTGATATAATTAAAATTTAACCTAAAATTTGCACCTAAATTCATAAGAATTTTTAACTTAGTATTTTCAGTTATATCTAGATTAACTGTAATGATCAGACTTGTAGTCGATTACAGAATCCTTAAAAGATTACAATTACGATTATTTTTAATCTTCAAATGCCGATTACGAATACGTTTAGATTACGATTACAGTTTTGATTACATTTTGATTAGACTCTAGAATACGATTACATTCAGATTACGATTACAGTTTTGATTACGTTTTGATTATACTCTAGAATACGATTACATTTAGATTACGATTACAGTTTTGATTACGTTTTGATTATACTCTAGAATACGATTACATGAAAAATCGATTACAATTAAACTTCAATTATACAGATTTCTCAATCTCGATGTGAGGAATATCACTTGTATATAATCTTTCTTAGATATTTCTTCACATATATCCTTAAATATATCTTGTATATATCCTCTCCTTATATTCTCTATATATTCTTTATTTTGATTGCTTTCAGATTAAGCTTTTAATATCACAGCAAGCAAATTAAAAGTATCATATTAAGTAATTTATCGTCTAAAGCGAGAGAAATTTTATATTTATACAAAACTCTATATTGTGACCATCAAAGAAATGTAATCATTAAAATATTGAAAGAAGTTTTAAGTATGAGTCAGAAATTAAAATACTATCTCAAATATCTGTCACAAATTTCATTTCTTTATAATAACTTAGTAGACCAAAATTTATTTTCAAATCGACCGCTAGTTCCGAAGCATGAAATTCGTTTTATATTACTTTTGCATTTTCAGTACAAAAGAAAGATAATATATGTATATATATATATATATATATATTATTTAGTAAAACATAAAAAGGAAAGAAGTAGAAGCTACGTAAATTTGGAGAACCCCTTAAATTATTTCATATGTAAGTATGTACACTCATTGAATTATATTGGTAGCAATGTGTAAAGGTATAAGTAAGAAGTCTAAATGAAAATGCAATCAATTTAATTAAAAAAGAAGTTTCAAGCATTCGCATTTAATTTAAATAAAACCGTCAGTTAAAAATGCATTTTTTTTTTTTTTTTTTTTTTTTTTTTTTTTTTTTTTTACAAAGGCGAAATATCATATTGATATAAATTTAAAAATTGCAAATTAGATATACAATTCTGTTGCCTATAATAAATAATGAGTTTAGTTATCTTTATACCTTCATAGATTATGATGACACCTGTATTAATTAAATGATTTTATTAAATGGTCTAGATAATATATTTATGTTTCGCAAATGAATATTAATAAACAAATATTTCTCGTCTGTAAAATTTAGCACTACTACCCCCCCCCTCCCAATAAATAAATAAAATCAATTAATAATCCAAAAAGTTTTATTTTTTCTTACTTCTGAACATTGAACTTCATACATATACAAATATAATGTAGGAGAGATTTAAAATTCTTTTAGACATTTTTATTTAATTTAATCAAAATTAAATTTTTTAGTAGTTTCCCGCTTTTAGTAGAGTGCGGGAACTCGTATAGAATTTTCCAGCGACACTGAATAACTTCTTTACGGGTGCTGAAGATGCACAGATAGAGAGATATTTTGAACTAATTTTTGCAATTTTTGAATATCTTTTGTCATTTTCCTTCCAAAACTTTAGAGGGCAAATATCTTCTCCTTTCAATGGCTCTTTTAAGTACTCCGTTATTTCCGATTTTGCTATCTAATTCTTGGCAAGTTTACTTGATCTTTCCCCGTCCAAAAACGCAAACAGTTTGGTCTTTTTTATTTATTTTTTCTTTTCTTTTAGGTTCAGTTGCGGCTTTTTCTTTTAGTTCTGTTATTTCTTCGACAAGAAAGTGATTCTTCATTTCTTTAATTATTATTTCACACACTTGCTCATTCGTCAAGTCCAGGCAACTATTCTTGAATCGTGGATCCAAAATTGTTGATATAATAAATGGTGTACTTTCCACATATTTTTTCATCCTTTTTTCTAAGGAAAATTTCAAAGCTTGGATGAGAAATCATTCCTATAGATTTTAAATTATTTTACAACAATAAAATACAATAAATACAAATATATTAAAACTATTTTATTAGGCCCCATAAATAACGGTAATCATTACATAAATTTGTTTGAAAAGAGAAATACACCTATTTCGCAATATTTTGGCAATCAGAATGTTTTACTTAAATTTACTAGAGCATACGCAAATAGATAAATGAACGGAGAGACAGAAGAGGAAAAGACAATCAAAAATTAAATTAAAAATATTTCAAGAAATTTAAATTAAAATTTCGCAAGTTCAAAAAATTATGAAATCATTAAAGCATATCTAAACTTTAAACTTGCTTTTTAGTGGACAACTTAAGTTTTAAGACGGGTGAGTAACAATCATATTTCAGAGATTTCTTTTACTTTTTAATGGCAAAGCATCTTATTAAGTGGATTGTTAACATGTTTAATTTTGTGATTAAGCAATACTCTTTATTCTCATAAAAATATTTTCGATTTGTTTGTTAACTTTCATTTTTATTTTATTTCTAAATTTTAATAAAGCGTTCTACTAAATTTTTTTTTTGTAAATAAAACCCCTTTAAAAGGTTTATATATAAAAAAAAAAAAAAAATACACCAATAAGTTCATATAAATTTGTAGATATAGAAAATGAAACAATCATTCTAAACATTAATCACTCTATAACGTTGCTAAGAATTATTAAAAATGATAAAGGCTAACGAAAATGCAATTCCAGCAATTTTCAATTATAACCGTTATTGAAAGTGAAATTTTTGTGTTACTCTCTAAATCTTATTACTAATGACATTATGTTCTGCAGGAAGCATTTTCTTACTCATATGTATTGTTAATGTCGACTGCATTATGGTTTGTGCGAAATAAAAGTTAAAATATGATCTATAGAAATACCTTTGATAGGTCGCAATGCTTTGAAATTCTTTCAAATTTCCCTGTAGACAAACCAGTGGTAATATTTACCATATTTTTATAAGGGAACAATTCCATAGTGAATTTGAAGGACATAACATATATTAGTTTCAAAAAATTCCATAAATATTTAAGGAAATTAGAGCGCGCGCGAAGAGACGAACCGAAGTCTTAAGCATAATGATAAAGAATTTTTCGTTGTGTCCCTGTAAAACCCCACAAATGCTAGATTCACCAAAATGCTTATATATAGTGCAACAGTGATTTATAATATTCATATACATTTGAGCTCAATTGAATAAAGCGTTAGATGCTATCGCACTTTTAAGAATTTGGTCCCATAGGCCATAATGATAAAGAATTTTTCTTTGTGTCCCTGTAAAAAAACTGTAAGTGCTAAATTAACCAAAATCTATACAATTGATGCAACTGTGACCTATAACATCTGTTCAAATTTTTTACTCAGATTAATAAGGCGTTTATACGCTATCACACTTTTAAAAATTTGGCCCTATAGGCATATAGATAAAGAACTTTTCTTTGTGCCCCTGCAAAAAAAACTGTAAGTGCTAAATTCACCAAAATTTTTACAGTTCGTACAACTGTTACCTTTAACAAGTATACAATTTTTTTCCTCAGAGTAATAAAGCGTTTAGACGCTATCGCACTTTTAAAAATTTGGTCCCATAGGCCATAATGATAAAGAATTTTTCCTCGTGTCCCTGTAAAAAAAACTATGAGTGCTAGATTCACCAAAATCTATAGTGTTCGTATTATGGTGACTTACAATATACGTACTAACTTTCAGCTTATTCGAACAAAGCGTTTAGACGCTAACGTGTTCACTCACAAACATACATGCACACATACATACAGTCGCTAACAAAAGTGTCCGAACACTAGCAAAAATTCCTATGTAAAAAAAGTACACTTCATACGGTTTTGTTAAATAAATCCTTATCGAATCATGTTCTTACATTGACTAAGAACAGGATTCGACAAGGATTTATTTAACAAAACCGTATGAAAGGTTTTTTTTTTACATAGGAATTTTTGCTAGTGTTCGGACACTTTTGTTACCGACTGTACATTATCGTAAAAATAGTGGAAACATATAGAAACATCAAAATCTCAAATTCGGATTTTTGAAATGATTACAATACTTTCCTCACTATAGTGTTCGGAAAGTAAAAAATAAAAATACTAAACACACACTATTTTTTTGGTCTATAGCATTTTTATATTACAATACCTTATAGGAAAACAAGATTTTCCGAAATGAAAGGTGGCCCGAAATGATGCTGAGCTTCCCTTAGCTTCAAAGCTTAATCGGGCCCTGAAAACATGACCTCTGAAATCTTCCAGGGTGATTAGGTAAGTTCAAAAATTAGCTTGTGAAGCTAGAAATTTTTGAGAAAAGGGATAACAAAAAATATAAATAGAGTAAAAATGGCAGCAAAGAAAAGAAAAATATAGTGCAATCTTATTTTAGAGAGAGCTTACGTTTACATTGCTTCACGATACAGAATATTCTCTAGAAAAATATAATGAGATTACGATTAGATTACGATTATAATTTAAATATTTTTTTTTATTACGATTAGATTACGATTACAATTTAAATATTGTATTTCGTTACGATTAGATTACGATTACAATTTAAATATTTTTTTTATTACGATTAGATTACGATTATAATTTAAATATTTTATTTTGATTAAGATTAATCAGCGATTACGTTGCTTTTGTAATCGATTACAATCGATTACGATTACGCGATTATGATTATTACAAGTCTGGTAATGATATGTTCATGATATGAATCCTTAAATTCTTTATAAAAATCTTGATTGCAGCAACAATCTTTATCTTCAATAATATCAGTGTTTTTAGTATATTTATTATAACCGCAAATTAACTTTTTCAAATTTGTATTATAAATGTAAGCAATTATTATAAATTCAAGAATTTTTCAGTGGAAAAAAAATCACTACAATTTCTTGCAATCTTTTAATTTTAATATATACAAATATATTATACTTATAATCCAAGTTCAAATTTTCAATAGAAATTTCATTTGATAAATTTCTTTCCATTAAATTTGAAACTTTAGTTTTATATTTAAAGAGATCAATAACGAAATCTCTAAAAAGGGAAATTTTGAATGTATAATCGGCCCTAACAGCAGAAGCGGGTTCTCTCATTTGATGTTTTTTTTCTTTTTTTCTTTTTTTTTTCAATATATCTACTTGCTTTTTAAGTTTGTTAATTTACTTATATTTTTGTATTTTTATATTGATGTATTTATTTTTGTACTTTATTTATGAATTTATTTGCTTCGTTTGCTATATGGTCTTGCTTTCATCTTTGATAAGTTGTGGATTAGAAACGTGTTTTTTTAGCAAAATAGCCCACATTTTAACAAAACCCTCTCATAATTCAATCCTTACATGAAGGGCTTCCCGGAAGAATACCCTCATGTGTTTTGGCATTAATTTGCATTTATACTAAGTTTTCTTATTTATTTATTTATTATGGTTTTATATTTTCTTTTGCTGCATTTACGCATTTTACTGTATGAAGAAGTTTTTCAAGTTTAAACAACAAACAGTCACTTATCATTACATATATATTAAATGAAATATGATAAGTTTAAATTAACTATTAATTACGATGGCAGTAATAACAATAATAATAATAATATATTTGTATTTAGAATATAGTTAATACATTTAGTATAAGCGAAAATTTGGCTATAAACTTAAGGCATAAAATGGAAAAAAAAAAAAAAAAAGGATTAGCCTTGACATGGCAGAAAAAATGAAGTATATGAAATTCATATATATTATAACGCTGGTGGAAACATATTTATCTAGGTATATAACAAAGCTAATAAATTTCCAAGATACATATATGTACATTTGTAATTTACTATGCATTTTGTCTGATTTTAAGTACCCCTGTAGACAAGATTGTGATGCTCGGCCATAAGGGAGAATTGATCCACCTATTAAATGTGAAAAATTCTCAGGTTTTTCTTTTATTCTCTAGTTTTCAGCATAAGACTAATGTTAGACTATAGATGCATATCTATATCTCAATTTGATTTTCAATAGCGCTTAAGAAATGAAATACTCACTTTTTGACATAAAAAGTAAGTGTCTTTAATTATATTTGCCAGATTTTCTATAAGTATTATTTATTATATAAATATCATCAGTTATAATGGAAATTGAATAATGCATATCTAAAACCTTATTAAATGTTTTATTAAATTACTAGCAAAGTTATTTTTTCCTTCTTCTTCTTATTTTTTTTAAATGCTTTATGTAGTATATTCTATATCAGATTCAAAAGGGATACGGAAGGCTTGGTGAATTATGTTGTATAAAAGGAAAATGATAGGAAAATGATTCGTATGGTCAAGCATATGGATGGTAGTTTATTAAGACTTTATTAAATGCTTTGTAAGTAATTGATATCTGTTTGTAAGATTCTCAAATTGATTTTTTTTTTCAAAAAAAAAAAAAAAAAAAAAAAAAAAAAAAAAAAACATAGCCGTGAATAGTTAATCTTAAACAGAACCCGGGGAATCTGTAATTGTGACTAATAAAAACACAATTACTTGAAAATAGAACATTAATTACAATTACTGAAAAAAATAAAAACGGAGAGGATTTCACAAGATGATTTTACATGAAAAGTAAAACTATTATTTAGTCGTTACAATGAATCAAAATTCCTATCCTCAGATGAATTAAATTTACATTCTGAAGGGAGAGAAAAATAATTTTGTAATAGCTAAATTTTGAAGTAAAATATTTGTTCGTCACTATACCAGAAAGGTCATGAAAAAACATTTTGATGATTTAAAGAAATCTGTTTCTGCGAAGAACTGATTCGGAATCATACTAATCACATATCAAAGAAAACTGTTATTTCTTCGGCCCGTATAGTAGAAATTTTACCGATTTTCTGAAATCTTCAGTTGTGGTGAAAAATCTTGTGCTTCCTCATAATATCTCCATTGCTGAAATGAGATTGATAAATTAAATGCTAGGACTAATTTCAAACTTAACAGAAACAATTTAATTAAAGCTCTTAAATAAGGGAAGATATGGGACTACTTTTCTAGACATGTAATGAAATAACAATGACCTCTCACTTCACTTTAATAGAAAACAACAAACAGCTACAGATTTGAATACATTTGCGTCGGTATAACTGGCATCAGACTTAACTGTAGTCCTTAATATTACTTTTAAGTTAAACCAAGTATATCTCCAACTATAACTCACCAATTTGCTACCCCCGGACCGGACTGGACTGAGCTGACGGAACTTACAAAACATGACATATCAAAACCGAAAACAGATTAAAATTTTAACATCTCTTTTATACACAGGAGAATTAATTTGCATTTATACGCGATTCTTTTCAACAGACTTAATCATAACTAATTAATTGCTAAAGTCCGCGATGTGCAAAGTTTCCCTTTTAATTCGTAACTACTGACTTTCCTTCGTAGAATACTTTGTAAAGACTTCTAACCCAAATCATCTACATCGCAAATCATCTACATCTTTGCGATTTTTTTGAAAAAAAATCCTTGAAGCCTCACAGAATCATATGGAAAAACTGATGTGTCAATTCCTGGAATTCGTGTTCCATATGTTGCCACATTAGATATATTTTGATCCAAATTAATGTCTTAAAAATGTAAAAGAGAATTTTTCTACTTATATTAAGCAAGGTAATATGCAGTTGTAATTTTGATGCGAGAAATCTCTGCTAACAATATGATGTTTAAACAAACAATCTAATTCTAAGTGTTAGTTGTACTCCATATTTTGTAAAAATTTTGTTCAAAACTTTCCAGTTTACACTGCATTTTGTATAAATTGTATATACATCAACAGATGCACTAAAATCTATGAACTGAATTTTATTTTTTTCCTTTTATAGTTATTATGATATATAAGAATGCCCAATAATAATTATTATTTTTTTAAGCAACTGTTTAATCTGTGATTTTGTTAATTATTGATTATTAATTTATTATTTATTAAGTAATTGATAAAATAAATAAAATTTTAAATAATTAAATATCCTTATAACACTGATACACACTTAAAAATTTTCCTTTCTGGAGTGTATTTAAATTTAATATATCTATGTTTATCAAAATTAATTTTTGTTAAATGTAGGTTAAAGGGAATTTTATGGAAAATAAATTTCGTAATATATTTCAGGCGTGTATAAAGTAAAATTAAGAAATAATATTTACGTTGATAGTTTTCATAAGTTACAAGATTAAGTATATTTTTCATTTGAATCTAGCTCTAGAATAATTAACGAAAATCTTGTAATTTGTAGTTTTCGCAAAAGGTTTCTAACAAGAAATCGATACAATTTACTAAATAACTAATTGTCAACATAGTTTACATTGAATAATCAACTGGCTAGAATTAACTTGGAAAGTCAACAGAACATATAAATGACGAACTGTGAAATTAATTGTCCGTGTTCAGCGGTATATCCAGTATTAGACTGCTGCATGTTGTTTTGTTAGTTATAATTGTTGCTAGTTATAATAATACTTTTGAAAAATATCACACTTTAAAAAGGAAATTTCAAAGTATTTTCTACGTTATTTTTCGTTATTTGTATTATTTAATGGAACAGTGCTTTTTAAACAGTATTATGTAAAATGTTCTATTACATACTAATATATAGCGAGAGGAATAATAATTAATTTTTGCAATGATCAAACACGATTAAGGAAAACGCAAATTAATGAACAAAGAATCATATATTGAAATGAAGCTTTATACACACACACACACACATATATATATATCGGGTTTTAATTCTTTATAAAATTTATTTACTGTGGAGACATGTTCTTCTATTACAGCTTTGATTTTCCAAATGTTTGTAAAATGAAATGTATACTGAAATAATTTAACGTTATTCAGACTATTAATATCGTAAATAAAGTAAATTGGATTTCAAATGCAATATCCTAAAAGTATCTTATTTTAATACTATCAAATATTACATAGTATAAATTAAATAAGTATTTAGAGTACAGTTATTACATTTGTTTCATTAAATATTACACTTTCATTTGTGCATATAATATCAGTTTTCTATTCTGCGACAAAATATTTTTTACATCATTAAGTCATACTCTTCAGTCTGTTTTGCGTTCTAAAAATTTAGTAAGATAAAATAAAATTATAAAATTTAGAAACAGGAAAAAATATGTTTTGTTTCAGATAATTACAATACACAACTTTCCATTACCTGTGCGAGATATCGAAATCCTCCAGTTTCCACTGATTGCGCGACATTATCGGCCAAGCATAATATAAGACTCACTTTAGATGAATGACGTTAACAAGCGTCTATACTCTTATTATCACCGAATATAAATTATTTTCACTGAAGGGATTATAAATTAATGTCATTGGTAGATGCAAAATATCAAACTTGGCCGCATCAAAGTCAATTTACATGAATAACAATTTCATAGCTATCAGGAAACTATAATAGTTTACTTTATTTAATCTGTGAAAACTGATACAGAAATACTTAAAAATTTTCCATTTTGGTCTAGAATTAAAGAAAAAAAGATCCTTTTTTTTTTTTTTTTTTTTTTTTTTTTTTCCGTAAACTGGATTTAAAAAAGCGATTTAAATCGTCAAATAACAAAATTTATGACTTTGAATGCTGCGGTTGCCCGAAAATTTTACTCAAAAATTTTTAACGCTTTTTTCTCAAGATTATTTTTTACAAGATGGCTGAAATGATATCGTAAGTTTTATTTAACTAATTTGCTTTAATTTTTGTACCAACTTTCAATAATAACTTTCTATCCCACCTACCATTTTTGTATAAACAATTTTATTTACTATTAAAATAAATAAATAAAAGTTATAAAAATGTCTTTACCTACCCCGCCTCTTTTTTTTTTTTCAGACATCAGCGATTTTTCTTTTCTTTTTTCTGATTTCTTTTCTGTAGGTGTTTTATCGAAATTTTTACTAATTAATTTTTTTTTTTTTTTTTTTAAATAATTTTTATGTCGGTCTGCAATCGTGTCAACCAGATGGATACATCCCTTTCTATCTTTACTAGCTTATAATTTTTTTACTTTTGATTTTTCTTTTTCGGAAATTTTTTGTATGCTTTAAAATGTCAATAAATATTTTATTAAAAAACAAATAGTAATTTTTTAAAATAGATTTCAACAAAATGCTACAAATGTATTCAAACCTATGGACCAGAATACATGCTTGTGACTTTCTGGAAGTCAAAGATTGCAACAGTTGGCAGCTGTATGTATGTATATATATATATACATACATACATACAGTATATATATATATATATATATATATATATATGTATATACATACATACATGTATATATATATAGTGTATTTAGCATGTATAGTGTATTAGCATATACAGTGTATTTAGCATTTAAGCGTGACTTCGTTCACGCAAAATTTTAACAAATATAAACTTAATAGCATTTTCATATATAATAACAAAAGCTATAAATAACATGTCTGTAAATAAGTAAAAAATACTTTGTGTAAATGCCATAAATTAATAAAGTATGCGCAGCAGATATTTCAGATAAAAATAATAGCACTGCGCTTTACCAGAAGTTAAAATGAGGCACGCACGGTGTCTTTTGAAAGTGTGCTGTAATGTTTTAATTCTGAAATTTTTTGTGAGATTTTTAAAATTTTACAGTGTTTACATACTTAAGTGTTTACAGCGTTTACATTTTACTTAAGACCAATCATTACGTTTAAAACCAGTCATCCTCTCACTTTTTAGTACAACCTATTTTTATTTGAAACTTTAGCAAAATACTAATGGAAAAATATAATTTATTACATTCACCTTTTAGTTATTTTGACTGAGTGTATAATTTGATTTGAAAATCATACAAAACAATTCTTGTATCTAATATCTTGACTATTAAAATTAAAGATAAAAACAGATACTTTTTACTGGTAATATTAAAGAAAAAACCAACCAAACAGCAAAAGAAAAAAAAGTTTAAACGGTCACAAATTAAAAAAGAAAAAAAAAAAGAATGTTTTATGGGTTGTAAACTTCCTCCGTCAGTTCTAGTGAAATTTCTCTTTTAAATAAAACTTAAAATGTGATAAATAAAAAAAAAGGGGACAGGAGAATGAAATTCAAAACCGCAGAATTTGGCAAGGAATTTTGGTTCAAGAGAAGGCCAATTGGCCTATCCATTATATTATAAGGGAATATAATCTAGCTATTATAGCTTTTATGTTTCTCTATTATATTATATTACGATCCATGTAGTTCATATATTATATTTTTTTATGCAAACAAATTACAGTAAATCGATTCATATATTTTCCGTTATTTAAAATAACGTATTTTAACTTTAAATAACGAAACATCATTTAAAAAACAATTAATTTTTATGCAGGGTTTTTCTTTTAAGATAACCGCAATGATCATTCCATATATTTTACCTTTTCGTTCGTTCTTATGCTAAGAAAATTTTGAATGTTTCTTGATTTATTTTACACAGTTATATACCATATATATATTGAAGGGATATTTATATATTTAAACTTGAAAAATTCTTCACACACCATAAAATTAAAGAAAGCACTGCTGGTTTCGAAGGGTCATAGTCTTTCTACGTCAGGTGCAAAAACACCTGTTATCGCTTTGGAGGAAAAAGCATGACCGAAAGCAGGGCAAAATCTAAAGGGAGAGGAGCAATGTCACCAACCAATAGAAAACTTCCTAAAAAAAAATCAGAGCGGAACACAACGAATAAACATGAAAACAAAACAAAACAAGACAAAATTATATATATGCATATAGTCCGTTTTTTTACACATTGCTTCATCAATTGGTACTGAATTTTTTTTTTTTTTTTTAATAGTTAAAGGATTTAATTTCTGCAAATAATTTTGGAAATTTTTGAATACGTTTCATATAAATAATTAAATAAATAAGACAGTTATTTATTATCTGGAATAAAATGCATCGCAATTCCGACAAATACTATAAGTGTAATGCAGTGAATAAAATTAAAAAAAAAAAAAAAAACTATTCTAAAGAATCTGTGTGTTATTTAACAACAATAATAAAATTAAAATCATTTAATATTATTTATGAAACATATCAAATGTAAAATTCAAACTTCTGTTTAAGAAAATTGTCATGAGATTATTATACACTTCAGGAATGGTACGTAGCTTTTATTATTTTAACGAATCTTTTCCTATTTATTTACATCGAAAAGCTGTCATTGTACATTTTTTATAGGCTTAACTTTATTTTCAAGATGGAATTTAGTTTTTCGACACACATTTTCAGTTTAAAAATAATACTCAACTAAAGGTTCTTTCTGACTTCTTTCACTTAAAGGCTGTTAAAAAAAAAAAAAAAAAAAAGGAAATGTTTCTTAATAAATGAACGTATAAATTTTCTTAAATACAATATAATATTTTTTTTCCGTTTTTCACTTGAGATAATTCAAAAATTCTTTTACTGATGCATCATAATTTTTTGATTTGTGCTCATGAAAATATATTTGTTAATATTTTTTATACATTTTTTAATAAGGTAAAAAAACATGTATTAAAACACCTTTGTTTAAAAATTGATTAAAATAATTATTTGTTAATTTTGAAAGTACTCGTAGCACTATTTCGAAGATGTCAAACACTGTGAGGTTTTAAAAATGATTTACTCAATTTGAATTATATTATCAGTTCAAGCAAAAGTAATACTTGATATTTAATAATATTGCTATGATAATTCAGTGGGGTTACGATGTCTAGATTTCAGCGAAGTTTTCGTATACGATTGAGTTCGAAGACATTTGTAACGAAATGTGATTTAATGTGTTTTAGCAGACATTTAGAGTGAAACTCCAGTAATGGTCTATTTAAGCAGCGAAATTTGATGATGCGGGAGTGTAATCTCAGTGATTTCGGTTGAGTTTCAGTTTCGTTACCTTTGATAAATTCCTGTGTACTTTAGCTCCAGAGAGTGTTTGCATATCCTTCTTGTTGGTGGTCTGTCATATAAACTTATGAGCAAGTTCTTCAAGGAAAGAAATATATTATTTGTATTATTGAATTTCACTTCTTGTCAACGCTTTTAGTGCATAAACACGTTTCGCACCTAGTGATATGTATTATAACTCAACATTTACTATCTCTGAATTGCTCTCCATACTTTATTGAAATTTGAATAAATATGTTATTATTCTTTTCTCGTTTTTCTTGTTATACTAAGAACATATTTACTGATATTAAATGTCTAATCAATCGATTTGATTTAAGAGAACATTACAGCAGCGCCCAATATATTTTGATGTCTCTACCCCATCAGAAGTTTACTTTATCAATCTAAGTAATATAAACGAATTATTTAAGCAGCTTAACGAATATTTTTATTTAATTAAGATTAAAAATTCTGATAAATTTTGTATATTTACGCATAGTTCCAAAGGCGACGTAAATATTCGATTTGAAATTGTTGCTTCAAATACATTGGAGTACCTTTTCTGATTTAAAACGCCGTATTAAAGGCGAATTTTCGAATGTCATAGAGTTATGCAACGAATTGAATACTGGAGCAATGTTGCCTTATGGAAAACCAATTCGAATTATGTTGCGCAAATTAGATATAATTCAGCAGTCGGAACTCTAACAAGGGAGAGTCACCAACTGTTCAAAAGGTACTTATATATGTTATATATCCTCTTAAAGCTCTAACTAAACTTATAATAAAAATATCCATCGTATCGGCAAATTCGCCCCCTAGCGTCAGCTATTCTCAATTAAAGTTTGTAAATTGCAGACTATTTAGTAATGTACTTTGAAGAATTTCTATCTTTAGAATAAATCTTTACACTGATTCTCGTGCTAATTATGACGATTTATATTGTTAGTAATGTATTTTAATGTGTGTTTAAAAATTATTTTGTAACACCATTAAATTTATAAATCCAATACTTTATATATGTAGCCGTAAAATATTTACAATCAGAATGATTTTCCTGTACATCGATATAATCGATATTTTGGATATTGACTTTGCATGGGGGAACAAAAGAAGAAATTTAATGCACTAACATAGTAATGGAGGAGGGAAATAAACGGAAAAATAAATTCCTACTTATATTATATTATTACCTACAATATAATACTTTAATGAAAATGAATGTATAAAGTAATATTTTTCTTCGTTTCTATAAAAATTACAATAGCTTCTAATTTTTTTTTTTTTTTTTTGTAACTTCCCCCCCCCTTTTTAATACAGTTTAGCATGTATAAATTTATTGTTTACACATAGTAATTATTTACCAGTAAAATACTTTACATGTAATAATAATACATATACATGTAATAACATGTACATTTATATATTTATTTTTCAATGGCGCGGTATTTGCAAAATGAGCATTGACTGTGCGGTCGCTGAATTCACAACCATTTGTGAAGGAGTACCCAATGGGCAGCCATCGTTACCACTTACAGGGTTAACAAATGCATGCTTTGTCTAGGATTCGAACCCAGCCCTACAGTGAGGGAGTTAGGGACCCTAACCATAACAGTATACGGGCGACCTTTACTAATAATGTATACAATGGTTTTTAGAATGAGATTCTTTTACAAAACTTATTATAATTATATAAACTATACGAAGTACTTTGTTAAAGAATCTATAATTTAAAAACTCTAATTGAGAATAACTCACGCTAGGGGGCGCATTTGCCAATAAGGTGGATATATTTGTTATCAGCTCAGTAAGTCCCTTCAGATGATACATAATATGTATAAATACCTTTCGAACAGTTGGTGACCCTCCCTTGTAAGTGTACTCTGGAAATTATTTCTCCGTTATTTATTAATTCAATTCAAGATTATTTAGACATGCAGCCAGTACATTATTATAACGTACTTTTTCAAATACTAACGAAATATGAACATTGCCATTATTCTGCAATTTCGAGGTGTAACCAATTTACTGTTCAGCACGAAAGAACTCCTCCTCCCCCTCTCAATATCTTAATTTTACATGAAGTCGCCAATAGCAATAAAATTTCCCATTTCATAGCTATCGTAGTTATATTCAAGATTCACGCCCTAGAATTTATAATTTTCTGCATACTTAGCACAGAAATAAAAACAAATCAGTCCGACATTTTAAACTTGAAATTATATCAGTACATCTTATTACTATCGTTATTTCCAAATTCATTTGCAATAATATCTCTTTCTTAACTCCCAACAAAAAGCGACTAAAGACAAAGAAAAATATCTAAAGATTTAACTATACCATTTCGATTTCTGTATTTCAGAATCTCATTATACTTTAATGTCATCAAAATAACTAAACAGCTTACGTTCAACATTTCTGAAAAAATTAAAGTAACAAACTTGTAAGAGCATTTGTAAACAGTTCATTTTTTTCCAATTAGTCTAAACATTTCAATAATTATTTTATTAAAATACATTAACTTTGTCAATATTCCTAATTACGATTTAGGACTCAAGAAATGTACTTTGTATATTAATTAACCTGCGGTAGTATGTTAAGAATAAGTTTTTGATAGTATATTTTAACTACTATTTCAATATGTATGTTTTGTCTCCATGTACTACAAAACAAAGAGGAAGTAGAAAAAAAAGAATAAGTCTACCAATTCTTAACTTTTTTTGTGATATTTACTGTAATTTGAGTTTAAATTTGAATGCCTACAATGCTTTTACTCCGTATCAGTGAAAAATAAACTTTTGATATGTTTTACTGCAAAGAGTAGTTTTAACTACAATCATACAATTTCTAATCCTCAAAGTTAGAATAAATGTGGATGATGTTCAATTTTCCTGCCTTACCAATTCAATCTTTTTTTTATAATTTTATTTTAATTTTTTTTTTTCGTTCCCTTTCGTTTTATTTTTATGTTCGTTTATTTTTATTGTTCTTTCTTTCTTTTTTCAATCGTGAAAACTCTCATTCGACTTAAACAGTATATGCATGTTTTATTATTAATCTTTACTTTATTTTTATTGAAATAAATTTTCTGAAAGCAGTTCGATTCCTAATTCTAGTTTCTTACCCGTATTACTTAGTTATATGCAGTGACTAAATAAATAATATTGTTACGTGCGTCCTCAGAAATCATTTAAATTACAGCACAAAAATTTATTTGCGACTTATTTTGAAATTTTTATAGCACACATCGATAAACTTGTTGAGTAAAGGATATGCTGTCCGTTGTTTTTATATAGCAAATGCCAATGAGTATTTGTGCTTTTCCTTAACATTTTTTATAGAGCGTCTCTAGGGAAATGCCAGGCGGTACGATTTCCTGCTTCTGAGTTTTTGATTACATTTTGATTACTACTATTATTATTATTATTACTTGAAATTTTAACTGAGGAATCATTGGGTGAATAATCATAAACACAGCACACAGCGTTCGTTCCGCAGAGTGTTTTCTTTTCTTTCTTTATTTTATCTTTCTTTATTTTATTTTATTTATTTATTATTTTTTTTTTCCAGATGCTACCATACTTAATAGTATCTTTTAAATTCAAGTTATATTTTGTGTCGTCTTTATTTAACTAAGATTCCATTTCACTCAATTCATTTGCAAAATAATACTGTGCTACGATTTGTCAAATTTATATGTCTGTTTCTGTCAAACCTGCACACATTCAATTATTTCCGACAGTTAATCTAATTTTCCCCAAACTTCAATTTCAGAACACGTCGAAAATATTGTTAATGATCTTTGTATTACATCAAAATGTTTCTTTCCTCTCTTTTAACTGCATTAGAGAAAATAGCTTCCCCATGAGAATGTTTCGAATTATTTATTTCTAGAGGTTATTAGAAGTTTTTATTAAGAAATGAATCTTTAATCTATAAAAAAAGAAATTATATATTCTATATGATTATATTTTAAGTGAAATTGTGTTACTTTTTTTAAGAACACTGCTTATTCTGACATTTTTATTATTTTATTCCCCACCTACATATCTGTAAATAAAAATAGAAATAAATCACATGTAATCAACTGAGTTTTATTGACTTAACAAGTTTTCTCTTATACAAATTTCCATTTATTAACGACAACCTATCGTCAAGATCTTTTAAAACAACAGTTAAAATACCGCTTATTTAATTACCGATATATTTATAATTTTTTATAATATTAAACTGGATATTTTTAATTAGGTGCTCTATACTATATTCTAACTATACAGTGCGTTAAGAAATTATAAGACCACAAACGTATTGGTGCATTTCTGAAGAAGAGAGCATAAAATTCAAATTTTTAGTTGTGTATTTAAAATTGATAAGAAAACGCATCATATACTAATTCCAATTTTTAAAATTAAATTAAATATTATTAAAACTTATTCACTTTTCTAAAAATTAAAGACTGTGACTGTTAAGAAATTACAACACCACCTGAGAAAATTAGCATATTATACATGACGTCAAACTCAATATAAAGCGCATGCGTCAGTATTTCGTAAAAGCATTACCTAAGAAGTTTTAGGTTTTGAATGTGTTATCTACGATTAACTTGACGATGCCTCGAGGTAAAGAATTATCGGGGTGCGAAGTGAGAAAATTTTTATTTTATAAAGGTTCTGGTAAATCTGAAAGAGATATTGCAAGGTTTATGAACCGTTCTAAAACTGCCATTCATAATGCCACAATTAGAAAAGATTATTCAAACAAAATAAAACGATCTGGTAGAAAAAATATTTTGTCAGCACGTGATAATAGACAATTTTTTCGACTGTCAACTAAAAAAGGTCTTTCAACTCGTGAAATTTCGAAACGTTTCAGCAAGAACACTTCACATGTAACAGCCTGGAAGAGTCTTAAATTAAATATTAATACGAAATGTATGAAATTGAAGAAAAAACCAAAGTTATTGAAATGCCATCGAGAAGAAAGATTAAAATGGGCTAAAAATGTGATGTCATGGAATGATGAGTGGAAACAAATTATATTTTCTGATGAAAAGAAATTTAACCTTGATGGTCCTGATGGTTACAAACACTATTGGCATGACTTGAAGAAGGAACCAAAAGAATGCTTCAGTCGACAAATGGGTGGAGAATCAGTAATGATTTGGGGAGCTTTCAGTTATGAGGGTTGTGTGATTTACAGCGGATTTCGGTTCATATGAACTCTACACAATATCAGTCTATGCTATATGATCATACGATACCGTTTGGACCTTTATTAGGTTGTGCTAGCTGGATGTTTCAACAGGACAGTGCTACTTGTCATACATCTAAATCCACAGAGGAGTGGTTAAAAAAAGAAAAAAATAATGTTTTACCATGGACAAGTCGAAGTCCAGACTTGAACTCTATGGAAAACCTATGGGGTATATTATCTCGCAAAGTTTATGCTAATAATAAACAATTTTCATCTGCCAATGAACTGGAAGTAGCCATTTTAAAAGAATGGCACATTATTTCTATAACTGAACTTAATTACCTGGTTACTTCAATAAAAAACTGAGTGTTTGAAGTCATCAGGAAAAATGGAGGACTAATATCATATTAATTTTTTTTGCAATTTTGTTTTTTGACAAGTGGTCTTATATTTTCTTAACAGCTTATTTTTCACTTATTTCAAATATATATTTTAATTAAAGATTTATTGCATTATACCAAGTTCTTGAAAACTAATTATAAAAAATATAGAACAATATGTTAATTTATGTATTTAAATTATGATTAGAATCTTTATTTTTCTTATAATTTACAAAATTAAAGTGGTCTTATAATTTCTTAACGGACTGTATTAAAATATTTCAAAGTTTTTTTGCAATCATCTGCGCATGCGCAGGCAAAAATTATCTACTAAAACTATCCATATCTCTTTGAATATTATACGTTTTTGTCTTAAAGTATTGTGAATCAATGATTAAGTTATATGTTGTCATGTTTTCTGAAAGTTTCGTGAACTTTGTATAAAAACATTTAGAATTACAAGGAAAAAACATGCGGAATTCTTTTGTATTTCTTTATAAAATATTTATATCTCTAAATATTCGTGTTATTTTTACAAAATTTACAAAAATACATAAAATTTGCAGATGAATTAACGTACTTCTAGATACTGGATAATCACATATAATTTTCATCTTATTAAAATTTTCGTTAGTCCCCTTCGTGCTTTCTTGGCAAAATCTTTACTGAAAAGGATGAGAAAACACGACCCTTATTCCCAAAATTCAAGAACAGTTTATTAAATATATTTTTTGAGAAATCCAACAAAACGTGTAAAACTGAAAGTATTTTTATTATACTGTCTAAAACCTCTATACACACACGCACACACACATACATACATAATTATTAATATATCAATATACCATACATTCCAAAACATACACGTGACTTTTACTTAATTCATAAATTTTTTTATTGACTTTTTACTTTCTCTTACCCATAAGGTAGAGAAAGTATTGTTTTTGGGTCAAATTTTCGAACGCGAGATTTTGTTTACACGTTTTGAGGTCACCTGAATACGAAAATCATGTTTTTAGCAAATGGTCTGTGTGTATGTCTGTCTGTGTGACTGTCTGTGTGTCTGTCTGTTATCAGCATATCTCAAAAACAAATTATGGCAGAAAGTTCAAACTTGGTATTCTAAATGTGTATCATATAGGGATGCTACAATAAGCTTTTCGTTAAGATCAAACGAATGGTTCGTGTACAGGGACAATCAAGATAATTCTAATACACTACGCCTATGGGGGAAATTGCAGGAAAGTAGAGTTTAACGTCTATAGACTGCACTAAACCAAATAAAACAAATATATATTTTTGTAATAGAGATAGTTAACTGGGGAAAAAAATTGTGCATGTAAGAGCCTCACCTCCCCCCCTGGAGGGGAGTAAATTTTCATGATGGGTATCTTTCAAAAGAGCTCGCCAATACCTTTAAAACGAATGGTTGAACCATCGATCTGCGATAATTTAAAACAAAGATATCGATTTTTTTCACTTTTAACGAAAAAAAAAAACTTAGAAAAAAAATCGTAATTTTTTTTTTTTTTTTTTTTTTTTTTTTAATATTGAGAATAAAATGGACTTTTTTTTGGATATTTAGTGTTACACTTTTTCTCTAATATGGAAATCGTCTGCATTATCATAAAAGATAATTTTTTCAAATAATAATTTTAATAAATTATTTTTTAAAAAGAGAATTAATTTTTAATAACCTAATTAAATTTTATATAAATCTAGGTGCATTAATGATACGGGGGGTTGAGTGGGGCGGTAGTCCCCCTCACACAGAATTAATTATCATATGAAACTCTTCCGAAGCCTAATTTGATTTGTTTAACATAGGTTTACATAACATGGTTATCTTAATCTCCAACCTATATTTATAGTATTAAATTTCAGGGTAAGAGAAAGTCGTGTGAGTGACACACCAGATTATTAAATACATTTTACTTTTCCATCGTATATGTATATTCTCGTATATGCGCCTTTTCCATATATGTATTTTTTTTTTTTTTTCTAATATGACGGAAATTTTTCCAGTATCAACCGTTATATAAATTTCATCATGTGGAAAACTGTTTTGATATTTTTTGTTAAACTCCATTGGTATCCAGAAAAAAAAAATCTCTTCACGCATACGCGCAGTGATTTCAGGGGTTTTGACATGCTTGGAGTAGAAGTTAGCAAAAACAAAAGGAACAGATTTATTTCCTCTGTGAGTAATATCGAAAGTGAAAATGAAAAGAATAATTTATATATTAAAGTTAGTTTCGTTATTTCTTTTTTATTTCTTTATATTCTTTTATTTGTTTTATGTTTTATGTATGATAATACAGATATGTGTTCTGTTGTTCTTATTCTTTACAAACAGAAAGAATAATCTTTAAAATTCGTACAATGTTTCACTCATTCAGCATATGTAATGAGAATGGAAAGAGAATTTCTTATGCTGAATGAATTCCGATTAAACCAACAAACTTAGTCATTTGAAAAAAGTTATTTTGGAGAAAATCGAACAAGTTTGGGTGAAACATTTTGTTGCTATAAAATATTGTATTTTGCATTCAAGAGTATAGAACTCAGGTCATCATTGTGGAAGGTGGGAGCGCTATCACTAAGATACGATTTCATGTTTAATGCGATTATGTAGCCGTTCTCAATCCTACCAAAACAAAATTTATTGTATCGTTTATCAATTTTTACTTCTTTTTTCCAGGAATTAATTTTATGGGAATCCAATGATCCTTTCTAAACCTTCAATATGTATTTAAAATTAGGATGGATGGATGGTTGGATTATACGTCGCACTAGTGCTGGGCGGATGAGCAATTGGCGACGGTCTGGGTCACACCCCTAGAGGTGGTCCGAAGACATGCTATCCCAATTTTGATCCTCCACGAAAGGGATGGTTCTCCCGCTTCGGTGACCCCCAGAGGTATAATTTTTGATGGGAACATAGAGGACATTGCGGCCACGACAGATTTTACCTGCACCAGCCACAATTAGTATACACAGCGGTCTTTCGCCGGCTCGAGTATCGAACCCGCAGTCTTCCAATTACGAGGCCGGCATTCTACAGCGGCCCATTTACAAATTACGAAAATTTCTTAAAATATTATACTCTGAAACAAGTAGAAATATTAGCAGCTTACAGCTGTATATTATATAACGTAATATATTTTTGAAAATGACGAAAATTTAAAATGGAATTATTTTCTAAAATCATGAAATATTAATAAAGCATTGATAGATTATCTGAAATTCAATGAAACATTTCCAGTTAACTAGTTGGGTTTTAATATTAATGGCAGCGTCATGCGATTCCGGAGTACATTAAGATAATTCATCTTTTATTCAAAAGCAATTTTATATTCAAAACAATGTTTCAGTTTAAGAGTTAATAAATGAGAAAGCTTTACAAAATTCTTCTTTTTAATTTATATTTATTAGGAAATATCTTCAGAACTATAATACAGTAATTATTTTCAAGCTGTGTTGCGACACACAGAACTTAAGAAAGATGACATCTAAATTCACTACTTGAAAGGTCTGACATATAAGTATATATATATATTTCAAAAATTTCGTCAATAAATTGTTTTTTTTTTTTTTTTTTTTTTTTTTTTTTTGCTTTCTTTTATTCCTATCTGGTTTACGATTGAATGTTTAGATTGAATCTGGTCCCTAACAGCACACTTATCTTTAGTACATCGTAAGGATGTCCTTGGAATGCCATTTTATCCAGTAGATATCCTAAGGCTGTCATTTGGCGAAAGTGTGCTGTTAGGGGTATATTAAAAGTATTTATTATCTTTTTACAGGGTTAAAAAAAAAAAAAATCTGTTATATTTCCGCTATAAATGGATAAACATTTTTGATTGTTTTAAACATTTTAAATTTTCCTTTTGCTGTGCCAAATTTATGCATCTAGTTTTACTGTAAAAAATAGCTGTTACGTTGCTGTTTGTTACAGCAAAATTTCACTGTAAAATACTGTACGGCTATAATTATTGCAATTTCTCCGTAAATATAAGTCATTGGTAACAATAATTTGTTATTTGTTATGAATATTAAAAAAAAAATATCAAATTTTAGTGTTACTTCTTCATTTTAATGATTAAATATTAAAAGTAAAATACAAATAAAATAAAAATTTCAGTGTAAAGTGTTTCTTTAATTTTAATTTCAAATAAATCCCCCTTTCTTAAATAAATATTGAATTTTTTACCACATTGTATTTATATATTTTGAAGCACGAGTTGCATTTAGTTAATCATGTTTTTAGACTTTATAATTTGAAGAAAATATTTTAGAAGAATACAAAATACAATGTAATAGCTGGAGATATAGCGTATGAAAAATAACTCTATTATGTTAACAAACAACAAACTCTACAAAAATCTTTCGCTGTATTTTACGGTGAAAATATACTTAAAAAGATTATTTTGTAAAGAAATATTATTGCTTTCTATGTAATTTAATTTATTTAAAAGATTAGATCTTCGTTACTCTTGTGTATAAAGCTACTTTTAATAGAGGAAATTCATGACGTATTATAAATTATGTAAGCGTCTTTTAAGTTAAGCTGTATTATATCTTCTTAATAAAGTAAATGTAAAGAAACATATAATACTAACATAATCATAATTTATACGGAATTATATCTAAAATGGTAAGGTATTATTATTTTGTTCGAGTAAATTAAATATTGTTTTGACAATTGCAAATTGTGATGTTTCCTTTTACTTGTATTCATGAACAGATATATTTTCAAAAATATATATCTTTGAGTTTTTATATCTTTTCATGTGTTGAATATCCTGAAGATGAATTTACTATATTCAAAAGTTTCTCTTCGTTTACATGAGAATTTTATGATCTGAGTCAGGAATAACAATGCAGAAAATAGCCATGAAAAAAAAAATGAATTCTGTTATATTATTTCTTAAATTAGCGATGCATTCTAATTAACAGCTTCTAAAAATTAAACAGAAATGTGTTTTAAATACCATTTGAAAGAAATAAAATGCTTGAAATACGTAAGTATACAATATTTCAGACAGAACATGTGTCTGAATTTAAGACACATAAACTCCTTTGTGTAAACAGATTGAGAAAAATGCCTAAATAATATTGTATGTCTGAACATAAAACCTTTTAGATACTTTGAAATTAAAACATTTTACAAATTGCACTCTTACAAAGCGAGACACTACTATTACGCATACAATTTTTACATTGCATATATTTTAAGCGAATATGGTTGCTTAATTTTTTCAACATTTAATAAAGTTTTATATTATTTTATATAAGTGCTCATCTAATAATCTACTAGAGGTGTGCATCAAATAATTATGATTAATACAATTCATAAAACAACATATTTTAAAACTGAAATTTTTTGGTTAAAAAAAACAAAACATTTATTTAAAGCAACTGCTTGTAACTCCAGTATAAAAAAAACTATATATTCACGAACGAGAGAATGAGATGCATATATGTTTTCTTAAAATGTTCAACCTAAAATGTTTTCTTAAAAACTTAAAACCTTTCCTTTATAACTTACACGGGTGATAATTGCATTTTGTTTATAAATGTTCTGTTTTTTTTTTTTAATAAGATAGGTATATCTTTTTTTCTTATTAAATAAATAAAAACTTCGGGATTTATTGGTCTTTATAAAAAACATCATAATTTTTCTTAGACAAAAATAAAACAAAGAGATAAATATTAAGTGCCAAAAATAAAATTATATTAGATAGAGTCCAAATATTTATGCAACATAATTAATGTTTTATTCATGAAGAAATCTTTAGATATTTATCAACTGTCTTTTAAATTAGAGAAAGGAATGAGTAAAATATGGCAATACTTAAGAAATTTGTTCTTATCCCGTGAAAATGGAATATTAAATAACTTGTCATCGGTCTGTACTTGGAGAAGTTTTTAATGTAGTTCACTGATTCGGGAATTACTTTTGCATAAATAGTATAAATTTCATTTTATGGGAAAATATTCTTTTGTGGTTTTAAAAAAATTAATTATAAGATAAAAATCTTTTTATAACCATGTTTTTAAGTTTTCGGTTGAATCGTAGCTATAGAACTAACTGCATTAGCACTTTATCAATGCGTATTGTTTCGAAATTGTAAATAATTGTATTTATTTTTGTATGGATTCTTTCAAAGAGGTTTAGTAAGTTGACAAAATGTCAATTATCTGCATTTCCAGCTCTTAAAAAAAAAAAAAAAAGATGTTTATGTTGATTTTGCAAATGTGTACAGTCCTTCTCATAATTATAAGGACACCCGTTTTTCCATATTAACTAAACACTGAACACTATTATTTAAACAAATATATTTTTAATTAATTTGAATTTCATTAATAGACTATATTTAAAAAGTTTTATCGTTTTTCTATCTTAAAAAACTTTAAATATGGTAAAAAGATGATTTTTCAGGTGTTCACAATTATAAGGACGGCTCAAGTTTTAGTAATTTTTTTCAGTTATTCTTTAAATTAATGTTTTATGGGGGTCTCTTTTTAGGGTTAAACAGTCAGACATTCACTCTGGGACATATATATACATCTTTTTTTAACATTCAGTTTCAATACCATTTCATATAGCATATATGATATTCTTAATACATTTAAACTATTTAAAATTGCTTTCCACTTGCATGAACTTTTCTAATATCATAAGTTAAGGTTTTTTCAACTTTTAGGCCATGGGAAAGGCAATAATACAGAAATTTCTTTCTTCAAACTATTTCCTATTGCTCTAAAAGTAGAGCAAAAATGTAAGTCTTGTTGAAAAAAATATTATTACCCCTCAAAATCTAACAAAAATGTGAGAATTCCACGTTTAGCATTTGCGGATATTCACTTGAAGTTCATTATAATAGAAAAAATTACTAAATTATTTCTGCCTTCAGTAGAAACAGCTCCCCAGAGTACCATAGATCCACCTTTAAATTGCCCGATTCATATCTGCCTTTAAAAAATCTGCTCTGTCTTTCGCTATCTTCAGATCGTGCCAGTAACTGTTTAAACTATTTCTTAATCAAGAATAAAATGTTTTTCATCCGAAAATGCAACATTTTACCATTTAATGTTGTCTTTATTCAACTTTAATACAGACGTTCTTTACCCCATTAAATGTAGATTGATTATTACAGGTTTTTAATTCCTTTTAACATATTTTTAATTATTTTAAACATGCACAAATGTGGACCCCAACCTTTCGTTAAAAATTACGAGCAAATTCAGCAGCAGTCATTATGAGTGGAACATTAAGAGGAATTATGAGTCTTCGATCTCTGTAAAACAACTATGGTTTTGCATCAGATCTCTCTCCTATGGAACCAGCAGTTCAACGTTTGATCACATTTCCTTCAGCAATTTTAGATCTTCGAATTTCATTAGAAATTTGGCGGATTGAAATTATCCTTCCACATAAAAAACACATTTATCATACTTCACTACATGAACGTTCTTTTTTTCGAGGAATTATCAGTAATGTCCGTCCAAGAAATATTTAAGGCTTATATATGAATTAATCTAGCCCAGTTGTTAACAAATTCGCATTTCAACTGTAATTTATCCGCTTGTAAGTTAAATAAAATGAAAAAAATCTTGATTGTCCCTATAATTATGAACACCGAAAAACGTAGAGAAAAAAATATTTTGCATTATTTTTGATTAATATTGTTTCATATTAAAAAAATTACAGCAGTTTTGGTTTTTAGAATACTAGATATATTAAGTGCACTTAGTATAATCTTGTTCACAATCATTTTTACATTGTTATTTCAAAATATAAAGTGTCCTTATAAATATGAGAAGGAGTGTAGTTTTATGGACCTCTTTGTAAATTAAACATAACATAGTTTAAAATAACATGGTAATATATCTCGACATGCAGGAATGATATTCTTATCTTCTGCCGCCCAGACGGTGTAGTGATCATAGATATAGCAATATATATAGATCTATCATCCCCATGTTTTCGAGCAAAACGTTTTAATGCCGAAAAAAAGTTCTAAAATCAGCAGTTAGAGATTATTAAAAAAAATAATAATAATTTGAAACTGTATCTGGAGTTTTTCATTCACTTTTAGTAAATAAATTATTTATAAATTTTATTTAATAAATTATCCGTGTGTATTCCTATGCGTGATTTACTCGGGGAAAGGCAGCCATTAGAGTGACTTTTCCCCAAAGAAAAGGCCTCACTTTTTCCCTCTCGCTCATCAATCTATGTCTTATTACTATATCTATGGTAGTGATTAGTGTCTCTAACTGCGACACGTTTGGGCCCGGGTTCGAATCCCGGACAAGGCATGGGTAATTTTTAAAAAAGCGTTATGACATTTTTTTTCATTTTTTAATATATAGAAAAATAAATGAATGTAATTAAGATATTTTTCAATAAATAAATAAATAAATATTTTTAAATATTATTAAATTTAATCTTTAAAAATTAACAAAACAATTTTTGATAAACTCTGAATATATTCATTATACATGTACTGTCGGTAACAAAAGTCTCCAAACACTAGCAAAAAATTTTATATAAAAAAAAAGTACACTTAATACAGTTTTGTTAAATAAATCCTTGTCGAATCCATTTTTTAGACTGACTAAGAACATGATTCGACAAGGATTTATTTAACAAAACTGTATTAAGTGTACTTTTTTATATAGGAATTTTTGATAGTGTTCGGAGACTTTTGTTACCGACTCTAATCACTTATGGAAATAAAATAAATTAAGTTAAAACAAAACAAACTGTAGTTTAAATGACTTATTTTTTTATTATTGTTTTCTGTATCAAAGAACAGTAAATTTCCTTAATGAAAGCCTCCCTAATAAATAACACATAATTTCTTTTATAATATAGATTTTCCATCCATCATGATTAAAAAGTCGAAATATATATGTGTTAGGATTACATTTCTTTCTACTTTTTACGTCTAAAAACTTTTTTTTTTTTTTAGTCATTGAATTTTTACCTTTTTTTTTTTTTTTTTTTTTTTTTTTTTTTTAATATTTCTTACGAAAATAATTATTTTTTCTTTAAAATATTTTTCCTTTTCATTTGTATAAAATTTTATAATATTTAATGATAGCTAAATTTTAAAATATAAAAAAATATATCAGTACTTAAAGCGCTTCTGCGCTGTTTTTTGAAAATAAAATAAATAAATTAAACAGACATTTACGTAATTATATACGATTTTAAAAGTTCTTTTAGTTCAGGAATAGCAATGACAAATGAAATTAAGTTTAACATTATTTTTATTTATTTTTTACTCTTAATGAATTCCAATGAAAAAAAAATGTTTTTTTTTTTTTTTTTTTTTTTTTTTTTTCATTTTTTATTAAACATTTATCAATAATAATAATAATAATAATAAAATAAAAAAATAATAATAATAGTAATTACATAAAAAAAAAAAAAAAAAAAAATTGATTTTTAATAAAAATATATTCGGTTGTGATGTTTACTATTTGTTAAATATTCAACCATTTTTAAACATGTGTTATGTTAAAGCTGTACATTATGTCTATATATGGAATATCTTGACGTTGGTTTTAAATTCAAAATTATTTATTTAAAAAATACATTACAAATTACAAACATATATATATATATATATATAAATTTAATAAAATCGATTAAAAATGCTAGAGCATATAGTTTAAAGATAAAAAAAATTTAATTAAAGTGAGTCCGTTATTAAAAAATAAAGCAAGTATGTGCTAATTATAGCCGTATCGAAGTGTGAACTTCTATGATGATACGTAAAATATAATTTAAAAATCAGTCATATTAGAAAATGCAAAGTAATGGATTTGTCCAGTTTTAAGCGGCAATCGGAGGCTTGACAATGAAGAAGTATTATTCCATTCAATAAAACATTTCCTTTCTTCCTCTTCTTTTTTTTTTTTTTTTTTTTTTTTTTTTTTTTAGGTATTTTATTTAGTCACAAACTGTCAGAACGAGACTATTTTTCTATATTTCTCTATATTTTTATTTTATTTTCGATAGTGCTTGTGAAATGAATTATTTCACTTTTTCTTATTAAAAAGTAAGTATTTTTGCTTATAATTGTTAATTTTTTTGTAAGTATTAATCTAAATAATGGAGTATTAATTTAAATAATGGAGATTAAATGTTGGATACTTAAATCTTATTAAATACTCGTTTACGTTTTTAACATAGCCCATGTATTTTTAAATGGATAATCTAATACGATCAAGATCAATAACAAAAAGGCTTCTGTCGGAGATGTAACCCATACTGTATGAAGAAGTAAATATACGTATAGTCAAGACTACTTGAATAGTAGTTGAGGGAATTTCAAATATATGCTTTGAACAAATTTAAATTCGCTTATTGAATATACACGTATGAGCATTGATGAAAAGTGAAGAATCAAACACACAAGGGAAAAACTAGGAAAAACGAAAAACCAGTTTTACGAAAAACTGGAACAGTAATAAGCAATCTCATTGAAGAAATAGAGAAATCTAGAAATAAGGCCTATACACATGCCCTTTTCAAAAAAAATAAATAAATAAAAATAAATAAATAAATAAAATGAAATAAGTAAAAAGGAAATGTTTAATAAAACAGTTGTTTTCAGAATTTGTTCTTACATGAAAAGTAAATTAATTAACTTAATCACAGATTTGCGAATCGAGTAACAAAGACCCGAGGACAAATTTCTTTTCCTCAGACACAAATTCAGATGAATTGAATCACAAAACAATATAAAAAAAAGAGTTTTGTGACAGACATATTTGAGTCAATTCGTCACTATGCTGGAAGAGTTATTGAAAATATTTACGATGATTTAACGAAATCTACTCTTGCAAACAATAGTTTCATGCTTAATTCTGAATCGTGCTCAAATATATATAAGCAACAGATGATGTATTTTTGTTTAATTCTATGGTAAAAATTTCAGCAACATTGTCAAATCTTCGGATTCTTAGAAACACTAACTCGTCTATCCCTGGGTTGTCTTGATTCCGCCATCCATAAGATGTCATACAAGGGGCATCTTAATCCAAATTTACTCCTTCAAAGTACACACACACACACACACACACATATATATATATATATATATATATATATTCAAACATATTCCTTTGAAAAAATGCAATGCATAAGAAATGTATGTGGGATTCTGTATGCAGTATATTAAGATGTCTGCCTACATTTAAAATGCAATTTTCAATCAAAACTCCGATTTTCTATTTTTGGATTAGTATTGAAGCCTGGCAGTTTAGCTTTCTAAATCAGTTTAACTTTTGTTTCTATCTTGCTTAGAACTTGAGTTACATGCATTTTGATATTAGTCACTCACCAGTTTTTGAAACCGGAAGTGACCGGAAATGACCCGTAAATGTTCGTTTACATAAATGTTTTACTGAATATAAAATGAATTTAAAAAAGAAATAAAAAAAAAAATTGAAATGAATCAGGAACTTAATAAAATTATTTTTTATTTAATAGGTAAAATCTGGTTTTTAAATACGTTTTCTGCTTTTTCTCAAAATGAGATTTTTAGCATTTTGCTTTATCCGAAAACATCATAACTCCAAAAGTTATAATTGAAACGTTATGAAACATTGACAGAATACTCTAGGAGTTCTTTTAGGGATGGAACAACTACAATGAATGTAGCTAAATTATTTTTAGTTTTTTTGTCGATAGAAGTTATGGACTTTCATGTATATTCATGACATTTTCAGCATGTAAAAATGTTATCTCCTCTAAAATATTAAATAACATGGTTGTAGTTTTGAGAGTAGTTCACTCAATTAAGGACCTTTCAATAATCTAAATGAAATTTACAGAATAAAAATATCTTTATTTAAGTTTGACTTATGATGTTTTGTAAAAGTGCTTTGTTTTGCAAATTTTATGTCTTTTATGCATATTATGAGCCTAAATATCAAAATATTTTAAAATTCGCATATTTTTTCAGGTTTTTTACTGTTTGTTACTATATGCTATCATATAATGCACATAAATAGGCAATTTTTCAATTATTAAAAAAAAATTACCTCCTACAGTAGACAGGCACCATAATTCCGTTAACATCAGTTTCAGTAATAGGCATATTTTTTGCATCTAGAAAAATTATATTTATATCAGTAAGGATGTTCAATGTAAGGATGTAAAAGTCATTTTGAAAATCCCTCCTATGTATTAAAATGTATTCAAATTATTTTTGTGTTCCTGTATTACATCCCTTAGTTCTATTTTCCGTATATCCCGTAATGTAGACCTATCCCCACCCACAAAATTTCTTTTTGATAAACTTTCCTTAGAGAGCTGATTAAATGGTTTTTCGCATAAACAAGCATGGATCTTAAATAAGTGAAACTCTTTGTAAAAAGATTTCGTAAATTCTACAGGAAACACGTTTCATTTAGTCTGAAAATTTTTACACATTGCTAATTGTTAAAATTGCATTATGCAAGCAAGTGTAACAATGACAAACTAATGTAATCGGTGAAATTATTTGTCACTACACCTCTATGAATCTCTACTTATAATAAAGCAAGATTTATGTCTGCAAAAATGCGGTATATAGGGGGCGGGTGTTGCTGTAATAAAATAAAAAATAAAAGTAATATTAAAATTTGCTAGTTTGCAAATTTTAATATTTTTGCATTTTAACGCTGTTAACTGAGAGGGGAATCTCTTAAACGAGGGTACGTAGTACCTGAAACCTGATACACATAGAAACAGAAAATTCGATGAGTGTAGTAGGACTATCTCTCTGTTTGTACGACTTTATTTAGCAAATGTGTTAATTAAAAACCGACCTATGGGAAGAAATATATTTTCTTTACGTTAAAATTTGCTTTTGCGCGTTTTCAAAAATAATTTCATTAAAATGCACGAGATTCTTTCTTTCTTCTCTGTTGATATAATTTTTGAAAAATTATTTTTGTTATTATCCAATTATTGTCCGTCTGTTTCTGATTAGTTCAGTCCACTCTGTTATTGGGTTTATTACCCAATTGGCCCGGCTGTTTCCACACGAACCACTGAAAGCAGGAAAAAGTTAACGGTAGTAAAAGACACGAAATAACCCAACAAATCATAATTAGCAATTTAAATTAAATTAATCAAATTAGTTAAAAGATGTTAATTAAAAACTTTATAATAGGTATTAAAACCCGAATAAACTACTACGTCAGAAACGCCAAAGAAAAATATTGGAAATGCATACAGTTGTTTCGGTAGCCTAAAGCGTACCGTCTTTAGTGCAAAAACGTAGTTAGGTAGGTTGGGTTTAATACCGCACTGGTACTTTATAATTATAATCTTTTAAACTCTAAACATTTAAAATATGCTATTACTGATAAATGAAATATTTCACAAATTTTAGGTTATCCATTCAATGTCGGGAAACGATGAATAATGCTATATTTTATCGTTAACATTTTAAAATTAATCGCCATGTTTGGCTTAATTTATGACTATATATAACTCTAAAATGGTAGTATTTCACGCTCACTCGCAAAATATAAGAAAAATATTGTCTACAGTCCGTTTACTACTAAATAATGGGTCTTACTTATTCGCAATAATATTCTTTTAAACACCGAATTTTCATGTGAGCAACATTCCTCAAAATTTAAATAAAATAACAATAAAAATAAAAATAAAAATATCACATTCAAAATACATAAAAATAACTACAAATATATAGAAATGTGTTTTTAAAAGGTGTCAGATTCGTTATAAGTTATATTTGAAGTAATAATATTTTATTAAGTATCCTTCTGTAAATATGTATTTCAGCTCTTAACAAAATCATCTGGGGTTTCCGTGCATAGATATACATGAAAATATGTATAGGTTATTTTAGAAAAATGGATTATGAGTGCTAACTAGCATCTTTGAATTGAACATTTCTGGATACATGGGAAAGATCTTAGATTCAATTTATCTCTTTGGCTATACCTGATAAAAAAGTTTATGATGCAATGTTAATGAAACAGACATATTTGTTTTAATATGTTGCACATTTGACTCACTGTAAAGATTTATAATTATTTTTATTATTATTAGAAAAGTATAAGAACTTAATTTTTGTAATTTCCGATATCTCATTCTCTGAAATTTCAAATTGGTGTGAAACATTTCTGTATCTTTCCTTATGCGATTTTTATAATTATAAAACAATCCGCAGCAAAATTATTGAGGCATACATCGAAATTTTTCAAATTTGTTTTTAGTTTGATCGCTAAATTTTATCATGAACGTACTTTTTTATAACCATCATAAAGACTAAGATCATGGCTCCATAAATATTTACTTAACAAAAGAATATTATGTGCCTATTTTTTAAATAGGAATTATTGCTAGCACTCCAATAATTTTGCTGCCGACTATATATGCGAAAAATAATAGTTTTGTGAGTTGTTTTATTTTTATTTTTATTTATTATTTTTTTCTCTTAAGGAGTTAAAGTTTTATGAGGAGGTAAGTTTTTATAATATTTTAGATTTTGAATCATACTATGTAAAAATACTTGTCGTAAATCTCAAAATGCATGTGTAAACAACCATCCTATGTAGAAACAAATATAGATATATGTGTATGCACACACACGTATATATGCATATATACGTGAGTGTGTGTGTGTTAACATACATATAAACAAATCGATATTGTGTTTTTATCTGAAAAATGCCCGTAGAACTTATTTTAAAGCAAAAAATTTCAAGACGGAATTTCAAATAGTTTCTATTTTATTTTTTTTTCTATTTTTATTTTTTTATTTTACTAACTTAAGGAAAACAACGAAGATCTTTTGAAATTAAATATTTTTTGTGAGATCACTGTATATCAACCTATTCGTTTAAAAAATATTAAAGTTGGGTACATTAAAAAAAAAATGCTCGAAAAAGTTTTAAAATTGATAAAAGATCATTTCTACCATACATTTCCACCCTCTATTTCCAGCATCTCTTTATCAGATGCTCAGATACTCGCAAATGACAAGAAAAAATTACTTTTCTCTATTAGAAGTTTTATGATCATTGGACTGCGAAGTAAATTTATTAACACAAGAAGAATTTTAAGAAACGTTTGAAATAGTTCACTAATAGCGATAATTATTCTACAGACCAATTGCCTGAAAAGTAGGTCAAAAATTTAGATTTTTCCATTATTAAATATATCATTAATTACAATATACTTTTGGTTTCATAATTTTTCTTATACCTTCTGATCGGTTAAGACTATTTGATTTTTCTATACGTCATACACTGCAAAGGTATAACATTGTTTGTAATTTTTTTATAATATACATATATATAATAAAACTACAAATTCAATTATTTAATTTATCTAGATATTTGAAACTTTTCCAAATGGTTTCTAACACGAAATCGATACAATTTACCGAATGTCTAATTGCCAACGTAGTTTATATTGAATAATCAACTGGCTGAAATTAGCTGGGGAAGTCAACAAGACGTATGAATGATGAACTGTGAAATTAATTGTTTAATATCGACCTGCAGCATGTTTATCTTTTGGAAAGTATATTTACACTTTTGAATGTTTTTTCTATTTGAGAATACTTTTTACAAATTTCATAATTTAAAAAATATTTTTTCAAGTATACATATAGTATACCTTTTTAACAGTATGTACATTATTTAATGAAATATGCAGTAAAGATGCTTTTTACACACATTTAAAGAAAAAATTGTTTTATCTGGCATTTTTTTTTTTTATAATAGGCTTAATATCCTTATCAAATTTATTTGCCACAAAAACCTGTTTTTTTAGGTACATTTTAGATATTCATAAATTTTAGTAAATCGAGTTCACTAAAATAAACGAACATTGAAATTGGGACTGTTAAACATTAACGTAAACGATGTATAAGAAATAATTAATCAGAAAAATGTCCTTAAGAGTTATTTTAAAATTATACAGCATCATTTTCATATTTTACGTATATTTTCGGTCTTTGCCTATATTAGAATAATTTTAGTTTTATTTTGCTCTTTCAAAAAAAAAAAAAAAAAAAAAAATATTTCAAAGAAATAAAATTATTAAAAGTTAAAAAATCTACGTTTTGTTTAAAATAATAACAATATACAAATTCCCATTAATTGCATAAAACTTCTTAATCATCCGTTTTCTGCTCATTACAGTGCAGCATCAATCATATATGATAAACGCCTCACTTTAGATGAAGGACATTAACAGGCCTCTACTCTTGTTATCTCTAAGTATGAATTATTTTCACAGGAATGATCACAAATAAATGTTAATGATAAAGGCATGCTTAATATTACCTGTATTCGAACTTTTCAAATATTAAATGTAGTAATTTGTAAAAATTATGCTGTAGCAAAGCATTTATTCCTTATAAATTATTGGAAGATAATAAGTTAATTTTTCTAAACATTTCCCAAATAATATAATAATACATTCTATATAAAAATGTATTGTTTACTTATAATTCGCGTTTACATCCTCTTACCAATTGTAATGTTATATGTTCATGATATCTATACAAATAGGGTCTCATATTATAAGCTTTTCGTAAATTATCTAAAAACTTCTATGATGCATTTTTGTGGTTAAATAAAATTCCTTTTTTATTGATAGAATATTCAAAATTTGTTGTTTTCATATTAAAGGAATGAATAACTGTTATAAGTTAAACGACTAGGAATTATTAATTTAAAATAATGAAGAAAAAAATGCAGTTTTGTATCAGGTTATTATTATTATTATTTTACAATATACATGTCACAGTTCTTCTTCATTTATGAAACTGTAGGTGTACTTAAAACATTAATATGTTCTGTTTACTGAAAATATTAAATAAAACAAGAATAAAAGACGTTTAAGGGTTGGTATGCATTAAATGCATCCTTAAATGCATTTTAACATTCAACAATAAAATTTTAATTATTCTTAAAGGAAAAAAAATGATAAATTTGTGTATTTTTAAAATAATTATAATGTCCAGCTTTTCATTATTTGCGGGACATTACTAAACCCTTCGGTTTCACATGTTACACGATAATAGCAATCAAATATTATATAAAATTTATTTTAGATGAATGATATCAAAAAGCACCCATTCTTGTTAACATCAAATAAATAATAATGTTTACAGAAGATATTACAAGTTATAATATTAAATTGCTAAATATTACATTTATTTGCTTGAAAATCAATTTATATCGATAATGTATGAATAATATTTTTTTCATTTCTAATAAATGCATTTTAATAACTTTAAACAATCTTAAACATAAAATTTGATTATTATTAGTTATTTCTTTTCAACAATTTTATATATATATTTTCAACAATATATATATATATATATATATATATATATATATATATATATATATATATATATATATATATATATGTATGTATATATATATATATAAATATATATATATATAATTAAAAATAAATTACTAATTTGCATGCGCATAAAGCAGCACTGAATTTCGAGAAATAATTGCTTTAATTAATTCTCAATGTAAAATTTTTTGTATCTGTTTTTCTCCCTCTATTTTATCTGCTATTCAAATTTAAATTTAAAATACAAACAACAACAACAAAAAAAAAAATAATAATGTTTATTAAATAAATTATATTTGAGATGTTGTAATTTCAAGTTTGATCTACTAATACTAGCTCGGCATATCTGTAGAAACCTGTTAGGATTACATCGTTTTTAATGGTTGTGTTCCCTCCTGCTGATGAAGAAAACACAGCATTATTGAAATGTTTGATTGAATAGTGCTGAAATTCCTTTTCTTGTTTATTAACACTATCAAAAAGGTTTGTTTTGGTTGTTTACAGATTCCACTTTCATTTTCCTGTTATCATAATTGAAATTTAACAATTTATATATACACTTTTAGCGGGTATTTATGAATTCGTTCACATAAATTTCTAACAAAAATAATCTACTAATTAAGCAATATATTCTAATAATTAGTATTAAAATTAACCTATATATTGGGAAATATAAAAAAAAATGTTTTAATACCATAAATAGCAAATTAAAAATAGCAATAATTCTTTAGTGTAAAAATAAATTAGCACTTCTTTTAACTAGAAGTAAAATTTAGGAAAGATTACACCATAGTTTCAAAAAATGTTCTCATCCGCAAAAAAAAAAAAAAAAAAAAAAAAAAAAACTGTGATATATATATATATATATATATATATATATATATATATATATATACATATATATACATTTTTTTTTCGAAATTAATGGTCTTAAATTACATTTTTAATTGCATTTCCTCACCAGTCCTCCGGTGAAATTTTATTGCAATTTATTTGTTATATAAAATTCGAGTTGATATTTAAAACTATATTTACGTATAGTTTACTGCATTCAATTTAGTGATTTTAAATAAAAAATTTGAAAAATAGTTAAATTTAATACTTTTATGAAAATTAGTCAAAGTTTAAAACAAATGCTACATTAAAACTTGGAATTATTTGAATATCTTTTGTACAAATAAAACACAAAATAGTCATTTTTGAAACTGAAATAAAAGTGCACTCCTTATGCGACAAAAATAATAAGAAAAATGCCCTGAACTTCAATACAAAACTAAATTTCAAGAAATTGCGCTTTGTTAATAATAAAAATGATACTGCAAACTTTTTTTCCCATTTTAAATCATAACAAATTGAAACAGAAACTTTTGCATAAGATAAGATATGTCATGGAATAATTGTATTATATACTTTATAAAGAGCGTTTCGTTTTATTATCTCAAGGAATATTTTATAATTCATCTCCATAGAACGTCTTCTTTTATATTATATTTATAAATTCAGCTTGTTTTTGAAAGTGAATAAGTACGTTTTTTCTTTTTTTCTTTTTTCTTTTTTTTCCAGCAAAATATTTTAGTTAAAAAATAATCCACGACTAAATGCTCTTTTTGTCTATTTATTAGAATTATATTTTAAGAAACAATGTTAGGAAGAATTTTTATACATCAATTAAATTAAAATAGATATAGAGAGAGAGAGACATAGCACCCCCCCCCCCCAAAAAAAAAAAAAAAAAAAAGCTGCATTGCAGAAAAATTGACTTGTACTTTTGGGTTTGTAATAATTTAAAAACTAATGATTGCAACAGGTAAAATTGTTATGTGCGTATAATACGGAAGTCATAACATGATACCAATGTACATTTTCAATTTAATAATTAGTTTTATGACACTCTATTAAGTATTATATTTAATAAAAATCTATATAAAATTTTCTTTTTAAACATAATATAATAAACATATACTTTGTATTCTATCATGATTTTTTATATGAAATAAACAAGTGCTATTTTAATATATGAAATAAAACTATTTATTTGTTAGATCTAAACAATTATTTAATAAAAATATGCATTCTGGATTATGCAATTCCACCTTTATATGGAATTACTGCTTTAATGCGCAATGGCATAGCATTTTACATTTTTTTAACATGAAACTCAGAAATTTCACAGTGCCAAATAACATAAATATTTTTTCTAGTTCTTTCAAAGTTGTAGGCTACAAATTTCTAATCCCTAACTTTTTTATAGGCTAAACATTTTCGAGCGGATTGAGATTAGGGCAATTTTCTGGTATAATAATGAAGAAATCCTGCGATGTTCTTTGTGGGATTTAATTTTAAGTAAAAAAAAAAGTTATGATATCTTACAAAATTATAGATGCTCATAAGAATGGATAAGTAATTTTAACAACTTGAATCAAATAAATGCATCACAAGCGCCATATAACAAGGTACATTATCATCTTGAGGAAGAGTCTGAAATATCCCAAAAGTAGTCGGTCAGGTATCAATTTTTTAATGGCCACGCTTTATTTCGGGTTAATTGTTCCATTGAACATGAAAATTTGCCAAACTCACGGAAAAAATATGCATTTTCATATCGTAATGTACAAGGAATGTGTCATTGTTTTAAGAGTGCGATTTTCATTAAGTCAGTCACATTTTCGTGATCAGATCTGCTTGTTTCCGTCAGTTCGAAAGAAGTTAAACTTGACTCATCAGAGATAACAACTTCAGACCAATAATTAATTGTCTTTTTTTTTTTTTAATTTTTTAACCCTCTAATTTCTTGGTTTTCTGATTCTTTTCGTTAAGAATGAATTTTTTTCAGATTTTCTGGCAATTAAACCTGCTTTGTTTAATTGTTATTTTACTGTATTTAGATAAATTATGTTACTAAAGACTTTTGTTCTAAATGTAATACAAACTGATTTTTTAAGCGCTGGCTTTTTAACTTGCGGTCATCTCGACTGGATGAGTAACGTATCCGTTTAAGGACAAATGTGCAGTTTAAACAGCCAAAAAATATTTTATCTTGCTAAAAACCAGATCATTAATATTTTGTTAACATTTAATCACTTTGACATCCCACGTACTAAAATATCTTTTTTTTTCTTTTTCCGCTCTAAAATTAATGTTTTTTGTGGTATCGTTAATTGCCTTATTCTTGCCATTTTTGAAATACTTTCTAATATTACAATTTTCCGAACAATTACATGTTGTTTTTAACACTTGGCTCAATCCTAAATTGCACGCGGAACACAATGTAATAAAATCTGTTCAAAAATTTACTTTTGAAACAATAAAATTAACGATTACAGAAAAAAAAATGGAAAATATCCAAGTGCCGCTTTTTTTTGTCGCTTAGTGTATATTTGCAACAATAAACATCTAACATTCACGTTAAATTTAGCTAAAATAAAAGTCTGGTCTGTTGCAAACTCCAAAATAAGTTGCAGAGGTGGCCAAATCCAATATAAAAGTTTGAATATTCCCCCTCCCATCACGTGTCCAGCCACTTTATTTCGAGTTTACAAATACACTGCCCTAAATATCGATTAAAATATGAGTTTTGGTTCAATCTTAATTTGGCTAAGTGTAGCAAAACCAGTTTTTTATTATTATTATTATTATTATTATTTTTTATGGCCGATTTTACAACTAGGATGACACACATTACGCACATTGTGCAAAATATACTATCTGCAAAATTATGCAAAATATTCTATCTACAACTGATAATATGACTGCTTCTAACGGTACTTAGCAGATTTATAATTAAAGTTTGTGCAGAAGGCACTAGAAACAGTTCTATAACTTCAAACGAAAGAAAATTTCACTAGCATGTAGTACAATTGAAGCTCTCTGCAAAAATCGAAAAAAATAATTAATCAAAATTTTAGACAGTAGGAAAGCCTGCACCTAAATCTAACGCGATTCTTTCGGATTTTTTGTAAATAACAAAATAAAAGAAAATTTATTTCACAGCTCGCATTTTTTCCTTTCGGTTGATTCAGACAAAACACGCAAAATTTATTTCGTTTTTTACAAAATAATCTGCAAAAATTGTCTTAGATAATGACGCAGCTCCAACTATTGAAGTAAATTGTAACTCATTTTCTTTTTTCGAATTTTGCACAGAGTACCGACACCTATTTATTTTCGACAATATGTTTCGCATTTAATATTTAATCTGTGTTTGCTAAACGTTCATAAATGTTTTGTGTGACAGTTGAATATATATAATTAGTAAATGTTTTTAAAAACTGTGTTTTCAAAGCTCTTGTTGCTATTTAACAGTATTTAATAATTTTTAAAAGTGAAAAATGCGTACAATTACGAATATGTAAATTTTTAATGACAAAATGCATGGAACAGCCTTTAATTAATACAAAATTAAGATCCTTGCATCACTATCGATAACAATTTTTTTTTTTTTTTTGCTATTAAAAGGTATTTTGTGTTCTGTAAAACTGTATTCATATTTAATTTCCTACCAAATTAAAATTTTGGTAAATCAAAGTTACAATTTTATGTTTTGTTTTCTTCGAAGTTTTCTGTAAAAACGCACAATGTATCAGTTTTAAAACATTGAAAAAAATGACGAAAATTGAACGAAAGCGTTTTTTAAAAATATCAAAAACGTTTGATCCATCATTGTCGAATAGAGAAAACATGATTCAAGAGTTTCAATAACAATATTAATATTTTGAAAATACATCAGTATATCATTAATAGAAATTTAATTTTGTTTAAAGTTTAAAACGTTTATATTATTTTATTTTATTCTATTTTATTAGGGAATAAAAGTACTTACTTTTTTGCTCATAACTCGACAAGTTACCATAAAAATGTGATTCACGAAATTGAAAAGCTGTTTTTTAATTGAAAAGCTGTTTTTATTTAATTTTTATGCTATTTATGGTAGCATGAACAAAACATGCGATTTTTAAATATTTGGAGTATTCTATCAACAAAATATTAAATAATTATATGTAGTTAAATTTATTCAAAACATCCATGTATATTCTCTAGCCATGTCTTGACAGACATTTTTTAACAATGATTAATGCATTTTTTATTGATTTTTATCTCAATTATTGTGCATTAAAGGAAATTTTTTTGTTTAATTTTCAGTACTTAAAAGTATGAAGAAAAAATAGAGTGATATATTGACAAATTCTTATGTTTTATATTTAATGTCATTAGATAAAACGAAAAAAACATACAAATGGTTTTTAATGATGTACCGGAATGCTTCCCACATCTGTAGGAAGTCGGAAGTCGTGTTCCACCCTACGACGATTCTATAGATACATTAATTAGTGTTATGATGTACTCATTCATTGATTATTTGTCCAACGGAGCACACATTAACTTAAAGAATTATATATATATATGTGTGTGTGTGTGTAAATAAGTAATTATTACATTAAATTTGAGTCGTTAATTTTACTTTCATGAACCATTTATAGTCCATAATTTAACATCAGGTCGTTCGTATTTCGTTAACTAATAAAATGACGACGACATCTGTATTACGAAATCGAAAGAAAGTTTCAGTTAAACCTCAAATGGATCGATTATAAACTTCACTCACTGATGAAACAGCATGGATAAAAATTACTTCTCGCCTTAGGTGTTTAGAAAACATTACTTGCAAAGGGGACACGGAGACACATTACGTAATAAATATTATATCATCTTGCCTCAGAAAAAAGACTTAACCGAGTTGGAAGCTGAACTGATGGATATTGAATCCCGAGTGGAAGAGCTAATGGTAAACTTTAACCAATTTTTAAATACCAATACATATGAAGATATAAATAATGAATATATTGACAATGAATATGAGAATAAATTACATAAAATTAACTCCCTGAAATACATCTTCAATTTTCAGCGGATGATACGAAGTGTGGAATGAATTTAAAAACATATTTACGAGTCTAATAGTTAATTATTCTCATTTATTGGAAATTTGAAACTTTATTACTTACATGTTTCTCGCCGAGGAAAACCTAAATTTTTAGAAACACAGCAAGATTCATTTTCATTTTTATTTTAAGTCTTACAAAATAGATTCAGGAATAAAAGAATTTAAAAAATAAATATTTTTTAAATCAATGTTAGATCTTGAAAGCATTCCCAATGAATCATCTAAAGAATTTAGACTTTTAAGCAATACGATAAATAAAAAATATCCAAGCATTAAATACTTTCGGTTGCGGAAGAAACAAATTCTCTGGCATTTTAATATCGACTATTGTTCTAGACAAATTAAACAAAGGTACGTGAAAACAAATCGAACAATTGATTTGTACAATTGAGGTTTCTAATCTTGATCGTTTGATAAAATTTATAGAAAAACGAAGTCAAACGTTTGAGAATTTATTCAAGATTTCTTTTATAAAACCGAAATATTGAACTCAGAACAAAACAAGAATCTTTCCTGTCAATTCGAATGATTTCGAGAAAAGATGTTCCGTATGTAAATTAGCGCACCCATTTAAAAAAATCCACACATCTTAATATGAATTTTAATGAAAGGTTGTTCAGAAAAATAATCTTTGCTTACAATGTTTATCAAGTTCGAACTTAATTTCATTTTTGATCTAACAATGTTTGTAAAATATGTATTTTTTTAAAATTTAACAGTGTCTTTCATAAAAATTCATTATCCTCGAAGGAGACACCAGATATGGAACAGTTTTGAATACATTTACTGTCACGATGAAACAGACTCAAAGGACAGAGATCAAGCCATTCATGAACGCGGTAACCAGACTGCACATACTTTTAATAGCCCTGACAGTCATTGTGAAATTGTTTCGAAACAAGATAAGAAGAGAAATATCTCAAACTGTTTTTCTAATTCAATTTGGTCTGCCATTTTACCGTCTGTTTTTATTAAAAACAAAAACATCTTCTGTTAGATTTATTGAGGTTAAAAGATATTTAGATATTGTTCGGAGATTAATTGTGTCTCATTCCACGTAGCAAAAGTGGTAGATAATACATACATATATATATATATATATATATATATATATATATATATATATATATATATGTGTGTGTGTGTGTGTGTATGTATATATTAGGTGGTTGCAAAAGTTCGTTCGGACGAGGATCATTTTATTGCCCCCAACCCAAAGACGACAGCGTCTATCGCCATGGTATACATTTGCTACCCGAAAAATGGGCAAAGGCTGTAGAAAGTAATGGAGAGTATTTTGATTAAAAATATCATTTGATTTGATGTATTTTTATGAAATGAAGCAATAAAAAACCTCACGAACTTTTGCAACGACCTAATAAATCAATAAAAATAAAACATCTTTTCAATTGTCGAAATGAAACATCGCTTGGTTATAATATAAACACATTGATTGATAATAAATGGGAAATATTTACTATATATGACTTTATTTTCTTATAGCTCCAGAACTTACAGATTTATAGTCCATTAAACTGATATTTTTTTTCATAATCTCGATATTTCAAAAAGCATTATATTAGCTGACACTGAAATTAATTAAAATAAGAAATAAATATTTTATTGGGATCACAATGTTTTTTCAAATTATTGTGTCCTCATCAAATTCGCGATTATTTGCAAAATTCATTGTTTCAGGAAGACGTGTTTCGTTTCATTGTTAACGGAAAAGTAAATAATAAGTCATCCGAAACAAAATAATGTTCTCTACTTACAGAAAACGAAAATTTTGAAGAAACCTTACAAAAATTTTGGAAGAGGGAAAGAGGGAGAATATTAATGATTGTAAGGAATTTTTTATCGATAAAGATAAGTTTTCCGAAAAATATTTTAAAGAAACTCATTATGGATCCTCCGTATGTCAACACGTCGTTCATATACCTATGGAGGGTTAGATAGTATTAAAACAATCCAGAAATTTAGCGATTAAGACACAATTAAATATTTCAATGGTTAAATCAGGATTCGAACTTGAAGCATTTATGACGGAATATATTATCTTCAACAACATATAATTAGCTAATGAATATGATTAACTGGTTAACAATTATTTTTTGCCCCATCATGGAATTTATCGTACAAAATAAAACAGAACGTGTTTGCACGTTGTCTTTAACGCATCTGCGCCCTCTTCATCTGGACTATCATTAAATGACATAATGCTCAAATGTAAAATTTCCCCAAGAAACATTATTGTATATAGTGCTGAGATTTCAAAAGCATTGATATACTTTTACACAGACACAGCAAAAAAGTACAGAATGGTTTTAGTACATCCACTGCGAAAATTTTAAGCTAAACACGATCACAGATGGAACATCAAACGATCCGTATTTATCAACTTGCGCTTTAAACATTTAGCATTAGATTCAACAAAAGTCTTACCTCGGGCATTGAGAGTGGCCTTAACTAAGTTTTTATCGATTATACACTATCGGGAGAATTGTATCTTGTAAAGGCCAAATTTCTTTAGGCAGTAATTCATTGAATTGTTGTCTCTCGGTAAAATGAAACTTTAGAAATGGTACTTGAATCTCTCTAAACTACTTACGTCAAAAAATAAAATTGAATCTCATAATAATTTCGATGACCATTAAGAAAACTTTTAAGTAAAGAACTTAAGGAGTAATATGGAATCTTAGGTCAAACTAATTCTTATATAGAATTAAAATTCCCAAATTAATCTCATGCCGCAAATATGATGTACTTTCTCTCGAATAATGGATTAATAAAAAAAAATCTCAGTCAAAGTGAGATTGCCTTAGATGAGAACTTTCTTTTCCGGAATATTCATGAGAACAGTTTTCGTCTAGAAATCACAACTTTGGTAGGAGGAGTTCCAGTTTCACAATCAAGTAATCTAAAATGTATTAATAGTTTCCTTGATGAATCGACATTTATAAGAATCGGTGTTCATCTCAAAACAGTGAAGCTTACGATTTAAAGACTTTTTTGGACGTTCATTTGCTGATCGTTATAGTTATATATATGGTTTTCAAATTTCAATATTTAATTTTCAAGAAATATAAATACTTTATAATATCCTTTCAGTTTTTATAACTAAGTTTTTAATTACTATTCGGTTTGAAATATAATTGGACTATGCTAGCCTACATATATTCTGAAATCTGCTAGTACTACATAGTTATTAATAGCTGTGTTCCCACCTGCTGAAGAGGACAGAACAGCATAATTTAATATTGTTTTGGCTTAAATAGTGTTTAACTTTAACTAATTTTCTTGTTTATTAACATTGTTAAATAATTTTTCTTGTTGTTTATTACATTCCAATTTCATGTCATCGCTTATCATTATTTAAATATATTATATATACATATATATATATATATATATACAGCATTATTTTTCTTAAAAATTAAAAAATGTCACTAACAACAAAAATTTATTAAATGAATTTCTAATTTTATACTCTAATTTTATTATACAAATACAAATGTCACACAAAGTAAAATTTATGAATAGAGAAGAAGAGGGAATTTTTATGATTATTAATCTGTTTGTATAATCAAACATTGAAAAAAAAATAACCTTCATTTTACAAAAATAATAATTGCTGGACTTTATATTATATTTATATTCGAATAAATTACAATTTGGTTCAAGGTAGGATATTTAAATGTTCTTCTATTAAACGGAAATCGCGTGACATTAGTGACACACAGAATTTACGGCAAATGAATAACAGATGGCTTTCAATTGATTAATTGAAAGTAAGCTCTAATTTCAGGAAATAAATGTCTCTTGCGAAAGTGTATTACGTTTGAAGACGAATTAGACTTTCTGATAATTTACGGATATGTCATATGTAAGTTTATATATAAACACAATACGACCTATGTTTATTCAATGCTATACAGAGTATTGAAAGTGAATAGTTAATAAATATCTATACATAGAATCACGGATAATTATATTAGTTTAAGACATAAAATCTCACCACAGAAAAAAAAAAAGATCAGAGTTAATAAAACAATCGAGTCAAAATAATCTATATTGCAAAGGGAAAATTCATCTAAATATAGTTTTTTTAAATATTATATGTGTTGTGTGAAAGATATAATTATTTTTACTAGGTAGTATCACTTATAAAATGATTATTGATTCAATATAAAATTTATAAATTTATAATTGTTTCTAGATTAGGAAACATAAAACACTCACAAAAATATAAAATAAAATAAAATAAAAAGACCATACTGACTGCTTTTATTAATCAATTTTCTTTATAAAAACTGAAAAAAAAAGTGTTAAAAACATTTTAATACAAATCAGTATTTTAAAATATATATTATTTAACAAATTCGAATAATACATATCCAATATAATACTACCACGGCAATTGGTAACATAGAGAAAATACTTAATCAGAAATTTAATCGAAAATAATATCAATGCATATATTATCAACGACTTTCCTACCATACTAATAAATTACATCGTGTATTATCTCTTAGGTTGATATATTTAGAAATCAACCTGTTGTAATAACTAAACTTTTAAGATAGGTGGGACACATGAGAAGAAATAAAATTTGTATAGGAACCCATGTACGCAAACTTCTTTTTAAATCTCTAACAACCTTATGTTTTTGGTTAATTTTTAACAGTAAAACACACATATGTGAGTGGCATTTGTATAATACACATTTAACTAAATATGTCTAGATGTTAACGTTTACATAAAAAGCGATGTATCAATATTAAGTAAAATATAATGTTTAGTTAAAAATGATAAAAGCCACGCCCATATCCGAGTTTTACTGTTAAAAATGAATCAAAAACGTCCTGTGCTTAAGGGTTAAAATAACATTAGCGACCATGAATTCGTATTCAATTTCCAATCCTTATGATGTGCTCTGCCTCCCTTAAAATCTGTGTGCTGGGTTTTGTATCACGCTTCATAATGAAAATTTTGTCATCACAATAACTTCAGAAATAATGAACTAAATGGAAGTAAAGTGGGACAGGTAACATTTCTGACAAATATCTTGGATTAGTTCGTTAACGAAGTTGCTCCGCTATTTTGTTTCCAAGTATCACGCACTTGAAAATTTCCAATCCACATAGTAAAAAAGTGTTTAGGACTGGATTTACTTACATTTGACATATGCATTGAATATATACGAGTTTCCAGTAAGATTATTGATGAATTTAATCCCGTAATAAAGAATTTTGTGACCTGTACCCGCTTTCTTGAAACCCGACGTCGCCAGTTACCCATAGCGTAGTACTTGTGCGAGGCTAATCCCAACGAACCAACCAACTCGAAACCTAAAAATTAAACAAACATTACTAATTCATCTAAAATCATGGAAAACTTTTTTAAAATTATAAAATTATGTAAAATTCATTGTCACCCAGTTGATAAATTGTTTAAACAGAATTAAAAATGCAATTACTAATTGTATTTAAAAAAAAAAAACAGATTAATAATATTTTATAATTATGTGTGTGAGTTGTAAACTTAATGCATACAAAATTGGGCTTAAACAGTTATGTGTTAGTAGTTTATTGTTTTATGTTTTATGTTTTCATTCTAAAAAAAAAAGTATCTTTGTTCATTGCTTTCGTTCAATGTGGATTTTTCTTTAGTATAATAATTTGGGTATTATGTGTATGAGTCGCAGTTAAAGATCTGCTTTCACGCATCATTTTGAATTCACACAATCAGCAAATCAGTTTTCTGCAGTTGCAGCCTTGGTGCATTTTTTATTTTTTCTAAAGAGGTCGGTAAAGAATAGTATCCGCCTTGCTGGAAGCCGTCTCTTGAACGCTTTTATTTATTATTATTATTATTAATTAAATTACAACAAGTATTTCCTTTATATATGCTATGTATACACGTGTAAATGGCGGAAAATTCAAAATTTCGTTAACATAAAAGCGAGGATTGAAAATCATTAAAAATAAAGGTATCTTAAATATATATATATATATATATATATATTGTAAATTGAGAATTAACACCTTAAGCGCCTCGCGAATTTTTAATAAAATTCATTAAAAATCAATAATGATATTATCCTGTAATAAATAAAAATTAAGTAAATTTAAATATTTTTTCTATAGTTACTTAAAACAATGTAATATTTTCAGTTTTATATCATATTTTACACTGTCAACCACCGAAGGAGTATCAAATTTGACATTGTCAGCCATCATGTTAACGTACATTTTCGAGAACGTTAAAGCGAGATAATGCTGTGATTCTTTCTTTCTTTCTTTTTTTTTTTTTTTTTTTTTATAAACGATAGTCAATAAAGTTTTATACAGTTTCTTTCTAATTTCCATACACTTTCTAGAAAAGTTCCGTATTAGATCCGTTGGAAGAAACGAAAAAGGATATCGATGTTTTTTTCTTGTTTATACGAAGTCTAAATTTGTGCTTATTATAATATATTTTTTTCAAGTATGTTCTCATGTTGACCCGACTCGTTGAAACTAAAACCGCCCCGAACCCGGGTCACGTATGCAGGATTTGTTTCCACGTTGCGGACGCTTAATATCTGTCTACCACTTGAATTTTTTTTCATTGCGACAGCTTTTGAAATACTTAACTAATTCGATCCAAATTTAGGCAATTGACTTAAATGTTAGGAATAGCTTGAATATGTTCCCGAGGAAACTTCCTCCCGCCATTTTGTTTCCAAGTTGCGTTCACTTAGTATCAGACTATTACTTGGAAAATTGCCATCGTGATAACTTTTTTAAATACTGAACTAAATAGAACCAGATTTGAGAAGTGACTTACCCAATTAATGTCAGTGAATTTTCTTATTTTATTTATTCATTTATTTATTTATTTTTTAATATGAATGATGATAAATATAAATGTTTTGTAATTTCTTAACTTATAAAGAAAAGAAAATCACAATAGGTCCTTGTATTCCCACAATATATTTTAAATAAAAATTACAAAGCTAAAGTATTTATAATTTTGTTTTAAACTATGGAAAAAGAAATTATTAAAGAGTGATTTTTAGGTTTAATTCTAAAGACAAATCCTAAAATGAATTGAATTGCATTTTTGTATACCTAGTAAAAGTCCCAAACTGACATGCTACATTATAAAATATTGGATTTTTATTACACATGAGCAAGCATTAACAATTTTATTAATACTTCGTTATTTCACTAGACAGAACTTTTCTTAAAAAAGTGTTTATTTTGAGTAAAAAAAAAAAAAAAAAAAACATTGATTGCAAGAAAACACCTTTGAAGATTTGTTCTTCTTCCTTTTTCCTTTATATTAAAATTTAAGAAATTCTACCAACAATATTGTGACATTGAAAACAGCACATACTACTTACTTCTTAAAGGCAATCTTAAATGTATATATTTTTATAAATTAGTTTATTTAAATTAAATCAATTTTATCAGTTCTTATTTATTCATTAATCTGGTTTTTCTTATGTTTTACAACTTTCTAAACCCTAAATGTTATTCATATCTTCGACCGAATATCAATAGAAAAGAAAACTTCATTATTATTTCCATTCACATCGAGAACCGCCGGTGACCGAGAGGTTATGTGTTCAGAGTTTATAGACATGAGGTGCTGGGTTCGATCCTAGGTAAGCACGTCTGCCAACCCTTAGGAGTTCTCAGAGGTTTTTCATAGAAACATGCGTAAAAACTGGCTAGGAATCCTTCGAAATACTCCCACGGAGTGCACTCCCGCTCATCCCTAATAATCTAAAGCAGTTAATTGGCTTTAATTCCAATACCAACACCGTTCCTAACGAAAATTTCACAACATTCGAATTCCATTCGTTAACGACGCAATTTAAAATTACTTTTATCATTTAAACGGTATAATGTATAAAAAAAAATAAAGATTGTACTATGATTATTTAAAAACTTACATTTCACATTTCTCTATTTTGTCAGTTCAGTGATTTTATTTCATCTTTAGACAGTATTGTACAATTTCTTTATCGGCAAGAATTAAGGGCGTATCAGATTCAGCAACTTTAGAAACAACCAATTTTTGAGCCGACTTTAGCGCCAATTTTTCCTCGACGAAAACACCTTAGAGGTTACAATAGTCGGGTGAAAAGTTGGATGAAAGAAGACTAACTTCTGACGCTTATCACTTTTCTTGGCGCGAATAAAATACGCAATGATTAGCGTTAAAATTCCCTTTCATTTGTGTAAAATATCGCATTATTATTTCTATTTTGATCTTTTTTACAATTATTGTCATAACGTCATACGAAAATAAAAACAATTAATTGAAAATTCTTATCATTTAACGGTAAAATAAACGTGTTTAACGATAATATTTCTTCTTCAAATCTCCACTTGAAGCGATTCCCGTGTTCCGCCATCTTGGAAATATGACGTATCAAAATAGCGCATCCTGATTGGACGAATCCGAGGAGAAATTGAGTATACGGACAATTTTATCAAGGCAGCTCTGAAAAAGTTGGGCTACTTCGGTCTGCGCTATCACACTGGGAGTAGAGACAATTTTTTCCGAAAAATCTGCGCTAATCAGCGGTTGGCTCTAAAATCGCCCGTAAAGTCGTTGAGTCTGATACGCCCTTTAGAGCTCACTAAAAATTACACAATTGGAAGTCAGTTATCATACATTTGCATTATATTGCTTCGTTCATATTAATATATGCAATATTATTTAACTGAATGTTACCCTTTATCTTGTAAGGGCCCGCTTCACTCACCGCCACCGGAAGCAGAAGCTAATGTTATTCTATGGGAAATTTTTCTTTACAAATAACTTATTAACTAATACATATTTTTAAATTCTGTTTTCACATTCAGAAAATTCCCAGCTGTTAAATTGACGCACCTTTTTAAAAAAAATTATATTTTTGAATTTTTTATATTTTATTTTGAATCTGTAAAATAAGAATTTTCAATATGTGAATTTTTTTCATTTTTCAATTTCAAGATAAAATATTAAAAATTAAATAAATACATTTTTAAAAAAGTTGCGTCAATTTAACAGTTGGGAATTTTCAGATTGTGAAAACGGAATTAAATAATATGTATTAGTTAATAAGTTATTTGTAAAGAAAATTTCCCCATAGAATAACATTGGATCGGGCTTCCGGCGACTGTAAGTGAAGAGGGCCGTTAAGGAAGAAATACATCAAATCAAATTTTGACAAATTAGGAAAATTTTCGCAGTTTAATATTACAGATAGAGTTTGTCAAATGTAATTACCCCCAAAATAATTTAAGTTCTTCCTAGTTCATAAAAATTTCATAATTTCTTTAGTGAAAAACTAGTTAGAAATATTATCAATATAACTTATCAATGTAACAAAATATTTTTCGCTGTAGACGATGCGCTTTCTTTTATAATTAAATTTCTTAAATATTTGTTTTTCATTCTTCATGTTAAACAATTTCTGCAATAAAATATTTTTGACTTGCTAATGGGAACTTGCAATACACAGTGAATGTTTATGCTAAGTTGTTTTATTTTCTTTCTTCATTTTAATTTTATTTTTGCTAATTGGGATACTTTGTATTCTATGCAAGTTTTTGTTATACTGAAACATTAAATACTTATCCTCAAAGCAAAAGTCTTTTATTTTCAGTAAGAATTAAGTGAATATGTTAGTGGTTTTTAATTAAGTGTTAAAAAATATTTAGAAATCCTATAAAAAATTAAGATAGATATGTATACGTTTATTTATATACGTGTGAGGGTGTATACACACACACACACACACGTGTATATATATACATATATATATATATATATATATGTCTGTGTGTGCGTATACATATACATATATATATAACATACTTTGTATAACAAAATTTATTCAGTTTTAGTGTAACTTTCTGGTAAGGTGTCTTTCTTATATTGAACTGCATACATATTAAATTTAAAAAAATCACACATTATATAACGTTTTGGATTTACAATCACTTACAGTTAGTAAAATAACAACAATTTCTAAACTAAAAGGTATTCCATCTTTCTAAGTAAAGTTATTAATTTTCTCCCATTAATTTTTTTTAGTATCAAAAAGTTTTAAAGAGTTATTTGAAAAATTAAAACCTTTAATAGTATTATAGTTTATTTGATCCTCTTTTATATCATAATTTAACAGCAAACTTCGCCGTTTGAAATTAATTTTTCGAGAATTGGTTTAAAATTAGTTCTTAATTGTTTATCGTAACAGTAATGACCATCTTTTATTTCTAACCATTTAAGATCGTTAATTAACGCATTTTTACCACATCTGTCTGTCCGCTTACTAAATTCCGAAAAGGTTTTTCTTGTGCTTCGAAACTTATGCATGTTATTCAAGATGCTTGAGTTGTTTTTTCCCCACATACTATTATCCAATGAGGTAAAACACATTTATTATTTTCAGGAACCTATGCTGTAGATAATTGAAAAGAGAGTTTTTTCAAAATACTATTTATATACTGTCTTTCTGAAAATAAGCAGAATCTATCGACGATTTGTCAACTATATAGACCTTAACATTTTAAGCTGGGTCCTTTTAAAAAATCTTTAGTGTAGCATCACAGCTACCATCAGAGCCCCTCTCTGGAGATTAAAATTGCTCGAAACTGATACATAATGGTGAGCGACCTTCTTCCATCTTCCAAATCTTATAAATATTTCTATGCGAGATAAATGTATTAGTTCTTTGCAAAAGTTCGTGCGGACGCGGATCCTTTTATTGCCTCCAAAGACGAGAACTTCTATCGCCGTGGTATACATTTGTTACCCCAAAAATGGGCAAAAGTTGTAGAAAGTAATAGAGAGTATTTTGATTGAAAATTGTCATTTGATTTGATGTATTTTTATGAAATGAAGCAATAAAAAACCGCACAAACAACGACTAAAATGCAACGACCTAATATTTGGCGCAAGCCATTTTAACATTCTTTATATGATTGCCCTGGTTACAATTCGCAGGATGTTATAGAGGTGTAATAAAATTTAAATATAACTAGAATTAATATTTGAAGATTTCAAGGGTGAAAAGAATATATATTTTAAAGAAAAATCTATAAGAAATATTGGAAATACATTTATTATTCTTAGATGTTATACATTTGCAATTGAGCCCACTCAACACAACCGAACTTGAAATCAGTAACTTAAATTTAGTCGATCTTAACAAGATTAAGTTCATACATGTTTGGTTGTATATTTTACTTATGTTACTACAAATATTACAAATTCTCAAATAAATGTAATTCTTTTCTGATTATTTTGTACTTTTAAATAAGAAAAGTACAAAATATTTCATTTACTTTAGTTAATTACAAATATATATAAAAAGCATGTGTAATGAAAAGTTGGAAGCCAATTTTTTTTATGCCGTAGTTTAATGATTGTTTTTCTTATATAGCCGAAAAGTTTTGAACTCCCTTGCAAGTAATATAATTAGATATTCAAATATTTTAGAAATATATCTTAGATATAACTCTAAGGTTATCTTACATATTCTTGTACTAAACAGATCTTTCATGTCTTCAATGAAAGGGAGCTTTATAATGCAAATGTATGATAAATTGCTTCTCACTGATTAATCGCAATAAACTCTAGTTCTGCGAAATAAATGTCGCTAACGAAAATTTATTATGCTCGATAATGAATTAAATTTACTGACAATATGCAGTCGTATCAAATGTATCTGTGTAACTAAATAAGCAAGGTACATTTAAAAATTTTAAACAAAATACTGCCAGTGAAAATATATATATTTATATTCAAAATACTGTCTGTAAATAATTTAATTAAATCATTATCTTTTAAATGTTATTAACTTATATGATGAGTCTAAAATATAAGATATATTTAAAAAATAAATATGCAAAGATAATCACATTTATGTTTTCCTTTTCACTAAAATAAATGCACGAATAGATACTACATATTTTTTTTTAATATGTGATAATACTTAACAAAATACTTCAAGCTTAAAAATGTATTTCGTAAATCCAAATTCATCTTGAGAACATTTTAAAGACTAATTTTTTAACTAAGCAGTTTCATTTTTAAAAGGAATAGTTATAAAAAAATATGTAAAAGAACATTTTATATTTAATTTTTTTTTCAAAACTTTAATAGCATAAAGAAAACTACTACAATCAAAATTTGTAAAAATTAAATTATAAGACAGTGATAGTGATATCAAATTTGCAGGTAAATAAATCTGAGTAAAAGAAAAACAAAGGTGCCAAATTCATATCGAAAAGTTTTTATAAATGTTTTCAGTTTATTTAATTTTATGTATTCATCAAAATTATATGTGACAGATTCCTTTTTAAAAATACTGGTGTATAAATCTGATTTAAAAATTAGTAATGTTGGCAACTACGTAAAAAGCACAAAGAACGGCAAATCTACACAGTACATTAGGTTAAATTCTTTCTAATTTATTCTAACACCAGAAGATTATCGTAAACAAATTTAACAATATTTTATCATTAACCAATTAAGACAACAACAACAGTAATAAAAAGAAGATGACATTATTTCATTAATTTTCAAACTATTTTTTAAAGTTAAAACTCTCAGTTTGTTTGATAATATTGTTAATCACGTTTATAAAAACTGAAGTTAAAAGTACAAAATACAAACATGTGTAAGAATATATAAATATATATCTTTTTTAAGGAAAGTGATAATTTTAGATTTTAACACTTAATAAATAATAATATTAATAATGAAAACATGTCAATACTCTGTGTTTCTTTAACAATAAATTTTTGGTCATTTCCTTAAAGTTCTGTATATTATATTCATATTTAGATAAATGACTCTTTCTATCCCTCACGCATCATGAACATACACTGGAATTCATATCAATTTGGCTGCCATTCCTCCACCCCAATACATTTAGATTAACCTAATAAATTGGTACATTTTATATATTTTCGTTTCGTGCTTCAGTTTTCTTGCAAGTATATGCATTTTCTAATGCAATAAACCCCGTAATGCACAATTATATAAATTAGCACTCTATTTTACCATATTAATAAAATAATAAATTTTGAATAACTTACGAATTTTTCAAAGCGGGGTACTCATAATGAATTTTGTTCATGCTAGTATCATAAAAGATATTTAAAAAGTGATGCAACATTATTTTAGTGAAAATATTTGTCGCAGTGTTGTATATTCGAAATTGTGCCATATTCTCTCACATGCAGAAAGTATTTATATATAACGCACGAAAATTTAAAATCAAAGGGTTGATAGTTAAAAATATTCGTCGTTAATAATGTTCAAGATTTAAATATCTCAAACAGAAATTAAAACATAAATGACATATTTACGATACAATTTACCTCATAACTCAAGTTTCAACGAAATTTTATCCTATTCTCGTATGAAAATTTTTAATTTTTTGAATAATTTACAATGTTTTCAAATTAAAATGCTTGAAATCGATAGGGTTCTTATCAGTATCATAAATGATATTTTGAATCTCGTCCGATCTCTTTAAGTTCATTTAGTCTTGAAATAATATCTGTACATACTAAATAACTAATTAACGGAAGAATTAACATTTAGACTAATAAAATATATAACAAATTAACTGACCTACAGACGGATATCACAACAATTATGGAGCTTTTACTTTTATCACACCTAAAATCTCCATACTAATAGTTTGATGCGGAATGGGAGCATCACAATCTTTTTTCTTGTATAATTCTGTTCAACAGTGCCACCTACCAGATAATAGGCACACAAAATTAATCAGCACAGCTTTTGTAATTACATTTAGCTTTTGTAATTTTGTAATTAAACAGCTTTTGTAATTACATAAATAATTTACATTTCTACTTTGACGCAGTTTCGACATTCACATAGTGAGATATGTCCATATGGAAAACCGCAGAATATACATAATAGCACCCTTTTCATCTAAGTTCATAGATCATATTTTTTGCTGTTATTGTTTTTGTGTTTTGTAATGGTGATATTGCATATCGAGATTTTTTTTTTTTTTTTGCTCCTAGTGTAAGAATTTCATTGCATTTCATTGCATTTAGCAAAGTATATATTTCAATGAAATATGAATTACCACAATTGGTCAAGGTCAAAACCAGATATCCAGAGAAGAAAGAAAATAATAATTTATTTATGCAATTCTATTATATAATAATCCTAATAAATTTATTTTTATATTGAACGAAAAAAAAAATTGCTTTTAAATTATTGCTATTTTGTCTTCGAAGTTAAATTGTTTATAATGAACTATTATTTATAAGAATACTTTAAGGAAATATTTGAGATTCAGATTTGATTGAGACTGATTAAGTCACAACTTTAATTTGTTTCACTTAATATAAATAAAAGTATTCGTATGTGGGTATGTATGTATGCCTTACATCTCCTCCCAAATTATTAGGTGCTCGAACCCCTTAACAAGACCCCCACGGAGCACACTCATACACGGAAAAAAAAACTTCATGAATGCGCAATCTTATATCTTATACTATTAAATGAGCAATATTTGTATATATATTTCACTGTTCTCGAAAACGGTAGCTCGGACAGTCACGAGATTTAACACAAAGGTGCCCCCCGAAGGGTCATTGTGCACATCGGTGTCAGATTTTCGAATTTTTGATTAGTTTTTTCTTAAATTATTAAAATGTGAAAAATAATAACCTTCTAATTTCTGATAAATAAGCCATTTATGTATTATCCATAATTTAAGTGTTGCCAATTTTTTTTTCGACAGAATAATAATAATAATAATAATAATAATAATAATAATAATAATAAAAAAATTGTGATTCCGATGCATTAAACAGCTTATCAATCGGACAATTAGATTTTTTTAAATTAACTAAAGAATGAATTTTAGGTGGCAACAGCAGAAGATTGTATGGAAAACGTTAGGAGAAAAAAAAAGTAAAAAATCTGCTTCACATTAAGTCACATGTTTTTGAAGTGGGATTAAAAATTGCAGTTTTCAAATTCTTTGAAACTTTCTCTCACGAGCACAAAAATATAATATATAGCCTGTACCCCCACAAGACCAACTTGCATTTCAAATTTCATCAATTTCTTTGGTTAATAAACAATAAAATTACATCTTTTTTTTTTTTTTTTTTTTTTTTTTTTTTTTTTTTTTTCAAATTAAGTTTTATTCTAACTTCGAAAAGATTTATGTGATCATAGATATAATAATATATATAGATCTATCATCCCCATATTATCGTGCAAAGATTTTTGATGCCGAAAATAAAGCTTTGGAATCAGCCATTAAGTGGTATTGAAAAAAAAAGGACAAGAAGAAAAATGAATTTGAAACTATATCTGGAGTTTTTCATTCACCTTTAGTAAATAAATTATTCATGAATTTTATTTGCTAAAATATTCGTGTGTACTCCCGTGTGTATTCACTCGGGGAAAGACTGCCATATTTTGGTAAAATCGCCGTCTTTTCCTGAGTGAAAAGGAATCCCTTTTTTCTCCCCAATCATCAATCTATATATTATTACTATATCTATGTATGTGATACGATACATTAAGAATTTGGGTTTTAATTTTTTTTTTCTTTAAATAGATTATTTAAATTCTATGAATGATATTTTTATTTTATCAGTTTCTTTAATAGATCCTGCTGGGCGATTTTTTAAATTTTGGTGTTGAAGTACACCGAACGTTTTCGACAAGAAGTTTAATATAGCAACAGCCATTTTAATCTAAGTAGCGCATCAAATATATAAAAACATAAATGATTTATTTTTACACAAAATTTACTGAAAAAATGCAGTTTTAAACATAGGAAATTTATTTCAGCAAGCACTATTTTAAACCTAAAAACCATTAAAAATATAAGCAGAATATGAAGGATTCTTATGTATAAACAAAAAAGAGTCTGATAAAATTATTAGCAAAACAGTCTTCCCCTTTTCATACAAAAAAAAATAAAATAAAATAAAAAATAATAATAATAATAATCCATCGCTAATATGGCGACAAAAATTCAAAAGCCGCCAATGGAGCAACATAATACAGTTGTGTAGCACGATGTTTACCTATTTATTTATTTTTTTATATAATAATCACTATGCTAATTTATCATACAAACAAATGAACTTCTATGTGTGTTACTGCACTTGCACGCTGACGAACAGAAATAGTTAAATAATTCAAATTAATATTTAAATAAATAAATAAATAAAAATAAGTTTAATGGGAAATAAATATAAAAATAAAAAGATCAGTTGTCTAAAATACGGCAGAAATAGCGCTCATAGGATATTGTTACAAGAGATTAAGTGTTATTGTTACAATGGATCAAAAGTCTAAAATGGTGACCAAAATTCAAAAGTCGCCAAAGAGAACTATATTAAGGCTGTACTTACAAACCATGAATTATATATAAACACAAAAGAATAATTGTCTCATGCGACAGACGTAGCCGGTCACAGCATATTGTAATATTTGGCGTGAAATTGCTGTCATTTTATGGTTGATCGAATAAATAAAATAAACATAGGAAATAACGTAAAAGCAAATATTATGTGCACCACGTACTACTCCGATTCAAAAAATTAGAATAATGTAAAAAAGAATGAGTTTGATGTTGCTAACGCGTCAATTTGCATACTGCGTCCAGGAAAAAATATATTAAAAGTATCTAATTATCTTCAGAGCATTTATAAATATAACATAAATATTTATTTTTATCTGATATATTAATAATTAACTATTTAAAAAATATTAGAATAATTCAAAGAAATAGAATACCTCGATAGCATGGTTCAAAAAATTAGAATATTCAAATTTTTCTTATAAGTTGAGAGAACAGCTGCGGGATTAACATCTGTGGGACTATAAAATGTGCTCCGTTGAAAATGAAAAGTCGTTTGGCATTTGATTGTAGCGTAGTATTTGCTTAATATGGGACGAAAGAGCGATTTATCTGAGGCTGTGAAATATCGTATTGTGTACTTGCACGAAATAGGAAAAACACAACTTTTTATAGCAAAAGAAGTGAAATGCTCTCAAGCAAGTGTGAGTAGAGTTTTGAGAGAATATTCTAATAATAAGTGTTTTCAAAATAAACACTTTAAAAGTGGTCGAAAGCCAGTAACTTCAAGAAGAGATGAAAGGCAATTGAAAAAGATTGTGAAGAAACATCGTTTTCGGAGTGTGAGATATGTGCATAGAAAATGGAAAGAAATGGGTATAAATGTCTCCAAATCTACAACACTACGACGACTTCGCAAATTAGGTTTTAGATCACGTGTGCCTAAGATAAAGCCATTCTTATCATCTAAGCAAAGGGCTGCTAGAGTTAAATGGTGTAAACAAAGGCTATTTTGGGATCACGACGATTGGAAAAAGATACTTTTCAGCGATGAAAGTGTGTTTTGTGTGTCTCACGGAAATCAAGGTATACGTGTCTGGAGACTCAAACATGAAGCTTATAAGAAAGAATGTTTAAAACGTTCGTTTAAATTTGCGATCTCTGTTATGGTATGGGGCTGCATGACTGCTGAAGGCCCAGGCAGGTTGTGTATTGTTTCCACAACAGTCAATTCAGAAGTCTATCAAGAAATTCTTGAACATTTCATGATTCCTTCAGCTGAGGATTTATGTGATGACGATTTCTTGTTTCAGCAAGATTCAGCTTCCCCCCACACTTCCAAATCAACAACTAAATGGCTCAAAGAGAAGGACATACCTGTACTCCCTTGGCCTGCAAACTCACCCGATCTAAATCCTATCGAGAATTTGTGGGGAATTATGAAGAAACGACTTCAAGAAGTTGCGCCTAGAGACAAAAAAGAACTTATTTCTAGTATAAAGAGCATATGGGCGAATTTGGATAAAAAAGATTGTGAACCTTTAGTTAAAAACATGCCAAAATGTTTAAGAGCTGTCATTAAAGCTAAGGGTGATGCAACAAAGTACTGATTAGCAAGTAAAAATACTTAGAGTTTAAATTATGTTCAATATATTTTCATTATTCTAATTTTTTGAACCATGATAGAAAGTATTCTAATATTTTGAATTTTTGGTTGTTAGCTGATTTAAATAGATTTTCTATTTCATTGTAATGTGTTTACATTTTTATAATCTGCAAAATATGCAGATTCATATTATAGTACTTTATATTTGATATTGTTGATTATTTATTTGATAAATTCGATTTTCATTTCCCTTGACCATATTTCTTTTTATTATTCTAATTTTTTGAATCGGAGTAGTATAGTGTTGTTCACATGTAACTGGGATTCAAATATAAAAGGGAAATTCCAATTTTTTCGATACTATCTATTTCGAAACTGTTATATAATAAGCACCTAAATCGAAACTCATTGGTAAACCATTGTCGCAGGCAATAAGGACAAGCGCTCGAGTTGCAGTGGATGACCAAATCGCTGCCGAAGGCAGTAGGGACCCGAAGCGAGCTTTTGAACAATTTCAGTAATTTATTTTATTTTATTTTTATAAAGCTATATAGAAAAGAGTTTCCTTTAAATTTAGTGACCAGCGAAGCGGGCAAAGCCTGCTAGTTTATTTAAAATGCGGTGATTTAAAATATATAGATAAATATATTCCTTTTTCAAAATTCGTATCAAGCAGACAGTTTTTTTTTTTACCAAATGTGATGATAATGATGCTCCTGATGAGATAATACTCTGACAGTTCGTCTGTATTTTATTGCCAGGGACTTTAGACCCATGATTACAATTTGAGTAAAATTGTTTGGGCTGAAGTACATTGAAAATGAATCAAAAAATTTGTTCTTCAGTCAAAATAAAAAGTAAGGTGGTTATCGAAAGTACATATTAAATACAATGTGCTTCCAATACAATGTGCTATTTTATTTTCTCCAGCAGCAAAGTGATTTGAAGTTTAAAACTTTTAGTCTGATATTGTACCTCAGTCTGCATATTTGGGGGATATTATTATTTTTTTCTTTCTGAATGTTTACATATACCTTTGTAAAGAAAACATAAAGACGCCTTCACATTACAAATCAAAACAGACGCATATTAAAAGAATATACTACTGGGGAATACACTGTTCGATAAAATTGCTACTTAATTTTTTCCAGATTTTGATAAATATCCGAAAGAAGTACACTGAGAAGTAATAACCATTATTCAAACCTATTTACAATCGCTGACATAATTGTTTGATATTTATTATTCAAAGAATGAAAATGGTATATGTTGCCGACCTATTGGTTCGGTCAGTAAGGAGCTACCTTTTGGATCTTCAGGTCCCAGGTTCGAATCCTGGTGCGGACATGGATGTTTGTAATGTCCTCTGTCTACAAAATATTGTGTGCACTTGTTTCTGTGAATTTCTGTAATATGTATTAATCGAGACGAAAGTCATTGTAACTATAGGCCTTAAAGCTGTCAAATTAAAAATATCAAATAGTAGATGTTGCAACATGTGGGTAATAGATCCATTTTTCTTGAACGTGTAAAACAACAACTTAAATATGAAAGACAAATGTTTAATTGATCTATCATGAGATGACAGACAGTTAAATTTAAACCAATATCAATATCTCAATTTCGGACCTCTGTAAAAATGTGAATCTACTTCTTAGCTTTCAACAAGATACTTGTCTGAAAAAAACATTTTCAATTGTTACAGAATTTAAAACAAAGTGCTGTTTTTAGTTGGAATTTAAATCTACTCATCGTCTTGCAGTTACAGAGCAGTTGAAGCCGAAAGCAGATGAACCAATTATAAACAAGCAAGAACAATCACCAAACTAAAAATGTATACAATATTCGAAAAATTAAAAAATAATTTTGTATCAGTAAGGCTAATTTTAATAATGTTATTGGTAACTTTCATTATTAAACTTCATTTAATTAAATTTCTTATTATTAAATAAAACATGTTGACTCATTTTAAAATTATAAAATGTATGCTTATGACATTTTTAAATAATAAGTTTATTTTGTATTTATAAAATGTGTGTTCGATAATGATTTTTAAACAATTTCATTTTTATATCTCAATAAATCACATTAGTGGTCCGCAGGATTTCAAATTAGGAGTTTAGTTGTCCGTTAACCCGACACAGATAGTGAGCACTGCCCTAGAACTTTCAGTATAGTTATCTACAATAATACTAATAATAATAATATATGTATATATATTGTAATAATTAATTCCTAAAATAAGTGAGACTTAATTTATTAAAATCTATCCATAATTACTGTATTAAATGTCATATATGTTACGTTTTTTAAAAGCTCAAAAATATTCTATTCTTATTAGAAGAGGATGGACCCTAAAGCGTATTTGATATTCATTTATTTACAAAAAATTGCAAAATTTAAACAAAATACTTTATAGTAGAATTCCTCAACGGAAATCATTTTCTGTAGTGCTTCATATTATGTTTCATATTTTAATATTTTGTACCTTGCTATTACGCAAAAGATTTCTCGAAATATATTTTACATTAAATATTTACGCCTATATTTATTTCTGAAAATTGTTCGTACACAAATGTCATTTACTGCTGTTATTTTCCAATTATTGATATTTCACAAAAAAAAATATTTCTTTTAGAGATATTGAAGTTCATAATTAAATTTGAAAAATAATTATATTTCTAAAAGAACAAGAAGATTTTTGAAATATTTTTTACTTAGTGTTTACTTATCTATATTTGTAATTTCTAAAAAAAATAAAGAATAAATATAATATAATTTTCAAAGACTTTTTGTCAAATTAATTACATAAATGTTTAAACATGTAAGACGTGTAAAAATTTTATATAGTGTTTAAAATGGATTATTTTTTTAAGGAAATTAATGATTTCTTTTAATATAGAAGAATAAATATTATTTAAGTTTTAAAAATCTTTCAAATTCATTCAGAATATAATAGAAATACTTTCAAAATGTTGATCTAGAATTTACACACTCAACATTTAAATACATATGTACATCTATATATATGTATGCATGCATCCATATATAAGGTAAAACTAGGAGAGTTTGCGCACAATTCAACAAAACGTGTGAGGTATAGCACAGTTAGCGTAATGCTGCAAACGAAGTTCGCACTTTATGACCAACACGTGAATGTGAAGAGTCTAGGATTCACTTGATGAATGGAGTTAGTTCCTATGCTAAATTAAATTGTAATATGCTAATATTTTGGAAAGTGAATTGTATAAAAGGAGAAGGAAGATTGTTTTTGGAAGTTAGTTGTTAGCGGCTTAAGAGGGAAGTACAGAAGGAGGATGCTTAGCGAGCTGCTTAGAGTAAGCATAGAGTTAGTGATAATGAATTAGAAGTAGTAGGAGGTTAAAGGAGTTAGTAGTGAGCGGCCATAATAGAAGATAGTTAGTCAAGTAGTATAGTGGAGTAAGGGAATCCTCCCACTTACGAAAGACGAGTATAGCCGTGAGAGTTAACGAAGTTAAATGAAGTAGTTGAGATTATTTGTGGTTATCTTTTTAAAGTTAAAAGTATTTATGAAGGCTGCCCCTCTAAGTTTATAAAGGTATTAAAGGTGATTATAGTCCAATGACCACCTTTTCATTAAGATCAAAATAAAAGCTCTATATTTATTTTATATATCTGACTTTGTCGTTACTTCATAATTTCATTAAGTAATTAAGTTAAGCTAAAATCCTAAGTTAAAGGATCATGACGTCCAGTAGGTCGTCACAAACGATATAAAAAAAATCCAAATATTTATTTTCAGCTCAGCTATTGGTGCATATTTTTAAAATGATCCTTCTTGTATGTATTTATATTACTATTTTGTTGTTCTGCTATAATGTAAAACACCAGCTGTAATAAAAAGATTCTTTTTGCTCCTTATAGGGTAGGAGAGATTGCGCTTAATTATAACTACAATTACGTAGTTAATAATAATATTTGCACTTAAATGACATCGTTGTAAGGTACTTGTAAACAAATACTTTTGTGTTGGAAGTGGATATTTCAATTCAATAATTTAAAAAAAAAATCAGAATAATAAAAACAAAAATTCAAACGATAACAAAATTATTTAAAGAAAAAATATTAAAGCAACAGAAAAAATAACAAGACCAGATAAAGATTGCAAATAACATCAAGTTACTAGATAACAAGCTTAACATAAAATTAAAGCTGAACAAAATTTTAATTTATTACGGAATATTTTTAGTCGTGCTTTTATGTCACACCCCTTTATGTATAGACAATCTTTTCTAAAATGTAACTAAAATAAGGAAAAAATACTCTTAAAAATTAAATGGTGTGAAATAAAAACGAAGCTAAAAATATTCCAGAATAAATTAAAATGATGGCAGCTGTGCTAAAAATTAGAAAATATCCTTTTAAATGGTTTAAACGGTTTTTTGTTTGATAACCGAATCTCTCTTTGTCCACAATCGTTGCACTTTATCGATGTAAATGTTGAAGTAACTGTCGGCCACAAGGTAACCGGTTAGAGACATATTTCACATCGTATGTCCAATGCAGGGATGGAACACGGGCGCAAAATTCATACCGGAATCTGTTTAAGAAATTTCTCTACATACAATATCGCTGATTTAAGAAGTAGACAAATTTCTTACATTGATAGTGGTATGAATTCTGCGCCCGTGTTCCATCCCTGCCAATGCATTCCCGAGTCAAAAAAAGAGGAGTAGCACACAGTGTGTGCATGTGCAATGATGTATGTCTAGTCCCGCCCACTTTTAAGCCTAGAATCCACCCATTTTTAATTACTTATTATTTTTTTTTCCCTCAAAATCTTTCGTACAAAAATGTTCAAAACATGAAATTTAAACTTCATTTGATTTGAAATCTTCTTGTTTCAATTTTAAAATTCATTAAGTTTCTTTATTTTATTTTATTAAATTTAAATTATTACAGTCTTTAAATTGTTTTTTAAGTAGGTTGATATTTTCTGTTTGCATTCCCTCTTATCGTTCTATTTAAGCAGACGACAGCTGCACATGATACATGAGCATCATACTTGAAAATATTGCAAAATTAAACAGATATACTATAACTCTTAAATACTTTGCAATAAATTTTATATAGGCTAACATTAGCATTCAAGAGCGAAATCCCATCAGAGGTGTGTCTTTAGTATGTCGGGCCACTCCCAAATAATGTTCAATTTCAGATTATGTGGGTAGACTGAAAAAGGTGCCCTCGTATGAGTTGAACTAATCCAGTCACTTGTCGAAGTTTTTCTTGGTACAGTTCCAGAGATTGAATAAACTCATGCTCATTGCCTTCTTATTACAAATAAGGTACGGAAATTTCATTAGTATAGAATTTTAAATGCGCAATCTGTTCTAAATAGCAAATGCGGAAACTCTCCCATTTTGGTAGGTGAGATTGTGCAGTGTTTCATTAAATAAATATTCGACTTTGGAGAAAATCGCAATGCTTGTACTGTTATTCTTGATTAGTAAGTTATGAGAAAGTGTTTCATTAAAGAAATATTTTCTGTTGCTTCCATTCTATAGAAATTCCTAAGAAGGGTTATGAAAATTCATACATTTATTTCTGAAAACGAGGCAAAATAACTACGCTTTATCTTAAACTCTTGAAGGAATCAACATGCACATCCAAGATGGCATTTCTCAATTCATGTTGTACAACCGCCTGAAGTTGCAGCTCGCACACTCTACTCTTTCCCGACGATCCCCTATGTGTGCAATCTCTCCTCCCGCGCGATCTCTCCTAGCTTTACCTTATACATACATATATATTACCTTATACATACATATATATATACATATGTGTGTGTGTGTACAGGGTATTTATAAAGTCTCTATACATTTTTGATACATATATTTTAATTTAAATTTTTTGCAGGTGATCTGAAACAATGTATCAACAGAGGAAAGAATCCTCGTTGTTTGTGCCTTTGTTGTGTAATTATACCTATGAAAATTTTCCCAATATGTGAATTGGTCGTGAATATCAAGGAGTTTGGGCTTCACTGTCACAGGACCTAACTTTCCTACATTTTTTCGTATGGGGTTTTGTCCATTCCAATGCAAAGTTATCGAATTTCTTCATTTTTTAACGAAAACGGAAATAAGACAAATACCATTTCTGACGATATCGGCACAAAAATGACTTTCTTTTGGCATTTAATGCAGTATTCCTCTGAGATTAAAAGCGTCTGCATTCATTATGGAAAATAACTTTAATAAATAATAATTTAATAAATAATTTGTATTGCGTCAAGTTATATAAAATAAATAGGTAAGAAAGATCTTGTGGTTGCCACAACATACTAGTTTTAATTTTGTAGCGCAGCTCAGAGGCAGCATAAAAAGAAGCTGAAGGTCGCGTGAAACCCACCGTTTGTACACTACCTTTCCATGAATTATCAAACACTTTCGATTTCTGACATTTTGGGAAATATATCTAAAAGTACGAGACGAAATACCTTGAAACTGTGGGAGTGTATAGAAAATGCGAAAAAACATGTAATATATCATTACTGCAGTAAACGTGTTGCCCCGTAAGTAAGAGAAGAATCAGTAGAAGTCTAAAAAAAAAAGGAAAATATTTGGAATTATCTTGTGAAAAGTAATGCTTTAAATTTACTCTGGTTGTAGCAGGCGATTATGAATTTTCTTCTTCTTATCTACAGATATTTTTATGAAGCTCTTACTTATATACATAAAGATATAACGTTTTCTTAAAAAAAAAAAATAGCATTTAAATATATATATATATATATATATATATATAATAACAGCAAAATATCTAAACTTTAACTGACAATCTAATATCTAAAATAGAAAGTTCCTTATCATTTATGGAAAGGTATTTCAAAAAACAGTTTATATCTTTTTAAAAAATTCATTTATGTGAATTTAGTATTCGTTATGACATATATTTTGAATTTGTGATCTATAGATTCTATTGTTAATTTGTATATGGTCCATATTGTCACCGAATAATCAGCTTTGTGAGTGACACGAAAAAATAACATTAGTCAGGGTTTTTTCTGTACCATGACACAATTGCTTTTAAAGATAGAGTTATGAATTTTTTTGTTTTTACTAATGTCTCGTTTGATGAAAAAAATGATTGACAAAAATTTAGAGAGTGGAAGTTTTTGAAATATTACAGGAAGAATTTTTATATAACATACAGTGAAAAAGTAAATCATAGTATTAAGAAAAAAGTCGTATTGTCAATCAACATAAATATTTTAATTTAAAGTATGGATAATTATCATTGATTTTCTTTTTCTAAAATTTGTATTTGATTGTAGTAATTCTTTTTTTCTGAAATTATTTTTCGATAATGCAAAATAAAATTTTGTATACCTACTTCAAAATGAATGTAAACTAATCAGTAATATATATGCTATCATACCTTATCATATCTTAGAAATTCTAATTATGTTTAATATAGGCTTTATTTAACTTCAGTTTTTTAACTTACTAAGTTGTAGATTCAATTTCGCTCAATGCAATTGGAAATTATTGACAAAAATTTTTTAGAGATGTAGTATAAAAATTTAGAGAGTGGAAGTTTTTGAAATATAAGAGGAAGAATTTTTAAATAACATACAGTGAAAAAGTAAATCATAGTATTAAGAAAAATCGTAATGTCAATCAACATAAATATTTTAGTTTACAATATGGATAATTATCATTCATTCTCTTTTTCGAAAATTTGTATTTGTTTGCAGTAATTCTTTTTTTCTGAAAATATTTTCGATAATGCAAAATAAAATTTTGTATATCTACTTCAAAATGAATGTAAGCTAATCAGGAATATATATGCTATCATACCTTATCATATCTTAGAAATTCTAATTACGTTTAATATAGGCTTTATTTAACTTCAATTTCTTAACTTACTAAGTTGTAGATTCAATTTCGCTCAATGCATTTGCAAATTAAGGATGTGCTAAGATTCATTCAACTTATCGATTTATTTCCGGCAAACCTGTATGCAATCAACAATTTAAGTCAGTTAATCTAATTTTCCTCTTACTTTAATTTCAGAATCCACTCAAAATACAGTTAATGATCTTTGTATTATATCGAAATGTTTCTTCCGCTTTCATTAATTGCATTAGAGCAAATAGCTTTGGGATGAGATTTTGGGAATTCTTTATTTCTTATGGTTATTAGAAGTTTCCACTAAGAAACGAATCTTTAACCTATAAATATATATATATTCGCGTAAAATGGTTTTGAATGGAATTGTGCGATTTTTAAAAATATTCTTGCTTTGATTAAATTTACCACTATTTTATAATTTTCTGTTTAAAATATTAATTGTTAAATATATACAGGTTTGTTATTTGCCTAAAATTTTTATGTATATACATACATACATATATATATGTATATATATATATATATATATATATATATATATATATATATATAGATAGATAGATAGATAGATAGATAGATAGATACACACACACATATATATATATATATATATATGTATATGTATATATATATATATACAGAGGAAAATACTTTATGAGTTCAACTATTTACAGTGAAGCTAAAAAATTATACATTTTTTTATAATTTCGAGCTTAACGCGTTTAATATTTTTAGCATATAAATTCCCTTTTCGAAATTATTTCATTTAGTGAAAGATATTTAAAATACAGAATAAGAAGAAATCTAAAAATAAAATCTTATCACAAAATATCCGTGCATGCTCAAGGTAAAGAAACGAAAAACTGTTAATCAAGATAAATAATTTATGTCTTTAAAATATAGAAATTATATACAGTATGCTTGTACACACTTAGAATATAATCTTTTCAAATTCCCCCCCTTTTTTTCAATATGTAGAAAGAGATTGTAATAGCTTTTAGATGAGATGATACGTTTTAGCAGTCTATAGTCAGTTTAGGCAATCTAAATATATTATAACCCCTTCTTAAAATTCCCAACATTAGCAGATATCACAAAACATAAAACTACTTTGAATAATATGTCCAATGACTTATTGGACATACTATTTTTTATAATATAAGGAATATAGAGCAAAATATTTTACGGTAACTAGGAATATAAATTTAATTTCATATAACATGTAAAAAAAAAACTGCCTTTTCACCTTTTAAAGAAAATTGAGTAAAATCGACATTTATTTCGAATTTATTAGGTATATTTTTGAGCCTTGAAAAAAGTTAAAATCCAAAATAAAATTTCACTTATAAATTAAAAACAATGGGGATAAACCAGAACTTAAAAAAAAAAAAAAAAAAAAGAAAAAAAACTTTTATTAAATTCTAAAAAATCAAAGTGTGAAGCATGTAATAATCAGAAAAACAAATAAAGAGGGGGAGAAAAAATAATTACTATCTCAATAATAATTTTACATTGCTTTATAACATTAATATAATATTTTTTTTATTATTATTATATTATTTATTTTTTATTTTTTTGTAATTTAAGTATTTGAGCTGACAAATAAACATCACAATTTAATAATGTTATTTTTTGTGTTTTTGGTAAATGTCGTGCACAGCATATTATGTAATATATTGCAATTAAAATATTATACATATTTTTCATTTACTAATAAAATATAAATTCACAAAAATATCTTTTTAAATTCTATGGCAAGTGACCTACTTTTAATGGAATTATTTTAAAACATATATGTTTAAAATTAGATTAACTTTAACTAAATTTTAAATGTAAGTACCACCTGTACTTTATATTCTAGTTTATATTGAAAAAAAAAAAAAAAAAAAAAAAGATAAATTATGCGGTTTACATAGATTTTTAGTACTATCCAACTGTACGTATATGTTGCGTAACTAATCTTCAATTCACTTCAACTATATGATCACACCAAGATCAGACGGAGTGAAAAAAGAGAGAGACAGATTACTCAAATTCATATTCGTTATTAAACATTGTTGGAAAGTGTTAAAAAATGTTTAACAAAAACAAAAATTCAACACCAGGATTTATAGTTATATATATTTTAATATTTTACTGTAGCTCCATAAAACGTAACGCTAAACGTACCATATTCTATAGGGAAATTTTTGTTTTAGCATGTAATTAATAAATGCCCATTTCATCATAATTTGTTCAGTACAAAGTTATTTAAATATGATCCAAATATAAACTTTTATAAACGCAATGTATCGGCGTTCTTTTAAGTGTACAAACCACATGTCCTAGTTACTCCGTTTTTGACGGAAAGCATTCCATAGTAGTCTCAACAAACATACATCCTTTTGAAGAAATTGTGAAAATATTAACGGACGCTAGATGTGGATACACGAACACATAGACTAAGGGTCAATCATACGGAGAAAGAGAGACAGACAGATAGACAAATTCAAATCAAAACCAATCTTAAATGCTGTTACAAAGTATTAAAAACGCTTTATAAAAGTGGAAATGTATTTGTAGCAATTTCAAATTATAGTCCTTAATATATTTGAATATGGTTTGCGTGGTTGTATAACTCTTATTGCTATTTATACTATATTCTGTAGAAAACCATTTCACGTGCATATCAATAATAAATGTTAATTTCTGCATGTTTTGTGTGAAATTAATTTATTAAAATATAGTTTATGCTTTGGTTTACGCAACGCTTTGGAATTCTTTCGGGGTTACCTGTACACAAATCATTGTTGGTATTTAACTCCATTTTCAATAGGAAACATCCCGTAGTAAACCTGAATAACATAAATTAGTTTAACATAATTCTATGAATATTTAAGGGAGTTGGAGCGGAGAATATCAGACGGGCACATGATTAGACAGACAGACATACAAACCGAAGTCATAGTTCCTTTTGAATTTTGTTGAACAGCATTTTAAAAAAAGTCTAATTTATGTATAGAATGTTGAATTTAATTAAGATTAAAATCAATATCATATACATCGTTATTAAAAATAAAAATTATAATAATAATAAATAAATATATAAAATATAATAAAATAGTAAAATATCTCAGGTTGTAGTTAGGGTAAACAAGACAATATAAAATAACTAAAACGCCTTAATCGCTTCTCTTGTTACTATATTTAACTAAATAAGTAATCAAAAACGAAAAAGTATGCGGTAAGCATTGGTTATTAACACTTTCCAAATGTACGTAATTGCTGTATCGTATTACTTTCATTGCTCTTTGCCAATGTAATCCCACAACGGATAGACATTAGTTCTGAAAGGCAAAGAGATAGAATAATTGAATTCCTAATCATTCTTAAACATTGCTATAAAAAGAAAATTTAGCCCTTTTATTCTAATTGTAGACTTTCATGTATCTGAATACTTTAGTGTAGCTCTGTAAATCTGAAGGTTAACAAAAACATATTCTATACAAAATATTATTTTCGCATATTAACAATAAATGTCAATTTATTTATGCTTTTTACAATAGAAAGTTCTTTAAATGTAACTTATAAAAACATCTGTCCTAAAATGCAATGCGTTGATATATTTTTGGGCGTCCCTGTGCACAAATTAGTTGCACAGGACCTAATAATGCCAGTTAAAATACCCAACAAACACAAGCCTTTCGGCATCGAGTCGGGGCGCAGTCGGCAATGTCGGTTTACTGTCGGCTAAGGCGCACTGCTATCGGCGACTGATCATTAGAATGCCGGCAACCGACAGTAGGAAACAATGTCTGTTGCTGTTACCGGAACGCTTATGGCTAAAAATCGGCAAACCATTTCTATCGGTATACGATACTGGGCAATGATACGTATATGATATCCGGTAGTTGCACGAAAAAAAATGTGTCAAGGTCGGTCCGAATTGGGGACAGTTTGCTTCGAGTTCTAATTTTTTAATTTAATGTTAAAATAATAGTAATAATAATAAAGTTTAGTTTTATATTATTTTTTAGTTTTACTTTTGTCAGAAATGTTGAAAACGTTTAGTATAACAGATGATTATATTTCTCATGATAATAATATTATTATTAACAACAAAAATACTATTAAATACAAAACAAATTAATTAAATTAAAATAAATAAATTGTATTAAATAATTCATTTATTTGAAACGCCAAAGAAAGAATGTATATTTTTTCATCCTTTTCTTTAAAAATAAAGCAGTAATAATAATAAATAAATAAATAAATAAATAAATATAAATGCTATGTATATTTTGAGCGTAATATAAATATTAAAAAGTTTTTTAATGTGTATATAATATGTATTATTTAATGAAAATATTTAATCCGTAGAAATTATGTAAATTGTAATATTTTCATTAAACAATACACAGATTCAAATTCTACACTATAAATTATTTGATCTGAAGCACAACACAAAAATTAAAATCAATTTAACTGGATATTTAAAACCTATAACTTTGAAAGTTCAAAATGTCTTCACTAGATGGCAACTCTAATTTTTTTAGAGAGTGATCACGATACCTCGCCAAATACAGCAACAAAACATGCTTTTTATGCCTAAAAATACGTAATTGTATATGCTCATTTCATTTTGTTTACTGTAATTTAAAGATGTTAAACTGTATCTTTCAGAAAGTTTGCCTAATTTTGTAATATATTTTAACTCTCCTGGATATTCTGTACGCGAAACATTTGATTAATTTCAATGAAAAGTTTAGATTAGCATCCTCATTTGATATTGATTCAGAATAGCGAATTTAAACTTCATGCTAATATTTATAACTGTTTTTTGGGAACCTGAAAAGGTGTAAACGTAAACAAACTAAAAAAAAAGGCCCTAAAATAACAATAAAAGTTAATTACATTTATATTAAGTATGAATTTAATAGAGAATTAATTTATTTGCATTTAACATTTTAGAAAATTGAAGTTTCCATGCGTTTTTTAATTAAGTCATTTTTTCTCCTTAAGAAACCATGCATCTTTATTTTATTTATTTATTTATTTATTATTTTATTGACAATCTTTATTTGAAACAATTAAAGAATTATGTAATCTCTGTCTCGAATTAACGATAAAATTTATGTTGTTATGACTTAAATATATTTTTAGTTTCGCTGCCAATTATTTCTACAAGGAATAATACATAATAAATTATTAAAATCTGCTAAAGTATTAAACTCAAAATAAAATTTTACTAACAGATAAAAGTCCAATAATTTCACTGAACTCAAAACATTTTCCTTAAACAATATGTAATATATTTCAAATATATATTTTTTTATGTAACTATTTGATATTCTAATTTTATTTAAAAAAAGTATTTGATCTAAACCACAAATTAAAACTGATTTAATTATGTTTCTTTTGATTATAATGACTTAACTTTTGATTATAAAGTTTTAATTTAATTGTAACATCTCATAAAAATATACTATATCTATCTAAAATCATAAATAGCGAAACTATACTTTATCGAGAAACAAATTGACAAGAGCCGATGGTCGAAAGGTTAAACGCATGCAAAGTACAAAGAGTAACGACTGGTTGGAAGATTTGCGGGTTCTGTCATTTTCCCGGGTAAGTAAAACGTAAATTGTAAACATAAAAGTTCACGATTCCTTCACTAGATGGCAGCACTGATCAGTCAGGCAGGAAACTTTTTTTTTCTGCGAATAGAAATGACTGGCATCGGCCAGTCCATTACCGGTATAGGAAACGGTTAGGTGTCGCTGCGGTGTCGCACCGGCTGCCTTGTCGGTTTTGCCGGTAGTGGACCGATTGTGGACGAGACAATCGGGCGACTGCCGCCCGAAGGCCCACAAAACTGACGTACCCTAATCGGCAAGCGGCATCGGTACGTCACCGTCTAAAACGCCAAGCAAGTAATGGGCCAACTGTCTACCGATATGTCTGTGTTTGTTGGGCAGAGATTAGTCCATAGTGAATTAGAATAACATATATAATTATTTAAAAATTCTGAAAATACTATATCCTTTACTACGTTCTATAGAAAGTATTCTTTTGTGCATATAAGTCAGTAGAGATATTCACTCCATTTTCAATAGGGACCATTCAATAGTGAACTTAAATATCATATATCAGTTTCAAGGAATTCCATGAACATTTACGGGATTTAGAGCGCGGATAGACAGACATGCAAACTGAAGTCATTATAATTTTTCAAATGTATTGGAAAGTGTTAAAACATTTAGAATGCAGTAAAAACGATTAATATAAATAAAAATGCAATTCAAGCAAATTTTCAGTAATACCCATTAATGTAACTGAATATTTTTGTGTGGCCCTGTAAATCTAATGCAAGATATACTGCATTCTTTTATGAATATGAATAATTTTGTGCAAAATACTTTTTTCTTTAAATCTCTCATATTCATATTACTTTGTGAAAAAAATTCTCGTGTATATATATATATTAATTATTATTGTTTAATTTCAAAAATATTTATGTTCCATAACACAACTACATAAGATGATTAAAAATTACATTTTGTGAATCAATTATTTTGGTATATATATTATATTGGTATATAAATATAATATATAATATATATATTATGTATATTATATATTATATTTGGTATATATATTATATTGGTATATATATATACAAAAATATAAATGTTTGTATCGTTATCCTTGTCATGATTATGATGCGTTTCTAGTTTTAATTGAACATCAATACTTAGGCTAGTCATTGTGAAATTACAGGTACATTTTTTTTCTGTTTAATAAATACAAAAGATTATGAATAAAAAAAAATGAAATATTTAAAGAAATTAGGTTGATGTTTGCAATTAAAGGACAATTACTTAAATTTTCTTATAAAAAAAATATTTTTAATGAAATACAGCGCACATTTATTTATTTATATATTTATTTACAACAAAAAGTCCTCTGAATCGAGTGAGTAAGTATATATTCATGAAACTGTGTTAGTCAATATATTGACTATATTTAATTTTGAAAAACGTACAATTAACAAACAATGTTTTAAATACCACATTAAGTTTTTGAATTTATTGTAATATGAATTTTTATTCATGAAATAAACGATAAATTCAACACAAATGATTTATTACAAGAAAAGCATAAACGTAGAGTCTAAAAGTTCAAACTTTAATAAAGCATTGATAGATTAACTGAAATTGAATGGAACGCTTACAGTTAACTGGTCTTGTTTTAATATTAACGCTAGCGGCAATTGATTCACAAATATGTTAAGATCATTCATCTTTTATTCAAAAGCAATTTTGTATTCTAAGCCATGTTGCAGTATAAAAGACAGTAAATGAGAAAGTTTTGCAAATTTCGCCTAATTAAACAGCTATTTATTAGAGAATATCTTCAGAACGATACGACTAATTATTTCTTGCTGTTTTGTGAAACATACAATTTAGGAAAGCGGACAGAAAACCGTGTCACCTGAAAAGCAATTTTTGTTAATGAATAATTTTAAGAGTGTTTTTTTTACTTCCATTTAAACGTATGTTGTATAGAAATTATTTTTTTATAGTTAACTTTCCTAAAATTGCATATTTTGAGGTCTCCTAAATAAGATTATTATCAATTGGTCTAAGTATATATGTCTGCGTGTGTGTATGTGTTTGTGCGTGAAAATATCTATATTAATAAAATCAGAGTTTTGTCTGTAAATTTGTCGGAATCAAACAATTTTGCGATATCGTCACGTTTTACACCCCATGAAAGCCGAAAATGACTTCAGAAAATTTTGCCTGTGTGTGTGTGTGTGTGTCATCGTGTCCGAATGTCGCTTTGTTTGTCCGGGCATCACTTGAGAACGGCTGGACGGAATTCAACGGCGCTTGGCAGAAATTTAGGTCTTCACCCAACTTAAAATTATATCTATCAACTTTTCAGAAATTCCTCCCCGTCCCTCCCCCCCCCCCCCCAGGCGGTAAAAGACTAAAACACGTTTGTCCGGCATCACTCGAGAACGACTGAACGGAATTCAACGGCGCTTGGCAGAAACTTAGGTCTTCACCCAACTTGAAATTATATCTATAGAAATTTTCAATATTATGATTAGTGTTTAAATTGTGGGTAAAAAACACCTGCGCATGCGCCATAAATATTTTTTCACTAAAATGCTTTGAATGGAAAAATAAATTATAAAAATAATTTTTTAAGTTAAAGACTTTTGTATTCGCGTGATTCGCACTACAAATTATGAAAAGATTGAAATGAAGTGTTGCCATCTAAGTTTCATACTTTAGTTAATTTTAAAAAATCTAATTGTCGTATCGAAAAACTGTTTACACCCCAGGATTCAGAAAAATCACCTCTTTCATTTGGTACTGAATTTGTAATGATAGGTCTGATATTTCTAATTTATTTTTCCCTTTATCCGTTTTTCCGTTGCCACTTAAATTTCATACTTTAGTTATATTTTTAAAATCTAATTGTCGCATCGAAAAACTGTTTGAACCCTTGGATTCAGCAAAATTGCCCCTTTCATTCGGTATCAAATTTATAAATATAGGTCTGATATTTCTAATTTATTTTACCCTTTTTCCGTTTTCAACCCAGATTCGATATGGAACAGCTTTAGTATTGGATCCCTTTGGCAAAATTTGAAATTCGGCACCGAAGTAGCTCGGACGTTTCTCGCCAAGATCTTTAATTGCACAATTCAGATAACCAATTCAGTTCATCGCAAAAATGGCTTAAAATATTTAAAGTCACAAAAGGGTACCGATACATAAGCTGTGCTTTTTGTATTTATTTATTTATAATACTGTCTATTAAAGACTTCTGTGGACACGAAATTTGGTGTGTAAATTGTTTGTATGCATCCGGCACTTATTGTAACTGCATTTCACGAAATTCGAAATTCCCCCCCCCCCCTTCTCGGAGTCAGAGGGCAATAAACATGTGTAAAAACATGTTTTTCCGTTTGAATTTGCTTTGAATTATCTTAGAATAGTGAATTTTGGTGTGTGGATATTGAGTAAGTGTACGCATTATGTACATTAGTGGGATTTTGCAAAACTTCGAACTCACCCACTGAGTGTGGGGAAGTAAGAAGTGGGTAAGTTGTGCCGAAGACAGTGGGGACCCATACTCCTCACACTGGGAGCGAGAAAACCTCTACCAATGAAGGCGAGAACTTAGGTTATTAATAAAGATATGGCATTTTGACAACTCATTTAAGTTTAATGTCCAGCGAAGCGGGCAAAGCCTGCTAGTTATCAATATATATCTTTCAAAAAACAGATATCACTAGTTAGTCCATATTCTGTATTCTAATTCTGTATTACATAGTTTATGCTACATGCTTATTTTTATTGAGATACAAACGCAAACATGAATACGCAAACATTAATACGCAAACATGAAATTTGTCGTAGATTTTAACATATTAAATATAAGAGTAGAGGATTGAAAGGAATTTTCGAGAGGTATGATTAATGTGAGTTTGAGGGAAAAAATAAATAAATAAATAAATAAATAAATTTTCCCGTACGATGTTAAGAAAATTTTCAAAAATATCTTTATTTTTTACTCACTGATTCGTTATACAGACATTCTTCTGTATTAAAAATTATGATAGAAGAAAGTTGTTAAATCTGGAATTTTCTTAAAATTCTATAAAACCATAGACACAACAATTTGTATAGATGAAACATCCCTATGCTTTCGACTACAGATTTTTCATCTATGAGGCAATAGTCATTAGAGTGGTTAAAAAAAAACGCTCATTGAGTAAAGGAGTGGTAGATCGATATTTAATACTATTGAAGATATACGCAAATGGAAAAATATTGGAATTGCGACAATTCTAAATTATTCTAATTTATTTATAGTTTATTTTATTTCATTTATTTGTTTAATATCCGCCTTTCGCGATCAGCTGGTTTGTGATCCTTGAAAAATCCGACCGTACGAAACTCCCGCTAGGTGGGAAATTCGGCAATTTTTTCACGTTTCAAGGCTTGCAACAGCTTATTGTCAGATAATACAAAAAGATTTATTAAAAATTTTAACTTTAGTCAATTCTCGCTCGATAGTGCCTGTGGGTTCCTCTTCCCGTTTCAGTATCTGAAACAACCTGTTCGCTCACCATGTTATGATCTTTGGAAATTCTAACCGTAGTAAAGTCTCGATAGTTGGCGCCGTATTCCCGTTTTAAATTTTACAACCGCTTGCTCGCTCATAGTGCAAATAGCTTTGAAAATTTTAACTACAGCAAATTTTCTCCCTGTGACGATTACGGCGGCTCTTTATGTTTCATGATTACAAACAGCCTGTTCGCTCACCGTGCAAAAAAAACATTAAAAATTCTGATCGTGGCAAAATCCTCACCCGTTGGGGCTTACGTTCGCCTAATCTACTCCTAAATAATTAAATCTTAATTGGAGATATTAATTTATTAAAATATAAAAGTGTCATCTGGCGACAGAGATTTACAACATATACTTTTCAATTTAAATTCAAATTACTCTTAAAATGATGTCTTACTTATAAAATTATGCTAATTAGAAACTGAGATGAAAAGTAATATAAACATTGTTATAAAAAATATTTATGACTGACTTTTCCGTGGTTTTCTCCGATATTTGCTTAATTGAGGGCTTCATACTGTTAAAAATCCTTAATAAGAAATGTGAGCAGAGTATAGGAATTCGAAAGACTGCAAAATAAAAAAAAAGAATAAAGATGTTCCTGGTTTTCTGTGGTTTTCTCTGAAAATTCTCTTTATGAATTTAATGGCTTAAATCAGTTTAAAAGAACGCAAAAAATTACTTTAAAATACATTTCGAATGCTATATTCTAAGTAATTTAATCATAATTAGAATCGGACATATTGGAATAAAGGTGTTTTAAATATTCCGTGATTTTAGCAGAAACACTCGCTCGGAATTTAACAGCTTATATCAAATTAAAAGTCCGCAAAAAAATACATTTCAAATGCTGTATTGCAAGTAATTTAATTAGAATTAGAGATATTGAAATTTTAAAATATTAAAGTACCATCTGGCTGCAGAAATTTACGATATCTGCACTATAATTCCAATTCAAATATGTTTTAAAATGGTATATTACTTATGAAATTATGTTAATTAGAAGCTGAGACACAAAGGTAATACAAACATTTTTATAAAAAGATTTGTGTGTGATTTTTCTGTGGCTTTCTCTAAAACTTGCGTAATTCCGAGCTATATACAGATAAAAATACTTAGTACGAAATGTGAGCGGAAATTGGTTATCAAAATTCTGTAAAATATAAAAGCATAAAAACCTTCTGGGTTTTTCATCGTTTTCTCCGAAACTTTCGTGCAAAATTTCAACTGCTTATTTCACTTTAATATAGTCTGCAATAAAAGTACTTTAAAATATCTTTCGAATTATGTACGATGCATGAAGTATATAATATTAATGAATATCTTTGATATATTTTAGACTCAAAAGGGCTAATCTATCAAAGCTGAATTCTTCCGTTGACTTCCGTTGAAATCCGTCTAAAATTTAAGAAATTCCAACACTGCTTTTTTATAGCCGGGTTCAGAAAAGAAATATAGAAAAAATAATCTGATGTGTAACTCGCACGACTTTCTTTTGCCCTAAAATTTAATACTATAAATACAGGTTGCGGATTAAAAGGTAAGATAACGAGTACTGTTATGTAAACCTGTGTTAAACAATTCATATTAGGCTTCTGAAGAGTTTTATATGATAATAAGCTCCAAGTGAGGGGGGGCTACCGCTCCCCTCAACCCCCCGTTTCATTAATGCACCTACATTTATATAGAATTTAATTTCGTTATTAAAAAATAATTCTATTTTTCAAAAATAATTTGTTAAAATTATTATTTAAAAAAATTTATCTTTTATGATAATGCAAACGATTTCCATATTAGAGAAGTAGTATAACACTAATTATCCAAAAAAAGTCCATTTTATTTTCAATAAAAAAAAAATAATAAAATAAATAAACGATTTTTTAATTAAAAGTAAAAAAAATTAGATAACTTTGTTTGAAATTATCGCAGATCGATGGTTCAACCATTCGTTTTAAAGGTATTGGCGAGCTCTTTTGAAAGACACCCATCATGAAAATTTACTTCCCTCGAGGGGGGACTTCCTACCCCCCCAGTGGGGGAGGCGAGGCTCCTACATACACATTTTTTTTTCAGTTAATTATCTCTATTACAAAAAATATATATTCGTTTCATTTGGTTTAGTGCAGTCTATAGACGTTAAACTCTACTTACCTGCAATTTCCCCCATCGACGTAATGTATTAGAATCCTCTTGATTGTCCCTGTACACGAACCATTTGCTTGATCTTTACGAAAAGCTTACTGTAGCATCCCTATATGATACACATTTACAATACCAACCTTGAACTTTCTGTCATAATTTGTTTATGAGATATGCTGATAACACACACACACACACATACACACACACACACACACACACACACACACACACACACAGACTTCCCCCCCAGGGGCAAGGCGAGGCTCTTACATACACAAACATTTTTTTCCAAGTTGACTATCTCTATTAGAAAAAATATATATATTCGTTTCATTTGGTTTAGTGCAGTCTATAGACGTTAAACTCTACTTACCTGCAATTTCCCCCATAAACGTATTAGAATTCTCTTCATTGTCCCTGTACACTAACCATTTGCTTGATCTGAACGAAACTCTTACTGCAGCATCCCTATATGATACACATTTAGAATACCAAGTTTGAACTTTCTGCCATAATTTGTTTTTGAGATATGCTGATAAAACACAGACACACCACAGACACACAGACATACACACAGACCATTTGCTAAAAACATAATTTTCGTATTCAGGGGACCTCAGAACATGTAAATATAACAAAAACTCGCGTTCGAAAATTTGACCCAAAAACAATACTTTCTCTACCTTATGGGTAAGAGAAAGTAATTTATTCTAAGTTTTTTTTCGTTGAAATTAAAAAAAAATCGATAACTTTGTTTTAAATTATCTTAGATCGATGGTTCAACCATTCGTTTTAAAGGTATTGGCGAGCTCTTTTGAAACATACCCATCATGATAATTTACTCCCCTCGAGGAGGAACTTCCCCCCCAGGGGGTGGAAGCGAGGCTCCTACATACACAATTTTTTTTTCCAGTTAACTATCGCTATTACAAAAAATATATATTCGTTTCATTTTGTTTAGTGCAGTCTATAGACGTTAAGCTCTACTTACCTGCAATTTCCCTCATAGACGTAATGTATTAGAATTCTCTGTACACGAATCATATGTTTGATCTTAACGAAAAGCTTATGTAGCATCCCTATATGATACACATTTAGAATACCAAGTTTGAACTTTCTGCCATAATTTGTTTTTGAGATATGCTCATAACAGACAGTCACACACACAGACACACACACAGATACACAGACACACAGACACACACACAGATACACAGACACACAGACATACACACAGACCATTTGCTAAAAACATGATTTTCGTATTCAGGGGACCTCAGAACATGTAAATATAACAAAATCTCGCTTTCTCACTTTCGAAAACTTGACCCAAAAACAATACATTCTTTACCTTATGGGTAAGAGAAAGTAAAAAATCATTATTTTTCTGTTAAAAGTAACTTTTCTCTCTTTACATTAATAGATGAAATAAAAAAGAATAAAAAAAAAATATAATATGACTATTTTTTTAAGCTATACCTTAGATATTTTAACTGTATACAGGTGAGTCGAAATGACAGGCGGCTTCCAATTTCTGCTCAAATCGATTTAAAATTGAAAAAATTCAAAAACTGTTTTTTTAGTTTCTAGTAACTTTTCATGTGGTCGAAAAGCAATTTGACCAGTAGAATATACAGCCAATACGTCTGGCACGGAAGAATTGATAAATGGAATAATGAGGTGTTGACAACTAAATTTCATACTTTAGTTAATTATTAAAATCTAGTTGTAATGTTCAAATGCTGTTTGCACCCCTGTTTGGGGTTGAAATACAGTGGATAACCCTTTGATTGCTGTTTATTTTAACTACAAAATTTAAATACATAGAATAACCAAATCAGTGTTCTAACCACTGAGCCACATCGACTTAGAAAGCACAACTCTTTAAACATATAAGCCTAAAACATATTTTTTACACTCCAAAATTTCATTTTCACAGTATTCCGAAATTTACCGTTACACTCAAATTTCAAAACGGTAAATTCCAAATACAATCCTAGGTCAAGCTCATCGACCTACGCCGCTTAGAGTTTTTTACAGTTTTCTCTGAAATTTGTATGGATACTGGCTAGGACGCTTTAGAAAGGCCTTTTACGTATGACAACCTATCTAAGCCTAGCCTCTGGTGCAGTCAATCGGCTTTAACGTCTGTACCACTATTCCATAACGAGTTCGCAAGTCCAGAATCGATGAACAAAAATCTCATAGATTTCCCATAACTGATCTCTCAATAAATAAGCTAAAAATGGTTGTGGTTGAGTGGGCCAAACTATTGGTAACGATCTGGTAGTTATCCCAATGGATGGTCCCGAGATATACTATAAAAATTTAGATCTCCTACTAAAAGGTCCTTTTTTTGATACCAAAACGACTGCTTCCCAAAATTGAGATCTTAACAAATAAAAAAAGGTTAAGTGACCAGGTTCCGCCAATATGTCAAACTTTTCGTCGAACAGTCCAGAGAGACACAACCCTTCAAATATTGACCTCAATTGGTGCATTTTCACTGTTGGTATTTCAGAAAGAACCAAATTTAAACAATTAGTCCAATATCGAAATCCTAGAAAAACGTAAAACAACTCATAAGATTTTATCGAGATTTTGTATAGTATCTGGTTAAAGTAAATTCCTAATCCGTTTTGACAGAAGACCACTGTGTACACTACTTAACCCATTCATGGTCACGCCATTTTTAATTTTTTCGTTTCGAAGCCATTTTAGAGGGATGCATTTTATATATTTTTAAGTCATTAAGTACTAATAATATTACAAATTTATCCGGAATACCGAGAAACTGATTGTTTTCTAATTAGCAAATACGTAGCAATGAATAAATGATTCAGAAGTAAAAAACTCTGACCGTGTATACACGTTCATGACCATGAAAGGGAAGGCGGGTGAATACAAAATCCTGGATGGCTGCAAAATCCTCTGTGTTCTTAAATTAACACCTCTGGGAGTTAGCAAAGCAGACGAACCATCTCTACCGTAGAGGAACACAATTGTGATGGCATGACTCCAGACTATCCCTAAAGGTGGATCCCAGGCAGTCGTCAATCGCCCAATGCGTAACTTCACTCCATTCCATTCCCGTTTCATAACGCCTTCTAAATTTGCGAAAGATTATTGAGTTGTCTTCATTATATTTATTTATTTTCATCTTAAAAGTCAAATGAGCCAGTAGTGGACAGGGCTACCGCTCTTGGTGCTACTTTATGGAACCAGAAGTAGACACCCATAATAATATTATACTTTAATTTAAGAAAATAAATTTAATACAATAAATTAATTCTGCGCAATTTTTAGTCATATAAAAATTAAAGTTAGAAAGAATAAGTAAAAACAAGCAGAGGCAAAGCAAACAAATTTTTATTTCCTTATTCAAAATCACAAGACAAAATGTCAAAATGACATAGAGTTTATATATTTTTAGTTAAACTAGTGTTATTTTAAAATTAATGCCCAGAAATATTTTTAGTTTTAGATATTAAAAGTACAGGTCAATGACTTCCATTCAGAACATTGTTGTAATCTACGAAAGAATTAGAAAGCTTGTTTTCCGAGTTTAAGTTTAAAAGATCCACTACTGGTGCTATTACCTTACTTTGAAATATATTTTCTAACGAGTTCGATATCCTATTAGAAGATGTCGAATTTGTTTTACCACCTTACTTCCCCACCCCCCTTACATGGGTGCTCTTACTTTGGTTATTGTTGATACTTATCCAAGTACTAGAATTAAGACCTCGTCTACATGAAATCACTATCGAAAATGAAACAATATCATGTCCTCAGTACACTGTAGACCAATAAGAATTTGGACACTTTCGAATTTAGACATTTTTTTCAAATATCTAGAAAAGTTCTTTAGGAATCACTTTGAAATGTTGATAGCGTAAAGAACGCGTTATACTATATTTCAGCAAAAGTTGTGTCCTGAGAAGAAAAAGAGGGCCAGTAAAAAATTAAAGAAAAATCAAAATGTTTTGGATAACCCAGTCAAAAGTAATACTTGAAATGCATTTTGGCTGTAACATATGATTAAGAAAAAATTTCTCATTATATGTATAAATTTTTTTAAAGGAAACAGTTTTTTTTTTTTTTTTTTTTTTTTTTTTTAACATAAAAAAAAAATCTACTTTTTTAATTATAACAGGTAGTTGATTAGACTCAGAGCAAAGACATTTCCAGAAAATTTGGCATAAATTATTAGACACAGCATACTACAATCAGAAGGCAAAAAATTTAAATATCTTAGGAAATATAAGAATTTTTACTAAATGATTTTTGTCTATCTACGCATTCGCAAGCTTTTAAAAAAAATCATCTGCATAATTTAAAAGCCGAATGAATTGGGCAACTTATATGAAAACCTCAAACAAATATCGCGTAAATTTAAGGAGTTATAAGAGATAGAATGAACAAAATTTTAGTTCTCTCAAAATAAATCTAAACTATAAGGGGTAAACTATAAGCTAAACTATAAACTATCACACTTTTATTTTGATTCAGTGAGTACCCAACGGCGATACAGTGCTCGTTGATTGCATGTAAACATCAATAAAAACATAATTTTATCTTTTTTTGAGAAGAACTGAAATTATTTTCATTCTATCTCTCACAATATTTTGAATTCACACGATATTTGTTTGGGACTTTCATATAAGTAGCTTAATATGTTACTTTTCATTATTAAACTATGCAAATGTTTTTCTAAAGCAGGCGTAGTTAACTATTTAATAAAAATGGTCATTTTGTTAGATATTTAACCATTTTTCATTCGTATTGCAGTATGCTGTGCCTAATGAAGTATGCTAAATTTTCTGAAAATGTCTTTGCTCTGGACCAAGTACCCTATGTGTTATAATTAGAAAAGTGGAGACTATTTTTGCAATGTTTTTAAAAAAAACATTATATCTGCATGAATATATGCGGTAGTCTCTTAAAAAATTAACAAAGCTGCATTAAGTGTAGTTTTTAGAGACAGGGATTATTACTAGTGCTCGGATACTTTTTGTGCCAACTGTAGCTCTAATGCGATATTGAATCCGCCCAACTCATTTTCTGTGGAGTTGTTTGTCGAAGGTTCGTCCTGCCCAATGTTTTACAAGAAAAATGTGTTCGGATTCGAAATGCTTTCATTTTCGTTATAAAGAGACAGCTTTGTATTTTAATATATGGTGTTTTATTTTATTTAAATCTATGTATTAATATGAAAACAGGAAATTTGTGGTAAACTTTTATTATATTAATCATGGGAGAAGAGGGTTCAAAATGGTATCATTTGAAAGATATGATTAGCAGATTTGCAAAATACTAAAATTATATTATTTCCTTTGCAACTGACGGACAGAAGTTTCAACATCGATATTTACATACTGCTTTTACCAGTGTAGTTGCATGCGTTCAGCAGTTAGAGTGAGAGCAGACTTTTGTGAGTATCCTGTAATTTGTTTATATCTTAATGAAATCATAATGAAACCTATTTTAGGCCAAGATTATTACAACAAAATAAGTATTAAAATTAAATAATCTTTTACGAAGTTAAAAGCTAACAAATTTCAACAACAACAACATTGAGAAACATGGTTTGAATTGAGAACCTCTTCCTTCATGAAGTCGGTTTAAAACGTCTATGCGTTAATCGATGTGACCGCTTACAATAGAGAAACATTGAATTTTACATAGCATAAATGTCACCCGCTACGCTGCAACATATGCAATGTCTTTCAAGTGTGCACGAAATTGTGAACAAACAAATGCACGTTCTAAGCGTTCTGTTTTTAGCATTAATGTCTAAACTATCTTTTCGTACTAAATCGATGATGCTCTGTAATTTTATAAATCACTTTTTTCCCCTGTCTTGAACCGTTTCCGAGATAGGAACGCTAACTCCACTGTTTTCCACCAGCTGGCGCTGTAGGCGGTTGAATCGCGTAGCACATCTTCACTTTACTATACCTACATACCACTTTTATGATCCTGTATTTATAGTATTAAATTTCAGGGTAAGAGAAAGCCGTGTGAATAAATACTAGATTTTATTTATTTATTTATTTATTTTAACAGAACCAAAAAATTTATAAATTTCATGTATGAACTCCATTGTATGTTTTTCATCGAAGGCCTATGGTACCATACCAAAATTATACTGAAATTTCAATAAGCATTAAAATATTAAAGTCATTTTTTTCTTAGGGTAATCAGTCGGGAGCTAAGGGAGCATCAATCGATATTTTTGCAGGCTTCTGTGATGAGTGGAAATTCCTAAAAAGAAATAAATTGTCATCTTTGCTTTTACGCGCTATCTTTCCACATATAAGTGGCATGAAAAAAGGTTTTACAGTAAAACTATCATAAATATATATGCAGGTTGACAAAAACTACTTCCATTCAACTTAATCAAGTTTTTCAAACTTGATTTCTTAAAAGGTGTTACTCAGAATACTTTTGAAATTTAACGAGAGCTACATTTGCATCGTTTTTTTTCTTTTTAACATAAAATGTAAGGAATCATCATTTAAATTACACTGCTAAAAAAAATGTCCTGTTTGCTGCCAGAAAATTTCTGTAATTCAGATAAAACTTTTTGTAAAAAAAATAGAACCGACTCCAAAAAGCAACTACTACTCAAACAACTAAAAAAAAAAAAAGGTATGAAATGAAACTGTAAATTGCGCCTAAAAGTATAAAATAACTTCCTTCGCCAAACAACCTATAACACTACAATTAATCATAACTTTTGAAGTCGGCGCAAAATTAAATAAAGTTTAATTAGTTTTTAAAGGTTTGTTTTTATATCGGTAGCAAGAAATGCTGTTGTCTCGAATGATCCATTTTCATTTTTCCTCTATTATTTTATCACTATATACAATTGGTCCATTAGTAGCATCTACATAGAACAGTGAACATTCTTTACAATACGGTGTTTATGTCGCAACGAAGTTAGAGTTTCCTTTGCAAATTTGGTATAACTTTCATAACTATCATCCTTGGTGGCTTCTTGATTTGGCGATCAAAATGTAATGCAAAAATATGCACGCAAGATGTATATTTTCATAATATATATTGTACGATGTCTTGTTTCATAATCTTGATTACTCTCTTAATATACCTTATCAAAACAATCATGATATCCCAAGAAATTAAATATGTTTGTCACATAATTTTGCGATTTTTCTTTCACTAAGGACGTCAGATACCAGCATCTTCGCCAATTTTTGCTGTTTACGAAATCTTATTTGTTTTCTTGAATCAATTTAGTTTTAGGCTGCGTTTTGCAGGTGACAATGTGAAATGTGTATATTGAATAGGATTGTTTTTTGTATTGAATAAAGTTATAAATTTTTATTTAATTTTGCGCCGACTTCAAAAGTTCTGATTAATTGTAATGTTTTAGGTTGTTTGGCGAAGGAAATTATTTTATACTTTTAGGCGCAATTTACAGTTTCATTTCATACCTTTTTTTTTTTTTTAGTTGTTTGAATAGTAGTTGCGTTTTGGAGTCGGTTCTATTTTTTTTACAAAAAGTTTTTATTTTTCTCTTTTAAGTGAAAACTTGTTCATATAGCAGAACATCAAAAGACGTTCGACGGCAGCTTCACAAATCACAACTTCCAAAAAAAGTGACATTACTCAAAAAATGGTTTATGTCACTGAAAAATGCATGAAATGCACCCAGTGTGAACAAAAAAGTTACATGTCTGAGAATCTCAAGATTGCGCCGTTCCCCATCCTGTTCCGAATTCTATTGCTCTACCTCAGGCGTACAATGTTCGTTGGTTGAGCTTAACGTCACACTTTTGTTGTGCACCGACGGCGTGTGAAAGCAAGCATTTCGGCGATCTAACCAAAAAAGAAAATAGGTTGAACAAAAGTAATTTGATTAGGATCAACACATAGAAAACATAGAAAATCACAAAATAAAATAAATTTACCGAATAATTACGGAATGTAACTGGGATTAAAATATAAAAGTGATATTTCTATTTTTTCGATTTTATCTATTTAAAAAGTGTTATATAATAAGCACTTAAATTGAAGCCCATTGTCGCAGTTAATACAGACTGACGCCCTAGTTTCAACGGATGATCAAAAACATACCAAAGGCAGCAGAGATCTGAAGTGAACATTTGAGCAATTTCAGTATTTTGTTTTATTTATATAAAGCTATATAGAAAATATTTTCCTTTAAATATAATGACCAACGAAGTGGGTAAAGCCAGTTAGTAAAAAAGAAAAGTATTTTTAAATACCTTCTTGACATCAATTCAATATCGAGATTTCACCTGATTTGCACATTTTAAGATCCTCTGAGTCCAAAAACATAGTTTTGGGCAATTGGTCAGTGTGTGTATGTGTACAGTCGGTAACAAAAGTGTCCGAACACTAGCAAAAATTCCTATGTAAAAAAAGTACACTTCATACGGTTTTGTTAAATAAATACTTGTCGAATCCTGTTATTAGTGAGTCTAAGAACATGATTCAACAAGGATTTGTTTAACAGAACCGTATAAAGTGAACTTTTTTACAAAGGAATTTTTGCTAGTGTTCGGACACTTTTGTTACCGACTGTATGTGTGTGTTAATATTCTGGCTATTATATCTTGTAAACTTATAAAGATAGAACTACGGAACTTTAGAATTGTAACAGTTCTGGTGTACAGATAAATTTTCAAAATTATGGTGACAATAGAAAAACCGGAAATGTGACATCGGAAACCAGGAGTGGGACAATAACTCCGTATCTCAAAAATGGTTCTAAACATTTTCTTCAAATTGGCTATATAAACACTCTATGAGATGTCCTTTCGAGTCATTAAGTTGTAGTTGGTTAGTCCAAGAAAATTTATAGGCGTCGTACATAAACAGTTCATTTTCTGGTCTCGTAAGCACGTTCCTTTAAAAACGGCTATACGGATATTTTTCAAACTCGCCATGTCAACTCACCTTTTAATATATTTTGCCTGTAATTGCTGTTTTACGGTCAATAATTGAGTTTTGGTAAAAGTTGGTATCTCCAAAACGGCTCTAACGATTTTCTTGAAAACTTTTATATAAATCCATTCGTTTCTTGTGTATCACATGGTTATTAGAGGAAAATGAATAGTCATTCTGTTTAGGTAGGTCAGAAGTTTAGGTAGATCTCGGAAATTGGGGTTTCAAAAAACAACTCTACCATTCTACCAATTTTTTTCCTTATTTTTTACCTCGCTATGTGTAAGCTTCGTTTTATATGTCTTTACATGATCATAAAGTTTCTCTTACCGGAAAATTTTTAGGCTTATATTTTTTCGGGTCACTTTTATATCTTCTAATCACAATATAAAAAAAAAAAAAAAAAAAAAAAATGCATATAATACATGTAATAGTAGGTAAAAAAATTCGTGTGGTTGTTTCACTCCAGATTTTTTTTTCCTTGTGCCTCTGTACTTTGTGCAAAACATCGATGTATATATATATATATATACACGAATTTAATTTTTAAATATTAACGGAGTTCCTCGTTGTCCTAGATTTTAAAATTTACACGGAATTATACTTTCGTAGTCACTGAGGCATATCTTCCGTGGAGGATCAAGATTGTGATGGCATGTCTCCGAATCAGCTCTGGGGTTGAGTCCGAGACCGTCTGCAATTGCCCATTACACAGAACCAGAGCGACGTAAAGCCCAACCATCCAACCAACCAACTGGGCCACCTCTGGGGATAACTCCCAGTCCGTCGCCATTTGCCCCTTGTGCAGCCTTTAGTAAGTCCCAACAAACATATATTTAATTATTTTATGTGAAGTAATATATATATATATATAAAATTACTGTATAAATGAAATAAAGATATCTTATTTGAGAATGAATTATACATTTCAGCAAAAAACATAAAATATCTGAAGCGTTAATTTCATTTTATAGACAAAATTTATTTAGTTTTTCAATTTTCTATTAAAGATTTTTTTTTATTGTCTCCTGCCGATAATATCCCTTTAACACGTTCACGCCGGAGCGGTCCACCGGTGGTTCACAGCAAAATTATCCGAACACTAGCAATAATCCTTCTCCAAAAAAAGTACACTTAATACTGCTTTGTTAAATAAATCCTTGTCGAATAATGATCTTAGTCAGTCTAAGAACATGATTCGACAAGGATTTATTGAACAAAACAGTTTTAAGTATAATTTTTGGATATCGGAATTATTGGCTAGTGCTCAGATACTTTTGAGAAGAATGCGCAAGCGTGAACGTGTAAGCCAAAGCGCACAATGAGACGCAGGCGTGTCGCGCACGTCACGTGACACTGCTCTGATAGAGATTGTGTGAAGTGGGTGACCGCATTTTATTTCGTTACGTTTCATTTTTCATCTGCATAAGTTGTTTCCATCTGCATAAGAAATATCAGGTTTGATTAATTTTTGTTCTCTTCAAAAGAATGTAAGCTTTAAAAATTTAGATTGTGTAGATTAAACTACCCATTTTTTTTTTTTTTTTTTTTACTTAATGCTTCTGGTTTTAAAAAATCTTTTGAAATTCCCCTTATTAGGTTTTAAACGAACACAGATCTTTTCGCAATTTAATCAAATGGCTGTTATCTCCATCTTAGAACATAGTTAAGCAAATATCAGTTAACATAACTCTTAATGAAAAAGTAGTTTAGAACAGATTTCTTAAAAATGTACACAAATTATTTGTACCTATTCGCTATTTAAAACCGAATGTTTGAAAGTTAATTGATAATTGTCATGAAGTTAAGGAATTGAGAAAAATTTGCTTCTGTATTAAAGAGAGATTTGAACACCTTTTTAAATGAAAAAAGAAATGTTTTTGTCAAAAGTAAATGTTCGATATTATTGTACGAGATACATAACAGCTTGTATTTAATATCCACAATAAAATGTGTCCAAATATCTTAGTCAAAATTTTAAGGAGATATATGTGCTGTAAAAATGACTCTTTATTCATTTTTTCTAATATATAATGAATAAGAAATATTCTAAATGTTGCCTTTTTACGTGCTCGGAATGGGAATAAAAATAATAATAAAAATAAATAAAAAAGCTTTCAGAAAAGTGGAAACATTTGCCGGGGGGGGGGGGGGCTTGTTTCCAGAGAATTTTCAGAAAAGCGATATACACGATTTTTCAAACTAATGTGCCTTTCTTATTGAAATTTTGTAAACTACAAAAATGAACTGACTAATGCTGGAACGGAGGGTTAAGACAAAAGTTGTATTCAGATTATCAGGCTGTTTTATTTAAAAAAAGTAAATTTATAGATATACTTTATCCGAAGTATAGCTTTAAAGAAATATTTATAGTAAAAAAAAAACTTTCGTTCAAGCCCTAGTCGACTCTTTTCTGAAGAACTGGACAGAATTTCATTAAGACCGGTTCATTAGTTTCTGAGAAATTCTGAAAAACAGAAACCCACTGACTGAATCCTCCAATTTTTTGAAGGAAAAATTCATAAAATATATTTTTAAGGTTACCTTATGTATTCAATTTCTTTTCTTTTTTTTTTTTTTTTTTTGTTTTTCTAATGTCGAGGGCAGGAGAGAGTAAGTTCACTTTAAGCCTTCGAAAGCCATGTAACCCATTCATAAATGTTAACTTTCAATTTTAGTTACGAATCTTATCAATATTTGGACACATTACGGTAAAGGTTAGTTAAAAAGGAGAGGTCTTAAAGACTGTCGATAAAACATGTTCTATGTATAATGTGAACCATACATGAAACTTATTGCGAGAAAGAAATTGTGCATTTCATATTCATTTAATAACTTTCATTTTTGTTAATCATCTGATGACAGTTTTGCGCATTACAGATGTAATATTATCATGAACTTATTTTTGACATTCATGCATGGAAGCTTCAGCGTAGATTTCATAAGTACTTCATTGCAAAAGAAATCATTCAATGTTATTTTTATTTAGATATGCACTTTAGAGATTCATATAAAAGTTAAAGTTAAAACAATAAGAAATTCCTTTTATAGACATGTATTAATCGCAGCCTTATTTTCTTTAAATAGTTTAAAACTGTAAAATCTTGTATATTGCCTAGCCATATTTTTCTTCCATTTTCTTATGATTTATTTACTATAAGAAATTTTAAAGTTAAGTACCGGTTAATATGCACTAAATTACCCAGATTTAAGCGATTGATTTATATAATGTCTGTTGTGTACACCCCTTTCTGCCCATCAGTCGTTAATATCGCAAGTTTCTTGGCTAATTACATTTAACATGGGTAAAACAAAACTTTACTTCATTATATGACGTGTATAAAAATTCATTTATGGAATATATATATGACAAACAAAGCACCCTTTTGTAATTTTTCTGGGATTTTATGGCTATAAAATTAAGGGGGAAGTTTATTGTAACCGTTAAACATCTTCGGAGGGGCTACAGAATCGGAAAATTTCTAAAACAATGACATTTCCGACAAAGAAAAAATTTTAGGGGGATTTGCACAGTAATTATGAACTACTACATATATTTTTTAAATCTTATGTTTTTTAAACTTTGTATTTTTGTTTTTAGGTGTTCTGCAAATCAAATTCATGGTAATAAAATTATCGAACGGAGAAAAATTGATTGAGGGTTGTGACTTGGGGAAAATGGGTGTCAAATTGGGATTTAGGTCATTTTTACATAAGAATCAGAAAGAATGGTGTCAGAACTCGTATTTTTTATTTATTTATTTTTTGCAGAGCAGTGTAATTGTCATGAAGTTAAGAAATTGAGAAATTTGCTTCTATATTTAAGAAAGCGATCTGATCGCCCCCCCCCCCGTTTTTTTACTCTATAGATATTTTTGTCAAATATTAATGTTCGATATTATTGTAAAAGATACATAACAGGTTGCATTTAATATTTATAATCAAATGTATCCAGTTATCTTCGTTAAAGGTTTTTTAAGGAAATAAAAGTGCTTCAATTGAAATTTTGTAAACTTCAAAATTGAATTAATTTATTGCTCCATAGAAGGGTTAAGAACAAATTTATTCGATTATTGGACAGTTGTATGGAAAAATTATAGGTATACTTCACACAATTTTTCAAGTCTCTACTTGGGATAATCTCGTAAATATAGTCTATTCTTTTCTGAAGAATTGAGCAGAATTTGAATGAGACACGTTTATTTGTTTCTAAATTCCACCGCTTTTCTGAATTTCTACGGAAACAAGAACCCACCGACAGAATCCTCCAATCTTTTAAAGGAAAATTTCCTTTTGCCGAAGGTTGTGGTTTTTGGAGATCCTTCAGAAAAGAGGTGGACAAGATTTCTTAAACTTTTACCGCAATCTTATTGGAATTTCGTGTAGTTTAAAGTGTATTGACTTGTGCTCGAATGAATGATTAAGAAAAAATAGTTTTGATGTTTTTGGCGGTTTTGAAGCTACAATAAAATGTTTGGCAGGTAATCCACATATAGCCTTGTAAAACTATTTCTAATCCATAAGAAAAATCCTTCGTTTAAGCACTAGACAATTCTTTTTTGAAGAAGTGATTAAAATTTCAATACGATAGTTTCCTTTGTAACTGAGAAATTGTCCACGGTTATATGAAAGATTTTCTGGAATTCAGTACTCACCGGCTATATATTAAAATTTTTACTGAAAATTCTATGAAATATATTTTAAATGTTGGTCATTTATATTTATGAAATTTAGAAAACATTTATTTCAATATCGAAAGAAAATATACTCTTTTCTAAGCCTTCGAATTGCGTATAACGGCTTCATATATGCTACTGTTAAATTCGTTAAGAAATTTAAGTTTTTAAATTTCAGTAAAAGTACAGTCTAGTAGTCTTTAAAAATTAATGCATTATCATCGAACTATATTTCATTTAACATTTTAATGCTAGTTTAAATATAAGTCCCTTTTTCTTTGGGAGGGGGGAGACAATTGAATTTATGCAGACTCTCATAGTGAGTGGGAATTTATAAAGAGAAATAAATACTTATTTTTACACGCGATCTTTCTACATATATATGGTACGGAAAATGATTTTCAGTAAAATAATCAAAAACGTGTTACGTATTTAAAAGCTTATTTCTTAAAATAAACGTTCTTTATATACTACTCTGGTATTTCACTCAAGAAGTACTTATTTTAATTATAAGAAGGATCTTGTAAATTAGTGAGGGAAGTTAAACATTTTAATTAGTTATATATTGGATTATTATATATATGTTTTTAATATAATTATCCTAAATTAAAACCTTAAAACTAAGTGTTGCTGCTTTTTATTAATTTCTTATTCTATCGGGTTGCACGTTGGGAGGAGGGTACACTAACCGGATCAGTCTGTCATGGTTCACTGGAGACCCGAGCCATTTTTCTTATGTCTCATCCGTCAGAATCCACATGTAGAAGAAATTCCTATATATCATGTGACTTTTTTCTTAAAAATAACGTTCCTAAATTGTATTATGAAATTTGAATTTTTCAAATATCTCAATTTTTTCAAAAGTTTATAACATTTTAGTAAATCCCAGCATTTTATAGAAATGGGCGTATTTCTGATAAAAAAAAAAAAAAAAAAAAAATATTTTATTTATTTATTTATTTATTTATTTATTATTATTATTATTTTGCAATATTCATTGTCTGTCCTTAAATTACAAGTATTCAACAGTGTTCAAGAATTTTTATCGCATTTCTTTCATTAAAAATTACGTGTTCTAGTATTTCTAGGGTCTTCTGCGACCCAAGATAAACTGAAAAGGTGTCGGAAGATATGACTAACTGATCGGTTTAAGAATTTGATTATTGAATATTTATCCCTCATTTTAACTTTCATAAGTGTAAAATGACTTGAAAAATAAAAGTAAGCGTATTTAAAACTCCATAAAAACCACAGCAAACGGATTTTTTGTAATTTTGTTTACGTGAGGGGGGGGGATGATTTAAAAGCAAGTTATTGTGGCTTTATCATTACTATTTTACAATTACAAAAAAAATCTCTATATCCAGTGTGAAACCATGATTTAACCCAGTGGAAGGCCCGTGCTTTCCTTCGAATTGTTGAAATTCAGTTTATGCCGTTGATGTATACTTCGCCAGAGATAGTTGACTCCTATGTAATGCATTCTAGTATGTTTGCATTATCATTTTCTGAAAGTACGTGGAGCATATAGATTTGGCACGCGTATCGTATATGTGGATATATCATTTGATTTTGTATTTGAAATGAACATCTGTCGAAATTGGAGATGAACTGAATTTGTTCATCTTAACAGAAAACATTCCACTTTTTGATCGTGTATGTATGTTATCTGTAGTCATAGTGAGATTTTGTTGTAATACTGGAAGCGGAGAAGGCCACTTACTTTGTAGGATTTTATTAACATTAGTTATTAGGTGGAATTGGAGCTTTGTGAGAAGGTTGCTCCATGCATTTTGAAGAAAGTTATGGCTTGCAACTCCTATCAGTGAGGTTTTGGAGTTATAGTTTGAAATGGAAAGACTTTAAAGTGAAGTTAAAGTGGTTATTAAAAGTGATTCTCCAGTAGAATTTGTTTAAGGTAAAAACACAAATAGTGGACACTGTACCAGTTGCGGACACTTTTAAAATTTAAACTCGGAAAGTGTTCGAACCTTCAGAAACGATTATAAAGCTTAATGTTCAGGAAGGAAGTTATAGTCCTCTACTACTACTGTCTAAAATTACAAATAATTCAGGCCATCAGTTTTGGAATATTAGTTTAACTTAACCAAAAAAAAACTGCTTTTTTTTTTTTTTTTAAATAAGGAAATAAAATTTTGTTTGCTTTGGTATTGCTTATTTTTAACTAATTTCTTCTACTTTGTTTCGTAAAATTAACTATGAAGAATTCATTTGTTGTGCTATTTTTTTTTTTTTTTTTTTTTTTTTTTGTATTAACATATAGTACTTTTATGGGTGTCAACTCTTTGTACCAATTAATGCCATCATGACTTGTACTGGACATCCATGTCCACTGCAGGCTTTTGTGACTTTTAAGGTCAGATCCAGTAGTGAATACAGCTCTGTAATTTCGAAAATTTAGAGTTGAACTGAGTGTATTTGATGTCGCACGAAACATACGCACTGAGCAAACGGAGACAATCTCTGACTCACACTTAGGATTGGTAAGGAGACATACAGTCGGTAACAAAGGTCTTCAAACTTGAGCAAAAATTCCTATCTAAAAAAAAAAAAGTTTTGTTAAATTGTTCCTTGTCAAATCCTGTTCTTAGTTAGTCTAAAAATATGATTAGAAAAGTAATTATTTAACAAAACTGTATTAAGTGTACTTTTTACTTCCTTATACTTTGTATAAGGAAGTATAGTAATCCCGATTTGCTAAATGAATTTTGTATTTCACATTGCTCGAAAACGAATGGTCACTGAATGTTGCCAATTTATACGTGTAACTGGCATGATGTCTAGTTGTACGCCTGTAAGTTTCGTCTTAACACGAGCTCTCGTTTTAGAGATATAAGCGACTTTACGCGATTTTTCGTGACGTCTGTGTGTCTGTCGCATAACTCAAAAACGGTTGGACGTAGAAAGTTGCGAATTGGTACATAGATTTGTTGTAACATCTAGTTGTGCACCTCCCTTTTTGGACTTTTTATGATTTTCCGTTTTGGAGATATTTAGAAAAATTAGGTTCATAATGACCAAAAATACAAAGGTTTTGGCCATAATGTATCAAAACGGTTTGGACAAATCTTGCAATCGATTTTTAACTGACTTTCTGACTAGCTAGACATTAGAAACTTTCAGAAAAGCTCAGAACACGGTGACAATGCATTTTTTAAATATTTTTAGCAAATTGTTTCAGGTCACTGCTGCCTTCGGCAGCGTTTATATGGTTCAACAGAAAAATTATTTAACTAACTTAACCGACTAGTTAGATATTTGAAACTTTCAGAATAGTTCAGAAACACGGTGAAAATTCATTTTTAAAATACTTTTAGCCAACTGTTTAGGGTCCCTGCTGCCTTCGCTATCGTTACCAGTACATATCTTGCAATCGATTTTTACCTTACTTTCCGACTAACTAGACATTTGAAGCTATCAGAAAAGCTCGGAACACGGCGATAATACATTTTTAAAATTTTTTAGCCAACTGTCTCGGGTCCAGTGACAATGCTTTTTAATATGTATATATTTCTAAAGGTGTATAAGGAAGTCATGTGGTGCCCACATCAGATTTTTTATAAATGAATTTTTGCTAGTGTTCGGAGATTCTGTTACCAACTGTATAGTCGGCAGCAAAATTATTCGGCTGCTAGCAATAATTCCTATGTAAAAAAAAGTACACTTAATACTGCTTTGTTGAATAAAACCTTGTCGAATTTGTTCTTAGTCAGTCTATGAACATGATTCGACGAGGATTTATTTAGCATAACAGTATTAAATGTACATTTTTTAATAAGAATTATTGCTAGCGCTCGAATAATTTTGCTGCCAATAGTACCATCACACTTGAGATCTTTTGCGGAGAGACTGACTCCCATTCTTTTTCAAACTTAGAAGACGGAAAGAAATGGGAATTCACTTGAATTATGAGATAATCTTGAGATAGTTTAGTTTTTTTATTAAAGTTTTTTATGGGTTTCGTATTGGTCTAGTTAGTTAAAATTGGTTCCCGTTGAAACATCGACAATGAAATAGAATAACTGCGGTCCGTATTTAGAGAGTTGAGAATGAATGGATTTTATGTCGTACTAGTGCTACATTATAGGCAGTTGGTTAAGTTCTGGAATTCACCCCTAAAAATACTCGGAAGTCATTTGGTGACCCCAAGACAATTTGTATGGGATCATGGAGGATATTAGCATTTAAAGAAATATATCTCTAATGGTTGCTTTACAATAGGATCCGAGAGTTTAGTACGAAAGTTTTTTTCATGTTAATTAGTTATGCTCCATCAAATTATCAATTTCGCGTTTCGTGTGAAAGACGTTGTGGTGCAAAGAGGGAGCCAATCCTTCCGTATAAGATCACAATGTGAGGCTTGGCTCCAAAGAACACTTACTATTGGAAGCAAAATTAATTAGCAATAATTTCCTTATAAAAAAGGTACACTTAATACTGCTTTGTTAAATAAATGCTTGTCGAGTCATATTCTTAGTCAGTCTATTTAACAAAGCAGTATTAAGTGTACTTTTTTTACATAGGAATTATTCCTTACACTCAAATAATTTTACTGCCGACTGTAAACGAAGACGCCATCTCATCTGTTGAGGATCGAAATTGTGTTGGCATCCACACCACTCTTTGCGGAGTTTCCCAGATTATCGCCAATAAATCTATTGCATAATTAATGACACATTAAATCGTAGATTGAATATTACAAAGACCAAGGACTAGTAACCTTTTTGTTTCCGGATAGCACATCCCCATCATTCCACTAATTCATTCGCCAAAACATCGTCAAACCGACATTCCATTTCCTTTCACCAAATGCAGTTTCCTCCACCTTTATTATCGCTATTTTAACTTTTGATTGGGGATAAATGAAACACAAAAGTATCAGAGCACTAGCAATAATCCTGTCTAAAAAAAGTACACTTAATATTGCTTTATTAAAAAAATCCTTGTCGAGTCATGTTCTTAGTTAGTCTCAGACCCTGATTCCACAAGGATTTATTCAACAAAACAAAATTTAGTGTACTTTTTTAATATCGAAATTATTGGTTAATGATCGAATACATTTGCTGCTGCCATTAAACCTATTTCAAACGATTCTGGCACGATGTATAATTACATTATGTTTAATGAAGTACCCTTTTATCATCTGAGTGAAAATGTAACATATTTTGGTTGCTTGGTTGTGTTTTAACAAGCACTAGTGCTGGGCAATTTCCAATGTTCTGGCACTGACCCCTGGAGTTGATCAGGAGTCATGCCATCACAATTCTGATCCTCCACGGAAGGGATAGTTCTCCTGCCTCGGTGAGTCCCAGAAGTATAATTTTGATAGAAACATGGAGGACAATGTGGCCTTGATAGATTTTACGTGCACCAGCCACCATTAGTTTACACGACGGTCTTTGGTCATGTGGAGCACCAAACTCGCAATCTTCGAATAACGAGCCCAGCACTGTACTGACTGGGCTTCCACGGCCCTGTAACATAACAGAATGCACTTGATCTGCCAATATATCCGGGTATTGCATGGCTTTTTGATTTTCTTCAACTACATTTGGCAGCAAAAGTATTCGAGCATTAGTCAATAATTCCGGTATCAAAAAGTACACTTAATCATTTTGTTAAATAAATCCTTATCGAATAATGTACTTAGTGTGACTAAGAACATGACTCTACAAGGATTTATTTAACAAAGTACTAGCAATAATCCCAGTCTTGAAAAAGTACCCTTAATACTGCTTTGTTAAATAAATCCTTGTCGATACATGTTCTTAGTCAATCTAAGAACATGATTCGACAAGAATTTATTTAACAAAACAGTTTTAAGTGTACTTTTTTTATACCAGAATTATTGGTTAGTGCTCGGATACCGACTGTACTCTGTAGACCATTTAAATTATCTATTACGCAGTACTAAGGACGATGTTAAACCCAACGAACTATCGGTAGATGAATTGTGCCTCTTTGTGTCACTGACGCAGGGAAGCCATCAACTCTGTATGGGATCAAATTTGTGATTGCATGTCTTCCGACCATTCTTAGGAGTCCATCCCAGACCATCACTAAATACCCATAGCGCAGTACTACTGCGACGATAATCACAGCCATTCAATCTACACCGAAGCTATTATGCTGTATTAAACATAACCCTCAAATAAAAAATGCGGTAATACAGTACAATATCAATTATTCAAAAAAAAAAAAAAAAAAAAAAAAGTAATATTTACATAGAATTTTGTAGTATGCTAAAGTTTATAGAAGCTTCATAGTAATCATTTCTGGAATACATACAAAGCTAAGATGACATGTCGCCAGACAATCGAAAGAAAAACACTTCCAGAAAATCGCTATTTGTGAAAAGTAATATGCGATATCTTTGTTTGTTAATTGCGTTTTATTTTTTTTCTGTATTACTTTCTACTAGCAGGCTTTGCCCGCTTCGCTGGCCACTAAATTTAAAGGAAACTCTTTTCTATATAGCTTTATAAAAATAAAATAAAATTACTGAAATTGTTCAAAAGCTCGCTCCAGGTTCCTGCTGCATTCGGCAGCGATTTGGTCATCCACTTAAACTCGGGCGCTTGTCCCTATTACCTGCGACAATAGTTTACCAATCAGCTTCAATTTAGGTGCTTATTATATAAGTTTCGAAATAATAGTATCGAAAAAATTGGAGTTTCCCTTTTATATTTGAATTTCAGTTACATGTGAACAACACTATACGTGTTGTTCACATGTAACTCGGACTGGACTCAAATGTAACTGGGTTTAGACAACATAATATTTGCTTATACGTTATTTCATATGTTTATTTTGTTTATCCAATCAACCATTAAATGACAGCAATTTCACGCAAAATATTATAATTTGCTGTGACCGGCTACGTCTGTCGCACGAGACAATTTTTTGTGTTTATATATAATTCATGGGTTGTAAACCTGATAGAACAGCTTAAATATAGTCCTCTTTGGCGGCTTTTGAATTTTTGTCACCATTTTAGACTTAATCCATTGTAACAATATGCTATGAGCGCTACTTCTGCAGTGTTTTAGACAACTAATCTTTTTATGGTTATATATATATTTCCCATTAAACATATTTTTATTTATTTAAATATTAATTTGAATTTTTCAAATTTCTGTTCGACAGCGTGTAAGTGCAGTAACACACAGGCTCATTTGTTTGTATGATAAATTAGCATAGCGATTATATATAAAAATAAATAAATAGGTAAACATTATCGTGTTAAACAACTTTCTTATGTCGCTCCATTGGCGGCTTTTGAATTTTTGTCGCCATGTTAGCGATGGATTTTTTTTTGTATGAAAAGGGGAAGACTATTTTGCTAATAATTTTATCAGACTCTCTTTTTTGTTTATACATAAGAATCCTTTATATTCTGCTTATATTTTTAATGGTTTTTAGGTTTAAAATAGAGCTTGTTGAAATAAATTTCCTATCTTTAAAGCTGCATTTGTTCTGTAAATTTTGTGTAAAAATAAATCATTTATATTTGATGCGCTACTTAGATTAAAATGGCTGTTGCTATATTAAACTTCTTGTCGAAAAACGTTCGGTGTACTTTAACACCAAAATTTAAAAAAACGCCCAGAAGGATCTGTTAATGAAACTGATAAAATAAAAATATGGTTCATAGTTTAAATAATCTATTTAAAAAAACTTTTAAAACCCAAATTATTAATGTATCGTATCACATGCAGAGATTTAGTAATAATATATAGATTGATCATTGGGGAGAAAAGTGATTCCTTTTCACTCGGGGAAAAGACGGCGATTTTACCAAAATATGGCAGTCTTTCCCCGAGTGAATACACTCGGCAATACACACGAATGTTTTAGCAAATAAAATTCATGAATAATTTATTTACTAAAGGTTAATGAAAAGCTCCAGATATAGTTTCAAATCCATTCTTCTTTTTTTCCTTTTTTCCTTCAATACCACTTAATTTTTTTTTCTGCATCAAAAATCTTTCCACGATAATATGGGGATGATAGATCTATATATATTATTATATCTATGATCACAAATCTTTTCCAAGATAGAATAAAACTTAGTTTGAAAAAAATAATAATAACTTTTGTTTATTAACCAAAATATTTGATGAAATTTGAAATGCAAGTTGGTCTTATGGGGTGTACAGGCTGTATATATTTTTGTGTTCGTGAGGGAAAATTTTTAAAAGAATTTCAAAACTGCAATTTTTAATCCCACTTAAAAATCATGTGACTTAATGTGAAGCAGATTTTTCATTTTTTTTTTTTTCTCCTAACGGTTTCCATACAATCTTTTGCTGTTGCCACCTAAAATTCATACTTTAGTTAATTTTAAAAAATCTAATTGTCCGATTGATAAGCTGTTTAATGCATCGGATTTACAAAAATTTTCCCTTTCATTTGGTATCTTATTTGTAACGATGCGAGTGATATTTCTAATTTATTTTCTAATCTTTCTGATTTATTTTCCTCATTTTAAATAAATGTAAGTTTTTTTTTTTTATTTTTTTTTATTATTATTATTTTATCGAAAGAAAATTAGCAACAATTAAATTATGGATAAAATGTTAAAATTTAAATGGCTTTTTTTATCAGAAATTAGAAGGTTATTTTCACATTTTAATTAAGAAATAACTAATCAAAAGTTCGAAAATCTGACTTCGATGTGCACAATGACCCTTCAGGGGGCACCTTTGTGTTAAATCTCGTGACTGTCCGAGCTACCGTTTTCGAGAACAGTGAAATATACAAATATTGCTCACTTAATTGTATAAGATTATAGGTATATAAAAAACAGTGTAGGGTTCGGTAAAATTTTCTAATTCCAGTTTTCCATAGATTTACATGTTTTAAAATGCCCTGAACACTATTTTTTAGAAATCTCTGTGTTTGTATATAAAAAATTTCTTGGACGTTGTATCTCACAAACCAATGAATGAAATTTAATCAAACTTGGTATTTAGTTGCACCCTCATTTAATCTTGTGCTGATAATATTTTGGGGTCAATCGCTCAACATATGTCAATGTGATTTCCTTTTCTTATAATTTTCAATATGGCAGAATAGGACAAAATTTCGGATAAATGTACATAACGAGAGTTACTTTTAAAGAATAATTATAAAATTAATTATTGATAATAGTAGTAAACTAGGAAAAATTGTATGCATGTAGGAGCATAGCTTTTCTCTTGGAGGGAATGGGGTTTTAAATTTTTAATATGGGTAACATTCAAAAGAAATCGGCAATACCTTTTTAAAACAGTTGAACTATAGATCTGTAATAGTTAAAAACAAAACTAGTGCTTTTTTCATTTTAAATGGGGATGTCGGAACAAAATTGATTTTCATTCGGAATTAAGAGTTATACTTCTGAGATCAAAATCGTCTGCATTCCTCATGTAAAATAACTTTCATAACTTATAATTTAATAAATAATTGGTGCTGCATTAATTTTTATAAGATAACATTTAGAAAAAATCTTGTGTGGGCACAACATACTAATTTATTTCATATGCATGCATACAGTAAAACTTGCATAATGCGAAATGTGTATAAAATGGAAATGTGATGGATACAAACTTTGTAAGCAACGCTATGAATCACTAAAACCCGCAACAATTCTTTAAAGTTAAAATAATTGAACATAGCTGTTAATCAGGAGTAGTAAAGTAGGTGTAAAAATGCAGTATATGAAAGTGGCAACCCATACTATAGCTTTTGAAAATTACAATGTTTAATATTTATACATATATTTATATCAATTCTTCATATCTATAATTTTATTTTTTCATTAGATGACATATTTAGATTTTTTTCATTGTTATTTAAGATTCCTAAAATGTTGACCAAATTTCTTGTGTCAAAAAATTTCCAATGCTGTATTCTTTTTTGATTGAGACAGTATCTCCTATCCTTCAGCTTTAAATCTGAATAATGAAACTCAAATTATAATCGAAAGCTGTATTTCTTTAGAAACTAGTATATTGTGGCCATCGCAAAACTTTCTTCTATATCTTTTTGTATTAAAACGCTATTTAATAACATTTTACCACTTTGACATGCATAATTTTTTAACCATACCTTTTCACAATAATATGCAGATTTATGCAATTTTAATCGACAGATGCTATGATGTAGTCATGTGGAAAATCAAAACAGGTCAGTAATAATCGTGCCACCTGTCGGATGATATGCACCCAATCAAGTCATCCTTTCATAATGGTTATCATGTATATCAAATTTGGTGCAATTATATGCAATAGAAAATAAAATTTTGCCTTCCTATTCACGAGCGTAATTTGCAGGTAATCGGTGTTATCTGTCGGCCGATATGCACCCGAATACAACTAAAAAACTATTTTAAATGAATTTCTTATATACTAAGTTTTATGAAATTATATGGAATAAAGTCTGGGATGAAGCTTTCCCGCTAACGGGGAAAATTGCGGCACAGCAGCGCCTTCTAACAGCCTATAAATTGATTTAGTATAAAGTTTCAAAAACACCTTCTCACATTCTCGGTTTTATTCGATTATACATAATATAATTTAAGATGTATCCTTCCTTTAAATGAAAGAAACCGCAGTATAGCAGTGTTACATGTTGAGCGATTTGATTCTAAGGTTGATAGGCACTAATTTATATCAAGGTACAAGAACATATGAATATAAATGAAATTATGTCCCCAATATATACTTGCCATAAAATTTTTATCTTACACACACACACAGACACAAATTTTCTAAAAATGATTAAATTATATTCTACAACTCTCAAAATGTGTAAATCCATCGAAAACCGGTAGTCGAAAATTTTTACAAATCTAACTTTCTATTATTGAGTATTCAAGAAAGTAGAAATAACTATACATCGTATATATCAGTTTTACGAAAGGTCGATTAAAGAATGGGGGAAAAAAAAAAAAAAAAAAAAAAAAAAAACGAAATTGTGATCTAGCTACGACAGTGCAGCCCATTAACTGGTATTCTTTTATAATTTTTGGTGAACTGAAGTTTTTTTTTTTTTTTTTTTTTCCCCAGATCTTCCGTTATTTAAACTATTTTGTTTAATGGCTGCTGAACTGTTTTTGAAGAAATGATTTTGCCAAACACATTTTTTAATTATTCAGTGGTGAACATGATACAAATTAAATTTTTAAACATATGCTTCTAACTTACGGTTATCCTGTTTGGATGAGCAACGTGGACGTCTAAAGACAATTATTCAGTTTAAGCAGCTAAATAATTTTGTCTTACTAAAAACATTCACCTTCTAAAAAAAATTTCGTCAACATTTAATTATTTTGTCATCTTGCGTATTAAAATATTTTTTGATTTTTGTTCTAAAATTATTATGTGGCAATCATTAATTGCCTTATCCTTTCCTTCTTTGAAATACTTTCTAAAATTACAATTTTTGTGATAATTGTAATTTGTTTTTAACACTGGATTCAATCCTAAAGAGTAGTGGAGGACGAGATAGTAAAAATCTTTTTGAAATTTTGCTTTTTAAGCGATGAAATTGGCAGTTACAGAAAAAGAAAGAAAAATATTCAAATGCGGCTTTTTATTTATTTTTTTTTGGTCACTTTTGTGTATTTAAATTTCTTTAAGACTTCTGCAAATTAAAATTATTAAAATATGGTGTATAGAAATACCTATTATACACTGAAAAGAATTCGCTGATTGACATCTGGAAATTAAATTATCTCTCTAATAAATATAGGTCCATGTCATCCATAAAATTCTAGATCAATTTGCTAGTGATTTCTAAAAATCCCTGTCAGAAATCGTTATATTTTTCGCATACTATTATGGTGAAACTTATTTAAAAATCTTTGCAAATGTATGCGAACTTAAGAGACAGCTAACTATAATCTTCTTTTATTACCCAGTTCTAGGAAATAAAGCAAACTTTTGTCGCAATACAAAGTATTCTTAATATTCATCTAATAGTCATTATATCACCATCTGGAAAAGTATAGACCACAAATTGTCGATCATTTTGTCTATCCAGGATATTTGTTTACCTTATATGCATAACTCCTAAATCTCTATTTCTAATTTAGGATTTCAGAAAATTACTTCTATAGTTCTAGATAGGGCTGTAATTTTTTTTTCTCAGTGTAAAGCGCAGTACTTTTGAGTATTTTGGGGTGTACCTGTAGACTAACCAACAGCAATATTTATTCCATTTTCAATAAAGAAAATTTAATGGTGAACTTGAAATGACACATCAGTTTCAAAAATTGCATGTATATTAATCACGCCACATTATCTCCCTATTACATAGCTTTTCATATGTAGTTGTTTTCCAATCAACAACAGAGTTTACAGAGTTTTAGTGAAAGTCCATATTTAAAAACAACTTTAAGATTTTTTTTTTTTTTTTGCTACATAAACACCTTCTAAGGCATCCTTCTGAATGTAATAGTTTTTACAGGACAAATAAGAGTCACCCTGATACGATATGCCAGTTTTAGATCCCTGTAATTGGTGTTTCAAAAAATTGCTCTACTTTTTCTTTAAAAAAATTCGCTAGGTAAAATATATATACTGTGTTTTTACACATTCATCAGTTTTCACATACAGAAAAATTTTTAGATATCTAATTTGTTTGGTCATTTTTTTGACATTTGGCTAAATTATCACCAAAAGGGAATAATTATATTACCCCTTAGGAAGATCTCCTCGGAGTCAATCGACGTTAAAGAATCCCCCCCCCCTCCTCCCAACGTAGACTCATCATTGGATAATGTTAACACATTTCATTCTTCTAAAAATAAGTTTTTTTTTTTTTCATCATATACATTACTTAAATTTAATATTTTAAGAGTTGATGTATCATTGACTGTTACTTTTGTCTGTTACTGTTGACTGTTACTTTTATATAAGGAAATCCAATTAAAATGTAGCTAAATTGAACAAAAGTTCATTGAATAATGTCACAGAATACTTTGAAACTATAATGAAAGTATTTTATAGGTTCCCATACGTATGACTTAAGATCTTCTATCAAGATCTATCAAGATCTTCTATCAAGATCTTCTATCAAGTAATATTAATTTCCATACAGTTTTTTTAGTAGAGCATTTTTCATGAGAATATATGCAGGTCGGCATATTTGAGTGCTTAAATAATTTTAATTAATACATGATGCCTGCAGGAATTTGAAATAAGACTGCAGCAATTTTCATTAAATGTTTTAAATTTTCTTGACACTACTAAATCAAATTAATACGTTTAATTTAAAATGTTAAATATCATTTCACTAAAATGTTAACGTATGTATGATTAAATATTTGTTTTATATTTTACACGCGAAGAAAATTCCAAATACCATGATATGTAAGTATATTATTTAGAAAATATTCATTTAAATATTTTATTCATTATTACTTATATTTTATAGGCGTTCAACGTAACTTTTTTACTTGAATACTTAACCCTGAGCGTTACGGGTCTATTTCTTTTGAACTGGAACAGTTGGAGACTGGTCAACGGCAAGAGCTAGTACACGAGATTAACAACGGTGTCTACAAAGTTCATTATTCTTTATCCGCTGTTGGATTACACTACGTGCACGTTAAGTCGCACAATGAAACAGAGCACTCTTTTGTGATAACTGGGCATGGTAAGCCATAAATATTTATTCAAACTTAAAAAAATTCTGAAAATAATATTTACTGTATTTTATATATATTAAAGGTTTGCACGAGTTGTAAACAAATAAAACTTTTGATTAGTAAATAATTAACATTTTAAATAGAATACATACATATAATAACAATTGTAAATAAATATTTAACACTATTTCTTCCACGAAATTAGATATTCATATCGATGAAATAGTATCTTTTTTTGCGTTTGAATGCAAGCAATTGACAAAAAACCGATGTTTCAAAATGTAAGATAAATATAGATTTTTTGGACGAAACTGTTTATTTCTTTAGATTTCCCGATCATTCAACTTATTTTGTTTTTAGACAGTGAGCTTTCAAAATTCTAGAGCATTCATCACAATGAGTCCCCCCACCCTAACCCTAATAAATCCTTTTGTCTTAAAAATCGAGTCATTTTGGAACATTCTTACACTTATATACGTTAAATAAGTTAGGTTTTATATGTTAGATTGTATATGCTAACTTGTAAAAAAAAAATATAAAAAATCTGATATAAATGCTTGTATTATATTCAGTTTCTCTACATAAATATCTGCAAATCTAACTCTAGTAACATGCTTTTAAAAATTTTCACAAATATTTAAAAATAAAATGCTTGTTACGAACTTGTCATTAAATTTCAAGAATTAAACGCATGATTGACACTTTTTTCTTAATTAGTCACTTCTAGGATCTAAACTGCAGCATGGTGGAAAACATACGAATATGAATGTTTTGCAGCAACTCTTCTATTTTCCGTTAAAACTGAAATCTTGATTATCTAATCGTATTGTTATTGATCTGATGTAACAATTTGGTATTTATAAGTAAAATGGCTAAAATCGGACACGGTTATGAAATCCTTAAAGTGTAATGAAACGTCTCGTATTAGATATAGTTAAAATAAAAATATAAATTATGAAACAATTTTCGTTAAAATCCTTTTATTATAATTTAAAATTCTCTTTTATCAACAAAAAATTACCACATGTAGAATTTTTATCTTCCTGTAAGATTCTGGGATTAAGTCCTATAAAATAAGTATGTAGGTTAAGAAGAATATTTGAATGTGGTAACTTTTTGTTCTCTCTAAATACTCTAGTAAATGGTGATGATGATGCATCGATTTAAAACTTTGAAACATTTACATCACCTAAAATACTGCGCTTTTGTACAAAATTAAAATTCATATTTAAGAAGAAAAATCATGTTTCCATAGGAAACTTTTGACTTCAGAAACTATCGTTAACTGGCTTAAATGACCTATAGCATGGTATTTCTTCTCTTGCAGTTAAAACAAAATACGTAATGGAATTCCGACACTCACTGAAAAATTTATAATTTCAAACTGTGACTTTATATCTAGTCATGAATGAATATTAAGTATCTCTATAAAATTTAAATAACACATGAATTACGTCTTTATTAATTTATATTTTCAATAACAATATAACTAATTTCTATGGCTGATTGGCATATTGTAAATTTCCCAGTAATTTTAATTTCCATACAGTTTTTTTAGTAGAGCATTTTTCATGAGAATATATGCAGGCCGGCATATTTGAGTGCTTAATAATTTTAATTAATACATGATGCCTGCAGGAATTTGAAATAAGACTGCAGCAATTTTCATTAAATGTTTTAAATTTTCTTGACACTACCAAATTACATTAAGAAGTTTAGATTAATATCATGTTAAATATCATTTCACTAAATTGTTAACGTATGTATGATAAATATTTGCTTTACATTTTACATGCGAATAAAATTCTAAATACGATGATATGTAAGTGTATTACTTAGAAAATATCTTTTAATTATTTTATTCATTATTACTTATATTTTATAGGCGTCCAACGTCATTTTTTTACCAGAATTCTTAACCCTGCGCAATACGGGCAGATTTCGTTTCAACTGGAACATTTGGAGACTGGTCAGCGGTCCGAGCTAGTGCACGAGTTCAATAACGGCGTCTATAAAGTTCATTACACTTTATCCGCCGTTGGGTTATACTACGTGCACGTTAGGTCGCACAATCAAACAGTGCACTCTTTTGTGATCACTGGGCATGGTAAGCCATAAATATTTATTCAAACTTAAAAAAATTCTGAAAATAATATTTACTGTATTTTATATATATTTAAGATTTGCACGAGTTTTAAACAAATAAAACTTTTGATTAATAAATAATTAACATTTTAAATAGAATAAATACATACAACAATTATAACTAAATATTTAACACTTTCTTCCACGATATTACAGATATTCATCTTGTAATATTTTTGCGTTTGAATACAAATAATTGACAAAAACCGATGTTTCAAAATGTAAGATAAATATAAATATTTCCGACGAAAATGTTTAAATTTTTATCTATTACCGATCGTTCAACTCATATAGTTTTTAGACGGTGAGCTTTCAAAATTCTAGAGCATTCACCACAATGAGTTTCCCCTCCCCACACCCAATAAATCTTTTGTCTTAAAAATCGAGTCATTGTGGAACATTCTTAAACTTATATACGTTAAATTAGTTAGGTTTTATATGTTAGATTATTTATGGTAACTTGTAAAACAAAATATAAAAAATCTGACATAAATGCTTGTATTATAAGCAGTTTCTCTACATAAATATCTGCAAAACTAACTCTAGTAACATGCTTTTCAAAATTTTCGCAAATGAATAAATAAAAATAAAATACTTTTTGCGAACTTGTCATTAGATTTCACGAATTAAACGCATAATTGGCACTTTTTTCTTATCACTTCTAGGATCTGAACTGCAGCATTGTGGGAAAACATACGAATATGAATGTTTTGCAGCAACTCTTCTATTTTCCGTTAAAACTGAAATCTTGATTATTTAATCGCATTGCTATTGATCTGATGTAACAATTTGGTATTTATAAGTAAAATGGCTGAAATCGGACACGCTTATGAAATCCTTAATGTGTAATGAAACGTCTCGTATTAGATATATTTAGGATAAAATGATAATTTCATTTGAATGTGTCATTTCAGAATGATTTCATTTGAATGTGTCATTTCAGAATACATTAAAAGGGATTTTTGATGTTTGTCGAAGTAAAAGAATTTAGAAGTGCTTCTAGGGAAAAATTATTTTATTTTAACATTAACATCAACATTGCATCCTGTATCAATATATAACAGGACAGAATGGCTTCCCATAAACAACTGTAGTCAGTTCTTCAATGCAAAACGAAGATTTTTTTCATCATTTCCAAGACTTTCTTTTTCAAGATGTTCACCAGTCATCTAAATGAAAATATGTAAAATAAAAACCATCTGCGACTTTCCTATTACTATTATATAAAAGCAGGCCTAATATATAATAGCAGGCCTAAAATGTGACCTAAACTGCAGGTTAACACGTTAAGCGCCACGCGAATTCTTAAAATCCATTAAAATTCCATAATGATTCCTCCTGTAATAAATAAAAATTAAGAAAATTTTAAATACATTTTCAGTAATTACTTTAATCAATGTAATATTTTTAGTTTTATATCCTGTTTTATATTGTCAACTATCTATGTGTTGACGCGGCTTTATCATATTTGACACTGGCAGCCACCGATGGCTGACATGTAGCTCAACGTGTTAATTTTTTATTGGTACTGCTTTTAATTTCAGGATAAAAATTTCACTGAAATGTTTGAAGGATAGCATGTTCTGCACACCCCTAAAGTTTCAAGAGGATTCTTTCATTACTTTTAGAGATATATCATAAAATGTCTAGAATCTGAAATGGCTGACGTGGCGTTCAACGTGTTAAAGGCAGCTATTAGTGCGAAAAAATTAGACTAAATTTTCTGTAACAGCATAATATATTTTCAAAGAAAAAAAAATATTTCCATGTATAACACTATACCAATATTTAGGGACGTTTTTGTATTGTCATATTAAAAATCTGAATGTGGATTTCTAGCAATTGAAAAATATTCAAAGAAAAAAAAATCAGTCCAAATCAAGTTTTAGCTCAAACAGTAACATTAATATAATGAAAATATTCATGTTTAAAAACATTTGAAAATTACTAATATTTCTCGTGGAGAATATAGGTTAAAAACTGAACCAAAAAAGAATTTCTAAGATTTTTGCAGACATGAATGAAGATCCACTGCCGCACTAAGTAGAATAAAATTAACAAATAGTTATTAATTGAGTAGATTTCAAAATATATTGTTTGTGAAATTTTCTGCTGCAATGCAATTTGTATTTAACAATAAATTATAAAAATCAGTAAAGGTAGAGCTGTAAAAAGTTATGGTGTTTTACTCGGTGTACAAATTATAAATCCTGGATGAGCGGAAGAAAAATTTTAGCACTGAATTTATTTAACAGTTATTGTACGAAAAGTCAAATTTTATTTTCAAATATATAATTTTAAAAAATAATAAAAATTGGAATTTATAATATGAAAGAAAGGAATAATTTTAAGTAAAAATTTAAAAGGTGTCTGTTTCTCTTTGGAGTAGAAATAATGATAAATATGGTAAATGATCTATTTAGATGAGTAATTGTAAAACTTTATTAATTCTATATCAAGATTTAAAGATCCTTTATACAAGAAAATTGTAATGCAAAAGAATAATTTAAACAATTTTACCTTTTCTTCTGTCTTTAATATTTTTCTTTTTGTACATATATATATATTATAATAATAAATTTCTTATTATTTAATTTTTAATATTTATTAAGGGAATCTAATTTTGCAATATCCAACGTACACCTGTCAATCAATTTTAATGCATGCCTTTTCGAATTAATTTCTGATTTCTTATTTTTGAATGTAAATTTTGGGCGTGTGCTTTAAATCCTAGTGGCAGTAATTTAAAATGCGTAGTTTTTTCTTTCATTTCTTCATTGGGGAAAGTTACTATTTACATTCCAATATCCACTATTTAATAATCTCTTTTGCTTTTTAAATTCCATTTTCATTAAGTTTAGTACGTCAGCACGCATACTTTTCATGCGGCAATGCTTGACTTCCGAAGTTATTGCCACAGCGAAATTTAAAATGGGATAAACTTATCCCCCTTAAACCGTCGTTTTCCTCGCGAGCGTTTTTTCAACAATCAATACAATTCGCTTAATATTTCATATTCATAATGTAATCCAATAGCAATGACGAGGGCGATATGATTCACTATTTACTTGTCTTCCTTATTATTATGGCATCGAACTTATATTTCTTAGATCCTAAATAAATGATTCGTCAGTATAAAAATAGTTTTTATTTTCCCTTATCCTCTCACCTTGATTTATATTTTTTATTAATTAGTATAGTGGGAAGAAAGCTCCTTAAACAACACGTGAAGTTATCTGAAGAATTTTTTAATTTAACATTATTTTTTATCTGCTCCGTACTGATGTGGTGAATTAATTTCTCTTCAGAGATTTTCAGTTTATCATTTCAACATTTATTTTAAAAAAATAAAAAATAGATTTGATGGCGCAAACTTAAAATTCACACTTTAGCACTAATAAACTATATATTATATATATATAATATATATATATAAAAATGTATGTATGTATGTATGTATGTATGTATGTATGTATGTATGTATGTATGTATGTATGTATGTATGTATGTATGTATGTATGTATGTATGTATGTATGTATGTATGTATGTATGTATGTATGTATGTATGTATGTATGTATGTATGTATGTATGTATGTATGTATGTATGTATGTATGTATGTATGTATGTATGTATGTATGTATGTATGTATGTATGTATGTATGTATGTATGTATGTATGTATGTATGTATGTATGTATGTATGTATGTATGTATGTATGTATGTATGTATGTATGTATGTATGTATGTATGTATGTATGTATGTATGTATGTATGTATGTATGTATGTATGTATGTATGTATGTATGTATGTATGTATGTATGTATGTATGTGTGTGTGTGTGTGTGTGTGTGTGTGTGTGTGTGTGTGTGTGTGTGTGTGTGTGTGTGTGTGTGTGTGTGTGTGTGTGTGTGTGTGTGTGTGTGTGTGTGTGTGTGTGTGTGTGTGTGTGTGTGTGTGTGTGTGTGTGTGTGTGTGTGTGTGTGTATGTATGTATGTATGTACCGCGGAAACCTTTTATGACTTCCGAAACTATCTTTCATTGGATTATATGACCAATAGCATGTTTTATTTTCTGTTCTTGCAGTTCCAATAACATATATAATGGAATCCTGATATTTACCGAAAAATTTATAAATTTCAAACTGACTTTATATCTGTGCATGAATGTATATTAAGTATATCTGTAAAATTTAAATAACGTATGAATTACGTTTATATTAATTTATATTTTAATAATAATTTAAATCAATTCTCTGCCTAATTGGCACATTATAAATTTCTTAACTTTTCCTACAGTTTTTACACTAACTTTTGTCATAAGAAAATATAGCAGTCGGCATATTTGAGTGCCTAAGAAATTTTATTAAATACATATCACCTGCATGAATTTGAAATGGAACTGAAATTTTAATTGATTTTTTTCAAATTTACTTAACACTATCGATTTATATTAAAACATTTAGTTCTGCTACAATGTGAAATATGAATTCACTAAATTTCTTATGTAAGAATGATAAATATTAGTTTTCTATATTTATGCGGAGAAAACTGTAAATAAATGATATATAAGAATATTATATAGTAAATAATATATTCATCTAAATAATATTTTTATTTATTATGTTTTATAGGTGTTCAACGCCTGTTTTACGCCAACATCTGTAACCCTACACATTATGGGCAGGTGTCCTTTCAAATTGAAAACTTGCAGGCAGGTCTGAGGAGCGATCTAGTGCACGAGGTCACCAATGGTGCGTAGAAAGTGTATTACACTTTACCCGCCATTGGGATATACCACGTGCATTTTAGATCGTACAGTCGATCAGTTCATTCCATTGTTATAACTGGACATGGTGAGCGATAGATATTTATTCATTCTTTAAAAATACTGAAAGGACACTTTATATTTTGAAATAACTAATGTAAAAATAATTGTGAACAAGATTATACTAAGTGCACTTAATATAGCTAGTATTCTAAAAGCCAAAACTGTTAATTTTTTTATATGAAACAAAATTAATAAAAAATAATGCAAAATGTGTTTTTCTCCACGTTTTTAGATGGTCATAATTATAGAGACAATCAAGATTTTTTCGTTTTATTTAACTTACTAGCGGATAAATTACAGTTGACATGCGAATTTGTTAACTACTGGGCTAGATTAATTCATATATAAGCCTTAAATTTTTCTTGGACATTACTGATAATTCCTCGAACAAAAGAACGTTCAAGTAGTGAAGACTGATAAATGTGTTTTTTTAAGTGGAAGGATAATTTCAATCCGCCGAATTTCTAATGAAATTCGAAGATCTGAAATAGCTGAAGGAAATGTGATCAAACGTGTAACTGCTGGTTCGATAGGAGAGAGATCTGATGCAAAATCAGAGTTGTTTTACAGAGATCGAAGACTCATAATTCCTCTTACTGTTCTACTCATAATGACTGCTGCTGAATTTGCTCGTAATTTTTAACGAAATGTTAGGATCCACATTTATGCATGTTTAAAATAATTAATATGTTAAAATGAATAAAAAATCTGTAATAATCAATCAGCATTTAATGGGGGAAAGAACGTCTTTATTAAAGTTGAATAAAGACAACATTAAATGGTAAAATGTTGCATTTTCGGATGAAAAACATTTTATTCTTGATTAAACAAATGGTTTTAACAGTTACTGGCACGATCTGAAGATAGTGAAAGACGGAGCAGATTTTTTAAAGGCAGATATGAATCGGGCATTTTAAAGGTGGATCTATGGAACTCTGCGGAACTGCTTCTACTGAAGGCAGAATGAATTTAGTAATTTTTTCTATTATGAACATCAAGAGAACATCCGCAAATTTTAAACGTGGAATTAACAGATTTTTGTTAGATTTGGGGGGGGGGGGGGGGTAATATTTTTTTCAACAAGACTTACATTTTTGTTTTACTTTTAGAGCAATAGGAAATAGTTTTCAGAAAGCAACTTCTGTATTATTGCCTTTCCAATGGCCTAAAAGTTGGGAAAACCCCCCTCAAATTGTGATATTAGAAAAGTGCATGCAAGTGGAAAGCAATTTTAAATAGTTTAAATGTATTAAGAATATCATATATGCTATTCGAAATGGTATTGAAACTGAATATTAAAAAAAAAAAAATGTGTGTGTGTGTGTGTGTGTGTATAATAAATTACTAAAATTCGAGCTGTCCTTATAATTGTGAACACCTGAAAAATCTTCTTTTTACCATATTTAAAGTTTTAATATAGAAAAGCGATAAAACTTTTTTAATTATAGTCTATTAATGAAATTCAAATTAATTAAAAATATATTTGTTTAAATATCATAAATTAAAACTCTTAAATGACTGTTTATTTTTTAAATCAGTTTTAAAATAATTTATTCTTACCTCTATTAAATATATCGCCACAAAAATAATTTAAAGAAACATATAACTATGGTTTACGGTTAAAAAGCAATTTGTTGTCAATAGGCAAACATGAGACCTACCTAATCACTTACAATTTCAAGAGGGGAAAAAAAAAAAAGAAAATTCCATATATAATACTATACCAATATTTAACATAACTGTATTGAAAATACTGATATTTTTAAACATTTAAAAATTATTTTTGTTTCTTGGGGAAAACGATTGGACAAAAACTGAACCAAAGAAAGAATTTCTAACAGATTTTTGCAGATATGGACGAAAATCTCTGTCGAACTCAGTAGAATAAAATTAACAAACTGTTATTAAATGAGCATGTTTGAAAAGATGTTTAAGAATTTTTCTGCTGCAATGCTACTTTTATATTACAAGAAAAAAGGTAGAATTATATTGCGATAACTTGGCTGCGTTGCCACTTTAACTGCAACACTCGTGCCTACTTTCTTCACCAGACGAAGGGTTGTGTGCTCTTTCGACCCGAAAAGATTGTTCCAAGCCTATTGCATTTTATGGGTGTTTGTACAAAGTTTTGTACGTAATACTTTAAAACGACAGTTCTATGGTGCTTTTTTATTAATAATCATATAGCTTATTGTTTCCAGTGACTGTTGTTGTCGTTCCAAATTTAAATTTAAACAAAACAGTTCATGCCCATATTTGAAGAAGATACAAACAGTAGATGGACTGGTATATGGATGGCATATATCACGGTTAAGATATATAAATGATAGTGTTAATTTTAAGTGTTTATCTGAAAATGTCCATTGCGATACTTAGTGTTGAATACATATCTATAATACAGCTTTTTCCCTGATAATGCTAAATGAGTGACTGATATCAGGTTTGTTAAACATTTGTGATTTTAGGCTATTTTAGATTAATCAGCACCTCACATCGTATTCATACAGAATTTTTTTTTAACGTTTTCAAATCGCTCACTAAAGCGTTTCGACAATTTATGACACTTTAACTTATAATCGCCATTATTCCGCACCATAGAAATACAACATTTCGTAAAGATACCGGTCTATGTCATGTATCAGTATTTCTGCTGTACGAGTAACTGCATTATTGTACATATTAAGCATTCTCCCATTGCTTTTTCTGCATGAATGTATTTCTGGATATTTCGACTGACACAATTTTTGAAACATAATTAGAGCAACAAAAATGTCTCGTTCATCTTTAATAAATTATTTCAGTTTTTTTGTTTAATTATTATTTTTTTTAATTTTACTCACTATTTTCAGATTTTATAAAATATGCTTAACGTTACTCTGGTACTTAAAAATTGTATTATTACTAGCTTTAATATAGATAATATTTTATTGTATATTTGGAAAATTAATGTAGATTTTCTTTCTTGTCTATTTAGATACCACACCATCAGTAGCCAGTGTAACTGTCGGTACTGGAACAGGCGGGGATTCTAGCAAAAAAGAAAACCCTGGCGAGTCCATGTTCGCGACTCCTGGCACGGGAACAGATCCAACATCTGGCACAGCGTCTGAAGCCCAAAATCATTCAGAAACAAGTAGTAAAAAATCATGCGCCAAGATCAAAGATGTCTAAATAACGTGTAACAACCCCTGTAGTGTCTGAACGAGAAATTAAAAGAACAAGATGTGGACGGACAATTAATGTTCCTGTGAGAATGAACTTGTAGTTTTTTTTAATTTGTTTTTAAGTTGTGCCTCCCCACACTGAAGGTGGGAGGATGTAAGGAAATGACTGATATAAACTTTTAGATATGATTTAGTAATCTGGCAACAGCTATATATTTTGATTGTATCGGTTCTCGTGCTGGTTTAAAAAGAGAAAAAATATAATATTAGTTTAGAATAAAGTTGCTGTGTTATTAGATTCATTATTTTTTGGCCTATTCTTCTTTTTGAGTTATTTTAGTAATGCGTCAATTTAGGTTGAATAGAGTTAAAGTATTTGAGAGTTAAATAATATGAGAGTTAAATTTTTTAGTCAGATATAAAGCATCTATTTTCTTTTGAGTTATTCGAATTCCAAGAAAAGTTATTAGTTCGGAATTCAACAATTCTCATAATCACAAAGTGTGTTATAAAATCACAGCTGCCAAAATGTACGCTTATTTATTTATTTGCTACCGGAAAATTTTAAGATATTTTTTCTTTTTAGTAGATTAATTCTATCAAGCATGATGATATTTTTTACAAAGAAATGTGATGTTAAAAATACGTACAATATGGCACCGATGTAAATTAAGCAAAATGCCAGTTTATATTTTTATTTAAAAAATAAGTAAATAAATAAAAATGTTGCCGTTCGCATTTTTATATAGGTGAGTTTAAACTGCTTCATTAATTATTCTAAAATTATCGCTATCTAAATGAAAAACAAAATAAAAGCATAAAAAAACCTTTATTTTGCGGTCGGAAAAATCTCCGCTTGATCACCAATGCTAAACGAAATAATATACTTTCAAATAATTCATTAGCCAAAATGCTATTTTCAAAAAATCTAGTGCTTTAAGTATTTTTCTTGGCAAAGTTTAAAGTAGAATTTATTATTGAGTAATAAGTTTTTAGCTTTTTGACTGTGTAAACAATGCGTACGCAAATATTACAAATTTTTAGAGATTAATTAAGGACCCCCACATCATATTTAACGCACAATAGCACTGAAAGGATTTTTCAGCTGCAGATTTTTTTTTCTTCTGCGTTCTGGCTGAACTTCACCTATTTCTTATTAAGATACGTTAAGATCTGCATATTTCCTTTATTAGAAAAGATCTCTGAAACTTTCATTTCACAACCGGGTCATTCAGAGTTTCCCATGACTTTACATGTTTGAACTTCTTATCTTTCATCCGAATATTAAATATATTGTCATATATATATATATATATTTTTTTTATATATATATTTCAGTATACCAATTACATGATTTAATGGTCCTTAACTTGGGTAGTTAATGAAAAATGTTCTTCTTGGGACCCAAATGATAAAGATTCTTATTGTTTTAATATGCTAGTTTTTTTTTTTTTTCCTCGTAATTTAAATAAGTTGTTAAGCTGTTGCTGATACAAGACTGTAATATTAAAATAAATAAATAAAATATATCAATGGCCATTGGTATTACATATTAGAATCATTGCTCCGTTTTATAGAAATTTGAAAATTTGCAAAACTCAGACAAAACAGGACGCGGATTGCTTGCACTTAACCCGTTAGTAATCGCTAGTTGGTCGATTTGCCGCCCATCCTTCAGTGTTGCCAGATTTTTTTAATCAATAGCCACCGAAAATTTTTAAAAGTGGCATTTGATATATATAAAACGCTAGTAAAATCGAAGAAACGTCGATCACATCACTTCTTAAAATTATTGGTGACAGTTAAATAAAAAGTGCGCAATCTGTAATAGGTGGCGCTGTCTATAGCGACTACTAACGGGTTAAAATTGGTCTGAATTTTAAAAGTACTATAGCTGATCATATTGAATTTTACTTTAAGAATCAGATAGTATATTTTATTATTTATATTTTCTAAAAAGAAATCAATAAAGTTCTGAATTAAAATAACTGTTGAGGGGGGAAAAAACAATGTTTATGTCATGAAAATTTGCAAAACGTGCATTCTATCACTAATATGCCCAAATTAAAGGTAAACGATTTGCTTGATAGGAATTACTTGTGACCTGAAAAATCACACATTCTTTCCTAAAATTTAAGTGAATTAGCTTCTTAAAATTATTCATTTTTTCTGCTTGAAAGATCTTTTTAAAACGAAAATAAATTAGATTTTTGTCAGTGATTTCTTCCTTTCAGATAAAGTGAATTAATTAATGACATCATGAAAGTTTCTTAGTTATTCTAAAGATCATTTTTCTGTTGCCAACCAGACTGACCTTGAATAAACTCTTCATTCTAACCAAATAAAATATAAAAAAGATCAGCGCACATGGTTAAAAGAATTAGTAATATGTTCTAGATCTATCGGATGTCTTCTCTAAAATTAAAAACACCATTGCTTGAGCAGATATTAATCCATTAACATATCTAACGAATCGTATCGTTCCCATGAGAAGTTTAACGTATGTTTTGGTGATAAATCAATGCGCTACAGTATTTAGATATACAGGGTGTATCAGTGAACCTTTTCCGAACTTCTAAGAGGGGTAGGGTACATCCTGATAACTCTAAATCATATAGCAATGTGGGGTCGGAACTGCTTTCCTGAAGCGGTGTTGTGCACAGAAGCATCATAAAGAAAAAAGACCGTAAGTGAGAAATCGTTTTAATAATACATGAAAAGAAGCAAAAGGTACATGGATTAAAGTAAGTGTTCGAAGTTTCTTCCACGGGCTACAATGCACGCCTCACATCTCCGACGCATGGACATCCGAACATTCTGGAATACTCCAGGCATATCTCGAATTTCTCTTGCAGCCAGGGCCTGATTACCCAAAAGGCTCAGGAAGCACAAGCTTCCCCTCTAAAATTTAAGAGGGGGCTCCAAGATGACTAAAAACAGGTTCTTGAATTTTCTGTTTCATATTTTCACCCTCAGATTGAATTTTTCTGAGAAAGGTCGCCTAAAGCAAGATAAAATAAATTTCGGGAAAAATATTATTTAGCCTCAAAAATCTGCGTGTTCTTAAAAAGTTATAAGATTTTATTGTTGTATGTAGAAACCACTCAGGTATATGAATGGGAAAAAAAATTCTAAATGAAAGGGGCCCCAGAAATGATACTGAGCTTCCCCTAGCTTCAAAGTTTAATCGGGCCCTGCCGGCAGCTTCTGTGTACAACACCGCTTCAGGAAAGTATTTCCGACCCCACATTGTTATATGATTTCGAGTTGTTAGGATGTACCCTACCCCTCTTAAAAGTTCTGAAACGGTTCACTGAAACACCCTGTATATGAATATACTTAACGGAATAAACACTGATGTTGCTATGGTGAATTTTCTAAGCTGAATATTGCGAAAGCTCTTTTTGACTTTAATGTTTTTGCCAAACTTACTTGTCACTCGTGATCTGTCTGTGGGTGTAAGGAGACCTTTGCTACTTTCTTCTTCAAAATTTATGTACTCCCCGTGTCTTTTCGAATTATTGGATTATTCAGTTTTATTGCTTTTTTGTTATTTAAAATATATTTCATTTATGGATCTAGAAGAAGCTTTACATGTCAATCTTCCCAATCTCGTTAAAGTTTTTTACGAGAGCACGTTTTTGAATTATATGATCAACGTATCACAAATAGACTTCAATAAATTAAAAATATGAAGATTTCTCTTGCCTGCGTTTATTGCTGTTCATATCGCAAAATTGTTGGTTTCAACTTCTCAGAGAAAATTATAGAAGACAACATATATATATATAATGTGCTCGCAATAATTGAAATCTTCAACTCTTTTTCAAAAAATTTAAAATGGGCACGGGGAGGTAAAACTATTTTGCAAAATTTAATTTTTCAATTCTACAAATCTTCAGTGTTTTGCAAAATTTAATTTTTTAGTTCAGCCAAACTTCAGAATCTGCCATTAAAAAAAAAAAAAAAAAAATATTGATTAATTAAAATAAATACACCTTTTTTCTATTCTAATCCACTGATTTGCCGTAGTTTTATGCTTGTTTAGTGTGCAATGTTTCTTACAGATGACTCTAGTAGTTCCAGTAAAGTTAGTTGCAAAATAGGTTTAAAACGTTTTAAAGGTTGGATTTTATTGGATTCTTGTGTCACTAAAGTCGCAAATGATACCAACAGGAATGAGTACAAGGCAATGTTTTGTGTGTTGCTCGAAAAGAAACTGTTTCGGAAAACGGATGAGGAAAGAAACGCGATATTTTTGACCAGGCTTACTTCCTGCTTTAAATTTACCATACAAAAACTCAATTTTAAAAGGATAATTATTGAAGTACAATAAAACATTTTCGATTCTAATATCCATTTTTTTTTTTGTGTTCATTCCAGTTCGCCCTTTTCTTCTGAGAAAAGCCAATTTTAAGGAAAAATGTATTTTTTCCAATGAAAATAATAATCAGCATAATTCCTTAAATTCAATATTTATAATACTTCTCACTGCTAATTTGAGTTTGTATAACAGATTTCACCATAAAATTGTATATAAAAAAAATATGCTTATTTTTTGACATAATATAACAGAAAAAAGAAACAGTTAAGTGGTTAATTTTTGACACATATGATTATCAATGCAATCAGGCATTTTTTGACAGGAATGTTGATGTTTATAAACTAATATGGATGTTTATAAACTCGCATAATCTGCGTCCAAGGCAAAATGATTTACATTCCTAATTTAACAAAAAAAAAAAATTTTGCTGCAATTCCCAGTGGACAGGAAAATTTTGTTGTGCTTACAGTACCGTTGCCATTACTGACTAGCTCACTTCTTGCATGTTCAGCGATGCAGTTGGCATAACAACATTGCTGTAGAATGTTACATATTCTTATTATTCGAATCGATATTTTGACGTATTTACATATACATTTTCACACTTTTACCCCCTCCCCCCCAAAAGAAAGATAAAGAAGTACAATATTACATTTATAATAGACTAATAATTTTCAATTAAAGTAAATTCTCTTATGTTACATAAACATTTATTTAAAAAGATAAGAATTACACTTTGCACACATTTGCATTTTAGATATTTGTCAAAAAAAAATATATATATATATATATATATATAATGTATGTATGCTACACAATTTTTAAAATCTAAAGACAATGTTTTCTCTCGACGAAGGGGATAAATACGTGACATGGAAAATCACGTATTCTTTCCTAAAATTAAAGTACATTTAACTTCTTAAAATTATTCATTTTTCCTGTTTTAAAGATCTTTCTAAAACCAAAAAAAAATTAAAAAAATTGGCGGTTTGTTACTTTCAGATAAAGTGAATTATTGAAATCATGAAAGCTCCTTCGAGTTAATCTAAAGTTCATTTTTCCGTTACCAACCAGGCTGACTTTAAATAAACTCTTCATTCTAACCAAATAAAATATAAAAAAATATGCGCACACGGTTAAAAGAATGAATAATATGTTCTAGATCTATCGGACCTCTTCTCTAAAATTAAAAACACCATTGCTTGAGCAGATATTAATCCATAACATATCTAACAAATCGTACCGTTCCCATTAGAAGTTTAAAGGAATTTTGGTGTTAAATCAATGCGCCACAACATTTAAATATATTACATATGCATATACTCAACGGAATAAAAAACAGATGTTGCTTAGGCGAATTTTCTAAGCTGAGTTTGGCGAAAGCTCTTTTTGACTTTAATGTTTTCGCCAAACTTACTTGACATTCGTGATTGGTCTGAGATTCTAAGGAGACCTTTACTATTTTCCTCTTTAAAATTTGTATACTCCCCGTATCTCTTCGAGTTATTGGAATATTGAGTTTTATTGTTCTGTGCTAGTTAAAAAAAAATATTGCACTTATGGATCTAGAAGAAGCTTTTGTCATCTTCCCAGTGTCGATTATGTTTAAGTCTTTATGAGAACATATTTTTGAATTGTATGATCAACATATCACAAATAGACTTGTATAAATTAAAAATAAATTTAATAAGCTACAAAATGTCCTTAATGTATATTCAAATGCTAAGTGTTCGGTTTATAAATTAAGTTTAATGTAAAACTGTAAATTCAATAAAACTTACACAAATGATTCGATTTATATTTCATTTTTTTTTCTACTTTTTGATTAAACAATTTCAGCAATTTTAATTTCAAAATATTCATAAAATACTTTAACTTTTATACGTTAACCATGAAGCTATGAAATATTTAGCTTTAGAAATACAAGATTGATTGGAAGGGATAAAGAAGAAAAGTAAATATATATCCGGAACTTGCTTTTCATCTGCATAAAGTTGTTTGTTAAATGCTTAAAAATTTGCAGTTTCATTAATATATTTTTATGTACCACCCATTGTGAGTAAAATATATTTAATCTTTGCGAGTTGAGCTTTTAATGCCTTAACCAATCTGTAAATTTTAAAACATACTAATGACTTTGCCATAATTAAGAACTATTATTATTTTTAAGTAATTATTTTGTTTGAAATTCTTAACACATCTGTTGTACCAATCACACATTTTATATGCGGGATGTATACTTCCGAAGTCTTCAATTAGTTTACAAGAATGCGGAGAAAAAAATTGTGATTCTGGGCTATTTTTCTTTCTTTCTTTTTTTTTTTTTTTTTTTTTTTCTGCTTTTCCAGAAAAATGTGTTATCTGTTAAAATTTACAGATTGTATGGAGGAAACTTTATAAAATTTTTCTTTTTTTCAATGAGGGTGGGGGAGGGGTATTTCAAAGAAAATTCTTTTTAAAACCACAAGCATTTTTTTTTTAAATGAACAAAAGAAAGATTTTTTTTTTCTCAATGTAATTAGACATAAATAACAGATGTTAACTGTAACATGGAGCATAATTAACCTAATCAGAAAGAAATTAAAACTTCTTCACACAGTATAAATTTTAAATCGGCACAACCGGTTTCGAAAGGACGTAGCCTTTCTTCATCAAGTGCAAACACGTGCAACTGCTTTGGAGGCTGCCTTGGCAGTCCGTAACAAAAGTGTCCGAACACTAGCAAAAAGTACAAAAAAAGTGTAAAAAAAGTACTCTTTTTACGGTTTTGTTAAATAAATCCTTGTCGAATCCTGTTCTTAATCAGTGTAAAAACAGGATTCGATAAGGGTTTATTTAACAAAACCGTATGAAGTGTACTTTTTTTACATAGGAATTTTTGCTAGCGTTCGGATACCTTTGTTACCGACTGTACATCCGATTTGACTCGACATCCCCCTATAAATTTCGTCTGATGAGGACAAATATTACACAACAGGATTACAAAAAAAAAAAAAAAAAAAAAAAAAAAACCTCAGCGCCAGGGAGAGAATTGGACCCCTTTTTCTACCCTCGAAAGAGATTAGCGAGGGCGACATACTTATTCCGCCACGGAATACCCGCATTCAGCGTAACAATTATTTTTGAAACTTCAAGATTTCGCAGTTAATAATTCTATAAGATTCTACTGCATATTTTTACAATTTTTTTATAATATTATTTTTAATTTTATATACAGTCGGCTGCAAAATTATTCGAGCACTAGCCAATAATTCCTATATTTAAAAAGTACACGTAAGACTGTTTTGCTAAGTAAATCCTTGTCGAATCTTGTTCTTAGACTGATTAAGAACATGACTCGACAAGGATTTATTTAACAAAGCTGTATTAAGGGTACTTCTTTTTGGCAAAGATTATTGCTAGTGCTCGAATAACTTTGCAGCCGACTGTATATATATATATATATATATATATATATATATATATATATATATATATATATATATATATATATATAACTGCCAGAAGTGTAATAAACCATGAAGTAGTAGTAATGCACATGCTTTTTCAATTTTAAATAATCCCGTCCGCGAAGGATCAAAATTGTGATAGCGCGTCTACAAACCATCCCTAGGAATGTATTCCAGACTGTCGCCAACTACCCGCTTCATAGCTTTAGTGCGAACTAAAACCTACTCAGCTTCAAAACATTTTAAATATTTTATTTCTGATTTATTTATTTCAGTATTAATTAAATCAAATATACTAAAAATCAAATGTTCAATCAAATATTCAATAATCATATATATGATAATTCAGTTTACATTTTTAATCGCCAGCAAATTTATATAAATGCATACGCCGAGAATTCCAGACATTTAATTACTCTAGATTACATGTAAATGTTATCTGAAGTAATGTAAAATTAAATCTGAATTTGTAATTGCATTATTTTAAATACATGCAATATTGAAACATTACATAAAATAATGGAAAATATTATATCTAACACAAAACACGTCACTTTTTCTAAATAGAAACTTGTAGATTTCAGAAAATATATTGAGTGTTGAGTGGGTTTTAACGTCGCACTATAGCTACGCAGTGGGAAATTGGAGATGGCTTTGTATTCACTCATAGGGATATTCTGGAGACATGCCATCATAATTTTGATCCTCCGTGGAGGGGATGGATTCCTTGCTTCAGTAACTCTAGAGTGATAGAAAACAAAACCCTCCTATACTGAAGTTCCTTGGCATCACTGAAGGAAGGTTAATGTGATTTGGCGATGATTTTTTTCGTATTTGGCGTTCAAAACGTAAAAGTTTAATAATTTTCTACAGCTTTCCTGTTGCGATTCAGCAGCTATTTTTTTCACAAGTGAATTAAGTATAGTGTAAACTATTTTCTGTAATTTTTTTTAAATAAATCGGTGATTACCACTTGGAAGAGTTCCCTTGTTAGACTAACTAGGAACAGGATTCGACAAAGCTTTATTTAACATAACTATAGAGAGTGTATTTTACATTTATATATATATGTATAAATATAAGAATTTTTTCTAGTGCTCTAATACTTTTGCTGCCGACTGTACAAAAATCTTATTATCCTTTTTGCAAAAAATTCCAATTTTTTCGTGATAGATTTAAATTTAGAAATAATCCTAACCATTAATATTTGCGTTATAAATTGTGTTTGGCGAATCCGGTAGCACACGCAAGAGGTGCCTGAGTTACCCCAGCGGAGGATTGATTGGTCGTGTTCTAACGTAGCACTAATAATGCGCAGTGGATAACTGGCGACGATTTGGGATGCACCCATAAAGATGATTCGTACCCATGCCATCATACTTTTGATCCTCCACGGAAAGTATGACTGCTCCCCTTTCGTTCCCCCTCCCCCACTGATTACGTATTAGAATAAACCCCTGACAAGTGACCTATTTGTTTCGAGACATTACATTCCCACCAATCCAACAATTTATTCGCCAAACAACCATAGCACTTCCACCAAAGCAGGTTTCCACTTCCACCAAAGCGATTATCTCCAAAAGAAGACGCCCATTCATCCGCTTTTGTACCCCTCCCTACCCCATTGATTACGTATTAGAATAGACCCCTGACAAGTAACCTATTTGTTCCGGAACATTACATTACCACCAATCTAGCAATTTATTCGCCAAACAATCATAGCACTTCCACCAAAGCGATTATCTCCAAAAGAAGACGCTTATTCATCCCAAAGTGATTTGTGTGCAATTTTCCTCCACAGCTGGTATAGTGAATCTTCACCCTGCATACTATCAGTAGTTAATGGGTGACCTAAAGTGGTATAATTTGGATAGGTACATTTAGAACATTTCTGTCAGTTCGGATTTTAGATGTACCAGCCACTGTTAGTATAGATGACGGTTTTTGCGCAGCTCTAGTACCGAACCCACAATCTTCCAATTACGTGTTCGGTGATCTAACGATCGGGTGACAGCGGCTCTCAGCGGGAAGAATTTAGATGAATAGTTTATTTGTGCTTTAAAAATCGCCAACAGTGCACACTCTATTGCCTACGTAAGAGAGTACGATTAAAAATGTTAGATATGTGTGGGTTAGGTTGGGTTAAATGATGTTGCACAAAATTTGCATAGCGAGCTGTTCGAAACAGTGTGAGATTTACCCGTAAAGGATCCAAATACGCAGGGGGGAAAATTCGATTCGGTATTGAATTTGGCGATTTGGCAAGCGAATTTGGCGAAAATTTGTAGTTTAGGGTAGAGTCCCACAGTTGGAACTTCTGTAATATTTACAGATGATAAAAAACTTTGACTATCCAGATGATTACCAATGCTAATGGGATTGTTTGAGAAATGAAGAACATATTTATTCTCGTCGATAAATCGGGATTTGGGGGGGGGGGGGGGACTTTTGAACTTGGAAGTAATTGGATATTAAAAAACAAATCTACGTAATGCTTGCTCGTCGAGTATGTAGAGGTAAAAAAACGTTTGAATCCCTTACTGAGTTTCGAGAAGCTTCGAATAGCTTAATAAGTTTTTTGTCAAACAGAAATCCAGTCCTTGTATAATTCACTACCAAATAGAATATTCGAAATCATAAAAGCTAATATTAAGTATATTCCCTGCTAATTTCGCTTGTATTTTGTATATTTTGTTATCGTCCTACTTTTTTTGTAGCGAATAAATGGTGGAATTTTGTTTCCGTTGTCATTAATATTTTATTTTTGAATATCATGGTAAAGATATAAACATTTTCTTTGTAAACGATCTACAGAATGTTACTTATAAAAATGATTTCATTAAAAATGAAATATTCGCTAAACATTAAATATTTAAACTTTTTTTAAACTTTTATTATTATTTTATGAAGAAAAAGCAAGTACGAGTAATGGTAAATGCCTGAGAAATTTTCACGTAATTTCCTATAATAAATATTTCTTCATACACCCACTTCCCGTCATATAAAGAAAATGAAAAAATAGTAAGAAGACAAACATAGCAAAATTTAAGGTTTCAGTTTAGGATAGTTATATATCTATTGCTTTTTTTATTTTTAAATTCAACTACCATTAAACCATCAGAAAAAAAAATAATAATAATGTCCTATTTGCTGCCAGAAATTTTCTGTAATTCGGAAAAATACGTTCTATCAGCGTAATTTTTCCGTTGTTGGAACGCACTTTTTAACCGACTTCAAAAAAAAGAAGAAAGGTTCTCAATTCAAACCGTATGTTTTTAGTTCCCCATCATACTATAGGTATGGGGAACTTAGGTAATCGTGAAAAATTTCGACCTCGGTTTTTTGACGTTTCCACACGTTTTCAGGTATGAGGAATCCGAAAATGAGAAAATTTGTATGGTGTCTGTCTGTAGGGTGTCTGTTAGTCCGTTAGTCCGTAAGTCCGTTAGTCCGTTAGTTCGTTAGTTTGTTAGTCTGTGTACACGATATCTCAAGAACAAATTGTCGCAGAGAGGTCAGATCAGTTTTAAAATATCACTTTCGACTTGGCAAGAACCCTATTCATTTGCAACATTCGATTTTAAAAACTTCGTAAGTTATTAGAAATTTACGATTTTCTTAACATGGGAGAATAGGACAAAAATTCCCTTAAACGTGCATTAAATGGAAACTTTTTACTCTAAATATGTCAGACCACTTTTAAAATATCCGTTTTGATGACGGAATGAACATCAGTAACTAGAAATATGCTACTTTGAAAATTTCGCAAGTTATTGGAAATTTACGAATTTCTTAACATGGCAGTATAGGGCGAAATTTCACATAAACGTCAATATTGATCGATATTTTCATCGCAAGGATGTCAGACTACTTTTGAAATATTATTTAGGACACTGGAATGGATATTAACGACTATGAATTTTCAAATATAAAAATTTCGTAAGTTATTGGAAATTTACGAATTTCTTAACATGGCAGAATAGAGCAAATTTTAACATAAACGTCAATTTTGAGGGATATTTTCATCGTAAAGATGTCAAACCACTTTCGAAATATTATTTAGGTTACTCGCATGAATATCATAGACTACGATTTTTCCAATTTAAAAAACTCGTAAGTTATTTGGAATTTACGATTTACTTAACATGTCAGAATAAGGCAAAATTGAGCATAAACTTCCGTTTTGAGGATCATAAATACATTAGACAACTTCAAAAATACATTTATGATATTTTGTTGAACATGATTGAACACAAATATTCTAATAGGAATATTTCGTAAATTATTCGTAATTTACGATTTTATCAACATAGCGAAATTGTAATTTTTTCATATAAATATGAATTTTGAGGATTATTGCATTGGAAATGAAAACATTGGTATGAAACATAAACAACGGAATTGACCCTGATAAAATAAATTAATAGATTAGAATAAGATAACTATATCAAAGTGAACGATGGATAGCCTATTAGGCGGGGATTTCTTTCTGTCCCTGTATCAAGCTTTGGTCAAATTGATTTTTTTAACATGATTATAATATGTCTCGCACTAGAAATTTATGAGACCATAAATATGGTGGGGAACTGAGCAGAGTCCACCTATGCCAACTAGTTTTTATGTTTGTTAGCTCATAACTTCTGAACGGATGCTCCGATTTTGATACTTTTTGTTTTGTTGAAAAGGTCTTGGTCTGAAAAAGATCCCATTGTAATATCTTTACGATCTAAAGAAAATACAGGGTGCCAAGAAAATTTGTCCCAACTCTTTTAACTGCTAAACGGCTGCAGCTATAGTGATAAAAATGGTATGTAAGTATAGCAAAGTGGCCTTGCAGCACAAGCTTAAACCGCTTGTAGCGCAACCTGGTGGAAAATAGCGGAGTTAGTTTTCCTATCTTGAAAACGGTTCCAGAGAAAAAAGTGAATTACAAAGTTGAAGAGTATGAATGATTTAGTACAAAAATATAGTTTAGACATTCATGCTAGCGTTCCTATCTTGGGAACGGTTCAAGACAGGGGGAAAAATGAATTATAAAATTGCAGAGCATCATCGATTTAGTACAACAAAATAGTTTAGACATTGATGCTAAAAATACAATGCTAAAAACGTGCATTTGTTTGTTCGCAATTTCATACACTAGGCACACTTGAGCTACATTGCACACGTTGTAGCGTAACTGGTGAGACATACGCTATATAGTTCAAAATGCGGTTACTTGATACTTTTTGTTTTGTTGTAAAGATCTTGGTCTAAAGTAGGTCCCATTGTAATACCTTTACAATCTAAAGAAAATAAAACGCCAGCTGGTGAAAAACAGCGGAATTAGCGCTCCTATCTCAAAAACGGTTCAAGATGGGAAAGAAGTTAATTACGAAGTTGTAGAGCATCATCGATTTACTACAAAAAGACAGTATTTAGACATTATTGCTAAAAATAGAAAGCTTAAAACGTGCGGTTGTTTCTTCGCAATTTCTTACACTGTGCACACTTGAACTACGTTGCACACTTTGCAGCGTAGCGGATGACACGTATACTCTGTGGTTCAAAGTAGTGTTACTGTAAGCGGTCACATCGATTAGCGCAAAGTCGTTTTCAACTAACTTCAGAAAGGAGGGTGTTCTTAATTCGAGCTATGTGGTGTTTGTGTTTGTAAGCTTATAACTTCGTAAGAGATGCTCTAATTAACCGACTTCAAAAAGGAGGAGGTTCTCAATTCAAAGCGTATGTTTTTTTTGTTTTTGTTCGTTAGCTCATAACTTCTGAACGGATGATCCGATTTTGATACTTTTTGTTTTATTGTAAAGGCCTTAGTTTGAAATAGGTCCCATTGTAAGATCTTTACGATCAAAAGAAAATACAGGGTGCCCAAAAAAGTCAGTCTCCACTCCATAACATTTCATAAAAATGAAAATATTTTAAGCCTTTTAATAAAAAGTAAATATATATATAGAGAGAGAGAGACGTAAGCAAGCCTCCAATTTTTATTTTTTCTTAGTTGTTACTTACTTTATTGTAATTTTAGAACTAAAATATGTAAAAACGATAGAATGAAGGAAAAAACACATTGTACGAATATTAAAAAATCAATTCCGGCATATCTTAATTGTGTTCCAAAATATATGAAATATATAAAAAAAAATTGTTTCGAAAATAATGCGAAAAATATTTTGGAATTACATATTTTCTATATTTAATCTTTCTTTTAAACATTTATATTTATTCATACTTTTTAAAAGAATAAAAAAAAATAAATACTTTATTTCTCATCTTACTTGAATGAGTCATATTTTATGTTCTAAAAAGACGACGGATGTTTTTGAGTTAAAATGCTACTTTTTATAAAATATATGGGTAGAGTAATGAAAGTTTAATGATCTATAAGTGTAATTTATCTTAAACGTTTGTGTACAGTTTTTGTGTAATGCTATTTTTTAAGATATGCTTTTTATTTACTTATTTATTTTTTTACGTTATATTTATTTTAAAATCAGAATGAATAAACAAATAAATCATTAAATAAAAAATATTTTGATATCTGTATCCTATTTAAGAAAATATTTTAAAGTAATTTTATTACAGTGCTCTTATCCTGCAGACATTTCTCTTGATCTTTAGAAGCTCCTGTGTGTTGTTTTCTCAAGTCTAATTGAGAAGAATTAGAAAAAAAAAAAAAAATCAGAAACATGAAATGCTTGAGTTCCTTTACTGTTAACATATAAAGAAATCTCTAATTTTCTCTTTTCATATGACAGTTATTAATTCTACGAAGAGCGTTCCATAAAAACTGAGAGTAATATAAAAAAATCAAGAAATATATTTACAGCAAAAAATACATCATTGTTTTTCAAAATACCTTCCGTCAGATGATATGCAACGGTCCCATCGCTCAAACCACTTTTCAAAACAAGTAGAGAAGCCCTTTTCTGGAAGCTGCTTCAAAAAAACCTCCACTGCTGAAATAACTTCAGAATCTGTATTAAATTTTCTGCCACGGAGCGTCTCTTTCAACTTTGGAAACAGCCAGAAATCGCATGGTGCAAGATCTGAACTGTAAGGGGGATGTGGCATGATATTAATATTGCATTTACTAAGATATTGCTGAACAGAAGTAGCGACATGCGGGCAAGCATTATTGTCATGTAATGTCCAATTCCCTACCAGTTCATGACGCTTTCTCGATACGTGTTGTCGCAAAATTTTCATAATTGAAACATAATATTCACCATTCACACTAGTTTTTGGAGGCACAGCCTGCCGATAGATTACATATTTATGATCAAAGAAAATAATCATCATGACCTTTCCAGCAGATTTGAATTGTCGGATTTTTTTTCGGAGGCGGAGTATCTTTTCATACACTTGTTGCGGACTTGGTAAGGGGATCATAATTATGCACCCAAGTTTCATCACCTGTTATTACAGTCTTTAGGAAATTTGGATCTTTTTGAAGCATCTGTTTCTATTCACAACATTGGTGAATTCTTGTTTTCATTTTTTCTTTAGTAAGGTGATGAGGGACCAATCTGGAACAAACATAGCGAAGCTGTAAATTGTTGCGTAGAATGCGAAATATCGACGTTTTCGAAATATTTGTTGATGCCGCTATCTCCTAACATGTCATTCTCTGATTTTCTTGAAGGATTACCCACACAGTGTTACAATTTCGATCATTCACAACACTTTTTGGTCACCCAAGCCTAGGAGCCATTTTTGCAGACAAACGGCCTTTCTTGAAATCACCATGCCATCTAAAAATCGTAGACTCACGAAAACATTTGTCTTTGTAAGCTTCTTTCATTAACTTAACTGTTTCTGATGCTGTTTTGCCCAAACGGTAGCAAAATTTTATGGCACAACGCATTTCGTTTTTTAACTCTGAATCACTAATCTCTATTTCTGTAGGGCAAATAAAACAGTTCTTTAAACAAGCACGGAAATAGGAAAATAAAATCGTCTGCTTTGTTTAGAATTTTGTATAAACGTACAGATAACAGTTTGAAAAAATCCCCTGCACTTCTATTTTTTAGTTTCGCGGTGTTGCCACTACGTAAAAAAATATCTCTCAGTTTTTATGGAATGTCCTTTGTATTAAGAAATCTAATGTGAATACCACACGACGTCCTTTTACACTTACTGAAATATATATATATATATATATATATATATATAAACGTGGAAGTTTCTGTGTTTGGAAAGTGATTTGTAAGTAAACAGGCAAATTCCAGTCAATGCATATTTTCAAAAACAAGACATGAAAGCCATTACTCGAATCTCAAAAGTCGCAATGATACAGTGCGTTGCATGAATATAAACGCACCTTTTCCATGAACCAGTAATTGAATTTTTTTTTTTTTTTTTTAATTTTAAAAGAATAAATGTGACTTACAGTTATTGCATATGACTAACAACTGAATAAGTTACTTTGAGCACGTATGTTTAGGCTCATGGAAGCTTATGTAAATGAGTGTTTGAGCATTTTCTTATTTTTCACTGTTTTTCGTTTGATGCGCGAAAATAAACGCACTCTGTATTTTGCGTTTAAATTTTAACAGAGCCACCAGAATTAAATTAAAACACAGATAGTCGTGTTGCTAAAGTTCCCTAAAAACAGTTTTAATGCTTGAGTGCAAAATTTACGGAATATGTTCAGGATGGCAAGAGGGAAAACTCTGACAGTAGACGAGAGGATAAAAATCGACTAATGATTTTAGCAATCGTGAAATTGAGTGCCGAATAGGAAGAAGTGAAAGTGTTGTGCAAAATTATATAAAGAAAGGAGCAAATTAAGGGAAAAAAACTTATAAGAAGCGAACAGGAAAGCTCACCAGTCACGACAAAAGTCGAATATGCAACGCGGCAAAGAATAAAAATATTTCAATATTTCCTGTGCGAAGATAACAGCTCAATACAAGCTGAGTGCTCATCGGACAACCATATGGAGAACTATCAAAGCTGCAACATTCATTAAATTTAAGAAAATTAAGGCGAAACCACCCCTCACTCAAAAGCATATACGGTTGGAATGGGCAAGAAAATAGATTCTAGATCGACTAAATTGGGAAAAAGTCATCTTCTCAGATGAACTAGTATGTTGTGGCCACCACAAGACTTTCTTCTATATTTTCCTATACATATTCAATCAGTAACAATATTTAAAAAAAAAATGATTTTTTTTTTCCTTTCTTTCTTTTTTTTTTTTTTTTGTGAAAATTAATACATATTCAATCACTAACAATATTTAAAAAAGAAAAAAAAAAAAAGAATTTTTTTCTGTTTTTTTTTTTTTTTTTGGTTAAAAGTAAAAAAAAATCGATAACTTTGTTTTAAATTATCACAGATTTATAGTTCAACCATTCGTTTTAAAGGTATTGACGAGACCTTTCGAATGATACCCATCTTCAAAATTTACCCCCCCCGGGGGGGTACTTCCCCCCCAGGGGGGAAAGCGATGCCCCCCCATGCACAAAATTTTTTTCTTAGTTACGTACTACTATTATCAATAATTCATATTAATTTTACAAACACAAGTGTAAAATAACTCTTATTATGCACATTTATACGAATTTTTGTCCTGCTGCCTTGTTAAAAATTTAGATAAAATGCTATCACAGCGCCACCTGTTGAGCTATTGATCCCCAAATATAATCAGCAACAGTTTATGTCGGGGACCAACTAAATACCAAGTTTGGTAAAATTTCGTTAAAAAAAAAAAAAAAAAAAAAAAAATACGATTTTTTTTCTAAGTTTTTTTTTGTTAAAAGTAAAAAAAATCGATAACTTTGTTTTAAATTATCACAGATTTATGGTTCAACCATTCGTTTTAAAGGTATTGACGAGATCTTTCGAATGATACCCATCTTCAAAATTTAACCCCCCCGGGGGGGTACTTCCCCCCCAGGGGGGGAACCGATGCGCCCCCATGCACAATTTTTTTTTCCTAGTTAACTACTACTATCATCAATAATTAAAATTAAGTTTACAATCACAAGTTTAAAATAACTCTCATTATGCCCATTTATACGGAATTTTGTCCTATGCTGCCATGTTAAAAATTTGCATAAAATGCGATTACAGCGCCACCTGTTGAGCTATTGATCCCCAAATCTAATGGGCACCAGTTCATGTCAGGGTGCAACTAAATACCAAGTTTGGTTAAATTTCATTCATATGTTCGTGAGATACAGCGTCCACAAAAAAATGATACAGACACACAGACAGACATTTTCTAAAAACTATCAATTCGTGTTCAGGACATCCCAAAACGTGTAGATCCGTCAAAAAACGGAGGTCGAAAATTTTCGCGAATCCAATACTTTCTCTATATTACATATAGAAGAAAATAAAAAACGTTTAATCTCGATAGCCCGGACGGATTTCATAGCTACTGGCACGATTTGAGAACCGAAGAAATGTTCTGTTCTAAACGTCAATCTGAAGGTGGATTTGCCATGGTGTGCGCAGCCATAGGTTTTCAAGGGACTTTCGAATTAGAGTGCGTGAAGAACACTATGAAATCTGCAGATTATGTCAAGATGCTCACAAAGAACCTCCGCCGTCAAGCAGTCAAGAAAGATGGAAGAAATTGTATTTTTCAGCAATATTGTGCATCTGTAGATGCAGTACATATCGTGAAAAAATGGTTCCGTGACAATAAAATTAAGTTCTGGATTAGCCCTCAAAAAGCCCCGATTTAAACATAATGGAGAACGTTTGAGGTATTCTGGTTCGCCGTGTTTACGTAAGCGGAAGACAGTTTAACACGAAAGATGAACTAAAATCAGCCATTGTATTAGCTTGGAAGACAATCAGCTTGGATGACTTCATGCCACTATATCAGTGAATGCCAAGGCGGTTACTGGCTGTTCTAGAAGCTCATGGTGGCTTTCCAAAGTATTAGAGTGTACAAAGTATTAGTGTGTACAAGTATTAGCATGTGCGTTTAAATTCATGCAACATGTATTTTTGTCATAAATACAATAATATTATTTTCTAGAAAATCATATTGGTTTTTAATTGTTTTAACTCGTATTTTCATTTCTTGAATCATACACATACAGCTTGCATCAAGTGTCACCTATTCATATTTTTTTATTACATTTACTACCATTTTAATTCTTAAAGCAAAGGTGCGTTTATATTCATGCAACAGACTGCAGGATTATATTCACCTCAGAGCACGGTAATCGTTTCTTCAGGAATAACTAATACTCCACAAATTATTACTGAATCTGTCATTGACAAATATGCAGCATAAAATCCAAGGGAATTCATTTCATTGTAGATTTCATTGTAGAATTTAACCTAAAAACCATACTTTCTCTTCTGGTGATAAGAGAAAGTAAAAATCATGCTAATTTTTAATGTGCGATAACAAAATATGGAAAATAATTGCCAACTGGAATTAGTGCGAATATATTTCTTTATGTGCTCGAACGCTGTCATTCGAGTGACAGTTTGGTCCTTGTCCTAGAGGAAAAATCGTTGTCAACGGGAACTCGAATCAAAATTTTGTCTGAATATTACTAGTTTACACTTTACATTTTTTTTCTTTTTTCTTTTGATATTGAAACAATCATTGTAATAAAGACTAAAATGTTATTTTTTGAAAGATACATACAATAAATTATATTTTTTAAGTAACTGTTAAACAGTATAAAACTTTTAGTAATATATTTTTCACTTTTATAAATAATAATAATAATAATAAATATATATATATATATATAGTGTTACGAAATTGTAAATAATTGTGTTTATTTTTGTATAAATTCTTTCAAAGAGGCTTAGTAAGTTGATAAAGTGCTAATTTTGTGCATTTCTAGTCGTTTTAGCGTTGAAATAGCCTTATTTTCCCTTAAAAACGCATTAAAAAGCCCCAGTAATGCAGGTAATGGATTTGGCGCCAAATTTGGCGACTTTTTCCACCTTGGCGATTTTTTTGGCGACCTTGGCGAGAAAATCCTTATATGGGATATACCAAATATGGAAGCTGTAAGTTGATTGGTTGACCACTTTCTAGAGTTTTCTCGAAAAATCTGGGTTCCATGGAACAGCATATAAGGAGCGCTTCCTCGCCAAGGCGGTCAGCTCAGTTCAGATCTCAGCCAGCTTCGCTAGTGCTTGCATTGCTCTTAAGCCTCTTTGAGAGAGACTTGCTTCAAGTGTTATTGCTATACCGTTTGTACTGTGGATTTGCTATTGACAGCTGTTGTTTAAACTGTGGTTACTGCTTGAATTGAAGGTGATAATTGGTTTATTGACCTGTATTTTTCTGGAACTTTCTGTGAATAAATTACTGAATTTTTGTACGTTTGGCCTTTCATTCCCGGACAACTCACGAACCCCCAAGTACGCAACATTTCTGGTGTCAGAAGCGGGATTGTCTGTGAATGGTGATAACGAGGGCTATGGAGCAAGAGATGAAAAAACTTCTAGAAACCTTAGCTACCCAGATGAATGAAATGAAAGCCGGACAGGAAAAGATGGAAACCGGATTGAAAGAGAAAATGGAAACATCGCAAAGAGAGTTGAAAGACGGTTTGACTGAAGAAATGAAAGTAGCACAAGAGAAAATGGAAACATCGCAAAGAGAATTGAAAAACGGTTTGACTGAAGAAATGAAGCATATGAAAAGCAGTTTGGGTGAAGTTCAGGAAGAAATTAAATCTAATCAAGATGAGATGAAGAGAGAGCTTTCAACGGTGAAAGAATCAATCGAGGGTAAATTAACGGTGATGGAAAATAGAATGGATGGAATAGAAGAGAAAGTTATAAAGATAGAAGAAAATTTTGAAAAGAAAGTTATAAAGATAGAAGAAAATTTTGAAGAGAAAGTTTTGAAAATTGAAGAGAGCTTTGAAGAGAAAGCTATGAAGATAGAAGAAAATGTTATGAAAGTAGAAAGGAATTTTGAAGAGAGATTTATGAAGATAGAAGAGAACTTCGAGAAGAAAGTCATGAAGAAAGTAGAGGAACATCTTGAGAGAAAAGTAGAAGAGAAGTTGATCTCCTTGCCCCAGGAAACGGAAAAGAGAGGTAAAAGAAGCCGGAATCAGGAATCTATTAAGCTATCTACCTACGACGGCAGTTCCTCCTGGCATGTATATAAGACGCAGTTTTCCATCGTAGCTGAAGCTAACGGCTGGGACTCTACCGCCGAGTCGGTCCACTTAGCAGCAGCATTACGGGGAGATGCAGCCGAGATACTGAGAAATGTTTCTGAAGAAGAAAGGAACGACTTCGAGGCCTTGACTAGAGCACTGGAGCTACGGTTTGGAGAGAAGTGTTCTAAGGACTATAGTCGCCTCCAGCTAAAGTCCCGTTACCAGAAAACGGGCGAAAGTTTGCAAGAGCTGGCAGCGGACATTCAGAGATTGTCACACCTAGCATTCTCAGACTGCCAAGCTGACACTCGAAACGACTTAGCTCTTCAGTACTTTATCGATGCTGTTCAGGATCCAGAAATTCAAAAAGCGCTGAGACTCTCCAACATCAGAGACGTAGAATCAGCTTTAGGCTATGCACTTAGGATAGAGGCAGCCCAACAAGCCTCCCGTAAAAACCGCCATACCATAAGAGCAGTCTCATTAAACGATACGCCTGCTGGTGAAAATGAAATGAAGAGAAGTATCGAAGAGATATTAAAGAGATTGCGCAGCCTGGAGAATAATAAGGAAATAAAGGACCAGAAGATAAAGTGCTGGGGCTGTGGAGGGGATGGTCACGTGAAGAGGAACTGCCCTGTATGACAAACTATAGCAAATCACCCGTCTTTATCATCACTACAAGGAAACTAAGAGGAGGCCAACTTACAGGGCGGAGGTTGCCTAAAATTAAAGAGCCCCAATTTACAGTATTTCATGTTTCATCGATGAGTGGCGGCGATAATGGACTTCACGTCTATGGCCAAGTCAACAACGCCACCTGCCGGATGATTCTGGACACGGGAGCCAACGTGACCATCATTAGAACGGATTTGGCTCAAGAACTAAAAGAGATCATCTGGACTCCGCCCTGCGTTAAACTCCAGATTGTGACCGGAGACGAAATCAAAATATATGGAAAAATGAACTTGGCCATCACTTTTGGGAATGCCAGTTACCATCATATGGCATATGTGGCGGATATAAGAGATCCTTTAATCATTGGAATTGATTTCCTGAGAAAATTTAACTTTTAATTGGACTTCAAGAATAATGAACTGCATTCGAGTTCGGAAGACATCGCTGTGTTCAACACTGCAAATCAAGACATTCAGACAATTTGCCAGATAACAGCCAAGTCTGAAATTTCCATCCCTCCACACACAGAGACAATAGTTTCAGGAACACCACTTACAAAGCAATACTTCCGCTATGGACTGATTGAATACCCGAATACAGACAATTGCCCAAGAGGAGTTCTGGTAGCTTCATCTCTAGTTAATCTCTCAAAGAGTACTATTCCTGTGAGAGTCGCAAACATCAGCGATAAGGTCCGAACAGTGAAGGAGGATGAGGTGTTAGCAGCCTGCTCTCCTGTAACATGCATCAACCGCCCCACGCAATCAACTGAATCCAAGCTTTCTGAACAATTAATAACGGAATTACTCAAGAATGCAGAGTTAGGAAACGAACAGAGATGTGCTGCGGAGAAGCTACTCCAAGAATTTAAAGAACTTTTTTCTCGAACACCTGAAGACGTCGGGAGAACGAACATCACCCAGCACAGAATTGATACAGGAAATCATCCTCCAATCAAACAACATCCAAGAAGACTTCCCTTTGCTAAACAGGAAGAGGTCACTGAACTTCTAAGTGAAATGCAGCACAATGATGTCATCGAGCCATCAACGAGTCCTTGGGCCTCTCCCATAGTACTGGTGCGGAAAAAGGATGGTTCAACAAGATTTTGTGTGGATTATCGTCGTTTGAATGACATCACAAAGAAAGACAGTTACCCTCTTCCCAGAATTGACGACACATTAGACACACTTGCTGGCAATAAATGGTTCTCGACGTTGGATCTGAAGAGCGGTTACTCGCAAGTAGAATTACATCCTGATGATCGTGAGAAGACTGCATTCACAACGGGACAAGGACTGTGGCAATTTAAAGTTATGCCGTTCGGATTATGTAATGCTCCTGCCACCTTTGAACGCCTGATGGAGACAGTGCTAAAAGGACTTTCCTATGAAGCCTGTCTGGTGTATTTGGATGATATTATCATTGTGGGGCGCACCTTTGAAGACCATCTACGAAACATCCGAAAGGTGCTGGAGAAACTCAGAATGGCTAACCTCAAATTGAATCCACGCAAGTGTAACTTGTTCCGTCGTGAAGTGAGCTACCTCAGCCATATCATCTCTGCTGAAGGTGTGAGAACTGATCCTGAGAAGATCTCTGCAGTCGAGAACTGGAGTCGCCCTGAAAATGTACACCAACTACGAAGTTTCCTGGGGTTATGCACTTACTACAGGAAGTTTGTCAAGGGTTTCTCAAATATTGCCAGACCACTGCACAAGCTGACGGAAGCCAAACTGAAGTTCCTGTGGACAGATGAATGTGAAAAAGCGTTCAAGCGACTTAAAGAGGCTTTAACATCATCGCCTATCTTGACGTATCCACAGCCCGACAGACAGTTCATACTTGATACAGATGCCAGCCATGAGAGTGTCGGTGCTGTTCTGTCGCAGGAAATTGATGGTCAAGAACATGTCATTGCCTATTGGAGTAAATGCCTGTCTAAACCAGAGCGGAATTACTGTACCACCAGGGAAGAGCTACTCGCCATCGTAAAAGCCGTAGAACATTTCCATCATTACCTCTATGGCAGAAGATTCCTGCTCCGACCATGCATCTTTAACGTGGTTGCTCCAGTTCAAGAACCCGGAAGGACAGATTGCCAGGTGGATACAACGCCTGCAGGAATATGACTTCGAGATACGTCATCGTAAAGGGACTCTACATTGTAATGCAGATGCCTTGTCACGGAAGCCCTGCTCGGAAAGCTGCAAGTATTGCTCTAGAGCCGAACAGAAATACCTGCCGATAAATCCGGTTGCCTGCCAAGTTACTGTCTCAAAACCATCAGATCAAGATCCCGATCCATGGAGTGACGAAGAACTTAGAAAATCCCAGTTGGAAGATCCTGACATAAAGCCAATATTACAGCTGAAGGACACGACCAGTAACAGACCTATCTGGCAGGACATTTCCAGATTTAGTCCCATTACGAAAAGTTATTGGGCACTTTGGGAGGCTCTTCATATCAGAAACGGCGTATTATACAGAAAGTGGGAATCTGATGATGGGAAAAGCTTCAGATGGCAGATTTTATTACCAAGATCAAAAATTCCAGCTGTTTTAGAACAACTGCATAGTAGCTCTACCGGAGGCCATTTTGGGGTAATGAAGACTCTGCAGAAAGTTCGGGATCGCTTCTACTGGTGCAAGGCATATGAGGATGTGGAGAAATGGTGTAAATCCTGTGATGCTTGTGCGGCACGTAAAGGCCCGCAGAAACGAAGTCGAGGAAGACTGCAACGGTATAACGTGGGAGCACCATTTGAACGGATTGCAATCGACATCATGGGTCCTTTGCCGACCTCCAGTGGAAATAAATACATTCTCGTCGCGATGGACTATTTCACCAAGTGGCCTGAGACATATCCCATTCCCAATCAAGAGGCATGCACAGTCGCAGAAGTCCTAGTGCAGCAAATGGATGTCAAGGTACGGCACGCCCCTACAACTTCATACCGACCAAGGTAGGAACTTTACCTCTGATGTTTTCAAAGGACTGTGTGAACTACTCGGCATAGACAAAACCCGGACAACACCCTTACATCCCCAGTCGGACGGCATGGTCGAGAGGTTCAATCGTACCATCCTGAATAACCTCTTCCTTCTAGTATCAAGGAACAAGCAAGATTGGGACCTGAAGTTGCCATTGTTCCTGCTGGCTTATCGAAGTGCTGTCCATGAAACCACCGGCTATACTCCAGCCCAGATGCTGTTTGGACGTGAACTTCGTCTCCCTTGTGATCTCCTGTTTGGTTGTCCACCCGATGCGTCTTCATCGCCCGAGGAGTATATCCAAGATCTCCAGGCACGATTTGAGGACGTTCACAACTTTGCTCGGGAGCGAATTCACATTGCATCGGAGAAAATGAAGACAAGGTATGATCTAAAGGCTACGCAACATGAGTTTCAGGAAGGAGAGGAGGTCTGGTTGTGGAATCCTGTTCGACGCAAAGGACTCTCTCCCAAGTTACAGTGCAACTGGGACGGACCATACACAGTCTTATAAAGGCTGAATGATGTAGTGGTGCGGATCACTAAAACACCTTCCTCAAAACCGAAGGTAGTGCACTATAATAGGCTAGCAGAGTACCACAAGTAACGGTAATATTAAAAATTAAAAATGTAAATACTGGTAAAATTTGCGCATGCGTAATGTAAATATTTGTATATAAATATTTGTACATATTTGTGAATTTTGTAAATATTTGTATGTAAATATTTGAACATATTCGTGAATTTTGTAAATATTTCTCACTTGATTTGTATTTCTACTTTATCGTTATATGCAACTTAGTGTTTGTGTTTTAGATTGTGTAAATTTGTTTAGTTTCGCCTCTTGACCAAGGGTTGCACTGCCCGGGACGTGCAGTCCTTGGGAGGGGGGCAGTGTTACGAAATTGTAAATAATTGTGTTTATTTTTGTATAAATTCTTTCAAAGAGGCTTAGTAAGTTGATAAAGTGCTAATTTTGTGCATTTCTAGTCGTTTTAGCGTTGAAATAGCCTTATTTTCCCTTAAAAACGCATTAAAAAGCCCCAGTGATGCAGGTAATGGATTTGGCGCCAAATTTGGCGACTTTTTCCACCTTGGCGATTTTTTTGGCGACCTTGGCGAGAAAATCCTTATATGGGATATACCAAATATGGAAGCTGTAAGTTGATTGGTTGACCACTTTCTAGAGTTTTCTCGAAAAATCTGGGTTCCATGGAACAGCATATAAGGAGCGCTTCCTCGCCAAGGCGGTCAGCTCAGTTCAGATCTCAGCCAGCTTCGCTAGTGCTTGCATTGCTCTTAAGCCTCTTTGAGAGAGACTTGCTTCAAGTGTTATTGCTATACCGTTTGTACTGTGGATTTGCTACTGACAGCTGTTGTTTAAGCTATGGTTACTGCTTGAATTGAAGCTGATAATTGGTTTATTGACCTGTATTTTTCTGGAACTTTCTGTGAATAAATTACTGAATTTTTGTACGTTTGGCCTTTCATTCTCAGACAACTCACGAAACCCCAAGTACGCGACAATATATTAAAGCAAATTCTGAATTAATTTGCCTTTTGTTTTTAAATAAATATTACATATTTTAAAATATATCGTATTTATTTATCTTGAAACAAGAGTAACCCCTAACATAAATGAGTTTCAGACCTTAAAATATGAAAAAAAAATATGTTTAAGAATATATACAAACCACGATGCAATGCCTACAAATAAATCGTAGAAAGATAACTCTATTATATAACAACGAACTTTCACTATGTTTTATATACTTAAAAAGATTATTTTTTTTTAAATGTAATTTTTTGTCTCTGTAATCTAATTTATTTTAAAGATTACATCTCCGTTATTCTTGCGCAAAACTATTTTTAAATGAGAAAATTCATGAAGCATTATGAATTGAGTTAACCTTTTTTTTTAAATTAAGTTGTATTTTATATTCCTAATAGAGAAAAGGTAAAGATAGTAATATATCAACATAAAGACAATTTGTATGAAATTTTATATAAAATAGTAATGCTTTAATTTTTTATTTTTGTAAATTAAATATTATTTCGAGAGTTGCAAATTGTGATGTTTTCTTTGATATATATATATATATATAAATAAGAATATATATATATATATATATATATATATATATATATATATATATATATATATATATATATATATATATATATATATATATATATATATATATATTCTTTTTTTTATGTTTTGAATATCCTGAATAAGAGTGTTTTATTTTCTAATATTTTTCTGTGTTTGCTTGTGTATTTTATAGCTTGGGGCTTGATGAATAACACTTGGATTGCCATGAAATTTTGAATTCAATTACATCATTTCATAAATTGGTATTGGTTAGATATTAAATGGTTGTGCTGCTAAGTATGTAATAAAAATTTTACGGATTATATTCTAGAGTATGATTTAAATTAAAAAACTTCATGCAGATATTTTATTATAAAAAAGCATTGAATTTGAACATATTTTTAAATTAGGATTTATTCAGTTATGAAGAAAACTCTGATAAAGACTCCACAGAAAAAGTTGAATTGTGAACGATATTATTTTAGAAAAGGAAAGACATTGAAATTGTTGGTTTTTTAACTTTTTAAGCAATATTTTAAGCAAACATTATAATATTTCAAAAGGCTTTTGAATATTGACCATAAATAAATGTTTTTGAACTTCTATACAGAATTTTAAAATTGAATTCACTTATAGAGAAATTACTAAAGTCTGATGAAGACTCCACGATATAGCGAGTAGAAGCTTTGTATAAATTGTGACTAATTTAATTTAAATACTCCATAAAATCCTTTCATTTTATAGATCATTGCAATATTTGAAATTGTTTGTTTGAAAAAATACTTATTATAAGATTCAGAAAATTCTTGATTTTTTCAAAAATAATTTTTATTTAATACAAACGCATTTTTTATCAGTTTGTTATATTTTTCTATTTAATATTAGAACATTCTAGAAAATAATTTAAATTAAGCATGTTACTAGATATTTTTCTCTTGATATAATGATGTATTTTTGTTATTTTTTTAAAACTAATATCCTGTGTCATTAATAATATTTCTTTATACACTTTTAACAAATTGGTTGTGATTTGTTGAAAATGATTACATGAAAATGACAACAGAATAGTTATGGATTAAGCGTTATCCACACAGTTGTATATAAAAGATCTAACAATCCGAGTTCCTGAAAAATAACAAGAGCAAAAGGTGATCACGAATTTACAGAAGATTCTAGATCGGGCGAACAAAATCAAAAGACTGAATGGAGCTTATTGATCTATTAAATTCTAGTCTAAACCATCGTTTCCCCCTCCTAACAGAATATCCTCTTTCAATTTCCCTGAGAATTTCTCTTGAAATTAAAAATTTTCTCCATAGAATACAAACATTGCCCTACAGGATACAAATATAAATATGAGAATGCTGCATTTTCCCCATACAATGGTCACGTGGGAAGGATTTTACAGTGTCACACCTATAGAATTCGTTGAGGCTTGCAGTAGACTTAAATATATATATATATATATATATATATATATATATATATATATATATATATATCAATATATATATATATATATATATATATATATATATATATATCAGACAACTGGAACTCTGAAGAGTAGATAAAGGGGAAATAACGAGAGTTGTCGTTTTTTATTGTTATCCAGTAATCTCTCTAAATTTGATAAAATGTGAACTTTTTAATTAACTCTTAATCAGATCGCTCATCACAAATATAAATATACAAGTCATATCTTGTGGAATACACAAAGAATAGTTAGAGTATACTGTATAAAAAATGGAATTAAAATATTAGGTAAATTTAAGAAAGATTCCGCACATAGCGCATCAGCTGGAAGGAGACGAATGGGCGCAGTGATTTTTAAGGTAGTACAACATGAATTGTGAAGTGCTCCATGTCCATGTTAATTGTTCCATGTCCATGTTAATTGATTAGAGCGTTTAAGATAAAAACTGTGGTTATTTTTTCTCGTTTTTAAAAATGATTGATTGAATTTTCATAAGTCTTCCTAGAAATTTTTAAAAAATTGTAGTATTACAAACTATTTTTAAACTAAAAGATTTACCATGTACTAGTTTAAACATCTTATTTGCGACAGGTGGTTGAACGAAAGCTGTTCCCTTTACAACTATAAGGAACTGTACTAATTTTAATTTAAACGTTTGCCTTGTAACTAAATGTTATTTTTTTATCTGGTAGTTTTTGTTTCTGATTCTTTATTTATTTGTTTTATTTTTCTGTTTTCGTAATTATTAAATGGAAATATCCACTCCATATACATAAATATTTTTTTACAAAACCTTTACAACAATGTCGTTTAAGTGCAATTATTATAGTTAACAATCCAATTGAAGTTAGAACTAAAAACAATCTCTCCTACCCTATAAGGAGAAAATAGTTCTCTTGATTTTATTGCAACTGTTGCTTTAATTTAGGGCACAACAACAAATAAGTAATGAAAGTATATGGAATTCGAATGAATTAAAAATTATTTAGCAATAAATTAGCAATATATATATATATATATATATATTGTTTGGATTTTGTACATTATTCTTTTGAATTGTGCTCAAATTTTCCTAGCTTTACATTACAGAACCATTTCCAAAACACGCTAAATTTAATTATTCAAATATGTTTTAGAAAAAAAATCTTTATTAGGTAACTGTATATTATTTTAATTAGGAAAAAAAGTACAGTACTCGTTTCCAATGCCAACAATAGTATCCGAATTTTAAAACGGCTTATAATTTCTTCTGTAATTCAATATATCAATTTAGAGTTTATATATTAGATATATAAAACAACAATGCGAAGGATGAACACAATATCATAATTATAGATTTTCCATTACTTTAATTTATAATAAGCATCATCACCATCTTTCTACATCAACCTAAATATCATAATACAAACAAATTTATAATAAGCATCATCATCATCTTTCTACATCAACCTAAATATTATAATACAAACTTTACGTAACTAAAAATAGAGAAAGATACCATTTTTTTGAAAGTATAAACATATTATTTTATACTGCTAAAAAATTAATGTACTTGATGCAGTGATAAATTACTCAGAATTTTAGAATTTCAAGATTTATTATCTTAAAATGAAGTTTAATGGAATAGAATTTTTAAAAAAACAGTTAACTTAAATTTACTAAGTATTTAAAGCATTCTGTAAACAATATATATCAAAACCCTTCAGTTAAATGCTTAAATTCTTGTAACTGAAAAAAAAATTAATATACAAATGAGTAATTTGTTTCTCTCTATGTATTAAATATATATATATATAAGAACCACTTTAACTCCATTTACATCCCTCTTATAAGCATAGTTATAAATACTTGAGTTTTAAATCGTATTCATTTATCATTTTAGTAATTTTCAAGTATTTCTCGCTAATAAACGGAGATAAAAATGTATTTCAAATTTACGTTTTAGACCACTTAATATGATGATCTTTTTCTTTTTTTCCCCGAAGAATTTTTAAAATTTATTTTAGTTGGATTTCTTATGAAATTTTATGAACATCTTATGAACATTTGCTGTATTATTACACTTTTTTTTACTACGTAACGAACTTACCCGTCATTAATGTAAAAAAAAAAAAAGTAAATAAATAAAATAAGATAATGTTATTATTAATAATAATAATAATATTCACCAAATGCAATTATCCTGAAATATGTATACTTATACATAAAACTATAAAATAATCTTGTGTGGGATATTTTTTTTAGTTTCTTTATGGTTTTGAATTATTAACTTATGCTTCTTTTGGTGCGGTGCTTGCTATAAATTATGAACATATTTTTACATAAAATAAATGCTATTATAAATATAATGTATTTTTCTCTGTACTTTGTTCTCTGTTTGCTTCTACGGAAATCATTTTACAACTGGTTAAAATTAATCATATTTTATTCTCTTTTATCTCTTTGAATTAACTTTTTTACCTGTCTGCAGTAACTTTATACTCTAAATATAAGTGATGATGTTTTATTTTGTTGTGTGGTTAAAGTGTTAAACTTCCTGCCAAAATTAAAAATAATTAATCATAAAATATTAGTATTAATATATTTTTATATTTCAGTTTTTATTTAACCCATATGCAGCATTAGGCAAAATGAAAAGAAGTAGCATGCGTTATTTCTATATTTCAGTTAAATAATAATAATAATGAGCAACAAAGTGGAATTTATCCATAAGGTTCCGTTGGTAGTTACCAGAAAAATTGAACATATATATATATATGCGCTAATGATACAAATGGGTTAAGCAAAATCAATCACATGTTAGACTTAATAAATTCCTATTCGTTATATATTAAAGAATAGATTTAACTCAAACAATCTTTTACGGAAAAGAAAATTTAAAAGTTTACTTAAAAAATATTGTTCATGTTAAAAGTACATTTATTCTCTTAATAGTGAAATATATTACAAAAAGAATTTAACAATAGCTCTTAATCAGAGGGAATCTTCACAAAAACTTTAACTAAATGTAAATGTGACATTTACATTTAGTTGAAATAAATTTTAATTTGTATAAAATATACTTGGAATTCAGTTCTTAATTTTTAAATGAATTTATAACAGTACACATTATATGCATTTAAAAAACGTTTTTTACGAAATTTGTAATTAAAAAAAGGCAGTACATAATTATGTAATGCATCAAAATTTTACATTTAAAATTTATTATATATTTATAAAGTTCATTAAGTTTGTTTTTAACAACTCACAAAGGCTGTATATGTATATACAGTAACCGCCGCTTAATAAAATCACTGCTTAATAAAATCAGCCGCTTAATATGATCAAATCGCCAAGACCGGAATCAAATAAATACAAACTACTTTTAAAGCCGCCGCTTAATGAAATCAGCATCGCCGGTTAATAAACTCAAAAATATCTTCTCGGCAGCCAAAAATATTATTTATGCACACAAAAAAAAATTTTTATTTACATTTTGTGATTTTTTTTTTCAATTGAAAAAGAAATTAAAGCACAACAAACCCTCCGTTATCGCTCATTGTTCAAGATTTTACACTTGCAGCACAGTTACAAATTAAACACGCCCCGCAACTTATCTCCGTAACAATTCCAAGGAACGTATTTTTCAAAGCGCAGTAATAAAATACAAATTTGATTTGAAATGATTTTTTCTAATTATTAGAAGGCAAATTCTAGTTCTTATTTTGAAATTACTATAATTCATGAGGTTTAAACGGAAAGATTTTAAATTTATGAGAACAGCGAGAACTTTTGGTAAAGTGATGATGATTTTCCTCTAACGAAAGTGCACGGGAACTTACAATGCGTTTAATTTACTTATATCGAAGAAACAATTAGTTAATTATCTACCAAAAATTAATTAATATTGTTTACTTATTATTCGTTACCTTTTGAAGTTTCTTTCGAAATTCAGGGAAGTAATACTTTTTCCCTAAGTGCAGGAACATTCGCCGGATATAAAAATCAGCCGCTTAATAAAATCACTTTGGCTCAGAACGAATGTGATTTTAATAAGCGGCGGGAACTGTATTTGTTATGGCGTGGAATATAATATGTATGTTATGTTAAAGAACACTTACTGTGTACAATAAAATGTATAGTGTAAACAATTTTTCTACAGTGAGGGAAAATACATACGCTTGGAGAGTGCCAAATTGTCCGACATGCTGAGATTTGGTAAACATCCAGCCATTCACTGTTTCCTTATCACTTATAATTGTATAACGACAAGGGTTACCACCAATATTTTAACACGGGACATGTTAAGTCTGTACTTGTGCAGAGGCTTCTATGATCGTAAGAAATGTGGTTAAAGAATATAACAACTTTCTTAAAACATTGAAAATTTAATTATTTAAATATTTTTTAAAGAATTAAAATTTTTAATGAAAAATATGTTTAGTACGTCACTTTATATTATTTCAATACACAAAATGTTTCTTTTGAATTTCAAAAGTATTTATACTTTTAACCGGATTCCAAAAGCGTTTTTTTTTTTCCCTTCAATATATTTAATTTGTGTAGCTAAGCAGGAAAAGTAATGTGGATACACGAGATCGAAAAGACAGGGACATATTCTTATATTGACTGCTTCTTACAATTTTCCTTCCTCTGTGTCTTTAAATCTAGCTCAATTTTTTAATGGTTTTGCACTAATTAATTATACTTTATATTTAAACCATCGTCATGAAAGAAGGTGTTTTTGCAAATTTATGTACTTATGTCAGTTTGTATGATGCATTGATGTTGTTTTACAATAAATGTATTTCTACAATAAATATATTTTTCTTTCAAGCACTTTTATTTTATGTTCAGGGACAATTTTGTCCGACTAATTTTACACACATTTGAATGAATTATATCCAGGTATATTAATAGTTTACAGTCTTTCTTTAATTATTTAAAAATAAATAGTTAATAAAAAGATTATGCGAAATTTAAAGAGAAAAAAAAATAGATATTAATAAATGTTTAGCAGTTTTTTAATGTTCGAATACTTTGACAAATATGAAAATCATAAACACTTTCATGAACAATTACGTGATCAGCTTATTGAATGTCTTATACTTTTTAATTCATTATATTTATTTACATATATATTATTAAAGAGTTATAAAAAAAAAAAAAAAAAAAAAGAGTATCAATACAAAATTTCTTCATATGAGATGACTTATTTTTATTTTTTATTTTATAAATCTTTGTATGTCTATTTTTCATGTGAGACATGAGTTTTGTATTGTTTTATATTTAGTTTTAAAATCAATTTTTTTTCATAATACAGAAATAGTAGTTACAAGTCTCATACTCTTACTGCTTTTAAAGTGCAAAACATAATAAAAATCTAATAATTTACTCCACTTGTATAAGATACTAAAAATATGCAGCAGCCTTAAAATTCTTATGCAGTTTAAAAAACATTATAACTGTTAGAGTTTCTGTAGTACTTTAATTATTTCAGATTATAAAATCAGACTAACGAATGTGTCACGAGTCAAAATATTTATTAACCCTTTAACAAACGTTGAACTTTTTTTCCCAGCAATTTTTCAGCATTTTTACAAAGTGTTAACAGAATATTAAACTACATGGCAGCTATTACACCACATTTGCACTACATGGCAGCATTACAGGAAAATCCAAAAAAATGCTATTTCAAATGAAGGCAGCTATAGAAGTCCCTTTAATTTTCTAAAATTTTATCAATTTTATAAATAAAGAAACAATATTTATTTTAAATAATAGCGCATGAACTTACTATAATCCTTCTCAGTCATAAATTGCAACTTTCAATTTTTTATATAAATAAACAGAACTGTCCGAAAAGTTATGTAAAATATTTGGTTTCTGAGGGAAACCAAACTCTAGTAAAGGTCGAATTTCTCAAGACATAAAATAAGAGTAGAAAGTGAATATTTCCGGGATTTTCTGCAATTTCTTAAAATATCACTTTTGTAATTATATGAATATATATATATATTGGTATGTATGTGGGTATATATCTTTATATATATATAGATTAGTATGTATGTGGGTAAAACAATTAGTAAGTATAGTTAATTTTATGTATAAATTCGTAAATGTGTAAATAAAGTAAAAGAAATAATTAATAAAGCCAGAGCTGTAGAAACAATGTTTGGCTAGGCACCTGGTGCTGTGTCACTTCTTACACCACACTTGCTTCTTTTCTGAATAAATCATTATTTGAATTTCATAATAAGTAAGTCAAAATATAAATGTTTTTGATTTCTACAGTATCTTATTTATACTCTGCAACTTTTATATTGGTTTGTTTAAGGAGAAAAAATATCCGTTGCCGTTCATTTGTTTCATTGTGAAACCAAAAATTTCTGGGGGAAAAAATGCTTTTTTTTTTTTTTTTTTTTTTTTTTTCATTTCTATATTTATGATATGAAGTGATGCGTCTAAAAGTCATTTTTTAAATTAATTTTACAATTTTCAAAAGGAAATATGTAGCGAACTTTAAAAGGTTAAATATTACATAAAAACAACTTTTTAAAGTAATAAATGTTTTTCAATAAATATAATTTCATAAATAGAGATGTAATGATCTTCTTTCATGGAAACCAGAAAATAAATTATACATTAGGATTGAAATTATATTTTGTTAAGTAGAGATGCCCATTTTTTTACGCAGTGTGTGAGGATTATTGTTTTGTTTTTTTTCAAATTTCATAATTTAAATGGAGTAATAATATCTATAAGCTTCGTTAACATTAGTTAAAAAATTAACAAAAATATAATAATACTTTTTATTATAATTATGTTCCAACAAAACGTGTGAATAGTAACACAGTTCACAAACTTGAAAAGAAAATATGCATTTGAAAGCGCTATCATTGCGTTTACTCTTTCACACTAAAACAAAGTCATCAGCAATTGAATTATTTATTTGAGTAATTTCAAATAATTTTAATTACTCACAAAATATCTAAAATTTATTCTTTGAGTATTCATAGACTTTGGAAACTGGTAACTTAAACAATAACTGAACACTCTTGAATATAAATCCTATATTATACGTTTTATAAAACCCGTTCTTCTTGTTCTTTTATGTTCCTGAATTAAGCTTTTATGAATATTCTAAACGTATTGGGAAGATTAAAGTGTCTCATTTACCTAAACATAATGATTACTTTATCCATAATCCATGTACATATGCATGTTTTAAACTTATCTAGAGTGAGTGTTGAAATATTAAGTAAAGTCCTAGGATTACATTGCTTACAGTCGTTTACATTAACGATATTCGCTATAAATTTGCATCTCCAAGTGAACTACATATGCTGAAATTGTCAGGAAGAATTAAATGCTCGTTTATATATATAATTTGTTCATAAACCTGTAATAGTGACATATCACAAAAAATTCTTAATATTCTAAAGTAATCTAATTATTTATGTTGAATAAACCAACTTAATTCTAATAGCGATTAAAACCTTTTTCTTAAAAAAAAAAAAAAAATAAAATAAAATAAATAGTGAGTTTTGTAATTTACATACAAATAAAATCAATTTAAATATTATAGGTATTGCAATTTACCAAAAGAAAACAAAACTGACAAAGTTATACCACGACAATATTAAAAAATACGAAATTTGTTTGTAATAAACTATATGATTTTTTTTAATTAAGTACACACATTTTCAATTACAAAGTGTGAACGAATGTTAATTAAAAATCTTAAAAAAATTAAACTGTTTAATAATTTTATTAAACTAAAATGAAATTCCATAAGAAAATATTTTGTACATACATTGTCCATTAAACAAATTTGATAGTAAATTGAAAGAATTTATATATAAGTGTATGGTCTCTATCCTCATACAATTAAAGAATGAATTCACTCTTTTAGAACAAAAATATCTGCAAAAATTATTGTCAAATAAATCAGCATATATTATGGAGATGGTAGCCCCTGCCTATCTCTGCATTATGAGAATTTTTACTTTTATTTATTTATATATTTATTTTTGTTCCATGAAATTAAGCTTTTTAATCCTGCTTGAGCTTCATTTTGTTATAGTTTAAATTTTTTTTTATGTTTTTGTTTTGTTATCATTTTGTACTGTCCGTTAAAAAAATACTCGTATAAGACTTATACAACTTTCTTGTTGTTGTGTTTCTGTAGTTTGTATTATCATTGGAATCATTATCATTTTAAGTAGCTATTATTCTTGTTTTTCTTCTAAATAAAAAGAAAATACTGGTCAAAGTATTTCACGTTATTATAGTTATTTACGAATTTTGGCAATTCAATCAAAAGTCCTTCCTGCATTAAACTACTTTTTCTCTTATTTATATATATATATATACATATAACACACATATATATGCATATGTATATATCTATCTATCTATCTATATATATATATATATATATATATATGTATACACACATATATGTGGGTTTTTATACATGGTGGTTATAATTAAACTTCCCCTATATACAGCCTCCTAGAGCGCAAACGGGTGAACGGAATGCATTGAAATTTGGTATGTAGACTATACACGAGATGCGTTCACGGAATTTCAAAATAATAATAATAATAATAATAATAATAATAATAATAATAAAAGTTCCAAAATGTCCACCAGAGGCCACCTTTTCCGGAAAAACATTAAATTTAACACAATAAATGACCAAAACAGAATATAAAAACAATATTAACAATCCAAATGAATAATTATGAGTAATAAAATTTAAAACTGGGAAAAGCGGGTTCCTTACAACGACCATTTTCATGCAGAATGATGCGCCCCACATATCCATGTGTCAGTGAAGGCTCTATTGCTCCAATACTTCACATACGAGCGTGTTATCAGTCGCTCCTTTCGTAATCCATGGCCACCACGTTCACCATATCTAAATCTTAGCGATTTTTGGTTATGGAGCCACTTAAAATGAGTGGTATATTGTGGAGGTGCTTTGGCGTTGAATGATTTAAAGAACTCCATAACGCTTCATGTGCGAAGCATCACAACTGATCAGTTACGATCTTCTGTTGAACACACTGTCCATCGACTGGAAATTTTGTAGGTGAATGAGGGTGTTCACATGGAGCATCTTCCCCTACATCGTCCATGAATGGACGATGCTCCTCTTGTGCAATTTTGTCCTAATCTGTTCTTGTTTCTGAAAACTGGACTTTTTTTCTCTCTCAATCAGCATACTGTCATTTTTGTCCTTACATTTACTTAATGTGGTTCGCTGACAAGGTGATTAGAAACTAGTCAATAAATGTTAACATTATTTCTGTATTCCGTTTTGGTCGTTTATTGTGTTAAATTTAATGTTTTTCAGGAAAAGGGCTCCTTCTGGTTGACATTTTGTTACTAAAATTGTCTATATAAAATGTCGTTGCATTGCGTTCACGCGTTCACGCGTCTGCGCTGTTGGATGCTGTTTATAGGGGGAGTTAAATTATAACCACCCTGTATATATATAAAAAAAATAGATAGGTACATATACAGATATAAATATGGGTATATAGATGGCAGAAAAAAAAGTATTATGTGGAAATGTTTGCAAATAATGTTTCCAAACATATATTTTTGCAATGATCATATTGATGCAATAAATATATTTGTAGGATTAATCTCAATCAAATTATGTTAGAATTAATAAATTATTTACACTTAATTCTTTGAAAAAAATTAAAAAAAACTTGAAAAATGTAATATTTAAGAAAACGTGAAAAAAGCAATAAATTCTGTAGTTGATGTAAATTCTACACAACTGCAGTCGAATAAAAATTTTTGGTTAATTGTAAAATTCATTATTTTAGAATAAGAATTTATATGAAAAAGAAAGTAAAACATGATTTCTAAATACAAGAAGAAACATTGAAATTAAAGATTAACTTATATACGCCAGTGATAAATGATAAGTTTTACAGCTTTTTAGAATTTCAATATTTTACATATTTTTAAATAAATACAGTTAACAGCCTTTTTTTTTTTTTTTTTTTTTTTTTTAATAACAGTTTAAAAAATAATGCAATACTCAAGGGGAAAAAAAAGCATGTGGAATCAGAATAAAAGAATGTTACAACAAAGAACCTCAATATATATTTTACAGAATTAAAAAAAAAAAAAAAAAAAAAAAAGAATGCTGATTCTAAAATATAAAGACCTTTCGAGAATTTTACATTTAAATTAGAATTTTGGATCCATTTTCTTTTTCATTATCTTGAAAATCCTGTAAAGTATACTTTGAACTAGAGCTTAAAGAACGAGTGTTTGTAATGCGTACCAACACTACTCTGCTTGTTGCTTTAATTTCTAAATAGTCAAAAACTGAAGACTATGCAATATCTACCGATAAGTATTGGACAATTTCGAATTTACACATTCTGTCAAATATACAGAAAAGTTCCTTGAGAATCATGTTGAAACTTGGGTTGTGTAAAGAACATGTTATACCTCATATATTTCAGCAAAATTTGTGTCCTGAAAAGGAAAAGGGGACCAGCAAAAATTAAACAAAAATCAAAGTGTTTTGGATCACCCTGTAAAAGGTAATTCTTTAAATGCGTTTTGGCTGTAGCATGTGATTAAGAAGATTTTTTTCGTTATATGTATAATAAAAGTTTATGAGACTACCTCATATATTCATGGAGATATAACGGTTTCTTTAAAAAATTGAAAATTATAAATTTATAATTAAAAACTTCTTTAATTATAACACGCAGACCAGTGCAAAGCTATTTTTATGAAATATGGCATACTAAATGAGACACAGTATACAGCAATCGGAATGCAAAAATGTTAAATATCTTACGAAATACGAGCACTTTTACTAAATAATTTAAATATTACTTAGTACTATAAATAGTATTTAATAATATTTAAATAATACTTTTAATAAATACCTTATTGCTATAGGGTTATATATATGTATATATATATATATATATATATATAAATTCCAAACTTCTTTAAATCTAATGTAAAAATTAATTGATGTAAGCATATATATATATATATATAATATGAATTTACAATACTGAAATTAGAAGAAACATACATTTTAATATATTCTTATGCTAACTTTGAAAGTAAATCTAAGAAATATACCTTTGAAATCCTCCAATCATTTTTAAATCATTTCAAATTAAAAGAATGTCACCAATAATTGAATGTAAACTCATTTATTTGAGTAATATTCAAATAAATCTTAATAATTTTCGCATGATATCTAAAGTTTTGAATTATTCTTTGAGTATTCAATACCTTTTGAAACTCATAATTTAGGAAATTATTGGAAATTCATGAATATATGTCGTGTATCAGTCGTTTGATAAAACCCCTTCTTCATAATATATTGCATTCCAGAACTAAGCTTTATGAATATTCAAAACGCTTTGGCAAGATTAAAGTGCCCCATTTACCTGAACACAATGATTGCTTTATCTAGGATCCATGTACATACATATGTTTTAAACTTATCTAGGATTGTGCTGTTTAAACAGTCAGGTTAAGTTCACGAAATCCACAATTGGATTGCATTTTCAAATTAACGACCCATTCTGAAAATGCCAGATTTTTTTTTTTTTTTTTAATTTGCACATTTTTTAATTTGATATATATATATATATACATCTGTAGTAAGTAATATATAGATTCATCGAAAAAAAAAACTTATTAATTGTTTATAGTGACATTATTATTTTTTCAGATTTAATAAACTATGTTTTACTGGAGAATTAAACTGATTTCTTGAATTTATGTTTAGTATACATTGCACAAAATACATGAACGAATTTAATCATAGGTCCCAGGTATTACAACTTGATAGCAAAACAAAAAAATAAAACAATGTTATAGTACAAAAAAACTGGCAAAAATAGGAAATCTACTATTAATAATATCACTCATGAAACACTGGCGCATAACTCATACTACTATTAACCCCTTCCGCTCCAGGCTAGCTGTAGTGTAAATGTCTGAAATACCAGATTATAATTTTGAAATAGTATCGTATACTTTCTTTGGACGTATGCACGTACGTCCATGGTATTAATGGCCATTAACACTAAGACGTACGCACGTACGTCCCTGGAGTGTAAGGGGTTAATGAAACAAATTTTCTTTATGTGATTTATATGTAAATAAATTTCTAAAACAAATACCGGTGTGAGTACTGCTCCAGTGTATCTGCAATATACTTTTTTAATAAGTACATTTAATAGTTACCTATGACTTAGCTCTCATAAAATTTTACCAAAAATAATCTTTTAATTCCACGGAATTTTTACCTATTAGAATTCTAATTATAAACAACCTATCTGATAATTAAAATTCAAACGCAAATTTAAAAGTGAAAAAAGTTTTTTTGTAGTGGATTTATGGTTAATTACCAGAAAGTAGAAACTGGCAAGTGTTTGCGATGTTCCAATATATTCCTTAGAATTTTTTCCATGTTTGTATATTTTGTCATAAGCTTGGAGTCAATTTTTGTCTTTAGCATTTTGATAAAAAAAAAAATGATTTAAACTAGGATATATTTGATCAGAAAGTACATGCTTTTACAATTTATATGCAATTTAGAGCAGCGCCACTTGCATAGAGATCGGAACCAAAAGTTTGCTGGCATTAACCTGTCGGGCAGAAGCATGCCAAGGTGCAATTACATATAAATTTATGCGCAATTGCGAGCTGTAGTTTCTTAGGTAGAGTTGGAAGAAATTATTTATTACAAACACGCAGACACACAGATACGCAGACATTTTCTAAAAATGGTCATACGTGTTCTATACTTCTTAAAACTGTAAATCTATCGAAAAACAGTATTCGAAAATTTTTGACAATCCAAAACTTTCTTGTATTGAATATAGAAGAAAATAATAAGTACAGATGCTTGTAAAATATCCTCTTGGTGCAAGTGAAACGAGTTTAAAGTTTATATGATAATATTTGTTTGTTTGTTTGTTTGTTTAATTATTTAACTGCTTACGTTTTTATCTTCGGATCACATTTTCCACAGAACAATTTGTACAGTCGGTAACAAAAGTGTCCGAACACTAGCAAAAATTCCTATCAGGGATGGAACACGGGCGCAGAATTCATTCCGGAATCCGTTTAAGAAATTTCTCTACCTATAATATCGTTGATTTAAGAAGTAGAAAATTTTCTTACATTGATAGTGGTATGAATTCTGCGCCCGTGTTCCATCCCTGTCCTATGTAAAAAAAGTACATTTAATACTGTTTTGTTAAATAAATCCTTATCGAATCATGTTCTTACACTGACTAAGAACAGGATTCGACAAGGATTTATTTAACAAAAACGTATGAAGTGTACTATTTGTACATAGGAAATTTTGCTAGTGTTCGGACACTTTTGTTACCGACTGTAATATAACATGTGTTTTAGATACATTAGCTTTCAAAAGATGGTGTTGGTATTTTTAAGTAAAGCCGATTGACTACTCTAGGTTCCTAAGCCTGAGTGGTAGAGCCCTACGTAGTGTCTTTCATAGCCCGTTTCAAGCAAGTTTCGGAGAATCGTTCGACCGCTGATAGCCATAAGTTTCAAAATAATCATTCTGGTATCTTTTTAGATATTCGACTAAACCTGAAAATTCGAAAGTGTCTAAATTCTTTTGTACAGTCACCCAAAAAAAAAACGCCACCCCCCCCCCCACCTAATTTCGCCGTAAATTATCGTAGAAACATTTGACTGGTACCGATCGATTTGTAATAACGTCTAGTTTATAACGGTTTAGTTAAATTTTGCCTAAGGGGTCGTCTACATATTAAAACTGGCATTAACTTCATTTTTTTAAATGGCAATCCCTATTTTTGACTTCATATTCAGATTTCTGAGATCAAGGCGGTTCGAAAAACATACCTATTTATACACCTTAAATCAATTTTAAATAGAGTTACACGTGAAAATGTATTAGGGGTCCGTCTGTACATTTAGAAAATATAAATCACGATCTACCACCCAGTATACATTATTTATTAAGTTTCACACCAGAAAAAAATTTCAGAAATGTTAATTATAAAATAAAAAAAAAATGACTAATTCACAGAACTTTCTGAGTTAGTTTATGAATTAAAAGATTTTTATTGGTTTCTATTGATTAAACATCAGATAGTTCACTTCATACAGGGATGGAACACGGGCGCAGAATTCATACCGGAATCCGTTTAAGAAATTTCTCTACCTATAATATCGTTGATTTAAGAAGTAGAAAATTTTCATACATTGAGAGTGGTATGAATTCTGCGCCCGTGTTCCATCCCTGCTTCATACGAAGAAAATTAAATAGCTTGAATAGATATTAAAATATCTATAAAAAAAAAAGATGAATGGTTTTAAATTTGTTTGAAAATTCAAAATTATTTTAACTCAAGCTGCCGTATAATTGTCTGAAACGGCGGCACTCAACCTGGTTCCCACGGCCGTTTCACAGTGACAATGGGAGTTTATTCTGATACTGCAGTACTTTCATTTTCTTTAATTGACTTTTTTAAAATATTAAAACAGATTTTTTAAATTTTTATTTATTTATTTTTTTAATTAATTATTATTATTTCTTTTTTCATGACATTATTAAAAACTTTTACATAAATCTCCACGATATTCTTTTGCTTTTATATTTTATAATGTGTAACAAATTAATATGTAAAATAATAAATCCTACTACTTAATGGGATGTTCTAAAATTCTACACTTTAACACAGATACCGAAGTGGACGGTGGGTGTAGAAAGGCTGACTACCCTTAATCTAAATCTTCACTTGAAAAGGTCAAAATCTTACATAACTCTTTTTTTTTTTTTTTAAGGAAAAAAGAAGAAGATAAGGAGGAGAAGGAAAGATCAAAACGAATATAAAGCATATTAAACGTTAATAATCTTTAAACACTGGAAAAAGGCGGGGTTTTGTATTGTGTGTCATTTGGGAGCTGTAGAGTGCCAGAAAATTACTTTATGTAATAAAACTTTTCATTTAAAGGGTATTTAAAGCAGCATTATATTTAATACATAGACTATTCAGAAAAAAAATACCATTCATCTGGTTCATGAAAAATAAAGAACATTTTCTGGCATTGCTCTATGTATATACATTCTTGTCAACCTATCCCGGAAGATTACTGGTCCCGCCCCTTTCCGTACATTTTTTTCACATCAGTCTTTTTAGAGCTGTGACAGCCATCGGTGGCTGACACTGATCTTTCCATTTAGGCTAAGTCAGCTGGCAGTGTAAAATATGATATAAAACTACAGAACTTACATAGTTTTAAGTAATTACTGACAATTTATTTAAAATATACTTCATGTTTTTTTTTTTTTTTTTTTTTAATAGGATTTTTATAGGATTATATCGTTAAGGCCTAATGGGGTTTATTGAAACTCGATAAACATAACACGCTTCTAAGCAGCACGTGTGGCCTGAATGGGATTTCCATAAGAATTCGCATGGCGCTCAATGAGTTAATCGTAAATGTATTTGAAGTTAATTACTCTAAAATTTAAATTGTGTACACACAGGTGTGGGAACTAACAATGTTACGGGTTAGGTTGGCAAGTATGCATATATATTTTGCTTGATTTATAAAAATTTATAACACATTTTCTTCTTTTTTTTTAGTATTTTGTGTTTATATCTCTCATTAAAAATAAATACAATATTCATATATAAACATTTCCATACAGTAATGTACATAAACATATTGATTAAAGAAGATTTGTTGATATTATATAATTATTCTTCTATCTGTATAGTATATTAACACAAATATATTTTGTAAATTTCGCAGCATCGAAAAACAGCAACATAGCTTCCATATCAAGGCTTAATGTAAATAGCCACGCCTTTTCACAAATTTTCTAAAACTTTATAATATAAAGTAAAATAATTTTGCATATTTGTAATTAAATCATTTAAATTTTGTCTTCAATAATCGATGTAGTAAATACCATTGTGATTTATGCATACCAGCGTCACATATAGAGTCAAATAGGAATATGCAAATTTGTCTTTTTTTTTAAATAGTGTTTCAGCGAATCAGAGGTGGGGCTTCTTTTCTTTTGAAATTCTTTCACAATCGCTCGCCTACATTGTGATAACTTTACAAAAATATGCCAATTTGTATAATAAACATCGAAATATTGCTTAGGAAACAATAAAAATAACATAAAGGTAAATTAAAATAGTTTTCCGTCAAATTATATACAAGCATTTACTTATAGAGGATACAGATTTTAACAAGTGACGGCCCCCTAACAGGAATAAAAAGTGAAATATCACTGTAACTCAAAAAAATAATGTTAGGAACGAGCTGTAAATTTGGAAACCCATGTTTTTGATGATGCCCGTTCTATTCGTGCAAAAATTAACATAGGTCATAATTCATAATTTTTTCAAATATGAATTTATTAATAATTTTCATAATTCAAAAAATGTTTTTTTAGCAAAAATTTGCATGGAATATGTTTGGGTTACTTCATTCTAACGAATAAAAAAAACAGAATTTAAATATCATAATTATTTCGGAAGATATGATTTAATGTTTGTCACATTCATTTAACATTAGCACCCCCAAACTTTTACAGCTTATAACTCTATGAAAAATTGAGCGAAATATATAAACTATACCATTTTCCGTGATGATTTGATCCAAAGAATTCAAATAAACTATAAAAAATGGGGGTTACCATTGAAAAAAATGAAGTTGATGTCAGTTTTAATATGTAGACGACCCCCTAAGTAAAATCTAACTATAACATTATAAACTAGACGTTATTACAAACTGATTGCTACCAGTCGCATGTTTCTACGATAATTTACGGCAAAATTAGGTGGGGGGTGGCGTTTTTTTTTGGGGTGACTGTACATACCGCATAGATACACATATATATCTGTCTATCTACCTTTATATATATATATATATATATATATATATACATATGTGTGTGTGTGTGAGTGTTTGGACGTATATAAGTTTTTTTTTCTAAATATTTTATGATAAAAGAGTGGATCAACAAAATAAATTTTGTAGAAAACATTTCGTATGGAATAATCATGTTTAGCTACTAGATTTTACTCATTAGATCTGTAAAGGAAGGAGATGATTGTAATCGTGATTAAGGGGACATACTACTTTTTAAAACAAGAAAAGAAAGAAAATTTTCATTAAATTTACAGACATTTTTTTTAATAATTACGTGTACAAACTTTTTCTTTTTGTGTGTGTGTGTATGTGTGTGTCACACACCTACCGTGTGTTTTTTGTGTAACTAGTATGGCATTGTGGAAATAGAAAAAAATATATAATCGTTGAAATTTAAAAAAAAATAATGGTAAAATTAAAATTTTTGTAATTCAACAAACTTTTTTTTTCTGTTGTTGTTCTTTCTTCTTATCTTTAGTTCATTTTATTCAGTATGTTAAAATGTATGTTTGAGAATAATTTTAAGTTCATATCTGAAATACTTTTTGAAATAACAGGCGCGCAGTGAAAAAAAAACCCTTGATTAAAAAAAGAAATAGTAATAAAAAACTAGGGCACTGTGCCCGCTGCTCGCTCCGCTCACCAACCCCCGAGAGAGGCTTCGACTTCCCAAGACTCACTTTACTACTTAACCCATTCAGAGCTCAGCCCGCCGATTCTCTGTTTTGTTTTTCACTGAATAGGAATATTAACTGTGCATAATACAAGACAAAGGCAGAAAAATATTATAAAAATCTCCATATTCAATATCAAATTGAAATACATAATATTTTATACCACATTATTTACTTTTATTTATTTTTAGGAAAATTATGCTGAAAATCTTATTATTTATTTATTTTTTTTGAAGGTGTAGAAAGAAATTCGAAATATTTAAACCATTTTGCATTACAGCTTAAGTACTGATTAAGACTCTTTTTATTTTGTTTTTACAACCATGGATCCAGGCCGCGGTACCCCAGTCGGTAAAGAGCCGAGCACGTAATTGGAAGATTGTCGATTCGATACTTGAGCCGGCCAAAGACCGTCGTTTACACTAATGGTGGCTGGTGCCAATAAAATCCGTCGTAGCTGCAAAGTCCTCTCTGCTCCCGTCAAAACAATACCTCTGGGGAATCACCAAAATGGGGGAGCCATATCCTCCATTAAGGATCAAAATTAGGATGGCATGCCTCCTGTATATCTCTGGGGGGCGTGTCCTAGACCGTCGCATATTACCCATAGTACAGTACTAGTGTGACGTTGAACCCAACGTAACTGTCTACAACCACGGATCATATTTTAATTTTCCAGTGTAAAATGACTTCATGACAGAAGAACGACGCCACTGGGAGAAACTTTTTTCAAGGTGGAAAATAGAGTACTATTATAAACCCGTCGTTTTTAGTTAATAACTTTTTTTATTAAAATGATAGAAATTTTTAAGCAGCTGAAATGTCTTGCTTCGAATATTCGGAACACATTGATACCTTTCATGACGTGATGGACCCTGCCTTTCGAGAGAAGATGCGGTCGCAAACAAATATATTTGACGTCAGTGGCAGTAACTTTTTTTTAAATATATAGAGATAATTTTTAGTAAAAGGAATATTCTCTTTTAAAGTAAACCGAAATGATATTTTTAATCAATAGAGTAATGTCATACTATTAGGTCGATTCATAAATAATTTCCGATACAGTTTAGTTAAAATTTACACCAGAAACATTATACAATGAATATAATGCTTCAAAGATAGGCTCCTCCCCTGCATTCATCACGTAGTGTGTTTGGGCGTTACTTGCATTAAACTAATGGTCAAAGCATGCATACTGCAAATATTAATAAAATTCTTCGAAGGTGTGTAATTTTGCATATTATATTTATTTTTAACCAATCAGAATAACGATTCCCTTTTATTTTAATGAAATTATGCAAATATTTGGAATCATTAGCTTTCAGCCGTCACTGGCATTACTGTACTCATTGGTCTGATTTCATTGGGCGTGTCATCTGTCTTAGTATATAATCTGTGGTTCAATTATTCTTCTAACAATCGTTTTGTCTGGGGTATGTTTGATTAAACTGTTACTCCAATTCCTAAAATGGAGAATGAAAAAGTGCATATTCGTCATGAATTCAGACAAGGGGGAATTCAGACAAGAACATGAGAATTCAGACAAGGCAATAGTGCTAAAGCGACAGCTGAAAAAATATGCAGTGTATACGGTGAAGAACTAACAACAGTTAGAGATTGGTTTACAAAATTTCGCTCTGGAAATACGACTTTAAAGGACGAACTGAAGACAGGACGTCCTTCCGATTTTGATGACAAACTTTTAAAGGCTATATTGGAACAAAACCCACGCCAATCAACTAGAGACATAGCAGAAAGTTTGAATGCACCACACTCAACTATTTTCGCCACCTGAAGAAATTAGGTCGACAAATTAGGAGTATGGGTACCACACAGTCTCAGTGAACAGAATAACGAAGGTCGCCTGTCTATCGCTACAAGTCTGCTCTCACGAAAAAAAAAAAGCCTTTTTTAGATAACTGGCGATGAAAAATGGATTATTTATCATAGTATCATCTGTAAAAATCGGTGGTTTTATAAGGAACAAAAACCCTTACCAAATTCGAAAGCTGACATCCATGGAAAAAAGATTTTATTATATGTATAGTGGGATTGTCGAGGACTAATCCATCACGAGTTATTAAAGTCAAATTTAGCAATTACTGCACACATATATGTTCAGCAACTGCAAAGAGAGAAAGAGAAACTTCAGGAAAAACGTCCTAAACTCGCCAATAGCAAAAACGCCTTTATTTTACATGATAATGCAAGAGCACATACAGCAAGGGTGATTCATGAAAAAATTCTAGAGCTCGAGTGGTCTGTTTTACTTCACCCACCTTACTCCCCGCACCTTGCCCCGACAGATTTTCACCTTTTCTGTTCCTTACAAAACATTAAAATCTGAAGAACAAGTCACGCAGATTGTTGAAAATTTCTTCCAATCGAAACCAACCACATTTTACAAGGAAAGAATATATAAACTGTCAAGAAAATGGAAAACGTCATACATAATAATGGTGAATACATAATAAATTGATATAATTTTGTAACTAAATGAAAGCAAAATAAAAGTGTGGACAAAAGGAAGTTAAAAACAAAGGAAGTTATTTAAGACTCCACCTACAAAGACGTAACATGATAAATGTGGGAGGGGCTTATTCTCGGGCAGGAAATAATACCTAATATACATTATTATATTCGTTGTATAATGTTATTGGTGTGTATTCTATTTTAACTGCATCGGAAATTATTTATGAATCAACCTAATAGTTAACACACACACAATATATATATATACGTATATTTCTACATGCATTCATACCTTTTTAAAACTTCTGAAAGTTGATCGAAATGTTTCTTCATTTTCTTATTTTTAAAATAGTCTGTCTCCTTAATTCGCGATTTTCGAGCAGTATGCATAGATGCGCATTTAATTATTTTTTATTTATTTATTTATTTATTATTAATATTAATTTTTATTTTTATTTTTATTTTTATTTATTTATTTATTATTATTATTTATTTTTATTTTTATTTATTAATTATTATTATTATTGTTAATTATTATTTTTATTTTTATTTATTTATTTATATTATTATTTATTTATTTTTTATTTATTTTTTTTTTTTGGAGGAGGGAGTGACATTAATAGAAAAGTTCATTCGTTCATTGAGTCTATTGAGAAATGCATTAGCTTTTCTGCTGGAATGACTGGCATTTTTGCTGCGTGATGTGCATAGGGGTTTTACTAAAGAACTGTTATTCATCCATAGCCGCTATATAAATGCGGCGTAATTAAAGGAACTCGTATTTTAGATCATCTACTGTAAAATATTTGCTCGTTATCTTTTTAATTTTTTTTTTTTCCTGTATTCTACATTTATCTGCCACCAATTCATAATGTACTTTCACGCGGCGTTTTAATACCAGCATTACGATACTAAATATGTTTATTTCAATTTCCTTAATCTTTTTTTTTTATATATATGTTTGAGATTTTTCTTTTTAATCAAGTTGTATATAATAATTCCTTATTCGTCATATCTTGAATGTAATATTATATTAAAAGTAAACAAAAAAAAAAAAAAAAACAGAAAAACAAAACAGAATTTTAAAGTGAAAATTCACGAAAAATGAAAATTAACCAGTTTCTGAATAACACGATTTCTAATTTAAATGAATTATATATCTTAAATTTATATTAAAACTTCAAAGAAAAATTTAAGTTTTAAATTGTATGTTTGATAATTATTTTATGCCTTCACTATGTATAATTTCTTTTAAAACAGCATAAGTACGTCTTACGTTTATAAAATAAATTGCAATTTCTGTATTTATTTTGTTTATAATATCATCAACATTTTTAGATAAACTATACAATAAAACGATAAAAATGGTATAAATATGTTTCTTTTACGTATATTATTAACATTTATGCAACAGAAATAATATTTTATTCATGAAGAAAATATTAGATATTTATTGACTGTCTTTTGAATAAGTGAAAGCATATGAATAAAATATCTCGCAATGTTTTAGAAATCATCTCTTGTTCAAGGAAAATGGAATATTGAAACAACATGTCATCGGGACGTACTTGGAGAAAGTTTTAATGTTCTATATTGATTTTTGAGTGTAATTACTTTTGCATAAATGCTATAAATTTTATTTTCGAGAGCCATTCATTTGTTTTTTATGCTGATTTCATATCTGTTCAGATAATAGATTTTTGGACATGTTTTGAAATAAATGAAACATATTTATTAATATGCATTTCTTAAAACATGTTGACATGCAAGTATGACATTTTTAGCTTGCAGTTTTTTTTTATACCTTTATCGATTTTTTTAAATCAATATCTATAAATATATCTGTATCTAATCTATATCTATTTACCCATCTCTCTCTGTGTGTATATATATATATGCCTATAACAAAGAAAAGCGACGCACCAAGAAGGAGTAATGGAAACTGGGCACAAATTGACATGCATGCAGGTTTCGATGGAAATTGCAAAATTTTAAAGTTAACATGTGACACTGCAGACATGTGACACTGCATGTGACATTGCTTAACTACACAATTGGCAGAATATTAAAAATGAGAAATTTTGATTCCAGGTCATAAATTCTTCGAGAATTTCATTCCGTCTACTCAGATAGACAGTAACTATACCTCGCATACAGGTGCACTAACAATATGTAAAAATGACAGAATTTGAGAGAGGTGTGAAATTGGGCTCAAAGAAGCCAGATGGTTTAATCTGTGAACCGTTTGACAACTGGATTGAAGCGAGGCCACTATTAGATGATATTGACTGGAATGGGTGAATAATGGCCGAATATAGAGCCAGGGAGGAAGCAGTCGGCCTACAGAAAGGACAGAACGTGAAAAACGATCAATCGTCAGAGCGGTACAGTTCATCATTATCATCGATCCTACGGGCAGCTGGTAGCTCAGTGACTTCAAAGACCATTAATAGGCGGTTAAGAGAAATGGGGTTGAGCTCACGGAGTGGACTACTATTAAACTTTGTATACCGACAAGCACGTTTGCAGTGATATCAGGATCGTTCGAACTAAAATGTCACTGAATGGAGTAGAATTGTCTTCAGTGATGAGTACCACTCCGAAATGTGCCCCGATGACCAGCGAAGACGCATCTGGAAACTCTCTGAAAAAAGGGGGGGGGGGGACTCCAACCCGATTGTAGCCAGTTATACGGCCTGACAACCAGGAGTGATTGTCTGGAATGTTATTTCATTTCATAGCAGGACCCCTTTGGTTGTCATCCGTGGCATCTTTACAGCACATTGATATGTCGACGACATTCTATGTCCCATTGTGTCTCCCTTCACATCACGCAATCCTGACAGTATATTTCAGCATGATAATGCCCGCCCGCGCACACAGATAGTTTCTAATGCTTGTTTTCCTACTTGCCTTACATTATTTTGGCCAGTAAAGTTGCCGGATCTCTCTCCTACTGAGGACGTTTGGAGCATCATGAAAAGGGGCCCCCAACCAGCTCGGCGTTTTGGCAATTTAACGCACCAATTGGACAGAATTTTGCATGATATCTCGCAGGAGCATATCTACCATTTCTATCAGTTAAGACCAAGCCGAATAACTGCTTAATTAAGGGTCAGAAGTGGACCAATGTGTTATTGACTTGTTGGTTTTGTGAGACCGTTTCTCTTGATTAAACCGTCCAAATTTTCTGAAAATATAATCATTTGTTTTCCTTCACATGGTCATCACATATACCAATTTTCGTCTCATTTGGATAACTCATTCTTGGTGCGTCGATTTTTTTTTTATAGAGTATATATATATATATATATATATACACACACACACACACACACACATATATATATATATATATATATTAAATATGATCAAATGTCCTTTACTTTTTTTTCAATTTAAAACATCTTAAGAAGTCATGAATAAAGTATATCATAACACAGATTCTATCTATTACATATATATTTCCTACTTTATAAAAAACTATGTAAATGTGTAAATTTCAAAATAGATATTTCAAGCATTGTTTGTTTTCTATTAGTCCTGTAGGATTGTGTATTAAGGGAATTCTAGATGCCTACCAGTGTTAAGGGGTTTAGAAGTTTTACCAATAAAGCAATCGAATATTAAAAAATATGTATATATGTTGCTGGTATATGATCAATTGTGAATATTTTGATGTCTTATTTATGTTTCTATGTACTTTGGTTTAAATAATATGAGCAAGTTGTAACTTATATAAGTATTGGACTTATTATTATAATTGGACTTATAAGTATTGCTTCTTTTCTTCGAAAGACTTTTTTTCCCCATCTGCAAGATACCTTACAATATATTTAAGCTGTTTTTTTTTATGATCCTAAAGTGTTTGTACAAACCTATGTCAGAAAAGAAGTTAACAGTTTTGAAATATTCCAAAAACAACCAATTAAAAAATTATGTAAAACATAAAAGTCTAAGAATTTTCTAAACACTCAAAATATTTTGGTTCTTTTTAATTCAATAATGTTAGTTTTACTAAATACTAAGTATGTTTATAGATATCTGTTACATAAATCCTTTATATATATTCTTTTTGTTAAAATGTATATTAACAGAATTGTTTGCGCATAGGATAGAAAAAGGAAAGGGTTCTAGACGATTTAGTCTTAGAATAATCGACTGTGTTAATATATATATATATATATATATATATATATATATATATATAAAGTGAGAGAGAGTGTATGTGAGAGAGAGATGTGTATCTGTAGCAAAATTAATAATTCTGAACATTTTGATGTCTTATTTATGATTTTTCGCACTTCAGTTCAAAAGTTATCAGCAAAATTGTAACTGATGTCAGTATTGAACTTCATTGAATTTCTAAACTTGAACACTTTTTTTATTAATAGGGCTTTTTTGCCCCCAAGTCCAAGATATTTTGTAATAAACTTAAGCTGCTTCTTTCTTTTTTTTTTTTTTTTTTAATGGTTTTGAAATTTTTGTACCAAACTATTTCATAAATAAGTTAAATTTTTTGAGATATTCCAAAATTTACTATTTTAAAAATTACGTAAACTTAAAAAAATTAAAATTTTTTAAAAGTTAATTTTTTTTAACTTAAAATTGGTAGTTTTTCTAAATACCAATTCATTTTTATAGATACTGTGGTGTAGACATTGACCACAATATAAGTCCAGATCCGTGTTTCGAATGGCCGTGTCGAAGTCCATAAAAAACCTGTTGAATGGAAAATCCTTTTGCAGATAAAATACGAAGAAACAATTAGATTAACTGGTGTTTTATTGTCAGCTTCGTGAAAACAATCATCTTCAAAAATATATTACATCTTTACTGAATTACAGCTGAAAATATGAATCACGTACGGGAATTGGGACGGGGAGGAGAGGAGGAGCACAAAAAGTCACGTCTTATACGTACGCAATCAAAAGTGAAAAGTTCACTAGATCGGCCAGTCTCAGAGAACGTCAAGTGCAACCCCAAAGGTTGGAATCATTAAAATTCAGCCAAAAGAATGCCAAGCTGTTTCTTTGTCCCCACAATGTTTCAATACAAAATTTTTAATATAAATAGTCGTTACAAAAGTTAGATCGATTTGACATTAATAAGCATCGCCAAGTATGAATCATCTTTAACGTACGAAAAATAACGGCTATGATAGACGCCACTTAGTCGGTGAAAATCCATTATAAATCTATTTTTAGAACTATAATGACCTGTTTGAAATAATAATAGCTTTTAATGTAAACATAAAGTTAATAAATATGAACTGAAATGACTGTTTTTTATTTTATTAATAGCTGCTTATGCTAGAATTAGGCTGATAACGACTTTTAAATTACCTTCTCAAAATAAATAATTATAGCTAAATTGATTTAATTCTTTCGGGGAAAGTGTATAAACAAAATTATTTTTCAAAAACCCCGATATAAAAATTGCTTTATATTATTCCGAAAGCAATGTGTTTGTAACTATAAAAGGACAAAGAAACGCTATTAAATGAAAGATTTTGATTTGTAAATAAAACGGGAAATTCTATATAATTATTTAATTGAATTACATAAATTTAAAAAGATTTTTTTTTTTTTTTATTTATATTAATCCCTCCTTTTTGTTATATATTAAATTTAAATAAATAAATAAATTTTAAAAAAAGCATATGTGTGAACACTCACACATATACCTTTTATATGAATCTTTTATATATGCTCGATTTGAAAATTTGTCTATTAATAGAATTATTGGCACATAGGATGGAATTTTGAACATTTTGATGTCTTATTTATGATTCTTCGCAGTTTGGTTCAAACGTTAAGAGCAAAAATTCTGATGATGCCAGTACTTAACTTCATTGCATTTCTAAATTTGAACACTTCTTTCTTAGAAGTGTATTTTTTCCCGCATCCCCTTGATATCTTACTGAAAATTTAAGCTGTTGTTTTTCAAGTTTCTAAAATGTTTGTGTGAATCTATTTCATAAATGAAGTGAATAGTTTTGATATATTCAAAAAGTCAGTATTTTAAAAATTGTGTAATATATATGTATATATATATATATACTATATATATATATATATATATATATATATATATATATACTAATTCAGTTTTATAAATATCTTTTATATAAATGTGCGTGCAAAGCTTTATCACAATAGGTGAAAAACTCTTTTCAAATGTTATTTATTAATAAATAAATTTCAATAAATAAATTAATATTAATAAATAAATTTCAATAAATATGATTTTCTTCCCAATCAGTTGAATGTGTGATTTTAATATATTGTATTTCTTTCTCCCATTGTTTAATGGTGTTTTCCTTTACCTGCGGCTTATTACTCTCGAGCTACCTACATGATAGACCAGATGATTCTGCCTAAAGGTTGTGTGAGTGAGTAATGTCCACCGCTTGTCGGCCTGGATAGCTCGACTTTGTAAATCAAAGATCTGGGGTTCGACTCCCGGTCCAGGCATTATTTTCACTCAGTCATAAAAATAAATTTCAATCTTTTCAAAATTTTGCGGGTGGTGTCAAAAAAGGCCTTTTAAGAAAAAAAGAGTAAAAATTTACAAATGCAATGAAGTTGAGTATTCGGACCAGTTAAAAATTTCCTAATAACTTTTGAACAAAAGTACGTAAAATCGTAAATAAAGCATCAAAATTCTTAAAATTGTTCATATTTTAACTCGTATATTTTTCCAAATGTCGATTTTTTAAATGTTAAATTTCCTGTAACACTATAAATGAGAAAAATTAAGATTAAATATATGAAGTATTATTTTAGAACACAATAGAAAGTTGCAGTTAATGAAAAGTTGTTAAAGAAAATTATTGTAAAATTTATACGTAAATTAATACATAATAAAATAGAAATATCTGCAAATATGCATTTAAATCTATCTTCACTATAGACAGCATCTGTTTAAAAAAATAAATAAATAAATACTTTTCCCACAGAAAATTTATATTATGATTATTACAAAAAAATACCGAAATATAGTCTGAAGTTACATATATGTCAAAAGCAATCTTCTTTTCCTGTGACCACATGAATTTTGTAAGCATTATTACAGACTTTACCACGTTGTAACATATTCCTTTTCTGTTTTGCATACGAAGAATCGGTAACAAAACTGGATTTAGAAATGCTATGCAATTGAAATATTTTCGCAACCGGGGATGACACATAATATCTTCATTTATGTTGCGGTAGCTTCTGGTTCGATCCTGGCTAACAGAACCGGAGAAATCTGAATTAATTCAAGAATTGTTTTACAGTATGCCGTACGCAAAAAAGGACTGTTTAATAATAGTTTCTGAATTATTCTAATATTTAAAAATAAAATAATAATAAATAAAAATAAAAGAAAATGTCAATGGATTTTTTGAATAGCATATGGATAGTTTCTAGCAAAATTGTTGCCAGGAATTTTCTGTAACACAAGGAGATGTTTTATAGTGTTTTTATGTAATACATATACATACATACATATACATATTTGTGTCTTTGTGCGCGTGTACTGTGATATTAAAATGTCACCGTTCTCCTTAATTTTATGAGAAAAAAAACTTCTGTTATGATAATAATTTATTTTTCTGTGGTACAGACGCATGAAAAAAAAAATAAAATAAAATATAAAGTATAAAAGAAAGCATTATATTATATGCATTATGTAGGTATTTATTTTTGAGAAAACTTACGTTAAATTTCATTCAATAATATAAAAAAACGTGGACCTGGCTATGCCCACTTCGATGGTCACTATTTTTAAATGAAATATTACAATTAATAAATTCTTAAAATTTCATTAATTTTTATCGTGTGAAAAAAAGAGAAAAAAATCTGATCGGGAAAAATGTAGCACAAGGTCCACAATGTCTTCGGCAGCGAAGGTCATTTTGCGCTATGCGCGCGCATTTATGTTCGAATCTCTTGATGAATGACTATATTATCGAAGAGAAAAACGAAATATAAAATTCCAAAAACAAATCTTCTCTCATTGGTAGAATAATCGGTCCGGGAACCCACTGACTATGGCTGCGTATATACGCGCACGGCGCGCGTGTTCCTTCGCCCACCGTTTCCACCTCTCTTATTATTTTACACTTTCAAAAATATCCGCAATCGTTTTCTCGTGCTTTTAAACCTAATAATGTAATGTTCTGTCCAACGTTCTGTCTGAATTTCTTTATTTTTACCCCTGAGCCCGCTCCCCTTCCCGCCCCTCGTAATAATTCTGCACTTTCGAAAATATCCGCAATCGATTTAGCGGGCCTTAAACCCTAATAATACTAATACTTATTTCTATGTTTTTCCCACTTCGGCTATCGCCCTTTCCCTTAATCCTAGTAATTTTTAAAATTCGAAAATATTGGCAATCGATTTGTAGGTATTAAAAACCTCTATGCACCAATTTTGAGCGATCTAACTCTATTTTTATTTTTTGTCCCTCTGTCCCCCTCCTCCTGCCCCTCCTAATAACTTTATAAATTCGAAAATATTCGCAATCGATTTGTATGTATCAAAAACCTCTATGTTCCAATACTGAAAGATCTAACTCTGTTTTAATTCCCCCCCTTCCCGCCCCTTTAATAACTTTACACTTTTGAAAGTATCCTCATTCGACTTACAGGCCTCTTAAACTTATCTTTACCAGACTTCAACGGTCTAACTGTATTTCAATTTTTTTGCCGCATAACACTCTCCAGTATTTGTATTAGAGCAAAAATTTCACATATATCTGTTTCTTTGTCTGAGATATATAGGATTATGCGAAATCCCGTTTTGCGCAAGTGAAGTCACGTTTTTCAGCTCTCCCACCCCCCTGCTCCCACACCTAGGAGATTTTGTGAAATCACATTTTGCCCTCCCTCCCCCCTTTGGGGGACGAATTTTGTAAATTCACTTCTTAGTGGATGATTACATCATATAAAGAGCATTGTCACAAAATTTCATGCTTCTAGGTCTAGGGGGGTTGGGCTGGCAGATGATAAATCACTCATTCACACAGGACAAACCTTTGTATGTATAGAAATTGCATAAATTGTACTTGTTTTAAAAATAATTTAATCTATTCTAACTTTGCATAGAACTAATTTCTTTTTATTAATAATTTTCTGAATTTTGTTATAAATTAATCGTAAATATTTTATATTTATTTTTAAATGACTTTTGAAATAATTACAAAATATTTAGGGACTCGCCATTAGCATTTTACATTTATACTGTTTTAAAATCTTCAAACTTTTACAATTTTATCTAAAGCTGGAGCATCGCTTTAATACTGCTGTGGCAATATTTGAAACCATAATATATTTTTAAATAAAACTTTTTTACACAAGAAATTTTCATAAGTTAATGCATTAAATTTTAAATTCGTAAATAACTCCAATGTTTTCTGATACATAGGTCATATGTTTTTCATAAAACTGCTTTATATCGAATATGTATGTTAAAAAAAAAAAAAATATCGTATATTTTTGTCTTTATGAAAATTATTTTTTAATCTTAAATTTTGATTTTTAAATCATTTTTAAGTAAAAAAAAAAAAAAAAAAAAAAGACACCGAATAACTTTTTATAACAATAAATTAACAAGTTAATGAAACATGTTAAATTGTCGTGATTATTATTATTATTATTATTATTATTATTATTATCTTTTTTTTAATGTCTGAATGAAATTCCTAATATTTACTATTAGTTAATATCTATTCATGCGTATAATATTTTTAACAATTCTTTGAGATCATATATAGAATGTTTTCCTCTCTTATAAAAATACTATCATAAAACATAAATTACGTATAATGATATGGTTTCTTTCCATTTTGCAACCTAGATAATTGATTTTTGTTCTAATTACATGCTTATTTTATTACTTTTCACATGCTACAGCATTCATAACTTTAAGGTATAAGAAAATCACTATACGTCACTTTAATTTAATCTTCACTTCATTTTTAATATTTGATATAAGGAAAATTAGCTTTTATAAATTTTTGATATCCATGTATAGCATGAATATACTAAATAATATTTTAAATATTTCATTTTATGAAATAATTTTGAATCCTTGTTTAAAAAAGAATATATATATATATATATTTTTTTTTTACAAACATGAAACAAATATCTGAAATTTGTTTTTCACAAACACAAATAATTAGCTATTGCAGCCTTTAATTTAATTAATGTAAACAACGGAATCGAAATTGCATCATAACGGTACTATTATGTGACATTTGATTACCTATAAATTATTACTTGATATACTCAGTAAATCATTCTGTCACCTAAAATCGTAACTGTCAATCTCTTATCCGGGGTGTTGAAAGTATCGATGTAAATTACAATAAGGACCATATATGAAATTTGACATATAATCAAAATTTCATTAACTACAATAACTAGAATATTGATATATTTGACATAGGATGCTAGAATGTGGATAGCATAATTGAAGCAGAACGTTATGGATGGATGGATGGTTGGGTTTTACGTCGCACTAGTGCTGCGCAGATGTGGCAGAACGTTATAATGAAAACAACTCATAAGATTGAGCATTGCAACACTCGAAGTATTTAAAATGTATATGCGAAAAACTAAAACATATTTACAAATTTAACCGGTTTAAATCGGGAATACGATACGTTAAATTTATTTATATTGGCATTTAAATACTTAAAAATTGCAATAGATACGTAAATAAAAATATCATATGAAGATCTAATACATACAAAACCGTTTTTCTAAATGTCCTTTGATTTCAGCAATACAGATGTTTTATTTATTGGAAATATTTCTCAAAAAAAAAAAAAAAAAAAAAAAAAAAAAACTTTTATATTTGTGACAATTAATTTCTTTTAATAAACTGATATTTGAAAAAAAAAAACATTACTTTTTTAAATGTATTGATTGCTTCTTAGTGACAGGATTGCTAGGTAAATGCAATTCCGTCTCTTCTCACAAAGAGTTAAAATTTTGAAAAATATTGTCGCAAAAAATTGTAACATCAAATGAAAGTTAAAAAACAACTAATTTCTTTTTCATATTTTATATATATATATATATATATATATATATATATATATATATATATATATATATATATATATATATATATATATATATATATATATATATATATATATATATATATATATATATATATATATATATATATATATATATATATGTTAAAGCCGGCCAGGTGGTTCGGTCGGTAGGACGCTGCCTTCCGAATCTAATGGTCCCAGGTTCGAATCCTGGTGCGGGCATGGATGTTTGTGATGTCTTATGTCTTCAAAAATATTGTACTTGTCTGTTTCTTGTAATACAACTTGTAAAACCCTTGTGGTGTGGATTTTTCGAGATATAAGCTGCCCTAGAGGCAAGCAATAAATCTCAGTACTCACCGAACCGAATATATGTTAAAAAAAAAAGATCAGAAATCCGAACTTGGATAAAAATGCAATAAGTATATAACCGTTATTAAATAACTCATCCTCAAATTTTTAAACTGAAAACATATTTTATTTTATTCTTTTATTTTATATATTTATATGTACACATAAATAATCAATTATATTCAAGTTATAAAGAAAAATATTCACAAAACAGAAATGTCCATTACAGGTTTCCAATTCATGTAAAATGTTCCTCTTTCACTGTTTGTTAACCGTTATATTGTATAACCAAAATATTACTCATTCTGCAAATTACAAAGTGTTAAGCAAACTGTAACGATGCTTATTTCCTTGTCCTAAAGAAACAAGTTTTTAGTTATAATAATAGGATGAAAATAATATGCTCAAAAATACTCCAAATTTACTGTAATCAGATAACGACGAGTTCGAGAAAGGGGAATCCAAACATTTTCCTTAGAAAATACTTAGAAATACTTTTCCCAAGGAAAAGGATGTAAAAAAAAAAATCTTTTTCATTATCTTTGGAGTATTTAAAGATGCATAAAAATTTATGAAAATCCCTCTTTCTGCACCAATATCTCTGTGCATTGGTTCAAATATGTTCCGATAACAAAAGTTGTTGCATAGATTTCTAACTGATGATGATTTCCTCCTAAATATTTTTTTTCTATTAAGTTCTTTTTTCTGGAACATTATTTACATGTTATGTCAGACTCCACAAGGGTAACGTAGTAAGGCATTAACTATAAGGAAAGCTAGAAATCCCGCGGAGATTGAATGTGTAATTTGTCTATGGAGAATTTTGTTGGTTGAGTGTAAGATATCCATCCGGATTTCGTTAAGTTGTTATTGGTTTTGGGGGAAGTGTAAATTGTCCATGGAGATTTTGGTTAATTGAGGGTGAGATGCCCATTCGCTTTTCGTTCAGTTGGCGTTGGTTTCGGAGGACATGTAATTTGTCCTTAGATAGTTTGTTTGGTTAGTTGAACGAAGGATGTATTTTTGAGTTTTTTTTTTTTTTTTTTAGTTTGTGTTGAAGTGTAAAAAGAACTTAAGAAGGTTACGGAATGTCGGGATGTCTTATTCACTTGTAGGTCAGAATTTTCAATTAAGAAGTTTTAAGTGAACGAAGTGTAATATTTCTCCAATTAATCTATTTAAATAAAGATGTGATTATTCTTATTGGTAATCTTAGACAATAGGAGATTGTGCTTTGTAGAATTAAATAATATAAGTTATCTGAATTTCACAAATCGTGTGTGTTAAACTGATGCGATTTATTCATTTCGTCTAGATAATTAAGTTTAAGAAGATTTGGCGAGTTGTATTCAACCTGTATTTACATGAAACTATTATTCCGTGCTTTAAGTTTAGTTTGAGTAAAATAATCATCTAAAAACTATTTCCATTAAATAAGCCTTTTAATAATAATAATATTTATTATATATATACTACCAGACCCGACCACGCGTTGCTGTGGCTAAGTCATACATTGAATTATATTGCAGTAAACTATTCAATACAGTCAATTTATTATTTATGAAGAAAGGCGAAAATGTTGTAGCCGATGTAGATTTGAAACTTAGGTGAAAATTTGGAAGCGTCTGATAAAAATTTTCATAGAGTTGATATTAAGCACAAATCCATTTTATTGTAGGGTCTTATAAATTTTAATGGAGAAGTGAAATATATTGTTTCTAATACTACTTAGGATAAAAATGCTAAAATGACAAATATATAAATTAAATTATATTAAAATTCTATTACAATAAAAGTATAAAAGAAACAGACGATTTTAAAAAGAAATTTTTTGGATGAGTGAAATGTATAATACTAGCAAAGCCCCGGATTGGGAACAAACCGAATTCCAAATTCGAGAAAAATTTCAAGATCAAACTCGAAACGTACAAAACTCGGCCTGATGATGCCTGCGTGCCAATAGATCAAAGTTTGTTAACGAAACCATATTTTATTCATGAAATCAATGAAGGTAGTGGATCAACCAAGGCTTTTCTCGCTTCGCTGGTCACTATATTTAAAGGAAACTATTTTCTATATCGCTTTACAAAAAAAAGACCCACTCATTCTGAGACTCTCGGGTGTCTGTCCCTATTGCCTACAATAGGTTATCAGTGAGCTTCCATTTGAGTGCTCATCAGATGACAGTTTCCAAACGGACAGTATAAAAAAAGAATCATGCAGCCATTTTATATTTGAATCCCAGTTACATATGAACAACACTATACGTGGTGTACATAATAATTTCTTTCACGTTTTTTTTTTTTTTTTTTTTTTTAATATTTATTTGATTTATTCGATCCACCATAAAATGACAAGAATTTCACACCAAATATAATATTACAATGTGCTATGATCGGCTACGTCTATCGCATGAGAAAATTATTTTTTGTGGGTATAATAGTAGTTGAGTTTGTTAATAGTAGTTGATATATAGAAAAATAAATAATGAAATATGTAAACCTGATTATGGTACAGCCTTAATGTAGCTCCCCTTGGCGACTTTTGAATTTTTATCGTCACTTTAGACCAAAATACATAATTTATGTTATTATTATTATTTTTGTTTGTTTGTTTCTTTTCCTTTTTATTTCCTTTTCTTTCCATTTCTTTCCTTTCTATTTTTCAATATTTTATAATTTATATATATATATATATATATATATATATACATATTGCACTAATTGGCTTCAAGTGGCTTTTATGAAAGTGGAGTCCTTGGCGAAAAATGTCCTATCTACTTCAGCATCAAAATTAAAAAAAAATTACCCAGGATTATCAATAAGTAAAGCTCTTTAATGTAATGCTGAATTAGCTTCCATTCCAAGCGCGATTCATCCATGTCAAAAACATACTGTTTAAACTATAGGGGAAAAAATCTAAAATTGACGTATATTATTATTTTTCATTTTTTTACTCCGTTTTCATCTTTTCATTTTTCACGTGCAGGAGAAAATTTAATATTTATTTATTTATTTATTTATTTATTCGCGTGAAAGCATATTTTATTTTATGTTGAAAAAAAGAAAAAAAAAATGTCATTTTTTTGGCAACAAGTAAAAATTTAAATGTCCATTTTAAAGCTTTTACCAGGTTATTATTTTCACATTTTAATTTATTTCAAAATATCGTTACAAATAAGGTACCAAATGAAAGGGACATTTTTTTCTGAATCCGTCGGTTTAATTAACTTATCGATTGGACAATTAGATATTTTAAAATTAACTAAAGTATGAAAAGCTGGTGGCAACTTGCGCCAACACACTGACAAAGTGACTCAAAAATCTCTTAGACATTTATATATAGAGAGATATGTCTAAAGCTATTTTGGATTAAAATGCTAAAATGACTAATATGTGATTGATTTGTTATTCAAATTCTATAAAAATAAAAGTATAAAAGAAGCAGACGATTTTAAAATCAATTCTTATGGAGGAGTGAAATATAATATATGCTATTATGCATAGTTTTATTGTAAAATGATCTCATCATTTTAAATATTTTAAAGACGGCAACACTATAGTTATTAAAAGGAAAACAATGTGGCTAAGCCAGAAAAATAAGTAAATTTTATAAATATTTTATGAGATATTGGATATTTAATGTAAATACAGGCATAATTTTAAATAGAAAAAGATTAATATATTTTAACGACGTGATGAGAAGATTCTGAGTATGATAAAATTTTAATAGTAAATTCAAGTTAATTCAGGATTAAGATAAAAATAATTATAAGATTAAAATATATATATATACCATGTTTTTCAATTTTCTGTTGAAGGGATGACGTCTTTCGTCGTCTGTGGAGCCAAGAAAAAGATTCCCTATGTTAATCGCATATTGGATTTTTCGTAAAAAATTATTAAAAATCGAGTAAAATTATTTACCAATTTTAATCCCCATATTTGGGTATAAATATGTATTATTTATCATGTACAATTGTTTTTGTTGTAAAATTGATAGAAATTGAATTTTGAATTTCAAAACTCTAGGTTAAAAAAATGGCAGACTTCCATATACGATTGAAAACATAAACATTTCATTTCAAATTACGACATTTACACAATATATATCCAACTAATATACTAATTAAAAGGAAAATGATAAATATTCTCTCATAATTTGAAGTCCAATTTGTTTTCAAATGCCTAAATAAAGTATCTTATATAAGATACTAATATATTGTAGTGCAATAGATTTTATATCTGTCTTCCATGGCGGAAAAAAAATTGCCAAATTATCTGGCGAACATATTTAATTCCTTTTAAAAATCATGGATATTTTAACAACTTATATTAAGAGAATAATGAATAATATAAAGCAATATTTCGTAAAATACATATTACAAAATTATACATCTGAAATATGTATATATCCGTGTTACGTTTTTAATCGCCAAATACAAAAAAAAAAAAAAAAAAAAAAAATGCTAAGGACGACAGAATTTTGAAATTGAAAATTAAAATTTTGTCAATTTGACAGCAAAATAACTCAAGCTAACGCATGCGCATGATAACTAATACATATATATACCCAAATATGGGAATTAAAATCGGGAAATAATTTTACTCGGTTTTTATTTAATATATATATATATATATATATATATATATATATTAATCCAATGGGCGATTAACATAGGAAATCTTTTTCTTGGCTCCATAGACGGTCAGTGACGTCACACGGCGCTTGTGTATAGAACTGCATCACTTTATCAATGTGCATAAAACTTTTACAGTGATTATGACGTCAATTTTTGTGAGATGCATAATTTAATTTTTTATATTTTTTTAACGTTCACGTTCGATGTATTTATTTTTATGTCGAAAGAAAATGAACTCGTATTTTTTTTTTTTTTTTTTTTTTTCTTTTTTTAAGGGGACGGTGGACATTACAAAACTTTTTTTTTTTAATTATAGCCACAAATTTATAAAAATTCATATTTTTATATATGGACTCATAAATGTCCTAAATACCTAAAAAAAAAATTTAAAAAATTATTTTTTTTTATTTTAATTTTAAAATATTTAAAATTATTTTTTTTTAAATGCTCCGGGCGTTCCAATTTTTAACATTTTTTCCCATTTTTTCAAAATTATTAATTACAAACTCATTTTTAAGAAAAGTTAGTATTAATTGGATGAATTCATTGAAAAACTCTATTTTTAATGATTTTTTTTTTTTTTTTTTTTGCATAATATATCAATTTTTGATGAAAATTTCTTGTTTTTCCATAGCAAAATCTAATTTAAAAAAAAAAAAAAAAATGGACAAATCCTAAAATCAATACTAATATCTATTCTAATGTGTAACAAGAATTGTTGATATGAATTTTATAAATTTTAATTAAAAACTGAGATGCCCGGAGCATTTCATAGCGAAGAAAATCTTAAAAAAGCACATTTTGAGAAAACGCAATTTATGTTAAATTTTGTGAGTTATCTTAAATATGTACATTTTTTAAATACCTGAGCACTTTATTTTAGTAAAATTTCATGTTTTACTTCTTTTTCATTTAATGTTCTTCACATTTTACACAAACCAAATCTATAATGGAGCAAATCGAAGAAAATCTCGAGAAAATATAATTGGCGAAAACACACTTTACAGTACATTTTTTCATTATTCTAAATATTTACACAATGAAGCATTTTAACATCTCATTTGATATAAAATCATGTATTTTACTTCTTTTTTATTGAAAGTCTTGCACATTTTACTCATGTTTCATTATATAATTGAGCAAAATTAAAAAAAATGTTGAGAAAATTAAGGAAAAAACTTTTTTGATTATTTTTAAATATTTATACATTAAAGCAATTCAGCTACTCACTTTATATAAAAATACATATTCTCTCACTTTATGTAAAAATACATAAACTTTTTATCAAATATTCGCTCATTTTGCATAGATAAAATTGTATAATAAAGTAAATCGAGCGAAATCTCAAGAATACATACAGAGTTGAATCATGTCAAAAATTTCATTCGCATGAATAATTTTAAGTATACTATTCTCACAATACCTATTAAACTGAAAGTGAACACTAATATTAATGATAACAAACTATTAATAACATAAGCAGAGTGAATTTTTCCCACTTACCTTTCTATAAATAATCCTCTGAATTAACCATATCACACTTTTTGAGTACAAAATCATATAAAAAATGCAATTTTATTTGTGGGGCTATAACAATTTCAGATTTTGTACTCAAATATTTTAATATATAAATAAACACTGATAATTTACAACAAAACTCTTATTTTTTATTATCAATTAAATGAATTGATTGTCTTTCGATTATTGATTGATTTGAATTATTAAATTTCGAATGTCAGAAAAAAAAAAAAAAAAACTAAAATTTTCCACAACTGTATGTTTAGCCTTCTTTCAAGATAGTTTGTTTGATCTCCCGTGACTTCGATATTTTTTTTATAACTTTTTTCTGCTTCCATTCTAAAGAGCTTCTTTTTTCAATCTGTTTCAAGCATCGATTATCTCGCTTTTGAACAATGGATACAGAAAAGGAATTTAATTCTTCTTGCTCTGTATTCAATGTATTCAAGCAACCGAAGTTGAACTCGCTAACTGAAGAAATTACTGCCAGTTCAAGTCTTTTTACAGAAACAAATGTTTCTTTCGGACAGTTTTTCCAAATAACACTATGGATACTTTCATTTACATTTTGAGTTTTACCACTTACACATCTTTGCAATAATTCATTACTTGCAAGTCTTTGATATACAGGCAGAATTTTGACGAGCACGTCTTCTGATATTTTTGTCTTCATAGATTTGTGTGACTTTGGTTTTTCATTATTTGCTAATGTTCGTTGGTAAAAACACCATCAAGATAAACCAGGAGGGCATTTACTATGTCTTGGCAATTTATCAGTTGATTAACTGTGATATAATGATGCATAAATAGCAGATTTCATTTTTTCAATATCAGGAATATTGTCCTTTATAGCTTTCCTATAAAAATTTCTTAGTTTTATTATGGTTTCTTCCTTGAGGCTACCATCTTTTCGACCACCAAGAGTTATTCCTTTAGATCGCCATTCTACAACTTTATTACGCAACCCAGTTCCTAGTCTCTTTGAGACGTGATTTATACGTTCTTCTTTAGCAATCGTCACACCAGTGTATACATTCAGTTTAGATAAATGCTGATGAGTTTTGGCATCACCATCTGAAAGAACACTTGTATATCTCATGCCACAAACAACTTCTGATCTTTTCCACAATATCTCAGCTGCTTTCATTTCCATAGAATTTGATGAGCCTGAGAAGTTTTCGTCACAATCAGGCTTGTGGCTTTCATACCAAATATGAAATTCTGCGGAATTGGAATCTAAATCCCTTTTCGCTGCAGTGCACTGGGAACAGTATTTTCATAAGATTTCAAAATCAATCACCAGTCCAGTTAAAATGTCCACTACAATCCCAATTCCATAAAGTGATGTGTGTCCTCGTTTATGCCAAGTCCCATCATATGAAACTGCAATGTCAATTATACCTGAATTATTGTTATTTAATTCTGCATGTTTTTTCCTCACAATATTGCGAGAAATTTCCAGAATTTCATTTTTGAAAATCTTCTTTTCTTCGCATAATTTAAATAAACATTTTGAGAATGTTTTCTTGTCCATAGCATGGATTCCAATTGCCATGGAAAACACTTCCAGTGCAGCGTGGCCTTTGCCTATTTTCAAAAAAGCTTCTACAAACTTTTCGTTGGCTTCAAAGGATTTTGAGGTATTTTCCCTTGGACTGGAGAATATTGTGCTGAAACTTTTTTCACAGTTTTTACAAACTAGTTCTATTTTGCTTGAAAAACCAAATGTTCCTTTAGTTATAACATCTAAAGAAGTCATACTGCATTCTTCACATTTAATGTTACATAATAATGAAGCCCACATATCAGTGTTCATAAACACATAATTATTCTTTTCACTTACTTTTTCTTGAAATCCAGAAGTTGAAGCTAGCATATCTAATTTAGAAACACTATTTTTGGGCGAACTATTTTCAGTTGTTTTATGTGCATGTATATTTATTCTTGAATTCTTAAAATCTTCCTGGCATAACATTTCATCATCAGAAAAATATTTACTTGAAGAATCAGGGCTTTTCATTTCTTTTTCTTTATTCCATCGCTTGTTTATATTATTAGCAGCACTGCAACGTTTTTTAGATGGCCTACCTTTAGGTTTCCGATATCGTTTGCTGATAGCATGCATTGTGTAAACCAAAATAATTTTCAGCAGATAATTAGTAACCAGTTCTGAAAAGAACTTTTTAAAGATAAATAATTAGTTGTTAGCTCTGAAAAGAACTTTTTTCTTAAGAAATAAATTGAAATAGAAAATAAACAGGATGAAAATACGAGATTGCACTAGCGTGTAAGCTGTAAACAAACTCGTAAACAATTTTTTGATTACAGTCGATTATATCAGTTTAGAAATCGATTCTAGATCGATTATACTGACAAAAACCATGGGATAAAACCTGGAGTATACTCTATGATTCAGTCAATGAATTTTGTTTAAAAAACTTGAAAAAGCTGCTTCAAATGTGAAAAATATGAATGATTAATCTTTGCCGCTTCTTTGTTTACATTTCAGAGGGCATTTAAAGGGCCCTTTAATTTTTTTAAACGTCTATAACTTTGGAAATTATTAACTTAGAAACATCCCATTGGTCGCATACTGTGCAGAATTAATCAGAGAATATTAATATAAGAAAAACGAAATTTCGATTTTTTTCTCGATTTTCATGAATTTCAAGGTCCACCATCCCCTTAAGCAATCAAACTTATGGAACTCAAGATAATTATAGCCCTTTGTCATATAATAAACAAATAATTTGCAATAAAAAAAAAATATTGGGATTATAAATTGAGATAAAAATTATCCTATCTCTCAAGTTGGATAAAACTGCACAAAGTGAGCAAAATTAAATTAAAATTGTTTCATTAGTTTAGGAGTTCATCGTGGACAAACATCGTGACACGAAATGTACATATATATAACGATATATATATATACACATATGCATTCAACTGTACCAATTTTGAAAAATTCAGATCGTTATTTCGATACTGAAATTTACAATTAAATGCAAGCTAGATTTACAACAATGACATTACCTTAATTAAAAAATGTTAAAGTTATTAATATCTGCTAAAATTGAATTCATTGATGTATGAATTTAAAACGTTTATATTAACATGGAAATCTCGTATTAATCTCGCATGTTTTAATCTCGTATTAATTAAATAAAAAAATATTAATTGTCGCATCGCGAAGTCGTATTTCTTGACATTCATATTTGACTTTAAAGAAAAATAAAATAAATTTCCTAAATAAAAACCCTGGTTTTGTCCTTGTATGAGTATCGCTCATCAGTAAAATCTAATTTTCTTGGAGAAGAAAGTAAATCAGATCAGATTTTATATATATATATATATATAAAAGAAAGAAAGAAAGAAAGAACTTAAACCTAAACCTAAAATTTTATTAAAGAACAAAGTGTTAGATCCATTTCCGAAAAGCCCAAGGCATACATGAAACCATTTAATAAAAAGGTTAATTAATGATACGGAGGTAAAGTACAGTCATACATTGATGGATAAAAACTTTTATTCCCTAAACAATATAAATAAATTACTTTAAATTACTTTCTTTTGATATTTTTCAACCAATGTATCGTATGAATTAATAAAAAATAAATAAATAAATAAATACATAAATAAATATATAAATAAAAGTATGTATTTATTTATTTACTTATTTTATTTTATTTTATTTATTTATTTATTTATTTATTTTTTTGCCCTCAGTGAGTTGGAATTTTAAAGTTCAGGAATTAAAAAATATTTAGTTCATACATTTTTAGATTAAATTTTGCATATAAAAATACAAGCTTAATTTTCCATAAAGTTTGTTAAAATATCTGAAAAGATTAAATAAAGTTGGCACTAAAATAATAATAATAATAAAAGTTAATCTCATTAGACTAATGTCGTCATTTTTTCTTATTATATCATTGAACTGAGTCCACGAGCTTAAATATTGTCCATTTATAAATCTTCTTTTATTTTTTATTTCATTTTACACGCGCGCTTTTTATTGCCTAATTCAAAATTATTTAAAAAAAAAATCGATACTGTCTGTTTCGAAAATGATTATTATATATATAAAAAAAAAAAAAAAAAATGGAATTCTGGCAAAAGCAGAACTTAGTTTAGTACGAAGGACTATTAGTTTTTTTTTTTTTTTTTTTCCCAAATTAAAACATTGCTTTCAAATTATTCAATTATATTTTCGATAAATGTCCAACTATCGTAAAATTGGTATCGTAAAAATCGGTTGATTGAGACTAATAGTCCTCAATCTCCCCCCCCCCCCCCAAAAAAAAAATAAATAAAATAAAAATAAATAAATAAATAAATAAGTAAAATAAAAATAAAATAAAAAATAAAATAAAATAAAATAGAATAGAATAGAATAGAATAATAATAATAATAAAAGAAGAATTCTGATTAATTCTAGAATCTACGGTTTAATTTAATACAGAATTTAATGTACTAGTTAAAATTGTTAATAGTAATTTATAAAATGATTAGCCTACATTTTATGTTAGAAAACAATCCATTGCCAAATTATTAAAGAGTGACTTTTGTATATAAGATTATTTAACTACTTAATTATAACATTGTTGAATTTTGTTACGGATTTGTAAATAACAGCCGCTATTTTTATGTAATTTCATTTAAAGAGCATTGGTCAGGTTGTAAAATTTTAATTTTCTGCTTTTCTGCGTTGATTTGGCATTAAAACAACCGGTTTTACTTTAAGAACCCATTGAAAACCTCTATCATGGTAAGTAATGCTGTTGCCGACGAATTGTCTGATTTTTTCGTCCCTTGGCGACTTTGATAAAAAAAAAATATTTATTATCGATATGTCGATCTACTAAGCTCTTAACGGAATACTTCGCGAAATACAAGAACATTCTAAAAATATACGGAACAATATAAAGAGATTCTAATCAAGCTGCTGAGTGAGTTTTAAGACAAATCATTACAGTGGGAAGAGTTCTGCTTGTACAGAGCTGTGTTTTCTGGGGGAAATGAAACTGATACTTGCTTGATACCCTTTTAATATTCTGTAATCTTCTGTAATTAATTTTTTAAGCATCTGAAAAACTTGTCATTAACTCACTGACAATTCACGAACCCCGAGTATGCAACATTTCCGGCGTCGGGTGTGGGGTTGTGTGTTGAGTGATCTTAGCTAGAGGCATGGAACAAGAAATGAAGAAATTTCTGGAAGGATTGACCACCCAGGTGAGTGATTTAAAAACAAGATTGATTGAAGAAATTAAAGAAAAAAAGGAAAAAAAAAAAGGGAAACCGGCATGACCGAATAAATGAAATAGAAGCAAGGCAGATTAGGTGAAGAAATTAAATCCATTCAAGAAAAAAGCAGAATCTAATAAAGACGAAATGAAAAAATAGAAGTTATCTGTGAAGGGTAACTCGGTAACCTTGAAATAAGTAATGGAGAATAAATTATTAACTATGGAAAACAGAAAGGACGAAATGGAAGGCAAATTTATGTAGATAGATTATAACGTTATGAAGATAGAATATAGTGTTGTGAGAATGGAACAGAGTTCGAAGAAAAAGAAGAAGAAAAATTTGACAAAGAACTGAAAGGAATATTTTCAAAAAAAGAAAGTAAATTTAAGAAAACAGAGGAAGAATTTGTGATAAAAACAGAAGAGTTCAACAGGAAATTGATAGGGAAATGGGGGAAGTTTGATAAAATATTAGAAAACGAGTTGCAGAAGTTAAAGCACCTTATTTTACAGTGTTTGATATTTCTTCGATGAGTGGCTGAGCTAATAAATTCGGCATACGGACTCGGATACCATTAAATATATATATATATATATATATATATACGAAGAACACTCTCAGTCTTTTGCACAGTCATTCGGCCTTTTCCTACACACAAACACAAATTTTGCATATTAAAAACAATATTATATTACAATATATATATTATATATATATATATATATATAATATAATTATTATGGGTATGCATGTAATGCTTGCTTATTATGTTGTAATTGATACTGATGTGGAATCCTAGCCGAATTTCGAAACGTCTAGATTTTAATTATTTTTATATGTATATTTTGTTTTTAAATGTATTTTAACTTAAGTTTTGTCTCTCAAATAAAAAAGTTTTGTTTTTAATGAGACGGGTTAATGTTTGTGTACGTTAAATTACGAGTTCTGCATGTTTTAAAGAGTGTTTGATTATTATAATATAAAACTTTAAATTTAAGATATTGGTTTGATTTTAAAAATAAATAAATAAATAAATTTTGACAGAAATTTATACTTATTCATTTAAAATTAAAGACATATTATTAATGTACAATGTTAAAATTCTTTGGAACATTTTATTTCATTTTAATTTTTGTTGCACAAAACTACTAAGTTCTTTCAAAAAAAATTTTAGGTTTTTTTTTTTTTTTTTTTTTTTTTTCATATAATTTAATATTTTCTTATCATGAGCGTAAATAAAAAATGAAAAGTATATATTACACAGCAAAACTGAATGAAATATCTGAAAGAAAGAAAGAAAAAAAAAACTTCCGGCATGAAAGAATATTAAAAGGCAAAAATAAAATAAAATAAATGAATAAAGAAATAACAATAAAAATAAATAGATAAATAAATAAGTATATAAAACATAAAATAAACGACATTTTAACAGTTATATCAATACAATTATTTCTACAATATTTAAAACTTACCAGCTATAAAATTCTCTACTTTGATGAGAGATCCAACAAAAGATACAAAATTAGTTCTTAATTTATTAATAAAGAAATTTTTTTTCTTTACTTCATTGAAGAAAAACACTTAGATATGTTCTTAATTCTTTAAGGTAATAGGTGTTTTTTGAAAAAGGTGTAACGTATATTCTGCTTTAAACTATCAAAGTAGAATATTTTTACAGTGAGTTTTTCATTCGGAGTTCTTTTACGCTTCTGTAGATTTTTACAAATCATGACTTATGAAATAAAGGATGATCAATAGATCTTTTGTGCGCTAAAAATAGTGTGAATGTTTAACCATGTTTCTTTTAGTGAAATGCAAGTGAGAAAAATAAAGCATTTCAACAGCTGTATTTGATGGATCTTAATAATGAAAAATGAGATTATTCTTCCTTCTAACAATCTTTCTGATTGCAGTTAAAAGATATATCGCTAGACATAATCGTTGCAAAACAAATTCTAATTTTTTTTTTTTTTTTTTTTTTTTTTTTTTTTTTACAAAACTTCAAAAGTTTATCAGGCTTAAATAATGTTTTGATTTTTTCTGTTACATGAAATAATCGGCTCAGTATTTTTCTCATAATCTATGAAAATATTTTTATTTTTGTTTTCAGATTTTTTTTTCTCGAATTTTTAAAGATAAAAGTATGTCCTAAAGTGGATGCTATATTTTTCGTGAACAAAACATGTTGAATTAACTTATACTTAGCTTAGTTAATATAATAAATAATATACTTACTCAAGTATATTATTTATTAACATAAGTAAAAAATGAGAATATTTATAAAGATTTAACGTGTATTTAAAAGAAAATGAATTCCGATTAAAAAAAAAAAAAATCATTTTACATTAAAAATAAAATAAAAATAAAAATAAAAAATAATTCATGCATATGTTTTCATCGCATTCAGAGCTCATGCTTTACTATTTAATCCAATCACTATACTTTCTATTTTTATACTCATTATTAGTGACATACTCATCCTTGTAGTTATATACGAACAAATATCTTATTAACTAAAGTATTAGTTTTGTTTTAAAAGAATAAAATTTTGTCCAAAACATATATTTATTTATTATTATTATATTTTTTTCATTTATAAAAAAATAATGTACAATATAAATATTTGTGGGAATATCTAATTTAATATAATTTCTTTATGCAGCTCGAAAAAAGAAAAACAGTGTCTTTTCGAAAATTTTAGCAGATCATATTTTAATTACAGTTTAATTTTTGCTATAATCATAAAAAAAAGAAAGAAAAAGAATGAAAGAAAGAAAATAATAATAATAAAAAAAACGTTGAAGCTGAGTATTATGACCTAAAGACCTTTTGCGTTAAATGTTGCAGATTTAAACATAAAAATATTAAGACAAACTATAAAATCATGCCTAGTACACTCCCATCTTCATTTGTCTATTTCTATGTTAATCATGCTTTATACAAAAGTATTTAGTACTATATTTGTAAATAAAAATCATAAGGTTGTAATAATCAAAGAAACAAACAAACAAAAAAATATTTTGAAAATGATTAATTTAATCTGTAATATCAGCACAATTATTATTAGAAATATTGAAATTGTAATAGTAATTACTGTCCATTCTCCAATTCAAGATTCAAAACAAACACAGGCGATTCTAATCACGTAGGGGTGGACGCTATCGTTTAGATGATAATTCCCCCAAATTTTATTCTTGTCGGTTTCCTTCCACTCCCACTTTGGTATACTCGCAGTAGACTCATTCGTAACAGCGCTCAGTGGAATCTAATCGGAAAACAAACTGCAAGACTGATTTTTTTTTTATGTATGCACTAGCTTTTAATTCGATTTTTTTTTCACATTAAACAAATGAATTTATTATTATTTTTTTTTCTTTAATGTATATATTCACTTTCTGAAAAATATATAATACGTATCGTACTTAAAATGACCATTATTTAATTTTTTGAAAAAAAAAGAAATGGTATAGATTTATTGTACATTTTTCATTTAAAGAACTTTTACTATTTTTAAAGCTTTTATAAGTAATGACTTATGGGAAACACAATGATGAATTCAAGTTCTGTGTGCAAACAGAAGTGTGAATGCTAAATAATATTTCTTTTACAGAATTGCAAGTGAGAAAAATAAAGCTCTGAAACAGCTGTGTTTGATGGATCGAAATAATGAAATATGGGTTTCCTCTTCCTTCTAAGAATCTCTGTGATTGTAGTTAAAAGATGTATTGTTAAACATGATCGTTGCGAAAGAAATCTTGAAAATTTTCACAAAGTTTCAAAAGATTTGCAAGCTTAAAATATGCTATAGATTTTTCTATTTTTCTGTTTACATGAAAGAATTGGTTCAGCATTTTTCTCATTATTTATGAAAATGATTTTACTTTTGTTTCCAGAACTTTTCCTCTTAAAAAAAAATAAAATAAATATGTGTATTAAAGTGGAAACTGTTCTTTCGAGAATATTGTATTTTGGATTAAAGCATATTTATCCATTACAAAATTTTATGCAAAGATTGCAATATTTTGTTTTGTTTTAATAGAAGTTCTTAAACTACATTATTTATTTACTTAAGTTAAAAACAAAAAATAGTAGGTTCAGGCAATCACAAAACTATCTTCTATATTTTCGTATACTAATTCACGCAATATAAATTATTTATTATTATTATTTTTTTTTTAATAATTAAAATTATTTTTCATGAAAAATGATTTTCTTCTCAGAGTAATATAACATTAAAGTAAATTCTTCTTTTTTTTTCTTTTTTTTAAAGATTTTTTTTTATAGCTAAAATTGAAAAAAAAATAAATGCATGTTTTTTTAATTGTCACCATCATATGCTTTAAAGATTTATTTTTAAGATATTGTAAAATTCTTTTAAAAGGTAGTCTAATAAAAAACGTACACCCCTTCGGTGGGAAGGGGAGTAGGTACTCCCCGTATACAATTTTTCTTGGTTGATTTTTACTATATATATATATATGTGTGTGTGTGTGTGTGTGTGTGTGTATACACTCATTGCCAAAAAAAATGTTCGCAACAAGAAGTAATTGTTGGACCGTAAAGAAACTTGGCGTGAAGGTACGTGCCAGGCAGTTATGGAAATGATTAGAAATGCAGTGTGATTGCGCTTTGCGTAATGCCACCAAAGGACGTTGACCTTCGTTCCTCTTGGAGTAAAAAACAGGTAAGCAGAGCATGTTTAGTGTACATAATCTGTTGCAGAGAGACGCTTTTTATTAGAGATGTCGTTACACCGCCAAGAAGGACAATACGATCAGCTGTCAGAGTGCGAGAAGGGTAGATTTATCGGTGTGATGGAATCCAGGTGATCAACTACCCGCGTAACCAGCTACCTAAGCCGTTCTTATTTTACTGCAAGGTAGCGGTGTTGGGACACACGGTGTCGAGAGACCAATAATCTATAAAACTGTCACATCGTATGAAACATACGCATAGCGCCAGCTGTCTCGTTGTTCGCCATCCTGACGTATACAGTACCTACTCAACCTGCCTCTGTGTCTATACGTACCATCGTAAGGCGCTTGGGTGAAGTAAATTGGCTATCGTGGCACCCATTACGTGTGCTACTAATAATACTCACACCCCTCGCCTCCGTTTGGAGTGGTGTTGTACTCGACAGGGTTGGATTGCAACTGAACCAGGTCGTCTTCAGCGACAATTCCAGATCCAATTTGAGCAGTGATGACAAGCATTTACGTGAGTAGAAGCAACATGTTGAACGCCTCAATCATGTTTTTGCTTGACAGCTGCATACCGCACCCATAGCTGATGTGATGGTACAGGATGACATTGCATACGGCACACGGTCATTCCTAGTACTGAACCACGGCACCATAGCATCCCATCGGTATGCTCGTGACATTCCTCAGCCATAGGTGTTTTCCCTCATTTAAGGGCTATCGGGAGCCATTTTTAAACAGGACAATGCTCAGCCACTCACACAGCAAGAGTGTCACAGGACTGCTTTCGCAGAATACCACCCTTTCCTAGCCTGCTCGATCCCCGTACTTTTCACTAATCGAGCATAGGTAAAATCACTAGGGATGGCAAGTTGGACAGCCGACGAGTTTGGACGAATTAGAGGCTAGTTTACAACAAATCTGGAACGAGATGCCACAGGACATCATGCGGGATTTATGTACCCAAATGCCCACCCGTATCGCATCGTGCATTCACGCTAAAGGTGATTTCACGCCAAAAGGACACTAAAACCACTATCCTTGCGTATTTTTGTCTGTAATACATGATCATTTCACTTTATTTTTCGATCATTTACTTATGTCAGCGTTGCACTTACGTATGTAAAATTTCCTTTTATTCTAACAACTCCATCTTGGCGTGCAAAGTTTTATGGCAATGTGTGTATAAACATATGTTACGGTTAAAGTGATAGATCCGGTTATTAATAACAGCAGGTGACTATTAATAATAACTACCTTTTTTGGTGAATGCGATTAATTGACACACATTAATCACTTTAACGGATTATTATTAATAATTACCAAAGGCGTTTAGTGAATATGATTAAATAATGTACTATAATTGCATTAAACGGTTATTATTAATACCAATAAAGTCAATTAGTCATACATTAATAATTGAAATCGCTTTGAAAATCATTACATTGATCAAATATCTTTGGAAATTAATAATAATAACCGGTGAATGTGATAAAATCTAAAAAATTAATCAGTACCTACTCAACCTGCCTCTGTGTCTATACGTACCATCGTAAGGCGCTTGGGTGAAATAAATTGGCTATCGTGGCACCCATTACGTGTGCTACCAATAATACTCACACCCCTCGCCTCCGTTTGGAGTGGTGTTGTACTCGACAGGGTTGGATTGCAACTGAACCAGGTCGTCTTCAGCGACAATTCCAGATCCAATTTGGGCAGTGATGACAAGCATTTACGTGAGTAGAAGCAACATGTTGAACGCCTCAATCATGTTTTTGCTTGACAGCTGCATACCGCACCCATAGCTGATGTGATGGTACAGGATGACATTGCATACGGCACACGGTCATTCCTAGTACTGAACCACGGCACCATAGCATCCCATCGGTATGCTCGTGACATTCCTCAGCCATAGGTGTTTTCCCTCATTTAAGGGCTATCGGGAGCCATTTTTAAACAGGACAATGCTCAGCCACTCACACAGCAAGAGTGTCACAGGACTGCTTTCGCAGAATACCACCCTTTTCTAGCCTGCTCGATCCCCGTATTTTTCACTAATCGAGCATAGGTAAAATCACTAGGGATGGCAAGTTGGACAGCCGACGAGTTTGGACGAATTAGAGGCTAGTTTACAACAAATCTGGAACGAGATGCCACAGGACATCATGCGGGATTTATGTACCCAAATGCCCACCCGTATCGCATCGTGCATTCACGCTAAAGGTGATTTCACGCCAAAAAGACACTAAAACCGCTATCCTTGCGTATTTTTGTCTGTAATACATGATCATTTCACTTTATTTTTCGATCATTTACTTATGTCAGCGTTGCACTTACGTATGTAAAATTTCCTTTTATTCTAACAACTCCATCTTGGCGTGCAAAGTTTTATGGCAATGTGTGTATAAACATATGTTACGGTTAAAGTGATAGATCCGGTTATTAATAACAGCAGGTGACTATTAATAATAACTACCTTTTTTGGTGAATGCGATTAATTGACACACATTAATCACTTTAACGGATTATTATTAATAATTACCAAAGGCGTTTAGTGAATATGATTAAATAATGTACTATAATTGCATTAAACGGTTATTATTAATACCAATAAAGTCAATTAGTCATACATTAATAATTGAAATCGCTTTGAAAATCATTACATTGATCAAATATCTTTGGAAATTAATAATAATAACCGGTGAATGTGATAAAATCTAAAAAAATTAATCGCTGCAATCAAACTTCATTGGTGATTATTAATAATGACCAATCAATGTGATAAATTTTCATTCAGTAGGAAAATTCCGTGATTGACTATTTGGTGCACAATGGACGCATGTTGGAATTCGGGTCTGTTGTGTTGTTTGAAACGAATGTAGTTTTTGAAAATGATGAGTAATCATTACTTCACTTAAATAACGCTCAAAGGCAGTTTTATGTAAAGTTCAAAAGCAGCGAATAATTCGTATAATCCACGGATGTCACCGAAGAATTGAATATCCCTCAAAATGCCACATCAGGAGTTTGTGCCGCTTTTTAAACTTTGTATCAGTCGATTGACAGCTTGGTCAAAGGCGAACAAGAGCAACTGCTTACGAAGATCGTTTTCTGTCATCGTCACCTCGAAGAAACCACAAAGCTACTGCAAAAAATTCAATTTTAGACCTTTCTAGGATAGATAGGAAACCGAAATACTCATTATACTGCTGCACGAATAATTTACGATGTTGAATATGAGAAAACCAATGTTTTGTGTTCCACTCACTCCAGCTTCCAGAAGGGCTCGTTTAAACATATGCCATTGTCATGCTCAATGAAGGCAAGACGTCTGTGCCGAGTATTATTTATTGGACGTTGTAGACAAAGTCTGAACAGGATTTAATGCGTGTTTTGGTGAAGGAGGAGGATAAGACGTTGCCTTAATTGCCAAATTGCCTTTTCTTTGTCCTTGAAATATCATGTTTCCGTGACCTCGGTTTAAGGGTTTGGGAGGAAATCGTGAATAATGGCCGAAGCGAGCTGCATAACTTTCAAAGAGGTTTTGTAAACGCTTGAATGCATGTGGAAGAGAAAATATAATCTCAAATTAGACTTTTAGGGGTGCAAGAAATTTTTACTATTGAATGATAATGTTCGATCATATTGAGCATATGGGGTGTCAGAACACGTGAAAATTGAACATATCACTCGAATGGAGTAGATACATTACTGACCCAACTTTACCCCGATTCAATATGTGTTGTATGCCTTAAGGCGCCGAGTTTCAGTGTGCCAATTTCTTCACTGAACTTTCAGGAGCTGAAAAGAGCACTTTTTGAAGACTGACGATCAATCCATAAAACCTGATCAACATTATGGCAAAGTCTATGAAATCAAGATGTGAGGTATGCAAATGAGTCCGAGATGACCTTACCCGATTCTAATGAGAAGAAACTTCCAAAATAGGTGACTTAATTATTCCAACTTTTGCACATCTTCCCCACATTTAATTTTACTTTCAATAATTTGCAAATTATCATCTTCCAAACTTTGTAATCTGCATTGTAATTACCCATAATTTAACAAATATCAATTCATACGGCAGTAAAATGTGCCTAAAGAAGTGAAAAGAAACAGTGAAGTTCTTTAAATATAATTTTTCATCATTTTAGAAAGAAAGGAACTTTTCTGATTTCCTGACAGTAATATCTGAAAAATCTAATTGAAAAGCGGTAAACAAAGTAAATGCCGACTTTTTTTTTTATTCTTTTGAATTAATATAGGTCGTGAGTTATACTCAAAATACTGAAATATAATGACAGTTTTACCCAAATATAACTGAAAATCTTTTCATTGTGTTTCAAATGTTTGGAAGGTAAATTAAACTTTTTTTCTAGAAAGATGTGTATAGAATGGAATAGTATACATAAAGCATAGATGTTTCTAACAGAATTTATACAAATATATCATTATTATTTTTAAGCAATTTTTCTCCATATTACTGAAATGTGGAAGTTTTTTTTATCTTAATTTTTTTATTCTTGAAGCATCAAAGGTTTATTTAAGTGCCACAATCATTAGTTTTCTGAGCTTAAAAAATCTAATAAGTATCTAATAAATCTAATAATAAAAATGATATTTGTTATCTATTGCAGTAAATTCAAAATTGAGTGATATGCTGGAAATTTTGATATACTTACATGAAATTTTAAAGTATCCATTTAAAGTATGAAGATTCCTTGAATCCCACTGTATAAAATCACTTTAAATATCTGAGAAATATTTGTGATTTTTTTTCGTTTATATGTGCCATAATACTTAAAATATTAATAATAATAATAAAACAAGTAACATACAACAATCAAATTATGACTAAAACCTTGCTTCAACCGTAAGATTAGATTTAAAAAAAAAAAAAAAAAAAAAAAAAAAAAAACTTAAGTAAATATTTTTAAGACTTCGCAACATTTGACCTACTGCTCAATAACTATTTAACATTATTTATATGTTATTTTCATAACGTTATTAATCTTAATTCTAAGATGCATTAATAAAATAATTGCTTACTTAAGCACTTAAAATATTTTTAAAATACGTGTTTATCTTAGGATTTAAAGACAAAATGCCTTGTTAAAATATGTTTTACGTAAATAATAATAAAATCACAGTAGTTCAAAAACAATTAACAATGAAATTTCTTAATTTCAATTACAGAAATACAAAATTTATTTTTGTGTTAATTCAATGTACATACTTAAAGCTAATCTAAATTGAAATATTTTACTCGAAATAAATATAGGTTTCATTAGAATTAAATATTTATTAGTTACTCAAGATATTTTAAAAGAAACAATCTAGTGTTTGATTATTTCAATTTGTACTTAAAGAACAATATTTCATTCTTCTAATTATAAAAGGATTGTATTATTTAAACTTGACATGATTAATAGATTGCGTTTATGAAAACTTGAAAGTATTAATTTATCTGTATATATATATATATATATATATTGCTATGATAAAGTATAGTATTTAAATTAAAGCATTGTATAATATTAGCTAAGGAGATTAAATAATACATAACGTAAATGGGTAAATGACATTTTTGTATTTATTTATTGTAATTACAAATGCTAATTTTTATTGTATATTTCTGAAAAATAATAACAATTTCTTAAACTTTTATTGTTTAATAAAAGTTACTAGAACTCCTTTAATTTTAATGAAAATTTCTTATTTTCGATAAAATAAGTAATAACAAAATTTTATACTAAATAAATCTATTTTATTATTGGTGCAGAAATTATTTGTCACCAAGTAATTTTTTGGACTGTGATAAATTGGATAAATATTTCATATCCCTTGGTATTTGTTATGGAAAGTAACCGAGTACATCGATATAAACCTTGTTATATTTTTTTTTATAATAATAGTAAATATATATATATATATATATATATATATATATATATACATTCTAAACAGGCTTGATTGTTTTACGTTATACTTAAATATATTTCTTACAGAAAAAGTAAATTTAAAAAATGCTAACTTTAAAAACTAAAATTGCTCTGTAACATATCTTAAATATATTTAAACTGATAAAGCTAACGAAATTTGTATTTATATTGAAATATATGTATTTTTTCTTCAATTAATTACTTTTATTTATATACTACAACTTTAACTACTATCAATTCTCCAATTAAGACCCAAAAACAAACAAAGGCAATTTTATTCCTGAAGGGGTGGACGCTATCAGTGACAAAAAGAGGTCACGGCATGGGAAATTCAGACAGGGACGAAATTTAACAGAATTGTTGTACACTATAAAGGTAACAACATATAAAAGCAATAGCTCCCACTGGCGAAACACTCTTCAGAAAAAAAAATCCTTTAAAGTTTCAGTAATTCTTGATTACAAGGTATTTCTCAAACGACTTAACGCTGCTTATTATTCTTGGTAGAGTAGAGGCTGTCGCTTAGACGACACGAGTTACCTGTGGGCATTTCTTTTTCTTTAATTATTTATTCAATCTAAATTTTTATTTGTACTTTCTTTTGTAATCCAATTCAAAATATAAATAAATATTATTTGTTTAACTTTCGTGAACTAAATAAAAATAATAATAATAATAATAATAATAATAATAATAATAATACGTTGGTTTTAATTTTTCTATAAGTATTATTCATAATTTTCTATAACTTAAAAAAGAAATTTTAGATTTAAGTATAAAATAAGGTAAAAAAAAAAGAAGCTTTTTAAAAATTATTAAACTAAACATTTTATTTCAGTTTCGGTATATTTCAGACATTTTTATTTATTTATTTTATTTATTTATTTATTTATTTATTATTATTACAGAGAAATAATAATTATACTTGTATATACACTTACTATTCAAACAAATTAATTTAATTCAAATAATCAATTACTTCTCCAATCAATACAGATTCTTGAAAAATAATAGTGCAGACTCCCGATGCTATGAAATTATTACAGGCAAACAAATTTCTCAAATATGCGACTTCTTTAAACGTTTTAAATATTAATCAACGTACGTTTTTCTTCGACAATGACTTTTTTTTTCCCATCTTCTGTACACGATTGGTTGGTTGGTCGGTTCGTTGGGCTTTACGTCGCACTCGTGCTGCGTAATGGGCAATTCTTCTGTACACGGAATAAAATTTCAACTGTTCTCTTATATGAACAAGATAAAAGCAGTTACGTAACTCATATACATTGAAATGAACTCAGGAAGCTGAAACCGAGTTTTAAGTACATCTGCTAACGATTTGACATTTCGGTTTAATTTTTAATTATTTAAATATTTTTGCCTGTTTTTTTTCTTTTCTTTCTTTTTATAATTATTATTCAGGGTTTTGTTCCTATATTTATTTCATTTATTTTTATTTGATTATTTTATTTTTTGATTTATTTTGCTATTAAATCTTGAGTTGAAAGAGTGTAAGGTTGTGTGATTGTAAAATTTAATCTTTTGCATAATTAAACCCGCATTAAAAAAAAATAAATAATTATAAACAATAATTGTTGAATTTTTGTGATTTAAAACAATATATAGGTTATATAGTTACATTTTTTTTATTTGAAATATTTATAATTTTCTATAACTTATTACAAAAGTATTCTTACACATAATTAAGAATGGTATGTAATTTTGTTTTTCTATGTTTATCCTATTTTATTTAGATATTTAAATCTTTATTTTTTAGCATATTTATCAAACGTTTAAAAAAGCACATCGTTTCTTATTTTACATGAAAGATTCACATTTTATATTTTAGAAAGGGTGATGTATTTTTTAAAGTTACGGTGCAACTTCCAAAAAATATATAGATGCATACATAAAAGTTAAATGATCTAGAAGTATAATTTATCTTAAATGTTACTGTAGAGTTTTAAGATAAAACCTTTTAATAAAACACACAATATTTACAATACACGCCTCAGAGTAGAATGTGTTAAAGATGAAAATCAAAAAAGAATATCTTCAATTCAGAATCTATTTTTCGATAACATTTTAATGTAGCATTTTAATCATGTAATTATTTCAATTCAATTATGCTTTTTTAAGGCTTCTAAAGCGCAATAAATTGAATTAATTTCTACTAATAAACAAATATTTGCATTTGAAAACATAAACTTATTAAAAATCCTTATTTATTTTAAAACATTTTAAATTAATTAAAAGCTTTATGTTTTTTCTATTTTGATATCCTTCTCTTATATTAAGGGAGTAACTGACGTGACTTATACATTCATAGGTTTTGGGGATTTCGGAAACTGCTCTAACGATTTTGATGAAAGTTCGGGGTTAGACGTTTTCTGGGGTGAAAAAATGTATTGGTCTTATCCACATCTTCAGGAAATATCGCGTGCGCTGTCAACTCTTCATCCGTCAGTTGCAACATATGCCAGAGATTGAGTTTACTCTGAAATGAATTTAAAGGTTTTGATTATCGTTTCGGGTTTTGTGTTTATCGGTTGCTAAATCGGATGAATGTATCCTCATCTTTAATGAAATTAACATTTGTTATCAACATTTCATTCTCCATTGCAAAATGGTATATTCTGGGTTTACTTGGAAATAGATGAATTTTTTTTCATGAAAGTTAGGTGTTAAATGTTTTTAGGGTGTTTAAATGATTGGACATATACTCATTTTCAGGGAAAATCACATTCGATGATGACTCGCTGATTTATTCACCGGTTGCTAAATATGTTTGAAATTGGGCTCACTCTGAAAAGGTTATAAAGGTTTTGATGAAAGGTTGGGGTTATATGCTATTTTTTTTTTTTTTTTTTTTTGGGGGGGGGGGGGGGTATTAAATCGATTTAACATATCCCCATTTTTCAGGAAAATTCGCATTCGATGTTAAACCTTTATCCTTCGGTTGCAGAATACAGCAGAAATTGGGTTTACTTGAGAAAAGTTATAACGGTTTTGATGAACTATTTGGATTAAGTATTTTTAGAACTAAAAAATCGATTAGTTTTATCCGCATCTCAGTTAAAATCGGAGTTCGCTGTTAATCCTTTATCTGTTGGTTACAAAATGTGATAGAAATTGGAAATGAATAAAATAATTTAAATGAACGTTTGAGAAGAAAAATTACTTACTTACCCTCATTTGCATGGAATTTTGCGTTCGCTGTTAACCTTTTAATAGCCCGTTGCAAAATATTGTTGCTTGGTTAATTGGTTGGGTTTTACGTCGCACTAGTACTGCACAATGGGTAATTGGTGGCACAAAATATGGAAATTGGGTTTACTTTGAAAGAAATATAATGATTTTGATGAAAGACGTTTGGAGTTAAGGGAGTTTTAAATGGAAAAGTTGATAAGATTCATTCCCATATTAGGGAAATTTGTGTTTGCTGTTAACCATTTATGCTCCTATTGCAAAATGTGGCAGAAATTTTGTTATGGATATAATGAATTTGAGGAAAGATTGCGATTAAGAATTTTATGGGATGAAACATTCATTGGACTTATTCTTCTCTTTTAGAAAATTCTCAATTACTGCTAACCTATCAGTTGCCGAAGAAAATGGCAGAATTTATGTTTATCAGAAACTGGATTAGATAATTTTAATAAAACTTAAAGTTAAAGTATTTTTGAGGAGACAAACCCACTGGATTTATCCTTTTCTTCAGAATAATCAATGTGCCCTATAAACCCAGTATCTGCAATCTGCAAAGTATACTCTATAACAAAAAATAAATCGATTGACCAAGAAGGAGTTATTCAAATGATACTAAAATTGGTAGATGTGATGTACATGCGAATAAAAACAAATGATTACAGTTTCAGAAATTTTTGATGGTTTAATCAAACGGCCTCACAAAAGACAACAAATCAATAACACATTGGTCCACTTCTGACCCTGACGTAAGCAGTTATTAGGCTTCGCACTAATTGAAAAAGTTGGCAGATATGCTCCTGCGAGATATCATGCGAAATTCTGTCCAACTGCTGCGTTAGATTGGCAAAATCCCGAATTGGTCGCAGGAACCTTTTCAAAATGCTGCAAACGTACTCAGTAGGAGAGAGATCAGGTGACTTTACTTGCCAAAATAATGTTAGGCAAACAGGAAAACAAGCAGTAAAAAATATCTCTGGGCGCGGTTGGGCATTATCATGCCGAAATATACGGTCAGGATTGCGCGATATTAGGGGAAACACAACGGGACACAGAACGTCGTCGACGTACCGCGGTGCAGTAAAGTTGCCATGGATGGCAACCAAAGGGGTTCTGCTATTAAATGAAATGAACTTCCAGACAATATTTCCTGGTAGTCAGATCGTACAGGTTGCGGCAGTAGGGTTGGAATCCCCTCTTTTTTTGTGGCGTCTCCAGACACGTCACTCTGCTCATTAGGGAGTGGTACTCAACACTGAAGACACTTCTACTCAATTCAGTGACATTGCAGTTCGAACGAACCTGATATCACTGAAAACGTGCTTGTCGTTATACAAAGTTTAATAGTAGTCCGCATAAGGAACTACGTGAGTTCAACCCATTTCTCTGAACCTCCTATTAATGGTCTTTGAAATCACGGAAGTACCAGTTGCTCGTAGGATCGATGGTAATGATTAATTGGGTTTTGAGTACTTCTCTGACGATTGATTGGTTCTCACGTTCTGTCCTCTCTCTAGGCCAACCGCTTTCTCCCTAACGCTTTCTTCGGCCATGGTTCCCCCATTACTGTCAATGTCATCTAATAGTGCATAGATTATATCCGATTGTCAAACAATTTGCAGATTAAACCAACTTGGCTTCTTTGAGTCCAGCTACACTCCTCTGTCAATTGCTGGCATCTGCGCATATTGTTTGCGCACCTATATGTGAGGCATATTTACTGTCTATCTGAGTAGATGGGATGAAATTGTCGAAGAACTTATGACCTGGAACCAAAATTTCTCCTTTTTAATATTCTGTAAATTGCGCAGTTAAGATGCGCTGCAGCGTCACATGCTCATTCGATGGCAGCCAAACTTTAAAATTTTGCATTTTCCATCGAAACCTGTATGCATGTCAATTGGTGTCCAGTTTGCATTAGTCTTTCTTGGTGCGTCTTTTTTTTTGTTGTTGTTATAAAGTGCACTAGAAAAAACCTGTTTTCTAAGAAATGATTCTCAAAATTTTGGTTATAACTTTGGGATTGGTTTTCATGAGATAGCAAACTTATCTTATTCCAACTCATAGCCAGGAAAATTTGCATTCATTATTAACCCTCAATCCAACCATTGAAAGTGTGACAGATATCTGGTTTACAGCGAGTTTTCTCGATATTGCTACAAATGAATTTGAAAAAAAAAAAAAAAAGTAGAAATAAGCCTATTTGATGCCACAAACCCATCTGTATTATCTTCATCTTCTAAAAAATTAGCTTTCGTTCCGAACCCTTTCTCCTCCCTTTGAAAAATATGTTTGAAATTTGGTTATCTGGAAAATGGCTTCAACGATTACGTTATGTGTTTTTTAAGTTGTCAAATCCACCTGACTTCTCCTTTTCTTCCTGAATTTTAGCGTTTACTGTTAACTCTTTTCCGCCCATTGCAAAATACGGCAGAAACTTGATTTCCTCGGAAAGAAATCGTACTATTTTAATAAAAACATATAATTAAGTTGTTGTTTTCCTTATGAGAAAAAATATCTGACACATCCTCATATTCAGAAAAAAATAGTGTTCACTGCCATGTTAACCTTTACTCCACTATGGCAAAGTGTGGCTGGAATTTGGTTTTACTGTACCCCATCAGATTTGACATTATCTTCGTAGAGATTAGCGTTAACTGCATACTTAGCATAACACTTATTTCACATATGTTAAAATGTATTAGAGACATGGTTTTCTTAGACACTATATGAACGAATTGGATATGCATGATTTAGATTTAAGAAAATTTTCAGTTTATGATTGAATTGTAATGACAAAAATCTACATTTCTCGTTAGAACATTCAGCGTTTACTGATAAACCGCAAGTTCCCTACCCGCACATTTTCTTTTAAGTACTCGAATGCTTTTAATAAATATTTGAGGTTGGTGTTTTTAATTTTTGACGATACCATTCCGCACCAATAAGGCGTAATGCAAATTGAAAAATGCAAAATGTATAATTTTAAAGATTCATGGACAGTGAATGAACATGTAACGCTAAAGTGTATCTTAAGGATAACGATGGCGGGATAATAAAGAGCAGCAATTTCATTTCTGGTCATAAATTCTTTCAAAATTACATTCCGTTTACTTAGATCAACAGTCATTATACCTTGCATAGAGGTGAGCAAACAATTTACGCAGATGTCAGCATTTGAGGAGAGACGTTTAGATGGGCTTAAACAAGCTAGTTGGTATAATAGGCAAATCACTCGGCATTTGGATAGAAATGGTGGCACTATTAGATAATGTTATTTAGAATGGATGAAAGATGGCCAAGCGCAGCATTGAGAAGGAATCGGTTGGCCTAGAGAGGTTACAGAACGTGAGAAACGACCAATCGTCAGAACGGTACTCAGTTTATCATTTTCACTGATCCTGCGTGTAACTGGAGCTTCCGTGGCAACCATTAATAGACAGCTTAGAGAAAGGGGACTGAGCTCAAGGCGCCACTAGCACCCATTATCATTGACCTTTGTATGCCAACGAGCACGTTTACAGTGGTGTCGGGCACATTCAACCAGAAATGTTTCTGTCAGGAGTATGAATATCTTCGGTGATGAGTCCTGCTTCAAACTGATAGCCAGTGACGAACGAAGACTTGTTTGCAGACGCTCTGTACTACGGTGGGATATCAGCCTGACTGTTACACGCCATAGCAGGAAACCTTGTTTTTCATCTGCGGTTCACTCACAGTTCAGGGGTACATTAACGATATGCTAAGCCTTGTTCTGTTGTCATCCATACCTCGCAATTTTGGTTTTACCTTTCAGCATGATAATGCACTTCCACACACGGTGATAGTTTCTACTAAATTTTTTCGTACTTGACGAACACTATCTTAGCCGATCGCTTCAAATACAGAACGATTGAAGCATTATGAAGAGGACCTACAACCAGATCTGCATTCTACAGATCTAACACGCCAATTCGACACGGTTTGGCACGGTATCCTATAAAAGCACATCGCAAATTTTATAAATCAATGCCAAGCCGAATAACGGCTTATGGACCAAAGATGGACCTAAGCGCTATTGACTATCTCACTTTGTGAAGTACTTTCTCTTGAATATTTATTCTAAATGTCTAAAATTTTAATCAGTTGTTTTTATGTATTTAATAATTTTTCTTGCAACCATGGGAGCCTCTGCTAAAGTGCTGAGTCAACGAGTCCAGTGTTAAAATAGGGGAGATAATCCTTGTCGTTGAGAGAATATAAGCGATAAGGGAATACGGAATACCTAGATGTTTATTAAATCCCAACCTGTCGGTCAATCTGTCGCTTATTTAAGCCTTTGAACTCAAGTTCATTTCCAGAAGTAGGAAACGTGGTTATCTTATACATCTACAATCGGAAAAAAAAGGCCACCCCTCGACTAATTTTACCGTAAATTATCGTAGAAACATGCACCTGGTCCCAATCGATTTGTAATAACGTCTATTTATTAATGTAATAGTTAATTTTTGCTTAGGCGGTCGTCTACATATTAAAATTTACTTCAACTTCATTTTTTCGAAAGATAATACCCATTATTGACTGCATATTTGACTTTCTGAGAACAAGGCGTTTCGGAAAAAGGTATGAATTATATACTTTAAATTACTTCTTGATAAAGTTACAAACGAAAATTTGTTAGGTGTAAATCGCTATATTTAAAAATATTAAATTAAGATCTCACACAAAAAAGTACTATATTCATTCAGATAATAGCCGGACAAGAAATATGTCTAGTTTAAATGTAAAATAAATTTACTTCATGCTAATTAGAAATGATGTGTGCACCTAAAGTAACTTAAATTACTATATTAATTCATGTTCATGTAAAGTTATAGATGACAAAAATAATAACAAGTGACAGCCCCCTAAAAGCAATAAAAACTTACACACTACTGTAACTCGAAAAAAAAAACGATAGGAATAAGCTATAAATTAGGAAAACATATTTTTTTATGATGCCTGTTCTATATTTACAAAAGTTAATATAGATAATAATTCAAAATTATTTAAAATATGAACTAATCAAAATATGTTTTTTTAGTCAAAAATATGCATGGAAAATGTTTGGGCACGTCCTTCTACCGTAAAACAAAAAAGGAAATTCGAATATAATTATTTTTTTTGGACGATATGAATTAATTGTTGCCTCATTTATTTAACACAAGCATCCCCATATTTTCACAAGTTTTGTAAAGTTATAGATGACAAAAATAATAACAAGTGATAGCCCCCTAAAAGCAATAAAAATTTACACACTACTGTAACTCGAAAAACAACGATAGGAATAAACTATAAATTATGGAAACATATTTTTTATGATGCCTGTTCTATTCGTGCAAAAGTTAATATAGATCATAATTCATAATTATTTAAAATAGGAAATAATCAAAATATATTTTTTAGTCAAAAATATGTATGGAAAATGTTTGGGCACATCATTATAACGTAAAATAAGAAATGAAATTCGAATATAATTATTTTTTTGGACGATATGAATTAATTTTTGTCTCATTTATTTAACACCAGCATCCCCATATTTTGACAAATTATAACTCAGTGAAAAATTGAGTGAAATATATATAAACTATATTATTTTCTGGGCTTATTTTATCCAAATATCCCCCCGCCAAAAAAAAAAAAAAAAAAAAAAAAAAAAAAAAAAAAGCCCATCTTCGCAGCACCCAACCCCTAAAAAATTATCAAATTCGGGATTGTCATTGAAAAAATTAAGTTGATGCCAGTATTAATATGTAGATGACCCTAAGCAAAGTATATTTATACAGTTATATATTGGATGTTATTACTAATCGATTGGCACTACCTACATACTTATACGACCATTGTGACAAAATTAATTAAGGGAAGAACTTTTTTTTTTTTTTTTCAACTTACATCACTTTTAATGATTTTCATCTGATTCGTATAATGGTTCCCTTGTTTTTTTTTCTTTGGGAGGAGGGGGGGCTTTGATTGTATTTTGATCTTTTTTAATCTGCGCATTAATTACATTGAATTTCATCTTTTAACATCTATCCATTTAGCAAAGTTTCTTATTATTTAATATATGTACTGCATGTTTGTGCGTGTATGCTTGTGCGTGTATAAATCGAGTTGTATATTCATTTTTCACGCGTATTAAAAAAGGTAAAGTTGGTGTATTCGTTATTATTTTTTTCTTCATTCTAAGTTCCATCTTCGTTTAACTTAAATTTCTAATTTGTACGTTGCAACCTCACATTTAAAAAAAAAATGTTGAATAAACAATCATTTTTCTCTGGTTTAAATTGAAAAAAAAAATGTCATTATAGAAAATACGAAAGACTTTGTACATGTTTAATGATAATATGTTTAAATATTACTTCAAGAACACATAAATTAATATTAATTTTTAAATATATTTAGTTTTGCTAGTATTTTAAAATCCATAGTTCCTTACATTTTAAGATAAGTATTATTTTAGATGAATTCTTACAATTTTAATAAAAATTTTATAATTTGTATAAAGCAATACGTCACTTTTTATTAATTCCTTTACCTTAAAGCAAAAATTACCACTTATTTAAATTCTTGTAGACTTTAAAAGGTCGAGAAATTATATGCAAGTTGAAAGTAACTTTTTTATGATTATTGCTAGTAAATCATGAGAAAATTAGCTTTTCTTTAGTATTAAAGTTTCATTATCTTTCATAGTTAAATATGCTTAAAAAACATTGTGTTTTTTTAAATATATATTATTGCTTTCAACAAAACTTAATTTATTTTAAAATTAAAGCTTTTTCATTCATAAATAAAGCTATTTTTAAGAAGAAAATTTTTTATGTGGTCTAAGTTTAGCAAGCACGTTTTAAGCTAAGAAATATTTTGTTTTCCTAAGAGTAAAGAAATTTAATAAAATTAGTAAAGAGGAAAAATAAAATATAAATAATAAAAGTAAAAAATAAGTAATTACAGGGATGGAACACGGGCGCAGAATTCATACCGGAATCCGTCTAAGAAATTTCTCTGCTTATAATATCGTTGATTTAAGAAGTAGAAAATTTTCTTACATTGATAGTGGTATGAATTCTGCGCCCGTGTTCCATCCCTGTAATTATAAAACAGTATCAACAACGTAAATAAAATATTTTAATACAGTAATTTAAATGCTGGGCTCGAAAATTCAAATTATGCTATATTTTATGTAGTTCATGAGAAGAATGGTTTGTAAAATTTTTGACTTGTAAAATTTTTTCATGACTTGAGAAATTTTGTAGAATATTTCTTCGTAAAAATATGTCTGCTTGTGCGTAACTGCTTTACTTAAATAAAAAGAAGAATATACGGGTACAATATAAATACAGAATATACAACACAAAACTTTGATGGCAAAAATTAGTGATAGGTATTTAAAGTTCTGGAAAATCGCATTCGGTGTTGAGAATGTATTAGTTTATTTCACCAAAGCATGATAATTTTATATTGAGCTGTATGTTTGTCATAATAAGTTTCATCAGCGCTATAGTTAAAGAATGTATTAAAAACGGTGTCTAAAATTAAATAAATAAATAAATATATCGTTAATGGCTGTTTAACATTAGGCTTAACCTTCATGTACTAAAATTTTAAACTATAAATATATATATTGGGTTGTTCGATAAAATGTCGCTTTTTTTTCATGTTTTTCAAAGTGAATTTATTTTTATTAACAAAAAAACATTAATCAATGATATATTGAGCATTTTGTTGGATGACCTTTTGCCATCTTTCAGTATGTTGAAAAATTCCACGTTCGAAGAAGCCTTGGTTTTTAGAAGCGAAGGTTTTAATAAACGACATTATTTATCGAACAACCCAATATATATAATAATTACTTTTTTTTTCAAGTTTACATTTTTAATGTTTGTTAGGATGAATATATAAGAACTATAAAAATAATTCACATTACAATTAATATCATACATCAAAAATCGATTATAGCTTCACAATATATATATGAATTGTTTTAATACTGAAGTTGAGTCATCTTTAAATTTCATAAAAACATTTTTGCACTGATTATATTAATGTATATATATATATATATATATATATATATATATATATATATATATATATATATTATCATTACATTTTCTATTTGATATATGGAAGAAGTTTAATGTAAAATATAAATAAATTATAACACACCTTAAGATCAAGAAAAATCACCTCAGAATCTGTAATAGTACTCAAGAATTTCATTTGTTAAACTTAAACCCCTTCATGTAAGTATTAGTGCCACAGAATGAGATTAATGTAAAGTGGCGTTGTGTATTCGGGGTTCGTGATTTGTCTTTGAATGAAAAGCAAATCTTAATTTCTTTTATAGTCCTCTATAAGTTCAAATTTTTTTAGTAACTTCTGTTATAATCACGTTGGAACGTAGGCATTGTGTATATCGATAAAAACGATTTTCTAGTCGAGGTCGCCAAAAAGTTGCTAAGGAGGATAACGTTGTCAAATTTGACACTCAGGCCTTTACCTTACCTGGCGAAGCTTTTGAATGGGTTTTTAAAGGAAAATGAGCTATTTTAACGCGAAAACAAGCTAGAAATGCAAAACATTAACCTGCTTAAGCCCCGTTGAATGAATGCACATGAAAATAACTGTTATTATTTGCGTATTCGTAATAATATCCCTAACAACACAAAATGTTCCAGGAACGTAACAATCATATAACATAGAAACATTATAAACATTTCAGAAACATTTAAAATCGTTCAGATTACTTTCCGATTAGTTTCAGAAACGTAGAAATGTCCGCGGTCGTAACAAAAAATTAAGATACATAACATAAACGTTACAATCACGTAACAGATAGAAAGTCAAAAAGGCCGAATGTTTCAGAAAGGTATCGGAGAGCATACTTAAATGTGTTATGTTTTTGAAAGATTGTAAGCTTTTTGCAACATAACTGCTGTATGGGATATGTGTTTTACATTTAGTATTTTCGACATATCTCGTATATCTTCTATATACTTCTAAACAAAATGGAACTGTAAAGTATCATTAGAACATAAATAGTTAAATTCATCGAAATCCTATGCTATCACACAGATGGATGAATTTCCTGGTATGACTGGCCTTAATCCCATTAAGGATGAAGAAATATACTATTATATCTATTTTTTAGACACACACACACACACTCACACACACATATATGAAATGATTAAAAGAATCCAGATTCTAAAATTATTATTATAAATTAATATTAAGTGATATTTTAATAGTATTATCTCAGAATAAATCTTAATTTTAAGAACAACTATGTGAGAATTCTGTTTTAGAGCCCCCAGTACCCCAGTAAAGTTAGTTTTCCAACAGAGCTTCATGGTGCGGGAATCTGATTTCAGAATAAGTTTTACAATCAAAATTATGCAATTGTCTAAATTAAGCGGAAAAACATTGCAAAATACTCAACCACAGATGTCCGGGTCAAACAATGATAAAAGGTAGGCGGGTTTTAGATTAGCAAATTACCCAATAAGAATTCATAGTTTCGGTTCCCCCCGATATATGCAGTATTTAAGCGGGAGCACACGAGAAATCGTAGCTTTTTACGATAATCATTTGCTAAGTAAACTCACGTTTACTTGATACTCCATCATGTAAAAATTTACGAAATAGATTCGCGGACCTACGGGGTCTCGCAGCTTGGATACCCGCCGGCCATCGGTACCGTAGCTTCTTGGTTGCCGGAACTAAGAGAGCATATACCGCTCCGAATGTCTGAACAACCGCTCCATGACTGCATCATGTCTATTGTGACTGCATCTTTAGAACTAAATAAAGAATATTCGTTTCTCAAATGGACTCTCTCTTTCTGTTAAAAGATGATCGTACGCCATCAATATACCAATATATTACTAATTACAGTAACTAATCATCTTCTAAAGAAACAATCCATTACATATATATATATATATATATATATGCAGAACACAATAGAAAAATATGAAAAATAAATAAATGTTCAGATGCAAGCATCAAATAAACAAAATAAAACTCACACCAATAAAACTGAAAAACAAGTTAGAATAAACAAAATTTTTTGAATCTCTTAAAAAAAGTTTAGAGACAGTCTGTGGGTTAGAAATTTAATATGGAATATTATGCTTATTTAGTTTTTGTTTGGATTAAATTACAAGTAATGTTACTTTACTACATATTTTTATGAGTAGTGCAGTTTCTTTTTCTTTTCTTTTCCCTTTCCTTTTTTTTTTTTTTTTTTTTTAAGCAACTATTTAAAGAAGTTAAAATAAGCTTAATTCACGCAGGAAAAAATAAAAACACTTTATTTGTAATATTTAAAATTTTTCTAGTTAAAAGATATTATACCTGAACTGTCAAAAAATTGTATATATATATTTTTTTTTTCTGTATATTCATATAAATTTCATTATTTTTGGGAAGCTATTTTATTGTAATGTGATTTATAAAATAAATAAATGCAAGAAAAAAAGAGGATTTGCTTTGAAAAAAAAAAAATCTAGCATGCATAGATACATTACATTTTTTTTTTTTTTTTTTTTTTTTTACTTTTCTAACTATTTTGTTGTAGATTATAAATTACACTTATATTATATTTTTTTTTTCCTGTAAATGCTTTAAAGCAAACAACTATAGTTCAGTAGTATTCACATTTATTGGAATATTATTTTAAAATTAAATATATACCATACATTGGTGTTGGCCGTGTACGGATTAGAGTCTGCTCATGGAATTTTGGCCTGCATAAAATGCATGTATTGAGGATTTTTCTACGGAGTTCTAGGAAACATTCATGCAAGATTCAAACAGCGATGTTTGTGCTCCGTTTTTTTTTTTTTTTTTTTTTTTTTTTTTTTTTAACCAGATTTATTATTATTATTTTTTTTTAAACAGTAATCATGGGTATTTTTCTCTAAACACTTTCAGAAATTAACTACAATGAAAATTACAATTTACAATTAAGTTGGAAGAAAAAAAAAAAAGAAAGTACGGAACTCAAATCACCTTGTTCGAAGAAAACAATGGAAATTTTTGAACGACTAAGACAATAAGCGCAAGCTGGGTTCGAGCTCAGCCTCTGTTGACCAACTGTGTAATAATAGGTGAAGAGCTCAAGACCTTTAGTGGGGTTTTCTACATGGTTTTACAATTATAAAATGAAACACTGCATATATTTATAGTCTCGATTTTATATATTATAATGATTTTTTTCTCTTAATTTTGAATGATTACTACGGATTAATTTAAATTTCAAAAATTTTACGTATACTTATAATGCATATTATTTATGTTAACATAATTTTAATATTATTTATTTAAACATATAATCTTCAACTTTTCTTATAACACTCATCTTTCATCAAGTATCTTCTGTCAGCATTTTTTTTTTTTTTTTTACTTTCTTCTATATGTTTACTTTCTTATATGTAATGTAGCGAAAGTATTGGATTCGCGAAAATTTTCGACCTCCGTTTTTTGACCGATCTACACATTTTGAGATGTCCTGAACACGAATTGATAGTTTTTAAAAAATGTCTCTGTGTGTGTGTGTGTGTTTGTGGTTTCTTGTTTTCACCATATCTCACGAACCAATGAATGAAATTCAACCAAACTTGGTATATAGTTGGACCCTGGCGGGGCATTGTGCTGATTAGATTTGGGGATTAATCGCCCAGCAGGTGACGATGTGATCGCATTTTATGTAAACTTTTAACATGGCAGTATAAGACAAAATTTCGTATTTTTCACCGTATCTCACGAACCAATGAATTAAAATTAACCAAACTTGGTATATAGTTGGAACCTGACGGGGTATGGTGCTGATTAGATTTGGGTATCAATTGCCCAGCAGGTGGCGCTGTGATAGCAAAATTTCGTATTTTTCACCGTATCTCACGAATTAATGAATGAAATTGAACCAAACTTGGAATATAGTTCGACCCTGACATGGAATGGTGCTGATTAGATTTTGGGATCAATCGCCCAGCAGATGGCGCTGTGATATGTAAACTTTTAACATAGCAGTAAAGGACAAAATTTCGAGAAAATGTACATAATGAGCGTTATTTTAAACTTGTGATTGTAAAATTAATATAAATTATTGACAATAGTAGTAGTTAACTAGGAAAAAAAAATTTGTGCATGTAGGGGCACCGGTTCCCCCCCTAGGGGGGAAGTAAATTTTCAAGATGGGTATCTTTCGAATAGTAATAGTTAACTAGGAAAAAAATTTTGTGCATGTGGGGGCATCGGTTCCCCCCCCAACTGGTGGGGAAGTACCTCCCCCTGGGGGGGGGGGGCAAAGTTTCAAGATGGGTATCTTGCAAAATGTCTCGTCAATACCTATAAAACGAATGGTTGAACCATACATCTGTGATAATTTAAAACAAAGTTATCGATCATTTTACTTTTAACGAAAAAAAACTTTACTTAAACGAAATTTAGCCAAACTTGTTATTTAGTTGGTCCCCGACATAAAATGTTGCTGATTACCTTTGGGGATCAATAGCTCAACAGGTGGTGCTGTGATCTTATTTTTTCGACATTTTTAACATGGCAGTATAAGACAAAATTTCTTATAAATGTGCATAATAAGAGTTATTTTAAATTTGTGATTGTAAAATTAATAGGAATTATTGATAATAGTAGTAGTTAACTAGGAAAAAAATTCTGTGCATGTGGGGGTATCGCATGGGTATCTTTCGAAAGATATTGTCAATACCTTTAAAATGAAGGGTTGAACTATGAATCTGTGATAATTTAAAACAAAGTTATCGATTTTTTTTTACTTTTAATAAAAAAAAAATCGTATATATATATATATATATATATATTTAATATTGTTACTGATTGAATATGTATAGGAAAATATAGAAGAAAGTCTTGTGGTGGCCACAACATACTAGTTTTTTTTTTTTTTTTTTTTTTTTTTTACTTGCCACCTTTATAATTTGTTGGAAAATAATAATTTGTTTACACTCAGATTTTAATTTTTTATAAAAGTCTGTTCCTTTTCTTTAAAAAACAATGTTTGTTTTACTGTAATTTACAGGAAAAAGGATAATTGACTGAGTTCATAGGAACTGAGGAACTGTTAATATAATGAAATATAAATCTATTATTTCAAATTAGTAAAAAACTTACTACATGCAAGAAATGATACTTCTTTTTTTTTTTTTTTTTTTTTTTTTTTTTTAGAATTCCAAGTTTTTATTGTATTTGAATGAAGATAAACAGTATTATATTTTTTTATATATATTATAACTTAATTTTACAAAAGAATATAAAGTTAATTCAAAATAATTTATAGCAAAATAATATATATATATATATATATATATATATATATATATATATATATATATATATATAATATCAAAACACAAGAGAATCAGATTTTTCTTTTCAAAAACATTTAAGTGAGTAATTTCTTTCTCTCTGTGTCTCGAAGATTAAAATACCACATTATACAAAATTTGCATACAAGCTTAAGTATTGTTGGAAAACGCTTCAGATTTACCTCACACTCGTTTATCATTTTAGCAATTTAAAAGCTTTCCTGCTGTTAAGATAAAACAAAAAAGTTTGAAAATAAACAGATTTTGAAATTTACAGTTGTGTATTATGTAATACGACATTTATTTAAATGCATAATAAAACATTATTTTTCAGTCGATTAGTTGAAGAAATGGTATTTATTTACTTGTTCATTCTCTATGATGTGATTGGGGACTGCACGTTGGCGCATGTATATATATATATATATATATATATATATATATACTATCAAGCTTTGCCTGCTTCTTTAGCCACTATATTTAAAGGAATTTTCAAAAACATTAATCACTATATTTTAATTAACTTAATAATAATAATAAAAAAAAAATCAAATCGCGTAAAAGCTCGCTTTGAATCTCCGTTGTCTTTGACAACGTCTTTCATACTTTTGCTACAACGGTTCGATGTCCTCACTTCTTGTTGCACCTTAACCAGCCATTTCAATTTACATCCTAACTGATAGATAAGTAACGTTGCTGTTATTTTAAACATACATTTTTCTGTTAAACATTTTCGGGCTTATTATCACATTCACTCTATAAGAACAGGTGGCAGCAACAGGCAATCTTACGATCTGAAAAAAAAAAAAATAATAAAAAAAAAATAAAAGAATTGATTAAAAAATAAATAAATAAATAAATAAATAAAATAAAATAAAATAAAATAAATAAAATAAAATAAATAAATAAATAAAACTACTCAAAAATTCGTAAATTGTGCTGAATTCATTTTATTTATTTATTTATTACCAAATGGCATCTTTACTATAAATTATCTGTAAAAGAGAATACATTGGACTCTAAAGGAACGAATTCCCGACCTTCGCGTTATTTGACTTGAGCTCTAATCGACTGGGCTAATGGGACACGGATGGTTTTTTTAATTTTATGTTTCTATCTCTAGAGAGGTTCAATGCAGAAATCTATAGATTTAAAAAAAATATATATATATATATATATATATATATATATATATATATAATTCAACTTTCAGAAACCAGACTCCGAGATACATCATGAGATGTCAATACGAACATCCATGCAAAATTCTGTAGCTTTACGATCAGCAGTTTGCCTAGAAAGTGACAGAAATAACACACACGCACAGAGAGACGTGGTATTTTGTTATGATTAAAGTGAGTTATAAGATAATAAAGATCAATATAATAAAATAATATAAATAAAAAAAAATAATATTTAGTACAAATGATGTTACATTAAACATTAATGAGGATAATTTTAATTGTAATATTTTTTCTCCTTATATTTATAAGAAAAATCCTGTTTTACGCTAAATTTCTTCTTTAATTAAGGGATAAAAACCAATTTTTTGCAATTAAGGGATATAACCCTAAAACGAGAAAATGAGTGTTGTAGAAATTTCTCAAGTTCCCACATTTAAATAATTAATTTTTGACAGATTAAATTTAATACAGAAAAAAAAAAAATACTGAGAGGCTATTATTTTTCTAAAAATTACACATAAAAGCCAGTTTAAATTACGAGCTATTAATTAATTCTTTTTTTAAATTTAAATTATAAACTTTTATTTCACAATAAATTATAATCTTAAGATTAACGATTAATATTATCTTGTAAGTTAGTTATATCATTTTTAATTAAGAAACCTGAAAATTAATTAAATAAGTGTATATATATATATATATATATATATATATATATATATATATATGTGTAATATATGGACGGTTCATTATAAAAGTGGTGTAACTCCACTTTTTTTAAATATGTATATTTTTGCTTAATTGTATAACATTCAGTTACATCTTTCATTATAAAAGTGAATAAACTCCAATAATTTCATTAAAATACCATAAACAGAATTATATGTTTTCTCAGAAAACTAAAACTTCCAAATATTCATTATAAAAGTGAAGTTTATTAGCTACTTTAATTAATATTTAATTTAATTTATAAATTCTTATAATTCTGCGTTGTATTAAACACAAAAAATCGATAACATTTACTGAAACTTGCTTCTTTTTTTCTGTGCGCATAAATTTACAAAAGCTCGTTATTTTAAAATCCATTTAAAAAGAGATAAATCACTTTTACAATGAACGACCCATATTTTACGTCATTAAATATCAAGCATTAAGACATAACGTAATGAATGGATCAATAATCTTTCGTAGTTAACACTATTTTTTAACTAATTTCTCAGACCTAGTAATATTTGTAGTTTATTACTGTTATTCATCTCAAATAACTTTATCATATCTTTCTTGCAGACACAGGAAATAGGCTGGTATTTCAAGCAAAGACGTGCGAAAGCACTTTTTAAACACAGAAAAAAAAAATTGCAGCATTAAAGATGAAAACGGAGCTGATGAATTACCGAGCCTGTGAATTTTTTTTTTTTTTATTAGACCAGATTCTTTTGGATCACCTTAAACCTCAGCAGAACAAAAAGAAAGAAAAAAAAAACCTTTCTTTTATCTTGCGCACAATTCTTTGAGAATAGGGATCAAATATAATGTTTTATTCTAATGAATTCTCCTATTTCCTGATTAGCTAATATTTTTTCAAAAATCTATATCTTTTAAAAATAAATGTATTTTATCAATCCTTTTACCATTTTGGAAAAAAGTTTGCATACAGAGTTTATTTTAAGAAATACTTCTGAGCGGTCACAATCAATACTTTGTACACTGAGAAAGGAAGAAAAAAAAAATGCTACCTTCATCTAAAATGAATAAGTGTCATTTTTCCGAATCCCTAAAAGAAAAATCTATACTTACGAAATATGCGTATAAGGTCAAGTGATAACCTGGGTCGTCGAAATGATCGAGAATTACTAGCATATACTTTTCTAGACGGTAAAACAACATTATGAATATCATGGGCATAACGAATTTTTTGTACTGAAAGAAATTCTCATTTAATTTCCTAGAAATGGGTATGAACCAAGATTATAGTTACTAAAACTCGTCTCTTGCGTTCACATATATTTGCAGGAATTTTAAATAAGTTTGACCACGATAATGTAGGAAGAGGATCGAGAATTTTAAAGCAGGTTTTTTTTAACCCGCTAGCAAAGAGAACTAGAATTTATAAGAATGAAATGTAACTATATTCACTAGAGATACAATTTAGTTTCTAGATGTCAGTCAAAGAATCATGATCAGTGTAATTGATACTTTATATCTTTGTTCGTATATTAAATTAAAAACCATCTATAAAATTTCGTTGTACCCATGTTACTTTCTTGGGTCTAGACGGCAATTTTTGTAATTTGAATTACTGTATGATAAAAGCTGAATCTTTGTGTTATATGCATGCATATACATAGATACACACACAAATACAATTATATATATATATATATATATATATATATGTTATATACATATATGTATCAATTTTAACCAAAAAGAAGACATTAATTACACATAAAATTTGTTAAATGTTTCAGTGAAACATTCTATTGAGATCTACTAATAAAATTAATTTTGATGGATGAGTTTTAATTTATGAATATACACCCTTTCAGACAATCTAACCCTTGCTAATAATCACGGCTTTTACCTTTATAGAGTGATTTTACCTGCTGATACTAGAGAGTCTGTTTTTTAGATAAATTGCCACTTCAAGGAAGAAAAAAAAAAAAAAAAAAAAAAAAAAAAAAGAAGAAGAAGAAACCTCGTGTACACAATTTTAAGTACACTTATCTAAATATTGCACCTATTGAAATTGCATTTCAATGTTGCAAGAAAAAATATAATTAAAAATACCATTAATTAAAAATAAATAAAAATAAAATCATTCTGTAATAGACATATATTGCGATTTTTTTTATTAAATAAATTCTTTTTACATGGTTTATTTTACATATAAAACTTTTTTTTTGGTTATGATTTTATGGCATATATATATATATACTAGCTGTTACCCGCGACTTCGTTCACGTGGAAATTTTGATGTGTATGTGTGGGAACTGACGGTTTGATCATAATATGTAATGAAATGAAACCTTATCATTGTGGTGCTGTGCAAAACAGAATCTGATAAAGTACACTCAAAAAAAATTTGTAACTCATTGAAAGCCAAAATAAAATGTCAAAATAAATAAATAAAAAGTTATCGCCAACATGGCGATAAAAATTTAAAATTCGTCCATAGGGATTCTGTACTAAAACAGTACTGCGTTGTGGAAGTATAAAAACTGGGTCGTCAATTATGAATTTTATTTCGAAACCTTTCTTTTTATGATTTTAGTTCACTATTGCACAATATTAATCTGGTTCTAATAATAATTTGGTGACTGGTTAGTTAAAATTTTAACTATGTGGGGAAATTCATATAATATTTATGAGTTTCAAATTTTTTTTTTATTTTTTTTATTTTTTTTTTTTTACAAATAAATGATTTTTTTTTCATTTCCCGGCGAATTGTTGAATAATATTTTAGTTCTTAAACAATTTTGGACGGCTTTGCCCGCTTCGCTGGCAACCTCTTTTCTGTATGCTTTATGAAAAAAAAAAAAAAAAAAAAAAAAAAAAAAAAACTGAAATCGGTCAAAAGCTTGCTTTGGATTCCCGCTGCCTTAGGCAGCGCCTTGTTCGTCCTTGCAATCTCCGGTACCTGTCCCTATTGCCTGCGACAAAGGCTTACCCGTGGGCTTCCATTTGGTTGCTTATCGTACATAACAGTTTCGATACGGACAGTATCGAAAAATTTGAAGTAGCTCTTTTATATCTGAATCCCAGTTACATATGAATAACATTATATGTGATGTACATAATATTTGCTCTCAAGTTATTTCCTATATTTATTTGATTTAATCAATCAACCATAGAATGACAGCAATTTCAAGCCACATATAATATTACAATATGCTATGATCGGCAACTTCTATCACATGAGACAATTATTATTTTGTGGTTATATATACTTCATGCTTAGTTAATAGTAGTTGGTATATACAAAAATAAATAAATTAGTATGTAAACTTGATCATGGTACAGCCTTAATGCCCTTGGCGACTTTTAAATTTTTGTTGCCGTTTTAGACCAAAATATAATATATGCGATTATTGTTCCTATACGCAAGCGAAGTGTGACGTCACTGACCGTCCGTGGATGCAAGAAAATGATTTCCTATGTCAATCGCCCATTGGATTTTTTGTAAAAAATGATTAAAAATCGAAGAAAATTATTTCCCGATTTTAATCCCCATATTTGGGTACACATATGTATTAGTTATCATGTGCATGTGTTAGATTGAGTTATTTTGCTGTCATATTGACAAAATTTTAATTTTAAATTTCAAAACTCTGTCGTTCTTGGCGTTTATTGTATTTGGTGATCAAAAACGTAGTACGAAAATATACATGCCAGATGTATATTTTCGTAATATGCATTGTACGAAATATTGTTTCATATTATTCATTACTGTCTTAAAATAAGTTGTTAAAATAACCATGATTTTTGAAAGGAATTAAATTATGTTCGCCAAATAATTTGGCGATATTTTATTTTTCTACCAAGGATGACCGATATCAAATCTATTCCGCTACAACATATTAGTATCTTATATCAGATACTTTATTTAGACATTTGAAAACAAATTTGACTTCAAATTATGATAGAATATTTATCATTTCCCTTTTAATCAGTATATTAGTTGGATATTTATTGTGTAATATCATCCTTTGAAATTAAATGTTTGTGTTTACAATCGAATATGGAAGTTTGCCATTTTTTTTTCTAGAGTTTTGAGATTAAAAATTCAAATTTTGTCAATTTTACAACAAAAATAACTTTATCTAATGCATGGACATGATAACTAATACATATCTATACCTAAATATGCGGATTAAAATCGGGAAATATTTTTCCTCGATTTTTAATAATTTTTTACAAAAAATCCAATGGGCGTTTAACATAGGAAATATTTTTCTTGTATCCACGAACGGCCAGTGACGTCATGACTTCGCTTGCGTATTTCTTTCTATGTTTTCCTTTGCGAAAAATGTCCGATCAACTTCAGCATCAAAATTATAAAAAATTGTCAAGAATTATCAATAAGAAAATACCTTTACCATAATGCTGAATTAACTTTTATGCCAAGCGTGTTTCATCCGCCATACTAAAAAAAAAAAAAAAAAAAATATGAAGTTGAGGTATATAAAAAAAATGCTGTGAAATAAAATTCAGAAGAAATATGTTAGACTTGTAATATTACTATTTTATTTTAAAATTATAATGTGTCATTTTCTCATCGACCAATTTAACATTTAGTAATTTCTTATTTTTCGCATGAAAGCATATTTCATTTTATGCTGAAAACAATAAATAAATATATCTCGTAAACTTTTTTTGGCAACAATTAAAAATTTAAATGGCTTATATTAAGTCAATATAAGTCAATAAGTTTATTATTTTCATATTTTAATTAATTTTAAAGATTTTTTCAATTTTTTTTTCCTAAACCATCCCTGACGTATAAGGAAAAAAACAAAAAAGAATGATCGAAATCGGTCAAGCCGTTTACGATTTTATAATTAACATACAGACAAACATTCATTTATATATATATAGATATTCAGGGTGTCCCATAAGTATGCATACTTTTTAAACATTCATAAAAATTGAAGGGATGTTAAAATCTAATATGGTTTACGAAAATGTTATTCATGTGAAGAGGGATTTATTTTTCTTTCCTTCCTTATATATATATATATATATATATATATATATATATATATATTTTTTTTTTTTTTTTTTTGTAAAGAAAAATAGCCTAAATTTTCGTCGATAGAGAGCTTGCGCAGACGGGTAAAGAGAAATTTGTGAATCAAAGTTTTCTAAAATTCAAAGTTTAACGATTAACAACTCACTTCTCCTAATTGTACATACATGAAATTTGTACATTCTTTAAATTCAAAATTAAAGCTAGTACAAATAAGCACGCCTTTATTTTAACATCATATTAAAATTTATTATCAATCTCAGTGTTTATATGCAGTGGTAAAGAGAATTAACATACTGAAATAATTGAACTTTGGGTAACATTGTGGATAACTCATACTCAATATCTGATTCCTTCTTTAGGGCTAAAATAAATTCTGAATTAGAATAAAAATTATTATTATAATTTTAACTGAATTTGCTTCAATCCTAACAGCATAAAAATGTGTTTAAAGATAAATTATTTTAAAGTAGTAAATGCAGTAACTTTCTTTTGGTGCAAATATAAATTAAACTACTTATACCAAGTGAAGGAAAATCTGTAAAATACAGGGAATATGAATATTAATTTGTTAAATTTTCATTCTTTATAAATAAGATTTTTTATATATTTATATATATAATAATCATTTTTATTATCATTACATGTAATGATTAAAAAATAATAATATTTTTTTATATAAAAAAATAGTAATAATGATTTGAAATTGTACTGCTTGGACAAACATTGAATCTATTTTATATTTGCTTGTTAGTTCTTAATTAAGAGCTTAACATCATGAGGTTCACATAGGGTATTAATACTTTTCAACTAGACGTACGTGTTGCACCGTTTAACTTTCAAGTACTATGCCTATGTTATTACTCCACAGACACATAAATGGACAGATAATGTTACTGAATCGTAATCGCTCGTTTAACATTGTTGTAAAGTCTTAAAAACGCTCAGTACAAACATAAATGCAATTCAAGGATTTTTCAATTATAGCACTTAACGTATCTGAATAATTTAGTAAATCCGTTTAAGTCTTAGTGCTAAACGTGTTAAGTTCTACAAAATAACGTATGGACAATAGATAATAATTTCGTTTTATTTGTGTGATGTGAAATTATTTAAAAATGATTTATAAACACGTCTTTCATAAAACACAATTATTTGGTATACTTTTGGATATCCTGTATAGAAAGCAGTTGTTATATTTATACAGGTTTGAATTACGGATATTTAAGAATGAAATTAATTAAAATATATCATTTTGAAAACATTCTGGAAATATGTATGAACGCTAAAAATGGACTGACGTAAAGATAGACAGACGGGCAATCCAACGGGCAGAAAGACAGGCAGGTAGACGAATTCAAATCATAACGACTCTTAAACATCATTAAAAATGTTAATATGATTAATGTTTACTAAAATGCAATTCTAGCAATTCCCATTTATACTAAAATGGTTGGAAGGAGGTGGGGAATCTCCACCTCCTTTCTTAAAATATGGTACTCAACAATAATAGAAAAAATATTAACTTACGGGGCTGGCATTTGGGGGGGTAACCTGTCGGTTGCTGCTCAGACAAACTTAAACTCAATCCAGAGGAACTTCCTCCTCCAGTTATCAAGAGGATATAGAACAATCTCCACTGACGCCCTCACTGCTGTTACGGGCATTCCCCACGTCCATCTTCAGCTTCAACAGACGTACTTAAAAACAAACATTCTTCAATTAAAAAATATTTCTTTGGCAAAAACCCTTTTTCCAAACACAGAAATACAACCCACAGTCAATAGTTGGAATATTCATCCCGGCAAAGATGTTGCTTCACAAATAGTAAATTGTAACAAAAATAGCTTTTCTCCTTCTGCTCCTGTGGCTATCTACACTGATGGCTCCAAAACGGACCACGGTGTGGGTGCGGCCTTTTGTGTGATGACCGATGGTTCGGTTGTCCATCAGTGGGCGGGCAGACTGGCCAACTATAACTCTGTTTTCCAAGCGGAATTATTCGCGATCCAAATGGCCATAGACTGGGTTATGACTAATATTAATAACTATCCCTCCCATAATATTTTCAGTGACAGTCTGTCAGGTCTTCTAGCCATTGCTCGCCACAGGAGTAAACATCCACAGGTTATCTCAATTAAATCAAAACTTATTAATCTGGCTAAACATCTTTCCCTGGCACATGTTTCTGCCCACAGGGGAGTTCTCGGCAATGAACTTGCTGATTCACTGGCCAAGGCAGCCACCGAAAACAACTCAATAGATTTTTCACTCCCTGCCCCTCCCTCATACGTTAAACAAGTATTAAAACAACAATTACTTAGAGATTGGCAGAAACTGTGGGATACTTCTCCAAAGGGAAGATACACCTTTAATCTCATCCCACTCGTAAACTTAAATTCTTGGTGTCTTTCCCCCCCCGTGACTGCTTTTCTGACAGGTCATGGCCCATTTCCATCCTACTTATACAGATTTCATTGCCGACGCTCTCCTCTGTGTCCTTGCGGGGAGGAGGGAACTCCTAATCACTATTATTACTACTGTAGTTTAACTTCTGCCTTTCACTTAAGAAATCCCACTCCCAGGCCAGCCGATTGGCTGTTTAATATCCTCAATAGAAAAAGCCTGCTTTCTAAACTAAATAATATATTTGAATTCCTTATGAATATGACTAATCTCACTGATTAATCTCACATCTGCTTGCTCTTGCTTTAAGCCACTTGCTCTGCCTTGCTCTACTTGCTTGTCACTTTTACAAGCCTTAAGACACTTGTCACTTTTCCACCAGCATAGAACATGCCGCTCCTTGTCGTGTGGGAGACCTGTCTCTAGCGGCTTTTGTAATTTTTTTTTTTTTTTTTTTCACTTTTCCACCAGCATAGAACATGCCGCTCCTTGTCGTGTGGGAGACCTGTCTCTAGCGGCTTTTGTAATTTTTTTTTTTTTTTTTTTTTTTTTTTTTTTTTTTTGAGTTTAAATAAACTCCGGAAGAGGGGCCTAGCATAGCTGGAATCGCTCGACACTGCTCCTAGAGCGGTGAGCGGCACCTCTTCCCTGTTAATTCCCATTTATAGATCTTAATGTAACAGAATATTTTGTGTTGCTCTGTAAACCATAATTCTAATTATTACTGTATTGCATAATAAGCATTTTCTTATGCAAGTAAATGGTAAATGCCATTTACATTACGATTAGCACAAAATCAAAGTATTAAAATATGATTCAAAGAAATCACTCTCATAGAACGTAATGCTTTGGAGTTTCTTCGGGTGTTCATGTGTATAAGCCATTTCTTGTATTTACCTTAATTTTCAGTGGAGAAATTCCATAGTGAAATTGAATAACATATGTCAGTTTCAAAATATTCCGTGAGTATATACGGGGATTAGAGCGCAGAAAGTGAAAAGAATTGAATAATAAATAGTCAGACGAATTCAACCCATAATCACTCTTGAACATCGTTAAGAATTGTTAAAAAAGGATAATTGCAAAAGAAAAAAAAAAACTTTTCCTGTAATTTCTAATTATAGTAATTAATGTAAATTAATATTTTTGTGTGGCCCTGGAAATCTTAATGCTATTTATACTGTAATCTATAGTAAGCATTATCTTGTGTAAATGTACTTTTAATATCAATTTCTTTGTGGTTTGTTCAAAATAAAAGTATTAAAATGCGATTTATAGAAGTATATCTCATAGAACGACATGCTTTGTAATTATTTCGGGTATCCTGTATGGTAGTACTATTTACTCCATTTTACACAGGGAACATTCCGTAGTAAACTTAAATAACAAATATCATTTTCAAGAGTTTATCTGAATATTTACGTCTGTTAGAGCGCGGACAGGTGGACAGAAAGACAGAAAGACGGACAGATATGCAGACAAACCGAAGTCATAAGCAATTTTCAACTTTGTTGGAAACTGTTAAAAAAATAAATAAATTGTGCAATCCAAACAAAGTTTTACTAAATTTGTTCTTTTGAAGTGAAATAATGTCAAAGAACTACAAATAAATAAAATTTCTTTTATTTGAGTTGTTAAATGCTCATACTCATATTCATAGTACGTAGCATTTAGTTAAATTCCAAAACAATTATTGCTTTTTGAAATTTGTAATGTAAAGCGGAATCGATAATCTATGAATATAAATTTTATATGGGTTTGATAAAACAGTTTCATCATAATATGTTACTTTCCAACATTAAGCGTTTATGAGTATTCTGTAGACCCTGTGAAGATTAAAACGCCTCATTTACTCCAACAGAATGAATAATAAATCCAGGATTCATTTACATATGCATGCTTTGAATTTATGTCGAGTAAGTGTTAATATGTTAAGTAAAATCCTAGAAAAGTGTGATTAAACAGTTAGATTCCATTAATGAAATTCAAGATGGATACGTATGGAAGAAACTAACAGCCGAGTTAAACTTGCTTGGAGAGTATTCGGAAAAAACATAGTTATATTTATTAGCGATTTTCAAATTTGTTTAAAAAGAAAAGTTTTGATAAGTGTATTTTGTCTGTATTAACAATTAAAAAAAATTAACTATAGAAATAAAAATAAATATTTAATGTTTAATATTTGTAAAGGCAGTTATGAATCACATTAAGATCTTACGAAATAAAAAAAGTATTATATTTATTAGAAGAAGAACATTTTAAAAATATAGTAAAAACAGGAGAAACAAAACACCCTGACAAAAATTATAAATGTTTATTTTCAACTGTTCATATTATAGAAAATGAATCTTCTGTACTTTCAGTATAGAGGGGTCTTCCTCTCCCACCGGCGGATCAGGTTTGTTCCCCACGCAGTAGTTTTACATACGGTGGATAGCTATCGCTGGGCCAGGATTCTTTTTCGTTAAAGCGACTAGCTTCGAGTATGGTTCAGAGTCCCTCTATGCCTGTATAAGGTTATGCTTCAGAAACGTTGGCATTAACATGTAAAACTATGCAAAAGCTTCAAACAATCCAAAGAAGAATCGTCGACAGATGCAGGTTAGGATTCACCCGAAGAGATAGAATGCGAAACACATGGATCAGGGAGTAAACAAAATTTACTGATGTCATTTGCATTTATAAGAACTTAAAATGAGTCGGGGTGGTGGCACCTTGCTAGAAGAAACGATGATAGAGATACTATCGATGTCCTACTTTTGATACCTAGATGTAAGAAAGGCCGAGGAAGTGACCAAATTGTAGTTGGACAGATGGAATTGTGAAATTCGGATGAGCAGAGGGGAGAAAAATTCAGAAAACAGGTCAGATTGGAATGACCTAGGAGAGGTCTTCCTCCATTAGTGGACTGATAAAGGATGGAATTGACGATGGCAGTGAATAAAAACTTCAAAATATACAGTCTGCAGAAATATCTTTCGAGCGCTACCAGTAAATCCTATATATAAAAAAATATACGTATACTTAATACTGCTTTGTTAAATAAATCCTTGTCAAGTTATGTTCTTATTCAGTCCAAGAACTAGATTCGACAAAGATTTACTTAACAAAAGAGTATCAAGTATACTTTTTATTATATAGTAAATATTGTTATTGCTCGACTAATTTTGCTGCCGAATGTAATATAAAAATGAATAATGTTTATAATCATAGAATTTAGACATATAATTTATATAGAACAGAAAATCTCAAAATATAAGCAAAACATTGTAATGGTAGTTTTGGAAACTGCAAAATTAAGTAAGAATATTTATCAATCGATCAACATTTTTAATCAAAAATAACACATTAACTTAAATTGATATTTTTGTAATTAAGGTTATATTTTATGTTTGAAAAAAAGCATACAATAAAATTAAAAGTTCATGCACAGTAGAAAATTTCAACAGAAAATTCTATGCAATCTATTATCTTAAGTCTTACGTAAAATTACTAAGAAAAATTAAATGAGATGTTAAAAAACTTATTTTATACATTCATTTTAATAAATAATATTAATTTAATTAATTATTGATGAGAATATATTTCGGACTTGGAATGCTTTATATAAAGTAGAAACAGTCATTTTAAATTTTAATAAAAGAGTTAAATTAGGTAAAAATACAGTATAAAGATTGAGAATCTCGGTTATTCACTTTTAACTAAGAATTACTGTAAATTTACAGAAACTCTGGATAAATATTTACATTAAATTTACAGAACGTTTTAACAGCATGCTTAATTTCACAAAAACCGAAAGTATCAAATAACAGCACAAAATGGCAACCCGTCAAAGTAGCCCAAAGCAAAAGTGCCCCGGCAAAAGAGCCTTGACAACAAAAGAGCCCCGATAAAATAGCCCAGACAAAATAGCCCCGACAAAACATCCGCAGGACAAAATATCCCCGACAAAATAGTCCCAGACGAAATAGTCCCAGACAAAACAGCCCCCGAGAAAACAGTCCCGACAAAATATCCCCCGACAGAATAGTTCCAGACAAAATAGTCCCAGACAAAATAGCTCCGACAAAATAACCCAAGACAAAACAGACCCGACAAAATAGCCCTAGACAAAACAGCCCCGACGAAACAGCCCTGACAAAATAACCCTAGGCAAAATAGCCCCGACAAAACAGCCCAAAAAAGTAGCCCGGCAGCCTTCGGTAGCGATTATATGATTCAACAAAAAATTTATTTAATTAACTTACTGACTAGCTAGGCATTTAAAACTTTTAAAATACCTCAAAATTCGATGACAATGCATTTTTTTATACTTCTAGCCAATTTTTTCGGGTCCCCGCTGCCTTCGTTAGCATTTTTAGGATTCAATAATCATATAACTTCCCGACTTAGAGGTCTGCACGGGACGGGTTCAAGCCGATTTTTTCAATTTGCTCTCGGGGCGGGTCGAGCCTAGATGATGTTTCTTCCGGGATGACATTCCCCGAACCTTTTTTTTTTTTTTTTTCTCGATAGTCAAGGAAAAAGGTAAATGATAAAATATTTCTTCAGTCATTTATTTTACATAATGTTACAGGCTGGTATATCACATAAAATTTTATTTTGTTAAAAAATGTCCGTAACTTCAACTTAATTGAATATCAGTGTGTTTGTTCGAGATTTGATATTCTGCAAATATTTTTTGCATGTCTCGAAATTAATATATTTTATTTAATGTAATATTATATAGTTTCTTATTCAAAATACTATGCATGTCATTACTAGTTTGCACACATGTACAAACAAAAGAAATTAGATACGTTACTGTCTATAAGGCTTTGTGTCCTATAATGGAAGAGTTTAGGTGGTATAACGGCAATAAAAATCATTCCACTGTAACTTTTTCGCGAAAGCTCCTTTATTTTTTCTCTTACGAGAAACTATTCTTTTTGGGTCTAATTTTCGAACGCGAGTTTTTGTTATATTTACATGTTCTGAGGTCCCCTGAATTCGAAAATCATGTTTTTAGCGAATGGTCTGTGTGTGTGTGTGTTTGCCTATGGGTGTATTATCAGCATAGCTCAAGAACAAATAGTAGCAGAAATTCCAAACTCGGTATTCTAAATATGTATCATATAGGGATGCTAGAGTAAGACTTTCGTTGAGATGAAGCAAATGGTTCGTGTACGGGGACATCCAAAATTATTCAAATACATTACGTCTATGGGGGAAATTGCAGGTAAGTAGAGTTTAACATCTATAGACTGCACTAAACCAAATGAAAGGAATATATATTTTTTGGAATAGAGATAGTGAACTGTGAAAAAAAAAAATTGTGTATATAGGAGCCTCGCCGCCTCCCCCCCCCCTGGGGGGAAGTCCCCCTTCGAGGGGAGTAAACTTTCATGATGGGTTTCTTTCAAAAGAGCTCGCTAATACCTTTAAAACGAATGGTTGAAACATCGATCTGGGATAATTTAAAATAAAGTTTTGGATTTTTTTCATATTTAAAAAAATAATAATAATGTAATATTAAAAATAAATTCAACTTTCTTTTTTTTTTTTTTTTTTTTTTTTTTTTTTTTTTTTAAATATTTAGTGTTATACTACTTCTATAATTTGGAAATAGTCTGTATTATCATAAAATATAATTTGTTTAAATAATATATATATATATTTAAACAGAATTATTTTTTAATAACCGAATTAAATTCTATATAAATATGTAGGTGCATTAATGAAACAAGAAGTTGAGGGGGGAGGCGGGCAGCGGCCTCCCTCACACAGAACTAATTATCATATAAAACTCTTCCGAAGCCTAATTTGAATTGTTTAACATAGGTTTACATAACAGTACTCGTTACCTTACCTCTTAATCTCCAACCTGTTTTTATAATATTAAATTTCAGGGTAAGAGAGAGTCGTGTGAGTGACACACCAGATTATTTCTTTTCTCCTGTGCACTGGATGAAAGTAGCATCATTTTTAACATGTGCAAAAGCATCTTTTCTGTTGATTGTGGTTGGATTAGCATTAAAGTTTTGTTTATCGGATCACATGAAAGATTCAGATACCTTACGTTATATAAGAGTAGATGGTTGAAAATACATTTTTAGTAGTATTAACTATTTTAAATACCTTCCTGTATTGTTTGATAAATGCAATAATTTTCCATTTGATTTTCTGTCTGTCTTTGTGCCTTTTGTACGTCTGTAATAATGAATTTCTGTTTATATATAATTATCTGCAACGTACCGGGCCGGGCTTGGGCCTCAAAATTTTTGCCCATGAAGACCTCTGTCCCAACTAGCTAGAAATTTGAAATTTTTAGAAAAGCTCAGAACACGATGACAATTCACTTTTTTAATACTTTTAGCCAAATTTTTCGTATCCTCTCTGCATTCGATAGCGTTTATATGATTCAATAATCATATAACTTCCCGACCAGCTAGACATTTGAAACTTTTAGAATAAACCAGAACAGGATGACGATACATATTTTTTATTACTTTTAACCAATTATTTTGGGTCCCCGCTGCCTTCGATAGCGTTTATACATGTCTGATAACTTTTATAATTTATTCCGGATTACTGTTATCTCCGCCCTTTTTTTCCAACCAGTATGATTTTAGAGAAATTTTCTCCAATATGCAATTACGATGAAATAAGAAGAAAAGTTCTTTTAAAATATACTGGTGCGAATAAAGGGCGGGGCTAAGAGTACTACGGAATAAATTATAAAAGTTACCAGATATGCTTATATGATTCAACAGAAAATTTTAAAAACATGGTATATGAAAATTTCTTTTTATCTTGTAATTATTTAATGTAAAACATATTGTATTTTCGTAAATTCTAAGTAACTATTTTTTTAAATGTGGATTTGTTATTTTCTTTTATATACCTAAATAGGGAATAAAATATTGCTGAAAATTTTTGATTTAAGGTTTTCCATGAATTTACACTTTTCGAGATATATGTCTGTTTGTGTCAGGACAAGTTCTGGTCGCTGTAACTAAACCAATAAGCAGAATTTAACAATACTTGATTTTTTTTTTTTTTTGTCATATTGAGTTAAATTTGTGCTGATTAATTTTTGTGATACATCGCCAAACAGGTGAGCTTTCATGCAGCGATTAAACTCATTTATTCTAAGGCCGTGGCGAACTCCCACTTGGGGCCTACTGTCTCTTAATCTATTTTCTAAATAACTGTACACTTTGATAATGAAAAAAAAAAGAAAAACAAATTAAACTTGTGTAATTTTATTTTAAGACAAAAATTATTTAATCAGCAACTACTTCAGCTATATGTGTACATGGACGGCAGACGTCGGTGTTATGCTCCGCTGAAATAATTTAATATTGTGTAATTTGAAGCAAGAAAAGGAAACAGAAACTTTTTAAACTTTGTGTAGATAAAATAAATTATCTTGATTGTATTTTGGAGTTTCTTATTCGGAAGGTGGCGCTACTTTTCTGCTTATTCCACCATTTAGACAGAATATTTGTAAAATGACATAAAATACTGCATTATTGCCTTATCTGTTATAATTACTTACGATAAAACAATATTTAAAGTAACAATATATATATATATATATATACAGGGTGAGTTTGACATAATCTGCCAAACGAAAAGAGGTGATAGAACAGCCCACGGGGAGCATAAAACACAATAGAAACCCAATCCTATCTCTAACCGTTTTCGAGTTATGGTAGATAGAAGAAAAATCTGTTTTTTTCCATCCCGTGTGAAAAAAACCATATTTGTGAGCTTTCTGAAAACTTACACGCAAAATGAGCACATATTTGGAAAGAGCAGAAAAACCCCTATCGGGTGATACCATTTACATTAGGATACCTTAATTTGACGGCAAACTGCAAGCGCTAAAACATTGGCGAAATTTAAAATCGAGTTGTCATCATATTATTTAATCGGCAATTCTGCAAACACCGTTCAAGCTACAATCGGTCACATTTACCAAAAACTTCTACATTCCACAAGCTTTAGAATGACCCCACAATAAAACATATCAATGTTTTAGGAGAAATGTTCAGGAGAAATTTAGCCTTTTGTTTGCAATACATCACTGAAAACGGCGTTCGTCGAAATTCCGAAAACGAAACGATTGTGAGTAAATGAAACGTATGCAAATTCGTGACTATCTGAATATGAACTCTTAGTGATATGCAGATGTATTCCAACCTTCTTGCGCGCGCATCGCACTCGCGGATACAAAAGGCGAGTCAATCTGTAACAGCTCATTAGCTCGTCATCTTCTTTTACTTTTTATGCTGCTTCTTGCTTTAGCAGTTTCTGGAATTTTCCTGAGCTCGGCCGATTCTTTTCACGCTGCTGTCATATCTACTTGGTCTCTCTTAGTTTATACTTAGTAAGTTTTCCTACATTGGCACGAATTAACCAAGTTGGTTCTTATACCGTTGCACTTTTTTTCTTCTACCTTTGTAAATTAATATTGAAATTTTATCCCTTTTTGTTTACCCTTCTGAATTTTATTCTCAATTGAAGTCATCACAGGGATCCAATTGTCATACTTTCGAACCTGTAAACAGATATGCCTAGTTTTACAGATGAACAATACGCAGATATGCATTTTGTGTATGGATTTTGCGATGGTAACTCTCGGAGAGCCAAAAAAGAGTACCGTCTACGTTATCCACATCGTCGTGTGCCCAACCGTGCTGTATTTGCCGCAATTCATCGAAGATTTAGGGAGAGTGAGTCGTTCGTTAGGGTGTACGAATGTGGCCATGGTCGCCGCTCTACCACCGCTGAGGAGTCCGTATTCGACCGAGTGGAGGAAAATCCAAATGTGAGTTTACGCATACTTGCGAGAGAAGGTGGAATATCCCAAAGTAAAGTGATAAATGTTTTCCGCAAAAACCAGTATCATCCATACCACTTCACACCGGTACAAGAATTACGCCGCTCAGATTTCCAAAAGCGGGTAACATTCTGGAGCGAGATATTGAGGAGCGAGATATTGAGGAGCACCATTTCCTTAGAACGATACTGTGGACAGATGAGTCACTTTTCACTCGGGATGGCATGTTAAATTTACATAACTGGCATCATTACGCTCAACAAAATCCATCGTTTCAGACGCGATTCAGCTTAAATGTTTGGCTTGGAGTGGTTGGCAATCGCTTGATAGCTCCACATGAGTTCCAAGGTCATCTGACAAGCAATACATATTTGGAGTTTCTGGAACATCATCTTCCAGGATTACTTGATGTCATTCCTGTACCCCAACGAGCGGAAATCATTTTTCAACACGATGGGGCCCCTGCACATTCTTCCAATGCCGTTCGGGATTTCTTGACTCATGAGTGTCCGCGATGGATTGGTCGTAATGGACCAATTCCTTGGCCACCTAGATCGTCAGATCTCACTCCACTGGACTTCTATGTTTGGGGTTTCCTGAAGCAAGAAGTTTACGGCACAGAAGTTGTCAGTTTGCAAGATTTACGCAGCCGACTCGATGATGCAATAATGAAACTGAGGGATGAGCTTTGCTAAGCGCTACTGTGGTTTCCGTTCGTAAGCGGGCAAGATATCAGGTGTTGGGGTGACCAATTTCAGCAGCGGCACAAAATTTCACACTTCCTTTCGAATGCATATGTGCTTTAATCATAAACGTGAGATACGACTTTTTTTTTTTTTTTTGCATATTCTTTTGTGAAAGACGGGAGAAACGTCATACTTCTTTTATTTCGATTCCATTGTGGTTGTAAACTTAATACAACTGCTACTTTTCTTGTATGTCTTCTAAAATTTTCTTTTTCGCATCTAAAAAACAGCGGGCAGAAGGCGGACATGAAATCAGGAACAACAATGGCACCCCGTGACTCTCCTTCTCGAGAAACGTCGAGTTCAGTGATGAATGTTTTTCAAACAATTTCAATCACATTTTCAAACAATTTCAATCACATTTTCAAACAATCAAACAATTTCAATTGTTTTTCAATCAATGAAATTTTCTCCTGAACTAGAACACCAATATGGTTTATTGAGAGCTGATTCTAAAGCTTGTGGAATGGAAGTTTTTGGTAAGTTTGGCCGATTTTAGCTTGAACGGTGTTTGCAGAATTGCTGGTTAAAGAATTTCGCGACAACTCGATTATAAACTTCGTTTAGCGCTTGTAGCTCGCCCTAAAATTAAGGTATCCTGACGTAAATGGTGTCACCGGATAGGATGTTTTCTGCTCTTTTCAAATATGTGCTTATTTTGCGTGTTAGTCTTTCAGGAAGTTCACAAATGTGGGTTTTTGTAGACGGGATGATGGAAAAAAAACAGATTTTTCTTCTATCTACCATAGCTCGGAAACGATTAGAGATAGGACATGGTTTCTATTGTGTTTTATGCTCCCCATGGGCTGTTCTATCACCTCCTTTCGTTTGGTAGATTATGTCAAACTCACTCTGTATATATATATATATATATATATATATATATATATATATACATATATATATATATTTAAGTCAAAAAGAAAAATATTTTAGATAAAATAGAAAAACAATAGAGCAAAATACATTACATTAAATAAATTTTTCTATATTGTTAATATATATATATATATATATATATATATATATATATATAAATATTTTAAATGAAATCCTTTTTTCTGTAATTGACTGCAGCATTGTGTCAAAAGTTAAAAATAAATAAATAATCTTATATGTTTCAGATAATATTTCACTGCTTATAAATATTTAAATAATTAAGATAATCCGCGCTTAGGGATATTATTAATGTCCATCAAACCTTTTAGAGGCTAAAATTCTAATAAAAATTCTTACAATATATTAACATCTTCTACTTAAAAATCTAGTCATGTCTGTCCGTTTCCCTGGTCTTTACAATAAAATACATATAGAGAGAAAAATTGTATGACTCACTAATTCAATACAAAGTGAAGACGGACAACTGTACATAGAGCGAGGAATAATTTTACATACAGTAATTGTAAATACGTTTCAGTATTGTTTGAATTTGGCCTCCCTTTTCTCAGTTGCTATTATATTTAAACTTCTGAAACATTTTAAGCGTGATGTTCAGCTAATTGTATTTTTAACAATAAGAAATATTAATAACTTAACAACGTACTCCAAAAGAAATAAAATGATGGACGTATTTTTTGTTTCGTGGTTTCATTTGCCTCAAGTGAATGCCCCAACGCCTAAAGTGTATTTGGGTACACCCAGGTTACACTTGAAACAAGTATAACCTACCGTATTCATAGAAAGAACATTAAGAAATATTAACTGTGAATAGAGTAAAAACATTTATTAATCTGGAATATTTTGAATTTTTAATATATCTGAAATTGTTACAGAGTTTCCAAGTTTTGCGTACATCTAGCAATATGCAGCTAGAAACAAAAATTTATAACAGAATAAAGTACTTACATTGTGCTGTTGATTGATATTCTTAGATGTCTGTTAATTATTATACGAAATCAAAAATGTTATTGTTATTATTATTATTATCAATATTATTATTATTACTTTGGTATGGTTTTTAACGTAAAATGTAAAGTTAAGGTAAATGAAAGAGAAATAAAAACTTCCAAGATTTATTTGGAATTTTTTTTTTTTGAATGGATTGAGTTAGTTTTAAGAAAACTTCTTAAATTTTTTCAATTAATATTGCATTTCGCAATTATAAGAAATAAAAGATAAGCAACTTCACTTTGGTACTACTGAATACGGTGGGAGTAAAATACACAGTCCTCTTCTCCAGTGCGTCTTAAGTTGAGATAGAAATGTAACAATCATTTTTGACGATTTTTCTATGTTATCTCTTGACTTAGGCCACAAATGCAATATGTCATGAATTCAATAATTTACAAGGTGCTTGTGGCGTCCCACAAAGATGTTGCACTTGACCGACATGAAAAACGTTTGGGTGAGTGTAAGCATGAATGACAATACGGATGTTTAAAATTTAAAACAAACATGAAATTATATTAAAATTTCTCACACGAAACATTGTTTGCTTATCAAAATCTGTAGGGTTCACTTCCCAATTAAAGCAAGGGCAAAATTACAAATTTTGACATAAACACGATCTCGAACATAGAAAATGGAAACAAATTTTCAAACTTTAATATATCATATTTAATTTCGTTTCCAGGGGACAAACATAAAAAAAGAAAGTGATAGGATTAGCTCTAAATTGGGTTTCTCATTTGAGTTAAAAGCGATGTCATTTTTTCCCCATGGTTGCATTTACTTCAGTCAACTCTATCGCTAAAAGAATAAATAAAAGTATACATATATATTGAAATACTCCAAAATTTTTATAGGCGCATTCCCGTCATATTAGCCAATATTTATCTCTCCAACGCTGCATCACATCTGGTTTCTAACTGCTTACGGTAAATCCTCATCCAGGAACTGAAATTTGGGTATTTATCAAGCGATTAGCGACACAGCATTTTTTTAAGAACTGGGATTCTGCAGAGACTATAACTCAACATCTACAAAACATTTTAGATTTGATGAAATGTATATGAATTAGGGAAACTTTAGTGGGTTAGACCCAGTTTTTCTGAACCTTATTTAATTTTTAAAATATTAAAAATTTTCAAATAAAACATTTCTATAAGGCTTTTCTTTTGGCGACATACCCTAATATTGAGGTTAAGCTGGTGTTAAGGTGTTAATTAATGTGATGTTTCCTTAGTTTTTTAACGCAAAGAATTATACTTGTATGCTACATAATTAGATTATACATTGAAAATTCTTGTAATCAATTAATTATTGTAGATTTATGCAGATTTCACCAAAACATATCCAAGGTTTGCCGGTGCCATACATGTGCAATTATTCAAAATACATAAAATTAAATTTAGACTTATGGAATTCAGTTTTAGTCACTGAAGATTTTACAATTGCTATTCTGAAAAGGTTTTCACTTGAATTATTCTGTGAGGACAGAAGTAAATATTGAAATTGATAAAGTTTTCTACATTCTGAAAGGCATTCAAGTTAATAACTGAAGATTATTAACTTCAACATTGTATGTATTTTATGTTTCATACTTCATAATATTCCGTTAATGAAGTAGTAATTCGGAATTCGGTTCGTTCCTGAACCGAAGCTTTGATGGTTTTATTATAACTCACAAAGTAGAAAAAAATGTGTGTAATATACAAATATACAGTACACACACACGTTTAACGCATTAAATCTAATGCTTGTTAAAAGTATTGATGCTATTTAATGTGAGATTTCTTGAACTACAGATTAATGCATTAAAAATAATATAAACATTAAAATGTGTAACATTTCTGACAGTTGGGAATTTTCAATGCCAGTGTGGGCATTCTTGTTTATTTTAATATGTCTATAGCTGGCATAGAGCAAAAAATAAATATAAAAAATAAAAATTAATCTAGAAATTAATTTTATTCACACAACTGTTTGATACACTTTCTAAAACATTTGCGTTTTTTAATATACTACTTGTAAAATGTTATAAGTATGATCGTAATCCGTATATGCTTCGGACTACGGTCTTATTTTTTTCAACTGTATATCTAAAACAGATATTTTAAGAACCAAGAGAAAAAGAATTTACTTTATTAATTTTAGTCTTTATGTACTACAGCGAAGTTTAACTTAAAAATGTGCTTCACTTTGTTACACTCTAAATTGTTAACACTATTGAATGTAAAATTATTACAAAAGGATTTTCATAAGGAGAACAATCACATGTGATATATGTATTTTTTAATCTTAACCTTTTTTTTTATTGCCAGAAAGTAATAGAAAACCTATTTTGTATCTACAAAAAGATCTCTGTGAACGAATTATTTGAAAAAGTATTGCAAATCCTACTTCATAAAGGACATAACTTGTAAAACTTTTGCAGTTTAGACATCGGTAGCATTGAAATTTAGTTGCGTCACAGTGTAGTTCCGTATTGCATCAGAATATAGCAGACTAAAATTGACAATTGTCCCATTTAGTGTCGAATATGAACAATGTTTGAAATAATTTAGTTTTTACACTGTGTGATATTCGACCATTAAAGGATTCCTAAAATATAAAATCTATATTTTTATATAACACATAAGTATATTGTAATAAGACATAGAGATGATTATAGGTGACAAAACATATCTATTCTAAAATTACTTTTTATTATTAATATTTAACTAAAGGTTTCAGAAGGATAGTACAAAGTAAAAATCAATAATGTCTATAGATTAGGGTTTTTAACAATCTCAACATTTTCCCCTATCGTCTTTAAATCAAAAAGTTTAAATTGATAAACTATAATCAAATTATCAACAAATTAATTATCTTTTTCTGCAAAAGCAAGTCTTATTTTTCTTTTCTTGTCTTTATATTGTTTTTCATCTTCCTGAATATCTATCAAGCTTTTCATTTTTGGAAAATACTATGATTAATTTATAAGTTTTCTTGATAAAATATATATATATATATATATATATATATATATATATATTTACTTAAAATAAATTTATAAAACAGTAATTATAAAAATTTAACCTTAATATTATATTTGAGCAATGTTACAACTGAGTATTTAAAGGGGGGGGTAACTGTTTTATATATATACATACAAACATATATATATATGTTCAAGGTATTTATTCTAGTCGATATTAATAAAATCAGAATTTTGTCTGTAAATTTGTCGGAATCAATCAATTTTGCGATATCTTCACGTTTTACACCCCATGAAAGCCGAAAATGACTTCAGAAAAATTTGCCTGTGTGTGTGTTTGTCATTGTGTCTCTATGTCGCTTTTTTTGTCCGGGCATCACTCGAGAACGGCTGGACGGAATTCAACGGAGCTTGGCAGAAACTTAGGTCTTCACCCAACTTAAAATTATATCTATAGAAATTTTCAAAATTTTGATTAGTTTTTGAATTGTGGGTAAAAAATGCCTGCGCATGCTCCATAAATATTTTTTCACTAAAATGTTTTGAATTAAAATAAAATATCAAAATTAATTTTTAAGTTAAAGACATTTTTATTCGCGTGATTCGCACTACAAATTTTGAAAAGACTGAAATGAAGTGTTGCTATCTAAATTTCATAATTTAGTTAATTTTAAAAAATCTAATTGTCGTATCGAAAAACTGATTACACCCCAGGATTTAGAAAAATCACCCTTTTCATTTGGTACTAAATTTGTAACGATAGGTCTGACATTTCTAATTTATTTTCCCCTTTTTCCGTTTTTCCGTTGCCACTTGAATTTCATACTTTAGTTATTTTTTAAAAATATAATTGTCGCATCGAAAAACAGTTTGCACCTCTGGATTCAGAAAAATCGTCCCTTTCATTTGGTGTCAAATTTATAAATATAGATATGATATTTCTAATTTACTTTACCCTTTTTCCGTTTTCAACCCAGATTCAGTAGAAGGTTTTATATTTATATATACGCATTTATATATATTTTTTTATTTTCCAGAAATAAAATGAAATATTTTTAATTTCACATGAATAATAATAAAAATTAGGGAGGAAAATAAATAGTTGAACTACAAAAGTTGGTGATTTTTTTCTTTTTTAAATCAGGGATTTGTATGTGGATAAATATTTTCATAGAGATATTTGGCATTAGTTTAATATTTTTATTTAATTAAGCAGTACTTTTCTTTCCTGCAGTAAAACAAATTTATTTGTTGTTATTATGTAACTTATGAGGTTCTTTTATGTTCTCCCCTTGTAAATGATTATAATTTGGATTTTATTAAGATTTTTTATTTTTATTTTGTAAATATCGGAAAAGAGTTTTTATTTTATTTCATTTTATTTATTTACTTATTTTGTGTATGGAAGAGCTTTAGTATCGGATCCCTTTGGCAAATTTTGAAATTTGGCTCCGAAGTAGCTCGGACGTTTCTCCCCAAGATCTTTAATTGCACAATTGAGATAGCCAATTCAGTTCATCGCAAAAATGACTTAAAATATTTAAAGTCAACAAAGGGGTCCCATACTAAAGCTGTGTCTTTTGTATTAATTTATTTATAATATTTTCTATTAACGACTTCTGTGGTCATGAAATTTGGTGAGTAAATTGTTTGTATGCATCCGGCAATTATTGTAACTGGATTTCACGAAATTCGAAATACCCCCTCTCCTTGGAGTCTGAGGGCAACAAACATATATAAAAACATGTTTTTCCGTTTGAAATCGCTTTGAATTATCTTAGAATGGCGAGTTTTGGTGTGTGGATATTGATTAAGTGTACGCATTATGTACATTAGAGCGATCTGGCAAAACTTCGAACTCACCCGCTGAGAAATGGGAAGTAAGAAGTGGGTAACTTGCTGCCGAAAGCAGTGGAGACCCTGATTTCTCACGTTGCGAGCGAGAAAAACCTCTACCAGTCACAGCGAGAACTTAGGTTATTAATAAAGTTATGGGATATTGGCAACTCATTTAAGTTTAATGTCCAGCGAAGCGGGCAAAGACTGCTTAGGCAATAATTTAGATAAGAAAATAATAGTAGCATAAATAAATATGTAACAAAATTATGGTTTTTAATTTCATACCAACTTAAAATGATAATTATTGTCTTATTTAAATTCATTAACCTCGAAATTATCTATTTATTTATTTATTTTTATAATTATCTTTCATAATTTCTTTATTTGTTTTAAGTATATGTATATTTTTATAATATTTTTAGTGCGCCTTTGTTTACGATATAAATCACAAAAAAAAAAAAAAAAAACTTTTCTTTTTGGTCTTTGTAGTTTGTATCCGAACATTATAATACGTTTCCGAAATACAATAGAATAACCATAGAATAAAACGATAATTTTGTAAGCTTCGTAAACAAAGTTAGAGCATATAGAAACACTCGTTTATGCAACAGAAAATATATTTTATTCATAAAGAAAGCATTACATATTTATGGTGCACCTTCTGAATAAGAGAAAATATATGAATAAAATATCGAGATGTTTTAGAAATCGGCTTTTATGTTGAGAAAATGGAATATAAAATAATGTGCAATTGAGACGTCTCCAATAATTTACTTTAATTTTTCCCGGTAATTACCTTTCCATGAAAAAAAAAAAAAAAATGTAATTTTCATTTTCTGGAAAAATACAATTATGACTAAATGCATAAAATAATATAACAAGGCTATATTTCGATTTTTGGAATTATGCAGAAAATTACGTTGAAAATCATATAAATTTCATAGATTTTGTTTACAAATACCCATTGTATTGAATGTTCATATGCATAAGTGTTCTATAATAATAACTTATTTTATTATTTTTAAAGAACATAAATATATATCTGTTTTTATTAATATGTAAATATTGACAAAGAAATTCATGTGCTATATAAAAATTAGCAGTTTTAAAAATCTTTACGTTAAAAAAATAAAACAAGCCATTTAAGAATAAAGCAATTGTTATACAAATTTACAAATACGTAGAGCATGATAAGAGTTATATAAGAAACACCGTATATAGAATTCGTATAAGAATTATTTTTTTTATATTTATCTCACTATTCTAAGAGAAAACTACTACCGCTGTTATTTTTTCAATTCATTGTGTCTCTTCCGATTTCTTTCCTTCCGTTTTGATAAATCATAATGGAAAAAATCGTTTACATGTCAAATCATTATTTTACGTGATACTGAATGTTGAAGTAAGATGGATGGATGGTTGGATGGTTGGGTTTTACGTAGCACTAGTGCTGCGCAGATGGGCAATTGGTGACGGTCTGGGACACACCCCTAGAGGTGGTCCGGAGACATGCCATCACAATTTTGATCCTCCATGGAAGGGGTGGCCCTCCCGCTTCGGTGAACCTCAGAGATATAATTTTTGATGGGAACATGGAGGACATTGCGGCCACGACAGATTTTACGTGCACCAGCCACCATTAGTGTACACGACGGTCTTTGGCCGGCTCGGGTACCGAACCTGCAATCTTCCAATTACGAGGCCGGCGCTCTACCGACTGGTCTACCACGGCCCAATGTTGTAGTAGGACAAAATATTTCAGTTATAAAAATTTTATACACTCAAAAACTATTCATGGAAACCCTATCAAATTTTGCTAAGTTATACATTAGCTAAGTGTGGTTGCAGTATGTAACAATTTTTGGATTTGCATAAATGTAAATTTTCATATTATTATTTTTTTCATGTTTTATGTTATTTGCGATTTTCCCTACAGTTTTCTTTGAATCAGAATTTCAAGAAGATACTAATAAAATAAAATGTGTATTATTTCTCATTCTTTATGGTTCTTGCTACTTCGATCGGGGCATGAAAATATATCAATTTCTATGATTAGCAATATCGTTTTACGAAATCGTTGCAGCTTTCACAGTTTTATGAAGTATGCGCCCCTCGATATGTATGCTTCTTATTTTAAGCATTTATATCCAATTAATTCTGTCGTTAATTATTTGTTTTCTCTCTCATAAGTTTAATGGTCCTTTTTTATTATCATTCAGGTCGCGTAAGTATTTTAAGTTACTATCGTAACTCATTAGTTCTTAATCTATATCGCAACTTTTTGTGTCATTCTTTCCTCTATGTTAAATTTAGTTCTATATTTTTGTGTGCTGTTATTGTTTTAGTTCTATTAATTGCTAAAATTTAAAGATTAAATTTTATTACGTTATCTATTATTTATATATATATATATATATATATATATATATATTTAATTTTTACATAAAAAGAAACATTTTCTAATACGTGATCAAAACAATGAAATGCTAAATCTGTATCATTGAAGATTTCTGATAAAACTGACTGCATAAGAGGTTTAAAAGTCTCATTTATTTATTATTTAAACATCAATTAATCTATGATTTTATATGTTTTATTTCCCATTATTTTATCATCCAAACTATTGTGAATACATATTTAGTTTATTTTAAATAAAGTGTGTTTCTAATCATAATAATTAAACATAAATGATTAAATGTCATTTACATTTGATTAACGGCTGTATATAGCGGGTATCGGCCATCGTTTCGAATTACTGAAAGTAGTCATCAATCGAAAAAATATATTTTATTAAACTTTTGAATTATTTATTTTTTTATTTACCTTTTTGAAAAATCCATTTAAATATCGTAATCAGAGAAGCAGGAGAAGCCTGCATGGAATGCAGGAATTGCCTGCATAGAATGCAGAAATTGCCTGCATGGAATGCAGATGCTCTGAATTTTGGTGAGCAAAGCGAGCAGGAGGCAGAGCCTTCTAGTTATTTAGATAAAATTTATATATATTTGCATATCTATCTATCTATCTGTCTATATCCATCTATCTCTCTTTCTCTCTCTCTCTCTCTCTCTCTCTCTCTCTCTCTTATATATATATATATATATATATGTATGTATAAATACTTAAATAAAATTTTTGTACTAATTTTTGTACAATTTCAATATATATATATACAGCAAGTTTTCAATTGTCTACCTACCAAATTTGATGGCAATCCACCCACGCGTACAACATATTCACCTCAAAAGTTTATTTAAAACTAACCTACATGTACAAAAGCTCCATTGTATTTAAATGATTTCAAATCCCGCATGATTCACATGAAAATTCAAGAGTAAATTTAAAGTCAAATAAATAATAACTATGAATGTTCATAAAATTTATGTTTAATTATAAAATAAAACAAATAACATTCTAAGAAGTTTAACTCACTCATACGAATTTTTATTTAAAATTAAAAATTGTTATTTATTCTATGCAAAATTATAATCGTAATTCTAAAATTATTAATTTGTTTAAGAAAATAAAGCAATCACTTTTTAATCTGTCATGAGTTATAAATCGGGATTGTATTATCATTTTTTTTTAAGTGTACATTTCATTTCAGTCTATTAGTTATCAAAACAAAATTTACATATTTATTTCCTGTGTCAACAACTCATAAATTCCATATTCCAGGCGCCGCGCCGTCTGTATTCGTTGACATAAATTTTGGTTTTTGTTTCTAACGGTCGCTTTTACACAAAGTCAAACCCATTGGGTATACATTAGAAAAAGTAAGTCGGACATTTTTTGTGAAAATGGATTTAAAAGCAGCCAGTTTCGGCGAGGGCACTTGATTCTTGTTTAATGAGAGGATACTCACTCTGCTCCGGGATCTGGCGTAACACATATTTTTCGTGGCCTGTTTCTATCTAATATTACGTAAGCTATGACTCGGATATTATTGCTGTCAGTAACGTAAATATTAATTCTATATCTATGTTATTTATAAACAGTCTTTTAAAAGCTTTACTTTTTTTTTACCCTATAGTGACCATTCTAAAATAAATTATTCAATCAATGGATATCATTTATTACAATAGTTATGAAAGAAATACAGCTAACCAGCAATACAAAATCATCGATATTGCATTACGACTTAGTTGTTGCATGAAAATCGAAGTGCAAAACCAGAACCAAAAAGTAACAAAGAATACTGATTTTTCTTGGACTATATGCTAATACAATTATAGGAAACAAAAAGAAATCTAATAAAAGAAAAACGAAAGAAAGAAGAAGAAAACTATTAAAAATTTCCATCTTCCTCTTTATTTTATGAGATAAACAACAACAATAACAAAAATGATAAGTAACTCCATGTAAAAAAGTGCAAAACGTAGAAATTGGAACTTGTCTAAAGTGTCTAGCATCTATAATAATTCAACTTGTTACCTCACATATGTGCATTATACAATTTGTTTACATACGTACGAAAATGTAAATAAACACTCATACGAAAACTTTAAAAGTGATTATATATATATATATATATATATATATATATATATATAAAGGGGGAAGAAGAAAACCGGAACTTTGTGGCCAACATAAAACTTTTTTCTATCTTTTCAAATTCAGTCAGTGTAAATTATTTATAAAAAATATTTTCCAAGGTAAGTTCAGACGACGTTCATTTAGGAAAAGTATATCACTAAATATCTAAAGAACAATATGACCCCTTAAAAAAGTAATAGAAGTACATGCGTGAGACGATATACAACAAAATCAGCATAAAATTTCATAATATATTTCGTATACCGCATTGGGTGAAATTATATAACACAGAACTTGTTTTTAAAGGGTACTAGAATTTATAAGGATGACTTCAAACTACTTATACTAGAGCTGCGATTTAGATTCCACATGTCAGTTACAGAATTTTTTCTCAGTGTAGATTTTACATAGATTGTCACTTGACGAGATATTTATTGTTTTTTTCTAATCATTTTTCAATAATTAAATCAGGCTGGAGTCTTGAAAACGAAACATTTGGATCGATAAAATAATTTCAATATTTTTAATCAAACTGCACACACACGCTTCACAAATTACGATCAACAGATATTACTGAACATAAATATTTGTATTTACACCTATAGAAATATTATATACAGAGGGCCCAAAAATTAGTAAATTCGAAAAATACTTGCAGAGTAGCGACATAACGATCAGAACTTTCTTCTACCTTCGCCGGTAGCGGTAAACAGAGAGCCATTCCGGTTTCACCCGCTTCAACTGAAGAGGAGTTCAGTTGTTCTGCAGTTATTGCTGGCCATGTGAAAGGAACTATTCCAGCTGCTCTAGCTTTGCAACATCATTGTTCTATTTCATTTTGCGTAAGGTAAAGTAAAATTTTACCCAAGTATTCAAATTAGACGGCCGGTTTCATTATCAAGTTCGTCAATTAACCAGTTTTCACACTACAATTATTTTAATATACATATTTGTTTAAATAAATATGTATACAACAACCACAGATCTATAGATAATCAAAAACATGTTCTAATTTACAATGAAGTTCACGCTTACCCTATAAATTAATCTTGAATTATTATTCATAATTACGTTGATTAAAACAATGCAATAAAGTAAAATCTTATAAAATTTTAGTGTCATGATATAAAGTACAAATTATCTTTTTAATGTAATACAAATTTCATCGTTTATTCCTTCAATGGATAAGAAGAAAGAACTAATTCTTTAAAATTTTCTATTTCTCGCTTTTCACGCACTTAAAGAACTAGAGATGTAGTGAAAAAAGTTGGAATATTTTTAGAATATATCTGTCTGTAAATATATATACGAATGTGCGTATTATATATTTTTGGTGTCCAATCTCAGGAATGAAAAACTGGGTATCATTATATTTGATCGGACCTTTTCACAAATCGGTGGTAATTAGACAGATTTTAACGAATATTGTAAATGTTTGTTTTGGAAGTTAATCAAAGTTAAGGAAACGTAGTTACAGGTGTTTTGTAGTGAGTTTACTAGCTTAACCCGACACTACTCACACCAGATAAAACATGCATTTATTTCACAAAACCTAGCTTTAAATCGATTCTAGTGGGTAGTCGACGTTCCCCACCTTTAAAATGTTAAAATCCTTTTTAAAATGTTAAAATAAAAGACGGGGTTTATTATTTCTTGCTTTTCATGTACCTTTCTTAAATTTCTAGCAATCGAAATGAGTCATTGAACAGATACTGGGAATATGCAATCTTTATAAATTGTATCGTTATAAATAAAAATATCAATATTCTCTTCTTACTTAAAGTTTCTTAAATGTGTTTTAAGAAAATGACAATATTTAAATAAAAAGAAAGGATGTAAAATAAATTCTCCATATATATCTTATTATTAAAAAATAAATTACGTATGTATTTAAATATATTTTATATATTCGAGAAATAACCTATTTTTACTTTCCGAACACTATAGTGAGGAAAGTATTGTAATCATGTCAAAAATCCGAATTGGAGATTTCGATGTTTCTATACGTTTCGAGGTCCAATGAGTCCGTTTTCACTATTTTTGCGATGATGTATGTATGTGTGTGTGTATGTATGTGTGTATGTATGTGTGTATGTATGTGTGTATGTATGTGTGTATGTATGTGTGTATGTCTGTGAGTGAACACGCTAGCGTCTAAACACTTTGTTCGAATAACCTGGAAGTTGGTACGTATATTGTAAGTCACCCTAGTACGAACCCTATAGATTTTGGTGAATCTAGCACTTATAGTTTTTTTACAGGGACACAAAGAAAAATTCTTTATCATTATGGCCTATGGGAGCAAAATCTTAAAAGTGCGATAGCATCTAAACGCCTTATTCAATTGAGCAAAAAATTTATACACATATTATAGGTCACAAATACTCAATCTGTATAGATTTTGGAGAATCTAGCATTTATAGTTTTTTTACAGGGACACAAAGAAAAATTCTTTATCATTATGCCTATGGGGCCAAATTTTTAAAAGTGTGATAGCGCCTAAACGCCTTATTAATCTGAGCAAAACATTTGTATACATGTTATAGATCACAGTTGAACTAACTGTATAGACTTTGGTGAATCTATCACTTACAGTTTTTTTACAGGGACACAAAGAAAAATTCTTTATCATTATGGCCTATGGGACTAAATTTTTAAAAGTACGATAGCATCTAAACGCCTCATTGAATTGAGCTAAAAATTTATATGAGTATTATAAATCACTGTTGCACTAACTATAAGCATTTTGGTGAATTTAGCATTTATAGGTTTTTACAGGGACACAACGAAAAATTCTTTATCATTATGATGTATGGGTTCAAAGTTCAGTAGCGTTCAATAAAACATCGTGTAATAGATGGAGAAAAATACTCAAACACTCTATTATGTTTTTCTCTCTTTTGTTTGTTTAACAACTCCTCTTTCTTTACTTTATCTACAAAACTGTTAATTACTCAATGTTCGGAAAGTCGAGTGGAGTCACTCCAGATTTTTAAAATAAATTTTAAAATAGTTCAAATATGTATTCTACATGCTAAATTAGTATAATTCGTTTATAAATCATGAATTTTAATTTGTGTTTCTTGGATAAAATATTTCTTTACTAAGTGTGTGTGTGTGTAAAGCATATTTAAAAAATAATATATTTTTTGTTTTATTTTATTTTATTTTTTATATTATTAATTAAAGATATTTTTAAAAAGCAAGCCTTAAATTGTTAGGAATATTTTTTTCGTGTAACTAGCAAAGTTTGGGTATCTTCTTAAAAACGACTGTAGTTTTAAATTTTATGTTGTAAATATTAGATGAACCTTAATATAAATTATCTTTTTTAGAAAGAATGGTTTGCGATTTGGCATATATATAGTTATAAGTCTGAAGCAAATAATCTGAAAACACACATAAAGTTCTTTTCATAAATATTCAAAATTGTTTTTAACCGATTATTTTATATAACCAGAATAAAATGGGATATGTATTAAAAGCTTTTTGAACTTTTAAAATATCGTAAAAAAATTGTAGTATTTTTTCGTAACTATCAAGCTTAACAATGTAACTTTTAACTACAATAACAATGATTTTGTGTTGGAAGAATAATTGTATTTTTAATTATTTAGATTTATCAAACACAGCTGTTTTTCAACTTTATTTTTTCACGCTTGTATTTTTGTAAAAAAAAATCATGGTTCAGCATTTGCTTTAAGCTTTACATAATTTATATATATTGATAGATTAATTACTCTGGTTGCTCTAAATCACCAAGCATTAAATGAATACAATAAAATACATACATACACACACACATATACATATATATAACAGACAACAATAAATAAAATAAAAATGAATACAATACAATAACAATAAAAGCATGAAACTGCTCTATAAAGCATTCAGCTGGTAACAAAAGTATCCGAACACTAGCAAAAATTCCAATATAAAAAAAGTAGAGTTAATAGATAGTTAATAGAGGTAATAGATACTGTTTTGTTAAATAAATCCTTGTCGAATCCTGTTCTTAGTCAGTCTAAGAACACGATACGACAAGGATTTATTTAACAAAACAGTTTTAACTCTACTTTTTTATATAGGAATTTTTGCTAGTGTTCGGATACTTTTGTTACCCACTGTCCCTTAAAAAATCTACTTGAAAATAAAAGTGAATGTTAAACATATTATAGATTTTTTTTTTTTTTTTACTGAATCTCTATATATTAAAAAAAAGTAACTGTCGCTGGCGTCAATTTTTTTTGTCTGCGACAGCAACTTCTCGCGGAGGGCAGGGTTCTCCGCATCATGAGATATATCAGTGTATTCCGACTGCTTTAAGGAAGGCATTTCAGCTGCTTAGAAATTTCTATCATTTTAATTAACGAAGTTATTAAGTAAAAACGCGGGTTTATAAAGGTACTCTATTTGCCACCGGAGGGAAAAGTTTCTCTTATGACGTGTTTTTCTGTGTCTCTGACGTCGCTTTCCTCAGGAAAATTAAAATGTGGTCAATGGTGTAAATAAGAAAAATTGAATAATTGGCATCTTTGAGATGCTCGAGAGAAGAAAAAATATTTAGAATAGCAAAATATTTGAAAATAACCGATATTTTTAAAATATTACGTAAAAATTTAATAAAGATGAAATGAAAATTAGTTTATATTTTTAATTTAGTTTATATTATGGGATAACTTCACTATATCCCCACAGCTGAATTTGGCGATTTTTTTTTTGGCGCCGTTTTGAACGATAACGATGTCGTTCTGGACTGTTTGCGATATAATATGGCAGCCTATATCTTGTTTATTTTGGATTTATGATTTTATGTTTTATGATTTTGATTTTGATTTTATCATTTGATTTATGATTTATGATTTTATGATTTAGATTATGATTTTATGATTTTTAGATTTATGATTTAACCATAATCGCCAACAAAAAATCGCCAAATATCGTTGTGGGGATATACTGAAGTTGTTCCTTTATTTTAACGTTAGGCGAAAAAGATTTAGTAATGAATACCATGATTATGTTAAACAATTATTGGTATAGAGTTAGAGATTAAGCGCAGACATTTTTAAAATGGAATTTATGAGATAAAAATTTATATTAGTTTATATAAAGATTTAGTTTTTTAACTTAAAACATAATTAATAGGATAGATCTTTACTATGACCAATTTAGCGATTTTTAAAATTTAGAAATGAAGCTCGTACATTTTTCGCCAAGGAATTCATTTACACAACCACAATAGCCATTTTAACTCTAGCCATGCCTTCCTATTGAGATAAATTATAAAATAGTGCAATAATAATGATAATAATAATAAAATCCGCAACCTATTTTTGTTTTTTAAGCATTGATATAAAACTCTGCAGAAAACAGAATTTAATACAACAGGGCATTTATATATATATATATATATATATATAAATTGAATGTAGTAACTGCATTGCTAAAATATTGTAGTTACAGCCAGTACAGGACCTCATTGGCTGACTTTAAACGTTTCATTTATTTTGACGATGACTTAAATTATCTATAGCAATTATGCATGTCAAGATTTTCGAGAGAAACGTCTAAGCTACTTCGGTGCCAAATTTGAAATTTCGCCAAGAGGTTAAACTGTACCATTGTTTTAGAACGACTTTTTTCAATTTTATTTTAAATATTTTTCAACTTAATTCACGAGGGAAAAAAAGAAGAAAAATTTTTATTTGGTCTAAATGTACAAAATATCTCCAGGTAAAATATCCGTTTTTCGTTCTGTTCATTATTAGAAAGAAAATGGCTGAAGTAGTTTTTCCTGTACCATTGATGTCTTTATAAATTAAATTAAATTATCCAGTATCATTAAATTTCCTTCACGCTCATTTTTTATTTTCTAAATTTAATAATACATAATATATATGTAAAAAAAATGGAGGTGTAATCAGTACATATCCAGAAGTTGTAGCCAACAAATATTCAGACCAAAATCAACACAAGTTCAGGATATATCGCCAACAATAATAATTATTCATCTGATATCGCCAACAAGTATTCAGGAGCAATCATCAACACTTATTCAGAACATATTGTCAACAAATATTCAAAAGCCATCCAATTTATGAATGGTGATGGTCTATCTCGAATACTTCAAACCGGCAATTCGTTTTTACAATACAATCAAGGATGAATTTTTCACTTATCGGTAGATTTCGAAAAATGTGTTTTTTTTTTTTTTCCCCCGATTTAACTTAGTATTGATATAACTTTAGTATATCCCTACAGCTGAATTTGGCGATTTTTTTTTTTTTTTTTTTTTTTGGCATCGTTTTCAACGATAACGATGTCGTTCTGGACTGTTTGCGATATAATATGGCAGCCTATATGTTGTTTATTTTGATTTTATGTTTTATGTGGATTTATGATTTTATGTTTTATAATTTATGATTCAGGATATGATTGTATCATTTATGATTTAGCCATAATCGCCAACAAGAAGTCGCCAAATACCGTTGTGGGGATATACTAAAGTTGTTCCTTAGTATTTAATACAGTTTAAGAAATTAAATGGTAAAATCAGATATTGACAGGCATCTTGGCAAATTCATGGTGTAATACAATAAGTGGTTCAATGCAAAATCGCTATCTGAAAGAAATTGTCCTGTCGTAGTACTACTACTAATGAAATTTTTAAAAGAATTGCAATAATCGCATAAGATATTTATCTTCAACCTGACTAAATCATATTCTAGAAAAAATGCACTTTAAAAAGTTGTATCTTTAGTGTTGGAAGCACCATTTTAAACCTTGCTGTACGCTGGAAATAAATGCAGAGTATTACATATTGTCCTAAATTAACTAAAAAAATTCAGTAGTAAAAAAAATATAGGCATTAGAAAAAATAAGTTCATAATTTCTTTAATCAAGCAATAACACCCAAAAAATTCATCGTCAAACAGTTACAAAAATTTAACAAGTCGATCATATACTAAAGTTGTAACGCTAAATGATTTAGATGTCAAGAATTTCTCTCTGTTCTAAATAATAAGTGCTATGGTTGTTTATTTTATGTTCTCTCTCAAAATAATGGCAAATTGTTATTAAATTGTCGAACATTATAAAAGATTTTTGACATATTATAAACGATATAATATTAAATATTGTGTATTTCAATGAGATACCAAATATGGTGGATTTCTATAATATTGTTCAACTCTCTTGTGTTATGTATTATTAATATTCCAATTCAATGAAAGGCAAAGCTGCGAATAGTCGGGTAGAATCCCGCAGGGATTAATGAGCGAAGCGAGTCGGGGGGAGGCGAAGCCTTCCTCGGGGGTTGGTGAGCGGAGCGAGCAGGGGGCAGAGCCCCCTAGTATATTATATATAACTAATTATATACGGCCTATTTCGAAATGTTTTGGTTGCAATATTTTAAAACTTAAGTATCTCTTATATATGTTCAGTTTCAAATATTTTGGTATTTGTAATATAATCGTAGAAACACATCTGTATAATTCAATTTACATCGTTAACATTTGCTATGAAATACTCATTCACACCATTTAGACGATTATTAGAAGCATTTTAAAATTCTTTTGCATTTTTTTTTCCAAAACGTACAAACTAAAATTTTGTATGACACATTCTATTATATCCTAATGATTTATGCAAAATTTGCTAGCTAAAACCTACAATTTTCAGTTTAATTTCGTAATCTTGTGTCGGTCAATTTTGGTCGATAATCAGTGACCATAACTCCTTATATTTCTCAAAAGATGTGTTTTAATTGTTTGATTAATGCCATGGTAATTGTATACTGTACCTGTATTATGTACGCACTTTTAAAAAATTCTCAGAAAATAAGTATAAATAAAAAAAAAAAAAAACTAAATAAATATAGAAAATTTTAATTTATATTCCTTTATTACTTACTTATCATAAGAATGTAATAAAACATCTTATAAAAATCCAAATCTAATTTTAATGTAATTTATTAAGTAATTTTTATTTTAAATTGATGCTTGTCTTAAAAATATATACGAAACATATTCTCTCGAAATCATATGTCATTTTACTTTTACTCAAGAAACCCGCAATTATATTTCTCTAAAATATATTTTATGTCAAAAGGAATGTAGTCTTAATTTAAAGCTGTCAAAAAATGATTTCTTCATTTGAAAATTTTTCTATATAAATTGCTGTAATTTAGAGGTTTTAGATTAAATGAAATATTGTAGAAAGAAAATTTCTGTTAATATTAACGAATTTCTTAATGACTTAATACTAAAAAATACTTTTTTTTTTTTTTTCTTATCTTTCCTAAATAACCTGAAAAACAAGATAATTACGGATGAGTTTTAATTGAATTCAAGATGATCATTGACCTACTAAGATTTACAAAAAATAATGTGACAAAGTTTGATTTGACAACTTTAGCTGATATATATATATATTTTAATTTGCTGAAACCGAAAATGAAGCCAGGTTTTTTTTTCTATCAAGTGTAGATTTTTCTCAATACAGGATGTCTACCTACACAATTTCTTTATGTAACGAAAATTGTAACCTTTAGCATACAACTCTGCCGAAAATTCAAATTTCTAACTTTTTTTATTCCGTTGTTCAATCACAAGCTATACTTATCTACTGACATTTTTTTTTTTTCGAAAAAAGCTATCATCAGATAAACCGATCACCACAAGAATATTTTGTTATGAATGGTCTTTGGAAAATTCAGTCAGTCACCACTGAGTGAATTTCCCAAATTATTGTTTGAAAATTTTATAAAAAAGAATAATAATGACGTCATATTATATCAAGCAAAAGTAGAGAAAATGTGCATTTTTTTATCATTCGAAAATAATATAACCACGTAATGATATATCAATTAAAATTATTGTGTGTTATTAGTTATATTTAGATTGCAGCATTGAGTACTTTTCCTTAATACATGTTTACAGAAGATAGAATTCATAAAAGAAAGAAGCTCTTGATAATTTATGTTCATAGCGTGAATAGTTTTGAATATCCTGAAATTGGATTTTAGGTGTTCGTGTTCGTTATATTTTAAAATAAGTGTATTATAGCTAACAGTTTTTTTTTTTTTTTTTTTTTTTTTGAGATAAGAAACCTAGAAGCATTGATTCATCGTATTTTCCGAGGCCATTCATCGATTCCATAAAATTTGCCCCAAAAATAAAATACGTCGTTTTGAGCAGTATCAGAGAGCGGTGAGCGGTTTCCGATGAGGAAAAATTTCCCAAAGTCAAATACTGAATTGATAAAAAATAACGGTGAAGCTTCATGAAAATCATGTTTTTCTATCGAATTTTGATAGAAACAACTTCTAAAATGAATCGAATTTCGATGACCAGATTTAATATCACCAATAAGACATTTAGAATTAATTCTTATTGTTAATAATCTGTTTTAATGAGAATCATCAGATTTTGTTTATTAGCCACTCATAAATTCATCAGTTTCGATAAGAGGACATTTAATGGCCTATTACATTTTGCTACTGGGGAAAGGATATATGTGAACCCATTTGAACTCCAAACTGCTTGTGGGGAACGAATTTCTAAAATTATTGAAATCTATATACATAAAAGAGCACTTCCACTCACTCACTCACTCACTGACTCATCAATGCACAAGAAAATCTACTGGAGCCACTGACTCGAAACTAGGTCAGATTATAGAACATGTAATGCAAGCACCCCGTAAGAAGCGATTTTGCGAAATTCGACCCCCAAGGAGGGTAGTGGTGGTGGTGGTGTGTGTGTGGGGGGGGGGGGAAGACGTGATTTCACAAAAACCGTCATATCTCAAAGAGAAAAAAACAGATATCTGTAAAATTTTTGCATTAAAATATAGCTAAAACAAATGACTAAAAATAAATTTCTGGAATTTTTGAAATTCTGTCCACAAAATGGGGTGCGTGGCAAAATGTGATTTCACATGCGCAAAAAGTGATTTTTTTTTAAAACCTTCATATTCTTCAAAGAAAAAAATAGATATACGTGAGATTTTTGTTTCAAAATATAGCTAACAAAAATACCTAAAAACCTATTTCTGGAATTTTAGAAATTCAGCCCCTAATGGGGGGACAGGGTGCAAAATGTGATTTCACAAAAACCTTGATATCTCAAAGAAAAAAACAGACATCTGTAAAATGTTTGTTTAATAATATAGCTAACACAAATACCTAAAAACCAATTTTTGGAATTTTAGAAATTCAGTCCCCAAAGGGAGGGGGAGGAAACAAAATGTTATCTATAATATAGATAACGTTTTGTTTCCTAACTCCTATTGTTTATAAATAAATAAAAATCTATAGAAGATATAATATAGATTCTATATTATATCTTCTATATAATAATATAGATATTTCTTCTATAATAAAGTAAAAAAAAAAAAAAATATATTTCAATTTTTAATTGTTGCCAAAAAAAAAAAAAAAAAAAAAAAAATGCGAGTTGATTTACTTTTTGACATATAATAAAATATATTTTCACGCGAATAATATAAGAAAAATTAAATATTAAATTTGCTTAGGCCATGACAAAATGACGCCATTATCTAAATTAAATAATAATAATAAAAATCCAACATATTTCTTCAAAGTTTGTTTCATAATCTTTTTTAACATACCTCAATTTTCGATTTCTTTTTAATAGTGTTTTTATTTATTTATTTATTGTCACGTATAATACGTTTGGCGTGAAAGCTAATTAAGCATTATATTAAAGAGCTTTACTTATTCTTAATGCAGGGTATTTTTATTTATTTTTTAATTTTGATGCTAAAGTAGATACGACATTTTTTGCCAAAGACTCTACTTTTGGGATAGCCACTTTAAGCCAATTAGCCCATAAAGCATATAAAAAAAATCTTTACATATATAAAACGCAATGTTTGTGTGTTTGTGTGTTTGTGGACAGCGTAGCGCAAAGACTGTAGCTTGGACAGTCCCGTGTTTCAACACGAAGGTGCCCCCGAGGGGTCCTTGTGCATCTCGAAGCCCGATTTCCGAATTTTGGATTAGTTTTCTTTTAATTAATTAAAATGTGAAAGTAACCAATTCAGAATAGCTTTTAAAAAATCCATTTAAATATTAGCTGTTATTTAATTGTTGAAAAAAAAAAAAACAAAAAAAAAAAAAAACAATGCGAGTTCATATTTTTTTTATATAAAAATATATTTAATTAAATGTGAAGAATAAAATATGTACATATAAATATTCGGAAATCTGATTAGATTTTTTTTTAATTAATTAAAATGTGAAAATAATATGCAAGCGAAGTGATAACGTCACTGGCCGTCCGTGGATTCAAGAAAAAGATTTCCTATGTTAATCGCCCATTGAATTTAACTGTTGATACATTAGGACTATTTTCGGAAAATTTAGAACCTCTTTTTCAAACTATGTATACGCAATTCAGCTTTTCATTACATTTTAGTTTATAGCTTTAAGTATCCTACAAATATTCATAAAGGTACTTTTATTGTAATCCTTTGTAAATAATATATATATTACAATTTAGCATTATCACTAAAAGTAATATTAGATTGAAAAATTAAACCATATAGATTTTCCGAATATATGATAATTAAAATGTAGATGAATGTTCAATTTATAACAAAAATATTATAATTGCACATCCTTAAATCGATATCAACACTTTCTTTCGTGGAACGTGCATAATTTTTTTTAAAACGAGACGAAATTCTTTAAATATAAGTTCCAACAATCTCGGAAAGAAAGAAACTTTTTTGAAGTGCTGACAGTAACATCTGAAAATTCTTATTGAAAAGCAGTGATGAAAGAAAATGCAGTACATTTTTATTTTATTTTTTTGAACAAATATAGATTGTGGCTTATATTCAAAATCGGATCTGGTACCGAAAGAAAATGACAGTTTCACACAAATTAAGCAAATGTAATTGGAAAACTTTTACATTGTGTTTGAAAAGTTTGGAAGGTAAATTGAAATTTGCCAGAGACATTATTTAACTGCTTTCACGAGGAAACAAATGTTGATTCTTGTATTAGATATTGTAGAAAGTTTTATTATTCGGTTTACTATTTTTTGTTTTAATGTATGAAGCTCGATAAAATACTATGAGATCTCTAAATGGTTTTCACAATTAAATGTGTATTGGAATAAAATCAACAATCAAGTATAAATAATTCATATTTTCGATATGATTTATTTATTCATAAAACAGAATGTCTGTTTGTGGTTATTACCGCAATAACCCGAAAATGAAAATATAAATATAAATATAAATATAAATATAAATAAATAAATAAATAAAAAATAAATAAAAACCTCGTTCAAATGCAACCCCCTCTCCCCCCACTTCTTGCCGAAAGTGAAATCCATTAATTTTCTTAAATTCTCCTCTTCGCCATTTTCATCCGTCCTATCACCGGATATACATACAGAGCTTTGGAAATCTGTGTTTCATCATTTCACGGTGTAGTAACCTTCTTTGGATGTTCAAGTCTTGAAGGTCAGCGTCGCTACGCTTTTAGAAAAAGAGGGGAGATGTTACTTTCGAGATTTTACAGTAGCTAAAGATTTCAAGAAACATGTTTGTGTATCAGCAAAATATCTGTTTAAAAAAAGATTTCAAAAAGACTTTTTCTAAAATATTGTAAATTCATTTTACAAGTAGTGATTTTAAGAAAATCAATGCTACTTAAAATAATAATAATGATAATAAGTATAAAATTTTAAGCACTAACAATTACAAAAATGTTTATGTATTTAAAATAATGTTATTGCATTGTTTACTTGAAATAAATTATGCAATAAAAATCTATCTAAATAGCCTTTGTGAAATTATAGTTAATTGACAATATTAAATTTAGACTTTTAATAACTGTCTTTTTTTAAAACACGGTGTGGTTACATATAAGACCTATTAAAAAATGTATTAAATGTGCTAAAAATACTAAGATGATTTAGTTTAAAGCGCTTTAAAGCATTATTTAGGGAAAGTGGAACAGCAGTGGACACGTTAAAGACATTTTCTTTGTTTTGATCTAAAGGTTTTCTTTTCTTTTCTTTCCTTTTTTTTTTTTTTTTTTTTTAATTTGGAGCTTGTAACCCTAACCAATGTTTGGTACTTCAATAAATTTCTATCTACATGTCCGAACTGCAAAAAATGCTAAGTGAAACATTTTTATGCCCTAAAAGTTAGTTTTTTAGAGAGCGTAAAATTTGCCAGTATTGGGCACATTAAAATTCAGTAATGGATATATATATATATATATATATATATATATTAGGGTGTTTCTTAAAAATTAACATTTAATTTTTTGTATGAGGCACCCACTTATTTTGCTCTACGTAAAAAAATAGACTTCCACAAAAATTTCAAAATTTTAAAACAAGTTTTAAGGATGGCTATCGATGTTTTAAAATAATTAAAAATTGACAAATTTGACATATTTTGTAATTTTATTATAAATTATAATATTTTAATTACACTGAAAATCGAGACAATAGACATGAAAATATTCAATTTAAAATATTAAAATACACATAACATAAAAACGTTTCGAGCCTTATTTTAGACTACTCATCAGTAAAATGCATCAAAAATAAACGCTGTGAAGAACAATAAATTTCCTTTACGAAAGTACAGCGTATTCAGTAGGGCTTGTGCATGCTTCATTAAGCGGTGAAAATTTCTGTATGGTATACCAGCCTTCCAGGAAAAGTCTTGAATGATAATTTGAACTATGATTATTTTACTATTGTTAAAATCAGGTAGATGGTCGGTTTCTATGGCATGCTGCACTATTTTAGAACGAATATCGCGGTTTTTAAAAATTCTCTTATGTTCGAGAATTCGAGCATGAAGGGAACGGCCAGTTTCACCAATATAAACATAACTGCAAGATTTACAAGGAATATTATAAATAATCCCTGTATGCGAAAAGGGGGAGGGATAACAGATTTAAAGTTAGAAAGAAAATTACGAATCAGAAATTGAGGTTTACATAATACATATATATTTCCTATGCTTAAAACTCTAGCTATAGATTCAGAAATTTTTCTATAGTATGGAATAGTGACGAAAAACTTAGGTGATTTGGAGGAATTAATATCGTGATTACCAATGTTAAAGTCATATTTATTCAATTTTCTTTTAAGCCAGCAAAGGGGATTTAATAATAATAATACCAAATAAAAAATTTGGAAACGTGCAAAGTTTAACAATTATCGAAATATAATTAAATATATAATGGATATTCTTGGAAATTTGTGGATGCAAATAACACATTATATCACATTAATTTCAGATTTTGGAGTAAGCAAAAAATATGTTCGAAGGACCCTGTATAAATTAAAACTTTAAATGCGTTCAGGAAGTCATATAGGATTATAAAATCAAATAAATTTAGAAAACACGAAAATTCATAGCGATGTTTGTATAGTTTCTCTCAACAAATAAACAATAACGTCTGTTTTTATTATAATTATTATAATATATACTTTGAAGAGTACTTGAACAAACCCAATGTAATGCATTATTTAGATATTATACTATTATATAATGTCTAAAATGTTTATTCAAAGTTTAGCTTTTAAACCAAATGTATGAATTATATTTTCCTTAACCGATATCAAATCGTGCAACAAAAAAACAAACATAAAATATGATGAAATTTAGAGAAATTCCTTACGTAGTAGGCACTATCAGAAAGAAGGAAATACTTTTATTTAAATGCTGATAGTTACATATGAAAATTCAAACTGAAAAAAGTTGCAGAAAAGAAAATGTTTAAAATTGTTTTTCTTTTTTATTCCTTTGAATTAAAATGGGTTTCTCCTCATACTAAAAATTGTGTCTGAAACTGAAAGAAAATGTCAGTTTTACATAAATTAAACAAACGTAATGGGAAATTTTTTATATTGTGTTTGAAAAATTTGGAAGAAAAATTAAAATTTGCCAGAAGAGAGTTTCATAGATCTTAAGAGGAAGAAATATTAATAGTTGTTCGAGATTGCTGGAACATTTATGAAATGTTCGGCTTTTGTTATTATTATTATTATAATAAAGCTTATAAAATATTTATTTTTAAAATATTAAATAATGAGAGTATTAAAAAATACTTGTAGATATATCATGATATATTATCAATAAACAAAAATAATAATATAAAAGCAATTATTTCCAATTTTTAAATACCGTTTAAGAAATATCTTAAATTATTAAATATTGGTTTTTCAAGATATGATTTTATGCAAAATAATGGTATTTTGTTATAGTTACACAATCTTACCATAAATGACCGGACACTTTCGATTTCAGACGTTTTGTCAAATATCTCCAAACTTACACTATAAATAATCTTGGAATTCCAGGAATGTGAAGAACATGTCATACCTGATATAATTCAGTGAAAGGTTTGTCCCGAAAACACAAAGGGGACCAGAAAAATTAATTAAAAATTATTAATTAATTAATTGCTTTTCAAGTATGTGAAAAGTAATACATACCCAGCAAACACAGAAGTGTCGGGCGGCAACTGGGCCACATCGGCTTGCCGGTATTGCGGCACGGGTTCCATATCTTTTGTGTCCCGAGGGCCGACTGGCGGCCCAATACATCGGCTCGCGTCCGGACCGGTACCGGCTATGCCGAAAATATTGCCGGTAAGCTGCTGTGCAAACAGCACACCGATACCTGTCCTTATAAATACCGACAATGGTCCAGTATTGGCAATGAATAAAATGTGGAAAATAAAATCCGTTTAATTAAAATTTTCTCTTCCTTTAATTAAAATTTGTTCATTATTTTTCGTGGTAATATTTACTGTAGGAATCCTTTTACCTTATATATATATTATTTGCCTAACATAAATGACTAATAAATATGTCATGTTAGTCACATGTCTGTAAATTTTTTTTACCCCTATTATTATTATTATTATTATTCTATTCCGCACATTTTAAAATCAAAATTTAAAATTTATATTTAGTTTATTCTCTAAATAAATAAGAAAATAAAATAATATTCTTTAAACCAGAGTTGGGCAAAATCGTAATTCAATTAATTTGTAATGAATTACATTTCAATTGACAGTAAGCAATTACAATTATGATTACTTGTAATTGTAACTGAGCATCTGCAATTAATCATTACTTTAATCGTAACTAAAAGCTTTCAATTATAATTACTTTACTGTAATTATAATTGAAAAGTTTTAGTTACAATTACATGTAATGTAATGAATAATCATTTTATAAAATTGAAATGTAATTGTAGTTAAAAACATTATAATTATAATTATCTGCCTGTAATTATAATTAAATGTTGCAGTTACAATTATATGTAATGTTAATGGGTAATCATTTTATAGAATTAGAACATAATTGTAATTAGAAACGTTATAATTATAATTACTTTTCTGTACTTATAATTAAAAATTTACGATTGCAAATATATGTAATTTAATGATTAATTATTTTACGCAATTCGAAATGTAATTGTAATTACTGACGATATAATTATAATTATAATACTGTAATTGTGACTTTGGAATTCAAATTACATTTAGGTAGAGATCGATTTAACTTCTTCGCTGATGTTCTGACGAAAAGTTATGATTCGATCCACACGAAATTTTGAGTTTTGAATTAAGTGTTAGTATGACAAACATTGCATTCCTGGAAGGGGGATGGTCTGATCCCAACTTGACTTATCTCAAATATTATGGTCCGAACTTTTAAGAAACTTTAAGTTTGGTGTTAGTATGAGAAAAATCGAACCGTTGGAAGGGGAGGGAGGTTCTTACGTCGCACGGAGCTTCATCTCAAAAAATTATGGTCGAAACTTTACAAAATTTTGAACTTGTGGTTGGTTGGCTGTTAGTATAACAAAGACTGCACCATTGAAAGGAAGGAGATTTTTATCCCCTTCCCCTCACCAAAATTAGGGTACAAATTTTATGAAATTTTAAATTTCGGGATAGTCGGTGTTAGTATGGCAAGTGCTGCACTGTTGGAAGGGGGGGGTCTTATCTACCCCCTACCCCCTCCTCAAGGAGCCTATTTCGAAAAATAATGGACCAAACTTTACAAAATTTAAAAATTTGGAGTTGTTTGAGTGTTAGTATAACAGACTGCACCGTTGGAAGGGGGGAGGGGAGGAGTTCTTACCCCCACATGTCTTATGTTGGAAAGTTATGGTCCTAACTTTACGAAATTTTAAACTTGGAGTTGGTTTCGTGTTATTATGACAAAGAGTGCACCATTGGATGGGGATAGGGTGTTACCCCCCCCCCCATAGTGCCTTATATCGAAAAATTATGTTCCAAACTTTACGAAATTTTAAATTTGGGGTTGGTTTAGTGTTAGTATAACAAAGATTACACCGTTGAAAGGGGAAGGGTCTTACCCCCACGTTGCCTTATCTCGAAAAGTTACGATGTTGGTGTTGCGGAATAAGGCCGATTGACTACTCTTGGGCCCTAGGCCAGAGGGGGAGTGCCTTCCGTGAAGGTCTTTCTAAGGGGTTCAAGCCTGTATTTACGCAAGTTTCGGAGAGAACCACGGAAAACTCCGAACGGCTAAGCCGACGAGCACGACCTTGAATCGAACCCGGCACTTCACGTCTACCAGCTTTGAGTGTTGCACCCCTCGGCCGCTGGTGGACCGAAAAGTTACGGCATTAATTTTACGAAACTTAAAATTTGTAGTTGGCTTGGTGTTAGTATGACAAAGACTGCACCTTTCGAAGGGGAGAGGGTCTTACACTCCACGGAACATTATCTCGAAAAATAATGGTCCGAACTTTATGAAATTTTAAATTTTCAGTTGTTTGGGTGCTATTATAACAAAGACTGCACCGTTGGAAAGGGGGAGTGTCTCGAAAAGTTACAGTCCTAACTCTAAGAAATTTTAAATTTGGTGATAGTTGGCTATTATTATAACAAAGATTGCACTTTGGAAAGAGGAAAGGTCTTACCTTCTTTCTTCCTTCGGTGCCTTATCTAGGAAATTTATTATCCTAACTTTACAAAATTGCAAATTTGGAGTTCGTTTGGTGTTAATATGACAAACAGTGCACCGATAGAAAGGGAGAGGCTCTTACCCCTACGGTGTCTTATTTCGAAAAAGTATGGACCAAACTTTACAAAATTTTAAATTTGGATTTGGTTGGGTGTTAGGTTAACAAAGACTGCACTGTTTGAAGTGGGGTCTTACACCCCATGGTGCCTTATCTCGGAAAGTTACTATTCCATTTTTTCGAAATTTTAAATTTGGAGTTGTTTTCGTGTTACTTTGATAAAGAATACTGTTGGAAGGGGGCAGGGCCTCCCCCCTCATAGCGCCTTATAACGAAAAATTATGGTCGAAACTTCACGAAATTTTAAATTTAGAATTGGTTGGGTATTAGTTTAACAAAAACTGTTTGAAGAAGGGGGTCTTACTTCCCACGGTGCCTTATCTCGGAAAGTTACCGTTCTAATTTTTCGAAATTTTAAATTTGGAGTTGGTTTGGTGTTACTATAATAAAGACAGCACTGTTGGAAGAGGGGAGGGCCTTACCCCCCATGGTGCCTTATCACTAAAAATTATGGTCCAAACTTCACGAAATTTTAAATTTGGAGTTGGTTTGCTGTTAATATGACAAAGAGTTCACCGTTGAAAGGAAAAAGGGTCTTACCCCCACGATGCCTTACCTTAATCTCCCCCACACACTTCGGTGGGGTTGGAAGGGAAGGGGCAAAAAGACTGAGGTTTTTGACAAGTTTCAATCAATCATTTTATTTTATTTTATTTGCGGGTGGGTAGATTTTAATAATTTATATGTAATTTTAAGTCTTAATTTAAACATAGTGACCTGCGAAGCATGCAACACCTGATAGTATAAATATACATATAACTATATTTCATTTGCCTTTTTATTTCTAATGACTCTGGAAAAGCTAGAAAAACGAAGCACTAATTTATCATCCGATAAAGTTAAAGAAATGAAATTATATATATATATATATATATATATATATATATATTACATTTTATTTCTTTAAACGAAAAAAATAATATTTTAAAATTTATCAAAACATTACAAATATAATATGTCGTTTGTCATTTTCGATTTTTATGTTTTTATATTTTAAATATACTTGGAGTATCTCTATTAAACTATAAGCAAAATGAGGCTTTCTGTTTTTTATCATTGTTGACATTTGAAAAAATGAAAGAAAGAAATAACCCCACATATATATAAAGGTATTTTATTTATTTCAATTTTATATCTTAAGATTCATCTTACTACTTTTAAGAAAATCCTTAACCAGCTGAGATTATCGTAGGTCCATAGAGACCCGAGCCATTTTTCTTTGTCTCATTTCTCAGAGCCGACATATAAAAGAAATACCTATGCATCAATTCTGTGATTTTTTCGGTAAAAATACCATTTTTAAGCTTTATTATGCAATTTGAACGTTTCAAATATCTTAATTTCTTCAAAAGTTATGAATTTTTTTGTCAATACCTACATTTTTGGGAAGTGTGTGTGTTCCTGATGAAAAGTAAAATATTTATTTATTTATTTATTTATTTATTTTTTTTTTAATATTCTTTGTCTGCCCTTAATGTAGAAAAATTTAAGAGTGTTAAAAAATTTTATCAGATTTTTTCCTTAAAAATTATGTATTCTAACATGCCTCGGATCTTCAGCGACCCATGGTATTCTAACAAAGAGCCGAAAAAAAATGATATCCTAATCGGGTTAATATATATATTCCTTAACTAGAAACATGCGAAATTGTTACACAAACAGAACCGTGCAGTCTGTGAGACTGCTGACATTCAAAAATTTACTATAAAAATTAAAACAAACAAAACTTTAAATAGCTTACAAATAGTAAACTTAAACACATATTCTTTTATATTAATGTATTAACATCACCATATTAGGTGAAAGATTAGGTGGAATGATAAAATCTGGAGACGTTCATTTTTGCGTAGAAGGTATAGGTACGTAGACACAGCAGCCTCACAGACGGCAAGTTTCCGGTTAAGAGTTAATGAAAATTTGAACAACGAACGCTTACCATTTTCAAAAATTTGCAGTGAGTGCTACTCATACTTGGGAGGGGGGAGGTTAGTGGGGCAGAGGGGAAGAAATTGTTACCGATTTTTATGAAAATTTGTAAAACTATCAATTACTATCTATGAAAATTACAATGAGAGTTACATATAGCTCTGGGGTTCAGATGGGGGGGGGGTAGCGTACAGAAATAAAATGATCTTACAAAAAGTAACTTGATAATGATTTTCATGAAATCTTTCGTAAATAACTACTTAATTTACAAAAAGTTTTAAATATATCTGAGAATGGGGGGAGACACGGAAAGTAATGGAAAAAAAATGATTATTTTATACCCCAATGTATCCGATTTAGTGAAATTTAGATTAAATGTCGCTCGCTGTTAAAAAAAAGTGTTACATGTATCTGAGTGTAGGGAGCCATTATTATTTTGTTTTTATTTAATATTTTTTGATCCAATTACCGAATAAGCTATTTAAAAAAAAAAAAAAAAAAAAACGGCGTTAGCTAGATTTTTTTCCTGTGTAATAAATGTGGCATTTTTCGCAGCTGTCGGTTGAACGGTATAGATTTGTATAGCGAACGAAAATTCTGGGCAAGCAAGCAAACAATCAGCTTTATATTTACACAGAAGAAAATTAGAGAAAAAGATTGTGCTTCTTTTATTGCTTGTTGAAAATGGAGCGGGAGGGGGGGGGGGAATACATGAGGAAAAGATGCTGAACAATTCTTCTACCCCTTTATAGGTTCTAGAATCTAGTAAAGCAAGTTTAAAATGAATATTTACATTTTTGCTATGGAAGGAGAAAGGTTAGAAATTAAAAGACTTCTGTGGAGTGTGTGATCAGCAATCACACACTCGTTAGCGGAAGTGAGAAGGGTCATCAAAAATTATGAGTGAAAGATATTAAAGAATTTTATTTCTTTATAAATTCTCGAATTTAATAAAAAAAAGTTTAAAATGAATATTTACATTTATGATGTGGATAGAGAAAGATTGGCTTCTGTAGGGCGCGTGATCACCAATCGTTAGCGATAGCAAGGGCGGTGGTCCAAAAATTATATCAGTAAGAGATATCAAACAATTATACTTTTTTATAGGTTGTAGAGTATAATAAAGCAAGCTTAAAATGAATATTTACATTTATGCTGTGGATGAAGAAAGATTGAAAATAAAAATTTTAATAACTATCACTTACTGTTTATAAAGAATTACAGTGAGTGTTACAGTCGGTAACAAAAGTGTCTGAACACTAGCAAAAATTCCTATGTAAAAAAAAGTACACTTCATACGGTTTTGTTCAATAAATCCTTATCGAATCGTGTTCTTACACTGACTAAGAATAGGATTCGATCAGGATTTATTTAACAAAACCGTATGAAGTGTACTTTTTTTACATAGGAATTTTTGCTAGTGTTCGGACACTTTTCTTACCCACTGTACATATAGCTTCGGGGGTAAAAGAGAGCGGGGGGGGGGATATTGTTTTTGTATGACCATGTTGCCAACTTTAATGAAACTTTGTATAACTATCACTTACTCTTCATGAAAAATTACAGTGAGCGTTATATATAGTTGGGGAGGGGGGGCGAAAGGGAGCAGAGGGAAAGGCAGTTAGAAAAGTTCTCTTCAACATTACATCTTTTCATATGCATAGGAAACTTGGCTTAAATATCGATTATTGTCTATTTAAAAAAAAATATTGTGACGGCTACATATACAGAGATGGCATGTGGCACACTGAAATAAAATGATTTTTTTATACCACCTTATTACCGTTTTTAATTGAACTTTTCAGAAATATAACTCCATGTTTCTGGAAAATGAGAGTGAGTGCTATAAATCACAGTGGTTTTTCTTTTCTTAATAAATTAGTATTCAAAGTTTTACTTCAAATTTTGATTAAAAACTGTAAAAAGTTAAAACAAAAACCTTTTTCTTTCTCTCTCTCTCTCTCTGTTTCTTTTTTCTTTTTCTTTTTTTTCTCAATTTGTCCCCTTTGTCTTTTCTCCAGGGAAAAAATATTTACAAACTTGTTGATGTTTAGTATGTATTTTACAATTAATAATTAAGGAAAGCGACCTTATTTTTTGGACGCCGGAAAAAATGTGACTTTTCAAAAATGCTACTTCCAAAAGAAAAAAAAACTTGGGGCTTGCAAATATATTGGGGGTTAAAGTACTGTGGGGAATTTTTTTTTTTTTTTCTATTATAACATCATTTTTCTTTTTCTCACCCCTATAGCCCTTCAAAGTATTTTTCAGGACACATATATTTAACAAGTAGCATTTATTAAAAATGCCCTCCGGCACTCATTCTTCCGGATCGTGGAAAATGAACACTTTTTCTTATTGCCACTTATAAGATGCATGTTAAAAATCTACGAGAACGTAACTTTTTGTTTCCTGCGACAGGGTACTAAAAGGACAGATTAAACGAAAAAAAAATCTCGTTTTTGAATTACCTTTTCAGAGATTTTAATCAAACACTGAATTTTTGAGTATTAGGAAGATAAAGACACTATGATACGTAACCCTCATTGTAAATTTTTCATAAACAGTAATATTTAACCCTTTGTGGTGCGCTGTCCTCGCTGCGAGGATGCAATTATTAAGCTCCAGCTGCAAATACTCATCCCATAAATTTTTTATCAAAAATTTTCTTTTATAACGTAGCAGAAAAAGGCTGTTTTTACAAACTTAAAATTTCTTCTATTTTAATTTTGTTCGTGAATTCCGGTGGCAGTTCAATTTAAATGACCTCGATTACCTTTTAAGTAAAGTTTTATTAAATCGGCAATAGCGTGGTATACAAATATCATATTCTTTCTGTATGCCCCCTATCCCCTAGATAAGATAATCTTCTCTGTAATTTTTCACGAACAATAAGTGATATCTGTACAAAGTTTCCTATAAATGTAAAGAGGGATGCGTAAAAACAATCATTTTCTTTCCCTCTCTCTCCCCTTGGCCCCTAGATATATCTAACGCACTCTGTGATTTTTCCTTAAAGGTAGATGATAGTTGTTCAAATTCTAATTAAAATCGGTAACACGATGATATTTAAGCAATCATTTTTCGCTTCTGCTCCCCCCCCCCCAGGTATAGATAATAATCAGTATAAATTTTCCTAATCAGTAGGTGGTATTTATAATAAGTTTTATTAAAATGAAAATCATAGTGATATAAAACAATTTTCTTTTCTTCTGCTCTACATCATCCCCACCTCCCTCAAAAAAAAAAAAAAAAATCATATGTAACACTCACTGTAATTTTTCATTAACAATAAGTAATATTTACACAAAATTTCAACAAACAATCGATAATGGGGTCGGTTTAAAAAATATTTTATTCCCCTCTGCCTTCCTTAACCCTCCTCCCCCCTTCAACTGTATGAAAAACTCACTTTCATTTTCATAAAGAATAAGTGACAGTTATACAAAATTTCATCAAAATCAGTAACACGGTGATATGAGAATATAAAAACAACAGTTTTCTTTCCCTCTGTCCTCCCTTTAGCCCCCTCTTGCAGATATACCTAACACGCATTTTAATTTTTCTTAAATAGTAAGTGTTATTTATATAAAGCTTCATTTAAACTGTGTGATTAAAAAAAAAAAAAAAAAAAAAAAAAAATCCATATTCACCCCTCTTGCGACCTCCCCTAGCCGAATATAAAACTCATTCATTGTAATTTTCAATAAACAGTAAGTTAAAAATTATATAAGATATCACTAAAATAGTAACATGATAATATAAACTAGTTGGCATAGGTGGACTCTGCTCAGTTCCCCACCATATTTATGTTCTCATAAATTTCTAGTGCGAGACATATTATAATCATGTTAAAAAAAAATGAATTTGACCAAAGCTTGATACAGTGACAGAACGAAATCCCCGCCTAATGGGCTATCCACCGTTCGCTTCGGTGTATTTATCTTATTCTAATCTATTAATTTATTTTATCAGGGTCAATTCCGTTGTTTAGTTTTCATGCTACTATTTCCAATGCAATGATCCTCAAAATTCATATTTATATGAAAAATTTACAATTTCGCTATGTTGATAAAATCGTAAATTACGAATAATTTACGAAATTTTCCTATTAGAATATTTGTATTCAATCATGTTTAAACAAATATCATAAATGTAATTTTGAAGTTGTCCAATGTATTTATGGTCCTCAAAATGGAAGTTTATGCTCAATTTTGCCTTATTCTGACATGTTAAGTAAATCGTAAATTCCAAATAACTTACGAATTTTTTAAACTGAAAAAATCATAGACTGTGATATTCATGCCAGTATCCTAAATAATATTTCGAAAGTTGTTTGACAGCTTTACGATGAAAATATCCCTCAAGATTGACGTTTATGTGAAATTTTGCTCTATTCTGCCATGTTAAGAAATTCGTAAATTTCCAATAACATACGAAATTTTTATATTGGAAAATTAATAGTTATTAATATTCATGCCAGCGTCCTAAATAATATTTCAAAAGTAGTCTGACATCTTTACGATGAAAATATCTCTCAAAACTGACGTCTATGTGAAATTTTGCCCTATACTGCCATTTTAAGAAATTCGTAAATTTCCACTAACTTGCGAAATTTTCAAAGTAGCATATTTATAGTTACTGATGTTCATTCCGGCATCAAAACTGATATTTTAAAACTGGTCTGACATTTTTTACAGTAAAAAGTTTCCATTTAATGCACGTTTAAGTGAATTTTTTTCCTATTCACCCATGTTAAGAAAATCGTAAATTTCTAATAACTTACGAAGTTTTTAAAGTCGAATGTTGCAAATGAATAGGGTTCTTGCCAGTGTCGAAAGTAATATTTTAAAACTGATCTGACCTCTCTGCGACAATTTGTTCTTGAGATATCGGGTACACAGACTAACAAACTAACGGACTAACGGACTAACACACTAACAGACACCCTACAGACAGACACCATACAAATTTTGTCATTTTCGGATTCCTCACACCTGAAAACGTGTAAAAAAGTCAAAAAACCGAGGTCGAAAATCTTCACGATTACCTAAGTTCCCCATGCCTATAGTATGATGGGGAACTAAAAATAATTTTATTTCACTCTGTCCCTCTCACTTATCCCTCCCTTCCAAATAAGTGTGACACTTGCTGAAAATTTTCATAATTAACAAATGACTTTTATACAAAGTTTCATTAAAATCGGTAAGAAGGTGAAATAAAACAATTATTTTCATTCAAACTACCGCTAACCCGACCCCCCCCCCCACCCGCAGATGTACATAATCCTTACTGCTTATTTTTCATTAATACTAAGTGAATGTTGTACCAATTTAATTGTAATTACCAATATATATATATATATATATATATATATATATATATATATGTGTGTGTGTGTGTGTGTGTGAGTGAAAGGCATTATTTAAATTATTAAATATTTATTGATTTTGAATATTTTAAATGTATTCCTTTTTTTAGAATCCCCCCCCCCCCCGAAAAAAAAAAAATAATAAAAAAATCTGATACATAACAACCACAGGATTTCCATTGTCCAACACTAGGCATATTGTAGATTCTTTTTGGAAAGATTATATTTACAAAACACAAAATTGTTTCAATAAATTAGACACCTAACAAATTTCCTGTAACAGCAAACTGATACATATGTCGAGAAAATATACTAAAGAGAATGTACATAGTAAATAAATAAAATAATAATAATAATAAAAAAAATCGTTAGAGGCCGTTTATTAAAGTACGCATTTCCAAAATCCTTAACTGTCCTACCTAATCAGGACGCTCGTGAATTTTCTTGCAGTAACCAAGTAGCGAATTTGAAAAAAATTGTTAGAACTGTTTTTGAGACATCGACTTTCAATCCCCTTGCCAATTTTCATAAAAACTGGTCAAACTCACCAAATCACTGCAAAATAACAATTATATACTAAAAGATCTATAAGGGAGTCAGTATGGTGAATTTGAAGAGAATACATAGAGTTCTTTTTAATGGAATGCATTCGCGAGATCTAAAATTGACCTATTTAATCAGAGTGTTATGCAATTTTCCTGAATTATTCAGTTAACACATACGGAAAGACATCCAAAACGGTGTTTATATAGTAGTTTTGAAGAAATTGTTAGTCTTTTTGAGATACGGATGTACGGTTTCACTTCAGGTTTTGCAGTTTTCATTAAAAAGTTGGAAAAATCATCTGTACACTAAACTTAACTTAATTTTGAAGTTCAGTAGTTTTATTTTTATTAGTTTTCGAGATTTGAATGTCACAATATTCCCCGTGCACATACAGTCGGTGTCGGTAACAAAAGTCTCCGAACACTAGCAAAAATTCCTATATAAAAAAAGTACACTTAATACAATTTTCTTAAATAAATCCTTGTCGAATCCTGTTTTTAGACTAACTAAGAACAGAGACTTTTGTTACCGACTCTACCTACACACATACAAGGACCAGTTGCACACTACCTAACATACTGACTAGTTGCGAAAAACATTTTTTTTTTTCGTCGGGTGATGAAAGTAATGAAGAACAAGAAGTTCTACACTTATATAAAGTTCTTATAACTATGATCTATAACATGCCTTCCCAATTTGTAATTCAATATAGAATTTACACGTTAGAGCACTTGCAATAATGTACAAACCATAATGATAACGATATATATATTATCTACCTGGAAAGAGCTATAAATCCTGCACTCATCAAAATCAATATAGATCACGCTACGGGGTTCTATAATATACAGTACCAACATTTTTACCCCTCAAAAAAGGAAAATGGATTTCTGGAAACATCTCCAAAAAAACGCACGTCTATTTTCAACATCTTTGTAGCATTACTGATGGAGTTCTACTCGTGAACCCAGATTTTGTGAAATTTTCACCAGAAAATCGTTTTCTCTCCCTCCCTCTTTTAAAATTCCAAAATCGCAGAAAACAGTTTTTTTTGCTCAAGTCTAGTCTCCCCAAGTGCATTCTTTCACCGTGAAGTAATTTGAAGTCGAGTTATGCTTACAAACGTGTATTTGCCTCCGTTTTCGCAAAATGGGGGAGGGGGGGAGATTTAGAAAAAATACCGTTTTTGTGGAAGTCAGGGTCCGTAAACTATTCTACACACCAAAATTTGTGTCTTTATATCCCACAGAATCGCCACGAGCTGCATTGTGCTAGAAAAGGAGGGTCTCGAATTTCCTCCCTTAAACTTCCCCTTCCCATCAAAATCGAAAATCGCAAAAAACCAAATATAGGTTTTTCGAAATATCCTCAAGAAGACGAACGGCTGTTGGCAATATTTTTGTACTATTATTGGACGAGTTCTACTCAAAAATCAGGATTCTGCTAATCATAGAAATTGTTTTTCTCCCTTCCCCCTTAAAAATTCAAGTCTCCAAAATCGCAGGAAATGACTTTTTTGTACTGAAGTCTAGTCTCCCCATCTGCAATTTCTTCACTGTGAAGTTATTTCAGAGCTAATTTATGTTTATAAACGTATTTTTACCTTCTGTCCCCACAGGAGAAAGGGGGGGTCAAAAAATTCTGTCTTAGTGGGGGTCAGGGTCCTAAAACCAGCCTGCACACCAAAATTTGTTACTCTATCTTGCATAGAATCGCCACGGCTGTGTTGAGTAGAAAACCATCGCCCCCCCCCCTCCCTTCTCCTTTCTGCTTCCCAAGAATATCTAAGGAAATCAGTATTGAATAAGAGTATTTAGTTGTACTTAAAAAATAAAATAAAAAAATAAATAATACTTACACACACACTCACACACACATGTATATATATCCTTCTCCATTTTTTTATTCACAGCCACCCCTTGCTTCGAAGGCGGTTAGCATCTATTTTTCTCCCCAGAATTTTCCCAAAATACAGCTTCATTAATTTTGCAGCAATCGAAGAAAAAGTGATAAAAATGTTTTTCATTAATCCCTCCACCTTTTCGTCAGATATATCTGTTACTCGGATTTTTTTTTCTACATTAGTAAGAAGAATTGTGAAAAGTTTGTTTGTAAAAAGCAAATATATATAAATATATATAGTATATATAAATATCTTTTGTTACAAACTATCATAACTGTTAAACTTCTAAACTTCTAAAAATTTTTTAAATTATGACTTTGCTTAGTGAAAAACTTAATGAATTTATGATTCTTGATAAGCAATATTAACGCAGGGGAGGGGGTGGGGGGAGAGAATTAAGCTATGCTTTTCAAATTTAATATATTTTATTTAAATGGAAATACATCTTTTATTATTTATTTATTTCAAAAAGTTGTAAACTTGTTTTATGCTACCTTGTTTAAAACTTATTTATATAAATATAGCCTTTAATAATATCACTGAATTGTCTTCTCAATTATTAAATGTTTTCCTGGCTGCAGTTTGAAATAAGTTTCTCATTGCTGCTCCCCTCACCGAAAATTCCGTATATATTTATGATGCTACAGTTCAAATTAAAATTTGTGTTTATATTTCAAACCTTTAGCAGATAACCTTTTAACTTCAGTGGTGTTTTCAATATTTGAATTTGTGTATATAGTATCATCCAGACTCAATGTTATATCTAAGTACTATAACTTCTAGTATTTGATCAAATATTAAGAGCTCGACAACTTTTATGGCAAATCTATAATGAAGAAAAAACTAGATACCGTTTTATTGAAGTTATGTACTTATAAATATGAATGTTTTATCGAATAACATGATCGCAATATTATATTAGAGCGTAAAAATTGTCTTTATATATATATATACAGGGTGCGGCAGCTATTTGAGAATACACATTATAAGTGATACAATGCCCTGTATTTCATCTTTAATCAACCATTTTTGTTACAGATAAACATGGCAGAACCTATTCTAACTCAGGAAAGGAAAAAGCACGCTGTTAACGTCTCCTTGGCTGCAGGATACTCTGTTTCTGAAATAGCTGCATTTCTGAAAGTCGCCCGATCATTCGTTTTCAGAGTTCAGAGAGAAATGAGGGTTGCCAATGCTAATGTGACAACTGTTTTGCACAGGAAACATCATTGCCAGGTCTCAGACATTCCCAGGACAACTGAATTCATCAATTCTGTTCAAGCTGCTATCAAAGAGGACCGTGGAAAGTCCATAGGGATACTCAGCTGAAATCTGCGGGTCATCGAGGTCACAATTCCACGTGTGGTTAATGAAGACCTCTGTTACAAGTCGTATGTAATGCGGAGAGAACAGTTCATGTCCGAGAAAACCAGAGAGAATACAGTAATCAGAGCAAAGAGCCTCTTAAAGAAGCTGAAACATCAGGAACAGACAGAAACACACTGGTTTTTTTTTCGGACAAGAAAAACTTCGTCCAGGACCAGAGAATCAACCGGATAAATAATTTTTGGCTGTGTTAAAGACAAGAGGAAATTCCCACTGCCATGCACACTAAATTTCCTGAGTCTGTTATGGTCTTAGAGATCGTGAGGAATGAAGGTGACGTCATGCTTCCACATTTCTTTTTACAATATGCCAGAATCAACGCAGTTACATATATCGATGTGTTGAACACGGTAGTGAAGCGCTGGATTATTGTTCTAGCCCGTGGCAAGCCATATGTTTTTCAGCAGGACTTTGCACCAGCCGATATGGCCCATTCAACACAAGAGTGGATGGTAAACAATTTTCATGATCACATCACTCCACGCATATGGCCCCCTAGCTCACCTGATGTTAACTCTTTGGACTATTACGCTTGGGGCGCTGTTGAAAGGGTCTCTAATAAGTACCCACATAACACCGTTGGTGTCTCCACACAGCTATTGTGGATGGCATGACAAATATTCCCAGTGTCCACCTCATTTCTGCCTGCGGACGGTTTCAACAGCGTGTTGAGGTTGTTATTGCAGCTGATGTTGGATTTATTGAATGGTGTCGTGCATTAGGTCCGACTTCTTGTGTACACACCGTTCCATGTTCATTAAATGATATATCTATAGTGTTTGCACCCTTTTTCTACGGACGATATTTTGTCCTCAAATAGCTGCCGCACCCTGTATATACTAGCAGACCCGGCTACGCGTTGCTGTGGCTATGTTATACGTTGAATTATATCGTAGTAAAATATTCAATACATTAAAATTATTATTTACGAATAAAGACCATCCTTGATAACATCCTTGATCTTAGCAGGCATAGTCCGCTTCGCTGGTCTGTATTTTTAACTGTTTCACTATAATTAAAGAATTCTCAAAATTGCATTAATTTTTATCATGTGAAAAAAAGAGAAAAAAAAAATCTGATCGGGAAAAATGTTCGACACTCATAATGAATCCATATATTATCGAAAGGGAAATTATATAAAATACAAAAAAATCTTCTCTCATGTGTGGAATAATCTGTCCGGACCCCCACTGCCTGCAGCTGCGTATACCTGTGCAAACTGTGCGCACCGTTTCTTCGCCCACGGTTCCCGCCCTTCTTAATAACTCTATACTTTCGAAAATATCCGCAACCGATTTATCGGGCCTTAAAACTTAATAATACTAATTTTCAAAGCTCTAACTCTTATTTCTATTATTTTGCCCCTTTGCCCTGCCCCCTCCCGACTATTCTAAATAATTTTACAAATTCGAAAATATCTGCAGCTTATTTGTAGGAGTCAAAAACCTCTATGCACCAATTTGGACAATGTAACTCTATTTTTATTTTTTGCCCATCTGCCCCCCTTCCCTCCCCTCCTAATAAATTTACAAATTCGAAAATATCCGCAATCGATTTGTAGGTATCAAAAATTCTATGCACCAATTTTGAACGATCTAACTCCATTTTTACTTTTTGCTCCTCTGCCCCCCTCCCCCTCCCCCGCATTTTCGCTCCTCCTAATAATTTTACAAATTCGAAAATATCTGCAATCGATTTGTAGGTATCAATAACTTCTATGTATCAATTTTGAGCGATCTAACTTTATTTTTACTTTTGCCCCTCCGCCTCCTTTCCCGCCCCTCCTAATAGCTTTACACTTTCGAAAATATCCTCATTCGATTTGCACGCCTCTAAAACCTATCTATACCAATTTTGAACAGTCTATCTGCATTTCTATTTTTTGTTTATTTGTTTGTGAAATCACGTATTGACACCTCCCCCCCCCCCTTTTGGGGGGTGAATTTTGTAATAAAAACTATCCTATCCCTCAAGTTGGACAAAACTGCACACAGTGTCCAAATTTAATTAAAATCGGCTCTTTAGTTTAGGAGTTCATCGCGGACAAACATAGTAATTTTTATATATAAAGGTATATATATATGTATGACTTTTTGGCTGTATAATTACGCTTTAAATAATGATAATAAAATTCTTCTAAACAACCATAGAAAAATTCATTACATAATAAATGTAATTAAAATTAACTTTTGACGGATTTTAGAATAATTTAATTCCATTTAATGGAATAATTTAGAAATTATAATTGAATTGACCTGTAATTCAATTTTAGATTAATTGAATTATATTCTCGAAAAATGTAATTTGATTAACTTGTATTCAAATACAAATTAATTGAATTACATTTTATAAGATGTAATGGGAATTAATTTGTAATTTCTTTACAGGTTAATTTAATTATTTTCGGAAACTTAATTGAAATTAACCTGTAATTATTTGCGAACACGTGAAATTACAATTTGAAAAATGTAATGGAATTAACTGTCAATTGCATTACAAGTTAATTTAATTAAACTGTAAAGAAACGTAATGACATTAATTTGTAATCCATTACAAGTATTTTCAAATACTTTTGTTACTGTAATTGAGAGTGATTTTATTTTCATTACAAAATAATTGAATTACAAGCTGTGCAAAAGTAATTCAATTTATTTGTAATCAATTACTTGTTAATCGATTGAGAGTAAAATAATTATAATTGTAATTCAATTGTAATTCCATTAGTTTTTAATCAATTATGCCCAACACTGCTTTAAACTGCTAAAATTTTAATTTATTAATGCATAATTTATTCATTTTGTCATTTATTATATTATACACTCTTAAAACTGTGCCTCTGATACAAGAGGCTCATTTTGCCTTTTTTTGCCTCTGAAAAATAAGAGTCACGAGGGTGCCTTTGAAATTAAGAAGCACTTGTGCCTTTGAAATTAAGAGGCTCCTGTTGCCTTTGAATTTAAGAGGCACCAGCCTTTGAAATTGAGAAGCACGTGGTGCTTTTGAAATTAAGAGACACCTCGTGCCTTTGAAATTAAAAAGGCACACATTTTCTTTTAAGAGGCACATCGCAGCCTTGATTTTAAACTTAAGGGCCCGCTTTACTCACCGTCGCCGGAAGCCGAAGCTAATGTTATTCTTTGGGAAATTTTCTTTACAAAAAACTTATTAAATAATGCATATTTTTAAATTCTGTTTTCATATTCTGAAAATTCCACACTGTTAAGTTGACGGACCTTTTTTAAAAATGTATTTTTTTGTGTATTTGTATTTAAAATGTATTTGTTTCTAATATTTTATTTTGAAATTGCAAAATACAAAATTTCACATATTGAAAATTCGTATTTTGCAACTACAAAATAATATATAAAACATTAAAAAATACTTTTTAAAAAAAAGGTCCGTAAATTTAACAGTTGGGAATTTTCAGAATGTGAAAACAAAATTTAAAAATATGTATTAGTTAATAAGTTATTTGTAAAGGAAATTTCCCATAGAATAACACTGAATAGGGCCTCCGGCGACGGTAAGCTCACAGTCAGATTACCTCTTTGTATCTTCCCGTGTTATCGAATGGGACTTTTATTGTTTCGTTTTATATAAGAATATCTCATTCAAAAATGAATTTTTCGAATTCTGTCTTTTGAAAATTTTTCTTTGTATAAAGTCGCCTTTTAGCTTATGAGCAATTCTTTGAAAAAATAAATTTAAATATTTTATTTAGAAATCCAAACTTACAGTTCTAAATTTACTTAATGAGACAAAATATATAATTTTCTTTTTTCAAAAAACTTATCACAAACTAAAAGGCGACATATTCAAAAGACATAATTTGAAAACCTTCATTTTTGAATCAAATATCCTTACAATACCAAGCAACAAAACTCCCATAAGTTAACACGGAGAGGCTCTTCTCTCTCCTCCCGTCATGAAATCCTATCTCCTGCATGCGATAATTTTTATTTATAGAATTACTCATTACCTAACGTATTTTTATTAATTCCATTTTTCCATTCGGAAAAATTACAACAGTTAAATTAGTACTAGTTTTCTAAAAATTGATTTTTTAGAATTATAATTTTTGAATTCGAAAATGCGAACATTATCCAAGTGCATTGTCTCATATATTCTTGTCTCTAAAATAAAGTAAAAAATAAAATTTTGGTAAACAAGTATTAATTTAATGGTTGTAATTTTTTTTTTTTTTTTTTTTTTTTTTTTTTTTTTTTTGAATGGAGCTTTGATTAAAAAAAAAAAAAAAAAAGAGTTAGATGATAAATAATTCTATAAACAAATTTCCCCATATAGTTGCATTGTATTTGTAGATTGAAGACAAGGAAATTACAAGAGGGTTTTGAGGAGCCTTAATTACTTCTTATTTGACAGTTCATTTTCAGTGACTTCTACCAGTAGTTCTAATTAACATATATTGAATATGATGACATTTCTTATGATGTAATTAGTACGACTTTTTTTCCTCCTAAAACTATAATTTTTATCCACCCACCCCTTTTTTTTTTTTTTTTTTTTTTTTAAATATAGAATGCTAAATACAGATAATGTAGATAAAATACTTCTTGAAATTATTTTAAACATGTTTGTAAATTAAATAAATGTGGAGCTGAAAAAGTTATAGATAGATAACATTAGAACTTTGATGAATGGAAATTACAATTTTGCAGAAGAAAATTTATAGTAAAAAAATTTTTTAATCCATTCTCAAAAATGGACAAGATAATATGACAAAAAATGTATGAATGACTGTATAAAACTGAGAATCATGTAGGTAATTATTAATAACTTATTTAAAAAATGTATAATATAAATAAATCTGATTTAATTAATCTACTCTAATACAAACTGGAATTAATTAAAGTTACAATTCTTTTATAGTATAAAATTCTCAGTAAAATGTCAATCACGTGTAATAGCAATCTTTCCCAAAATTCTCGAGTGGCAATGCTCTGCTAAAACCAAAAGATTTAGTTAACACAGATTTATTTCAGTAATATTTTGTTAATAATATTTTACTGTACTGACAAAACACAGCTCATAATTCATCAAAATAACAAATAACTGAATGATGTATGCATAATCTTTTCATTTTAAAATTATTGCAACCTATCTTAATAGAAAGACAAACTGAAAACTTCCAGCTAAAGGAAAAAAAAAAGTGTCTAGAAAAGAAAATTAACCCGAAACCATTGGCTTCAATAAAAGTGTTGCTAAATTAAGTTTTCCAAGCTTGTTAATTGATCTTGACCTGTATTTACTAATTTGAAAGTTTTCATCTCAATTTTTCCACTGGTTTTCAGATTTTTTTTTTTTTTGTAAAGTAATATGTATTCAACCTCTATTTAATTGTTACTTTTTTTAAGAAAAAGAAGGGAATAAAAGCATATTATTTACTTTAAATTGTAACATCGTTATACAGTCGAACCTTGTTAACGTGAATCTCAAGGGAAATAAAAAGTTTGTTCATGTTACCGGTAGTTTAAGCTACTAGTAACCCAGAAATTGCTTTTTATTTTGACGGGGATCATCATAATTCACTTTAAGCATGTTCATGTTAACGAGCTTCGACTGTATATAAAATTCAGAAATTATCATCATTCAATAGTTTTAAAAAAATGCGATTTAATAATTAACTTTATTGCATTGCAATAATAAAAAGCACCATAAACTGATTTTAAGTTATAAATGAATATTTTTTGAAAAGAAAAAAAAAGAAGAATATATATATATATATATATATATATATATTAAAGAGCATAAATTTAAGTAATATGGCGACATTCGTCAATTACGTGAAAGAAAATAAGCACAAGTTTCACAAAATCAACAACTCTAATCAAATAACTAGTTAAAGAAAAATATTTATAAAACATATTTTTTCGATTTTCTTTATTGGGCCATTTGATTTAGTTTTAGGTGTTGCTGTTTTTACATTGCATGAACACCTGCTTTCTTTTGCCTGTAATGAATGCCTTGAAAATACATTGTTAGAAGTTATTATATTTATACATATAAGAAAATAAATGTTAGGTTCTTTTTTCTACATTTAGATTTACTTTATACGTTGTATAAGTATTACAGAGAGTTAGACATATTCCTACTTATAAAACTGCTCAATTTGTAATTTGTACTAAGTAATTCTGGAAAAAAAATTTTGTTATATTTATACATTGAGTTATTAAAAAATAAATAAATAAATAAATTAAATAAATATTTTATTTATTTATAAATAAAATAAATATATAATTTATTCATAAATAAAATAAATATATAATTTATTCATAAATAAAATAAATAAATATTTATTTATTTATTTATTTACTTATTTACTTATTTATTTATTTATTTATTTTTTTTTTTTTTGGGGGGGGGGGGGGGGCTGATTTATTATACTATTTATTTACCATATTTACACACATTCAGTGTTCCAGTAATTGACGCTGCCAGTTTTTCATTTTACCAGTAAAAGAATTAGCCAACATTTCTTTCTCCTGATGGTGCATCAAGCTTAATAATTTTGACCCAAAACAATTGTTATTTGCTTTTTTTCCATTTATGGCATTTTTTTTTTTTTTTCAAAGTGTTGTTGCGTATGCGCATGCACTTTACAATTATCTTATATTCAGTTCAACTAATATTAACATATTAAAAATTAAAATATATACAAATAAATAAAATTTTAAGTCTAATATCTCATAATTTGCAATTAGTTTCTTAACTTCACGTATCAACACAACCTTTATGAAATTGAAATTGATAATCATAAAATTTAAAATGTTTGTAAATTACAGTTAATTAAGCAATGCATTTAAAAAATCCAGTAAATTCTATCCCCCCCCCCCTTCTTCCGTTTTCTTCCTAGTTCTTTCTTTTTGAGAAAGTAATTTGACTTGAATTGCAGAATAATTTGTTGAATACAAAAATACTTAAATTCTGAAAAAAAAAACTTAATTGGAAAAAATCATTTAATTGAAAGATGCTGCTGAAAAGAAAACTCTTTTGAGCAAAGTATTCCTACAATAATTATTTTACTGTTTGTCAGTTTACTATTTCTGCTATTTAGAACATTTACAGGGTCACAGTGTTGCTATATTTGTATGTGTTACTTTAGTCTTTTGCCGCTATTATTTGAGATCAATAATTTTTAAAATATTATAACATTAAAACTTCAAGATTTTTTTTTTTTTTAAATAGTGGTAACAATATAATAAAATGCATATAAAATATAGGAACATTGCGACTCCTGCACTCAATAACTAAAATTTCAGCACTGCTAGTTCCATAAAGGAGATAAACATGAAATATTAGTATTTTCTTCAGATTTCCTTACTAAAATCATTATAACATTTTTAATTCTGTTTAAGTACCAATGATAACCTAATGAATAAAGGAATAAAAATAAAATTTGTTAGAGTTTTGTTGCTAAATATTTAGAATATGGAGTAAATATAAAATAATAGCCAATTTAAAAATTACATTTTATTAACATTCGCATCAACATTTTAAATAATTTAATCAAATGATTTGACAGAAATTGTTTTGAATAAACAGTAACAATTTGAACTAATCTAAAAAATTGACTCCATGTTACGGGGAAGTTCAGTATAAAATGTACTCTGACACTGGCCTCTTCTGACACTGGCCTCTTATCACCTAAAAGAAAAAAAAGATGCTTAATGATTTTATATTTATTCATGATAAATTTAAAAATCTAATTTCATCTGTTAGATAATATTTTTTTTAAATAATATGCATAAATGAAACTACATAAAATATATTTAAAAAAAATTATGTTTTTATACGCCCAGAAGCAGAATTTAATGTATCTACTTGCAGCAAAGCAAAATTTATTAGTGATTCCGGAATACCGGATTAAATTTAGTATCAAGGAGAGTAAGTAATTGATAAAATACGTAAAATGTACACTTACAATAAATAAATAAATTAATTAAGAATATAAGTCATCCATCAGTAGCCAGGTGGTTCTGTGCTCAAACTGGTAGACAGGAAGTGATGGGTTTGATCCCAGGTTGCACTCGTCAGATTAGCTATTTGGAGCTTTCTGTAGTTTTCTCTGAGACGCATAAATATACAGGACAGGTGTCCTTAGAAAGACCCCCATGGAGAGCAACCCCTTAGGCTCAGGTTACTAGTGTAGACAACTGGTCTTAAGCCGAACAGCAGGATACCAGATGGCAAAAGCACACTGTAGAAATAAATTATTCTAACATATAAAAAACGACTATGTTTTCACTAATATCAACATGCAACTTAAATAAAAAAGCACCACAAAACTGGCGTTGTAAAAAAAATTACTTACAAACTTTGAATATACACCATAAAATGCAATAAACTCGCAACAATTGTTTCGGGTCGAAAAAACACACGACCCTTCATCAGGCGAATAAAGTAAGCACGAGTGCTGCAGTCAAAGCGCCAACGCACCTGTAGCACCTGCGTTGCCGCTTTGACTGCAGCACTCGTGCTTACTTTAGTCGCCTGATGAAGGGCCGTGTGTTTTTTCAACCCGAAACAATTGTTGCGAGTTTATTGCATTTTATGGTGTTTATTCAAAGTTTGTAAGTATTTTTTTTTTTAATCAACATGTAAAACCTCATTTAATAAGATGATGTAACAAAAACACACATTATAAAAAAACTTGACTTTACAAAGCACAAAATTTTTTATGTGTCACATCATTCCAGGGAGAATAAAAACTAGTATGTTGTGGCCACCACAAGACATTCTTCTATATTTTCCTATACAAAGTCACTCAGTAACAATATTTAAAAAAAAAAAAAAAAAATTACAAGGTTTTTTTTTCGTTAAAAGTAAAAAAAAATCGATAACTTTGTTTTAAATTATCACATATTTATAGTTCAACCATTCGTTTTAAAGATATTGAAGAGACCTTTCGAAAGATACCCATCTTGAAAATTTAACCCCCCCCCCCAGGGGGTTCCCCACATGCACAGAATTTTTTTCCTAGTTAACTACTACTATTATCAACAATTCATATTAATTTTACAATCACAAGTTAAAAATAACGCTCATTATGTACATTTAACCGAATTTTTGTCCTATACTGCAATGTTAAAAATTTAGAAAAAATGCGATCTCAGCGCCACTTGTAGAGCGTTTGATCACCAAATGAAATCAGCACCAGTTTATGTCAAGGACAAACTAAATACCAAGTTTGGTTAAATTTCAATAAAAAAAAAAATTAAAAAAATTATTATTTTTTTTTTTTTTCGTTAAAAGTAAAAAAAAATCGAAAACTTTGTTTTAAATCATCACAGATTTATAGTTCAACCATTCGTTTTAAAGGTATTGACGAGACCTTTCGAAAGATACCCATCTTGGAAATTAACCCCCCCCCCCCAGGGGTGTTACTCCCCCCCCCCGGTGGGGAGCGATGCCCCCACATTCACAGGATTTTTTGCCTAGTTAATTACTATTATTAACAATAATTCATATTCATTTTACAATCACGAGTTTAAAATAACTCTCATTATGCACATTTATACGAAATTTTGTCCTATACTGCCTTGTTAAAAGTTTACAAAAAATGCGATCACAACGCCACCTGTTGAGCGATTGATCCCCAAATCTAATCAGCACCAGTTTATATCAGGGTGCAACTAAATACCAAGTTTGGTTAAATTTCATTCATTGGTTCGTGAGCTACAGTGTCCACAAAAATCGTGATACACACAGACAGACAGACATTTTCTAAAAACTATCAATTCGTGTTCAGGACATCCCAAAACATGTAAATCCATCAAAAAACGGAAGTCGAAAATTTTCACGAAAGCAATACTTTCTCTATATTACATACAGAAGAAAGTAATAAATTATTATAAACATATTAAATTCCATCCCTGAATCCAAAGTTAAAATATTTTTTAGCATACTTAAAATAATAAATGTATATACTTGGAGCATACAACGCACGAGCTATATTTAAATTTTAACATATAATTCAAATGAGTAAAACTGTTATTTAGTAAAAAATACTTACTTTATGTTTAAGTAATTTCCTATCCACTGTTCATGCTGGTTACGCCCAATACAAGAAACTGTTTTATATCATCGTTCAAACTTAAATTTAAGCGATGTACTTCAAATTAAGCGATGTACAGGAAGTGCTGGGTTTTATCCCAGGTTGTGCTCGTAAACCTATCTATTTGGAACTTTCTATGGTTTTCTCTGAAACTTGCATAATTATACAGGATATGTTACCTGAGAAAGACCCCCACCGAGAGCAACCCCTTACGCTCAGTTCACTAGTGTAATGACAAAAGCACACTGCAGAATTAAATTACTTTAACATATAAAAATCGACAATGTTTTCACTGATATCACCATGTAGAATCTCATTTAACAAGATGATGTAACAAAAATACTCATCAGATAAAACTTAGTTTACAAAGCACAAAATTTGTTATGTGTCATATCATTAAAGGGAGATAAAAAATAAGTTATTATAATTCTAATAAATTTCATCCCTGAATGTAAAATTAAAATATTTTTTACCATACTTAAAGGGAAAGAAATTATATACTTGTGGCATACAACGCACGAACTATATTTAAATTTTAAAATAAAATTAAAATGAATAAAACTGTTATTTAGCAAAATATACTTACTTATTTTATCCCTGAGTAATTTTCTATCCACTCTTCATAATGGCTACTCTACTTCCATTCCAAGAATTTGTTTCGTACCTGTTAGCGTTCAAAGTTCAATTCACATTTTTTTGGCATTTATTTCACATTTTCAATTTGACATTATTTCAAAGCTTTGAGGCATAGTTACAATGACTTTTCACTCGACTGATAAATATTTTTACAGAAGAAACAGGTGCACACACGATATCTTGTAAAAATCTTCTTCGAACGTAAACATCCGCGCCATGATAAAGACTGATGCATGCTAGGTTCGGTTGTTACGCATGCTCCGTTCCGTTATATGCAGCGCTTAGAAATCAGAACAGCGTTTTTAAAGGCACAAACGTGGGTTTGGGCTAGGATTGTGACTCTCACCGAGATCGAAGTTCAGTCGGTGCTTTTCATTTTGTTGTGCCTTCTATATTTCTTCCAGTATCAGAGGCACTTTGACACTGAGCCTCTTGATAGAAGGCATAATTTACTTGTGCCTTATATTTAAGAGCTACAGTTTTAAGAGTGTATATTTCTTTACTAGCCATTCCCGGGAAGATTTATTTTTTGATTATTATATTTTTAATGTAAGGAAAAACTATTTAAACGGAAGTCTAGTTTTATTCCCGATTCATTATTACTACATTATTCATTACCTGAAAAGAAAAAAAAAATATTTTTTTACTTGTGCATAGTAAATTATATAATGCCGTACAGGGTTTCAACCATTATTTAATATTTTTATTCATATTCTTTAAATTCAATATAAAGTAGAAAAAGTCCCTTCACTTACTGTACTGTAAAACAAAAACAAAAAAAAAAAAAAAAAAAAAAAAAAAAAAAAAAAAATGCATTTGTAACATATTGGTTTATTTACTTAGATTCACACTTAATTTTTTCTGTGGGATTTTTGTTGTTTTGTGTTATAAAATATATGTTATTAAAAATTGAGATTTTTAAAATTTTATTATTTGAATATGTGGCATTTTACTTCAGTGAGCAAATAATAACAATAATCAAATAATTTTAGTTTGTTTTCTTAATAAAATAATACTCTGAGTTTTCTTAATAAAATAAAATGTTTATTTATTTATTTTTATTGGTTACTGAGATAAAAGGCATCATTTTAAATTTCAAAGACAGAATTTAAAAAAAAAAAATAATCAGTGCAACGAAAAAGATTAAATTCTGCTCTCCACCACGCTATAGTTTAAATAAAAAATACAAAAATAAATCAAATTTTGTAAATTTTAGCAACATATTCCTTTAAATACACTTTGTTAGAAAACCCCATAAATACACTGATTCAAGAATTTGTTTTGATTTTAAATAATAGCATGACTCTTAAAAATTAAATAAATAAATAAAATATATTCAGTAAAGCATTAAAGCGTCAATGTTGAAAAAAAAAAATATATGCAAATATCTTTTTTATTTATTTAACCTCAATATTTACTTCAGTTTTGTACACTGCTGCTTTTGTGTCTTTGCACTTTTGACATTATTTATTTATTTTTCTTTTCTTAAAAAAAACCTGATGAAGAAGAAATTTTATGAGAATGAAAACAGCAAATATAATTTATTTTTCACATATAACTGTTCAAAAGTTTTTTCTTAACTTATCGCAATAATAAAGATATATATATATATATATATATATATATATATATATATATATATATATATATATATATATAATTTTTATTATATACATACATTAATAACAGTTACATATAAAATACAAAAACGATCGATTTACGTCCAAATTTTTAAATTTATGGCTTTATTAAAATGTTTTTTTCCGTGAATGATTTAACATAAAAAAAAGAAAAAGAAAAAAAAAAAATCAGTATTTTTGATTTATTTAAATTAATAATTTTATTAATATCTTATCATTATATTTTAAATAATTTATAATGTCACATTTAAAAACGAATTTGTTACCTGGATTCTCCGATTTTTACAACACAATGATTTTACAAAATAACATTTTTTAATAAATCATAAATTTATATATCGCAAACAAGAAACTTACATATATATTTTTTAATCATGATCTATTATATAAACAATAAATAACTAAAATTATATAAACAATTTTAATAAATTTTACTTTATTTATTTAACAACAGTATGTAAATTCTATAAAATTATAATTTTAATCGTAATTTATTTAAAATCATAATTTATTTATTAATAATCTCTTCCTTTAATTTTTCTTAAAAAAAAAAAAAAAAAAAAAAAAAAAGAGGCATTTTATTCCGACATTTAACTAATGATTATAAATAAATATAATTTTAAAGTACACAATGTATTTATATGATTTATTTCGATTAAATTTTAATAGTTCATTTATTAAAAAAAAAAAAAAAAAAAAAAAAAAATCAACCATACGTTAAGAAAAAAACTGACATAGTTATGAGTGAAAAATAAACTTACTTTGTTGTATCCATCCCTAATATCATTCTGTGTCTTGTGCCCTCACCCCACTCAAGATAAGAGTGCTGATTGACCCCAAGTTTTCTGACGTCAGAAGCTAAAGGGGGGGGGGAGAGAAGGGAAACATAGAAGTGACCTTGTATATCGCATGCACAATTTTTTTCTTGGAACAAAAATATAATAATAATAGTAATAATAATAATAATAATAAAAAGAAAGAATTTGCATCAATTGCTATTTTTATTAGATAAAAATGCTATATTTAACATATAAGTATATTTATTCTTTCATAATGATTATGAAATTTCGAATTTCTTTCGTACGCTGTTTGATTAATTTGTTTTGAATAATACTTCTAGAAAATGATTAAACTTTATAACATGGGGGGGGAGGGAAATTTTGTTTATATTTAAATCTTCTTTTCTCTGTCTCCTTTTGCCCATTTTATAAGGAAAAAAAATAAAAATAATGATTTAAATAATGGAAAATAATGAGAAAAGTTTGACGATGTTCATGTAAATTCCAAATAAATATTAATAAATAAATAATTTACTTGAAATAATAAATAAATTATAAATCAATAATATTTTCTTTTTTTAAATTTATTATAAATTATTAATATTGTTAATAATTTGGTAAGTTAATAATAATTTATAAATAAATCAAATCTTTTTTTTTTTTTTTTTTTTTTTTTAACTAATCAAAAAATATGTACACGCAATCATATCTTTTTAAGATTTCCAACAAAATAAAATAATAAGGAGTACATATATAAAAAAAATAATAATAATAATAACTAAAATAAAATTAAACATTGATCGGCAAAACTAAAATTATCCACATTCGGACTGCTGTTGGCATATTTTATCGGACCACTTTCGGGAAAGTGATACTGGTCCAGTGTCACTTGCCGATACTAAACGATTGCCGTTTTTTAGCCGTAGAAGAGCCGGCACACCTTAGAAGGATGTCATCGTTAGTTTCGGTTGCCAGCAAGACACCGACATCTAACCAATTCCTCTCTTTCGATTCCAACATAGAACCGACACTACCGGCTGCGGCCCGAACGCGTGCCGAAAGGGTTGCTGGGAACTTCAAAAGTAATCTGTCAGTACTATGCGATTATGAGAATCCTTCTTGTTATATGAATATTTTTAATGTTGCTACCATAAGTATGCCAGGGATGGAACACGGGCGCAGAATTCATACCGGAATGTGTTTAAGAAATTTCTCTACCTATAATATCGTCGATTTAAGAGGTAGAAAATTTTCTTACACTGATAGTGGTATGAATTCTGCGCCCGTGTTCCATCCCTGGTATGCATAAAAATATAGCGGTTTCTTAAAAAAAAAAAAAAAAAAAAAAAAAAAAAACATTTTTACTGTAAAACGCAAGGTATTAAACCCAGTGCGAAGCCATTTTCAGAAAATTTGACATACTACATTAGGCACAGCATATTGCAACCAGGATAAAATAATATTAAATATGATGAAATAAATGCATTTTTTAACTAAATAATTTTTAACTACACTTGCGGAGGTTTTAAAGAAAATTAGTTTTCAGAATATAATAGCTAATAGTATTAAGCTATTTATGAAAATCCCAAACAAATATCATATAAATTCAAAAAGTTGTATGTGATAGAATGAACAGATTTTCAGTTCTTCTCAAAAATAAGGAAAATTATTAGGGGATTTTCTCAATATTTATTTACAAACAACCGATATTGTATTACTATTGACTGAATCAAAATAAAAAATTGGGTAAAACCCCTTATAGTTTAGCTATTCTTTTGAGAGAAAATTAATGGTAGTTTATTCTATCTCGGACAACCTTTTGAATTTACTCGGTACTTGTTTGAGATTTTTGTATAAGCAACTTCAAGCAGTTTGCTGTTAAATTATGAAATAAAATATTGCTAAAACTTGTGTATGCGCATTTAAAAGTTATTTAGGTAAATGCTTGTATTTTATAAGATATTTAATATTTTTGCATTCTGATTGAAATATGCGGTGTCTAATGATGTATGTCAAGTTTCCTGAAAAAACTTTGCTCTGGATTTAATACCTTGCGTATTATCGTTAAAAAAGTTTTTTTTTTTTTTTTTTTTTTTTTTTTTTTTTTTAAATCCGTTATATCTGTATGAATGTATGTGTTAACATCATAACCTATACGGATAATAAGTAAAAGCCGCATAATACCGTACTACAGACAGATTGCATTTTAAGCGTCACTTTTTACGGGGTAATCATAAATTTTTTCATTTATATTGGTCCACCATTTATTTTCGGGGCAAAACTTTCACTTATATACTATGCACATGAAGTATTACATGTTTTCACGCTCATTAAATTTCTAGATGATTCGTTTAGAATTTTTTAAGATATTTTTTAAAACGTCTAAAATCTAAAGTGTCAGGATCTTTATGGAGAGGTAGTGTATAATGTTTACAATTCCCTTAGAAATGTTTAAATAATATAAAGAGTGTAGTGCTTTTCTAATTCCTACATCTATTGGGAGATTTTTAAAGATTTTTAAAATATAAATTATTCCTCATTACTTTATTTTAATAACCAGTATTCTTTGAAATTTAAGTTATTTAACGATCTGAAATATCCTGAGAAAAGTAAATCCCACTTTTTTCAGTGAAAAAAAAAAATAGTTATGTGAAACTTTTTCATTGCATATTTATGACGTTAAAAATATAGTCACGAAATAAAGTAATGACATTAAAATATCCTATAAGGTGATCTTTACTATGCTTATAATAAGAATTATTCATGGTGTTTCATAGGAGATGGGCAAAACTTAAAGAGGTGATAGTAGACATTAAACTTAAAAAAAAAAAAAAAAAAAAAAAAAAAAACCTTTAATTAAATAATGTCAAAAAATTTTATATAACACATTTTTCAATATATATTAAAAAATGAAGAATAAATGTCTCAATATTATCCTGCATTCACTTTCAAAATTATAAGTAACTTTTTCTTTAATGTAAAAATAATTTGCAGTTTAATATTACTTCATTTTTTCTTTACAACCACTGCAGGAATCAACCATTGCAGAATTGAAGGTAATATGTAACAGGTCTTGAAGTTTAACACTATAATTTTATTTCTAAAAATAAATTTAGTTTTTACTTTCAGATACATATTAAACCGACTTTTTTTTTTTTTTTTTTTTTTTTTTTTAGTTCCCCATCATACTATATGTATGGCGAAATTAGGTAGACGTAAAAGATTTCGACCTCTGTTTTTTGACATTTTTATACGTTTTCAGGTGTGAGGAATCCAAAAATGACAAAATTTGTATGGTGTCTGTCTGGAGGGTGTCTGTTAGTGTGCCAGTCCGTTAGTGTGTTAGTTCGTTAGTGTGTTAGTCCGGTAGTTTGTTAGTCTGTGTACTCGATATCTCACGAACAAATGATCGCAGAGAGTTTAGATCAGTTTCAAAATATTACTATCGATACCGGCAAGAACCCCATTCATTTGCAACATTCGAATTAAAAAACTTCGTAAGTTATTAGAAATTTACGATTTTCTTAACATGGGAGAATAGAACAAAAATTCACTTAAACGTGCATTAAATGGAAACGTTTTACTGTAAAAAATTCAGACCAGTTTTTCAGTTTTAAAATATCAGTTTTGATGCCGGAATGACCATCAGTAATTATAAATATGCTACTTTGAAAATTTCTCAAGTTATTGGAAATTTACGAATTTCTTAACATGGCAGTATAGGGAAAATGTCACATAAACGTCAATTTTGAGAGATACTTTCATCGTAAAGATGTCAGACTACTTATGAAATATTATTTAGGTTACTGGCATGAATATTAATGACTATCAATTTCCCAATCTAAAAATTTCGTAAGTTATTGGAAATTTACGAATTTCTTAACATGGCAGAGTAGAGCAAAATTTCACATAAACGTCAATCTTGAGGGATATTTTCATCGTAACGATGTAAAACCACTTTCGAAATATTATTTAGGATACTGGCATGAATATCATAGACTATGATTTTTCCAATTTAAAAAATTCGTAAGTTATTTGTAATTTACGATTTACTTAACATGTCAGCATAAGGCAAAATTGAGCATAATCTTCCATTTTGAGGGTCATAAATACATTAGAGAACTTCAAAATTACATTTATGATATTTGTTTGAACATGATTGAATACAAATATTCTAATAGGAAAATTTCGTAAATTATTCGTAATTTACGATTTTATCAATATAGAAAAGTTGTAAATTTTTTATATAAATATGAATTTTGAGGATTATTGCATTGGAAATAGTAGCATGAAAACTAAACAACGGAATTGACCCTGACAAACTAAATTAATAGATTAGAATAAGATACATATATCGAAGTGAACGGTGGATAGCCTATTAGGCGGGGATTTTATTCTGCCAACTAGTTTTTTTTTTTTTTTTTTTTTTTTTTTTACCATAAAACACACTAAAACATAGTTAGAGTTGAATGTACATCATCCTCACATATTCTGGACAAAAAGAATTTAGATCTAACTTTAACAGTGTTTTTCGTATGTAGTTTTTTTTTTTTATTTTTTTTTTTTTATGAAGAAATATTAATGGTAACCACATGGCACAAAGTAACTGACATGACACTAACTAACGAATAAGACACCAATTCAGAGATTAAATATAGGTTGAAAAGCATGAAAGCTAAAAATTAAGTTAAAATGTATTTTATATTGATATTGAACATTTTTGCACTGAAATAAATATTATCTGAAATAAAAATATACTACAGGAGATATGAGTACATATTCCCCAAAATGATACGCCAGAGATATGATGTGCTCCTCCCTTTTGCTTGGATTTTTTTACATTTGGTGTTAATGCCATAATCTTAGAAAGAAGCAAGTGAAAAAATGATCATTTGATAATTTCATATATAATTTATAGAAATTTTCAGTAATTTGTAATATTTAATTTTAATCAAAATTATACTTTCAATTATTTTTTTATGTAATATTGTTGAGGACTATCAAATCGTACACATCCATCAACACATTCATCATGAAATCGTACGCAACGCAATATTCGATAGTATCTATTTCTAGACATATGGATATTGAAAATTAAATGATTTATTTTTATTCCATTGCAACACATTAATTTATATGATTTGTAGATTGCAACAAGAACCAATAGTTTAGTTAAAAAAAAAAAAAAAAAAAATCTTCTATTTAACCTTTTTTTTTTTTTTTTTTAATCCATGCTTTTCTTTCTTTATTTTTTGCTTTATTTATTTAACCATTTTATTATAACTTGATATATTAAGTTGCATAAAATATTCAAACGCGGATAATATAGTATCCTTATTTCTCATAATATGACTTGTAGAGCCTATTACTAAAGGCATCTTACTTCCACTTGAATTTTTCGTAAATAAATCTTTGTGGAATGTCATAGCTTAATCCCTATCAAGCTTTCGTTCTACAAACACAAAATATACTCATATGTGTTTTTAATTTTTACTCAAATAATATATATATATATATATATATTTATTTATAGAAGAAATTTCTGAACGTTGCTGTGATATAGCCGAGTAAGAACAAAAATTCTGTCTTAGTAGTCACACGTAATAAAATTAAACAACAAAGTAAATGTTACTCGGGTGCACCGATTGCACCCTACGTTACCCGCCGAAGGCCAAAATCGTTCTCTTCCCAAAATACCTTCTCCCGTTCACGGCGGCTTCGAAGGTTGGTTGGTTGCATAAAATAAACAGAGCAGTGGTTGGTTGCATGAGACCGGCCCCCTACACACACATACCAAGAATGAGATACGTCAAGCGTAAGAAAATCTGATAATTATTAGCAAACCAACTGTCAGATAAATATTTAGACACATGAAAATAAAACAATGCCAAATAAACACTTCAAAACAGATGTGCAGATGTCTTGGTACAATACCCGAACAAGCATAGATATCTTAACACAAGAAATAAAAGCAAAAAAGAAAAAAAAATGAACAATTCACAATAGATGTAAAGATGTAAAGATGACTTGATACAATACCGGAAAATTATTTATAATACTAAATTCACACACAAAAAATGATTAAATTACTAAATAGAATCAAAATTATTTGTAAAAAGTAAAACGTATTATTGCATAGTCTCGACAAACCATCAGCGTTTCTCAGTTTTACACAGGGCAATGCGATATGTAAACATCACATCTTTGTAAAGATTACGCCCATCGTTGGAGTCTAGCAAATTGAGGTGCAGTTTTTTGTAAATAGACAAGAGGATTATGGTCTGTTATAATTTCAATACGAGTTCCGAAAACATTATTTTCAAGATTCTTGATAGACATACCACAGCATAGGCTTCACGTTCACCAGTTACGCTGTCCATTAATAAGTTTCTGACTAATGAAACTTATCGGACTTAGATTACCTTCGTCTTCTGTTTGCGAAAGACACGCACCGATACCATAGGAACTGGCATCGCACTGAATGGTAAAGGGTTTATTGGGATCTGGATTATAATGTTTAGGAGCTTCACACAACATTTCTTTAAGTTATCGAAAGGCTATCTCTTCAGTATGTGTCCACTGTAAATTTTCTGGAACATTCTTTTTAGTTAACTCTGTCAAGGGTTTAGCAATTTCAGCATTGTATTTTATGTAATTTAAATAAAAGTTTAAAAGACGAACAGCGCTTTTTAAACCTGTTTTAATTTTCGGCGAGTCAGTATTTTCAATAAAGAGTAACTTTTCAGGATCGGGTTGATGTCGTACAGATCCTATTACATGGCCTAGATATTTAAATCTCCGATTTGCACAATACACATTTTTTAACGTTTACGGTAAATTTTAGTTCAGTCAGCTTAGTTAAAATTGCATCTAGATGTATAAGATGTGATTCCCAATCAGAAAAAATCGCTATATCATCAAGATAAACTTTGCAATATACGCGATGTTCATGTAGAGCTTCATTCGTTATTTTCTGAAAACTTGCAGCAGAATTTCTTAATCCGAAGGGCATTACCATTTAGAGATATTGAGAACGGTGTGTCTTGAAAGAAGTGAAATCACGACTTTCTTTTTAAAAGGGAATTTCCCAAAACCCTTTTAACACATCTCAACAAGTATTAATGCTGGCACGACCGATTTCATTAATTGTGTCGGACATTTTCTCCATAGGATAATCAAAAGGTTTGGTTACCGAATTGAGCAAACGAAAATCTATACATAATCGTACACTTCCATCATTCTTAGCTACACATACTACTGGATAAGCTATTTCGGCCTCAATCCGCTCAACAAGGCCTGAACTTTCTAATTCTGCAATTTGTTTGTCTACTTCAGGTTTTTCAGGTATTTTATGAACATAAGACTTTTTTCTTTCAGTACGTGGCATTAGACGAATTTTATGCTCTCCAACATTAGCAACTTGAACTTTACCCGATGGTGCAGGTTTATGCAAAAGTTCGAGCAATTCTGTTTGTTTCTTCTCTTCTAAAGGACTAATGAACACATCTATGTAACTTTTATTTTCTTTAATAGGGATTGGGTGGATTTCCCTGAATTTACAGTCATCTTCAAAAATGACCTACTATTTGTGCTCTAACATGGAATTTTCTTACTTTATTTACATGTATGTGTCGTATATTACCGTCAGACAACATAACTTTATACGATAGATTCTTTCAAAAATATCACCAGGACATGTCCTTCTCGCATACAATTTATTAGTAGAATCAGAAATTAATACAAATACCAATTCACCAACCTTGAATTCTTTCATTTCTTTTCCACGATTAAAATAGTAAGCATAAGTTTCTTGTTTTTCCTCAGCAGTTAAAGATGCTAAATCGGCAGATTTCCCTAAGTTAATTTTTAATTCTGGTAAATAGTCTACAACCGAATTACTTAAATTGAGAGGTAAAGGGATTTCTCCTGATCACGTTGATTTTAACACTGCTGATGGACCTTTAGCTTCGTGTCCATACATAAACCTAAATGGAGAAACTCCTGCAGTACAGTTATGGACTTCGCGATACGCGAAAAGTAAATACGGAATGTGTTTATCCCAAGGGTCAGTTGGCATTACATGATGAAGCATCTGTTTAAATACTCGGTTTGAATTTTTCAACAAGTCCATTTGAGGCAGGGTAAGCTGGAGTTGAGAAACGAGGACTTACTCCTAATCTTTTCTCAAACTCATCTGTTAGTTAAGACGTAAAATTAGTGCCTTGATCACTACATATCATTCTGGGATCCCTGTACGCAGAAATATTTCTAAGAGACCATCACACGTGAAATTTGCCGAAAGGCTTCTTAAAGGTATGACTTCGGGCCATCTGGAATGTTGGTCAATTAGACAAAGACAATACTTATGTTTTCTGCCGGCACAATCTGAGGGCGGCACAATCTCTCCGATTAAATCAACACACACCTTATGGAAAAGATAAGGAGGACGCACCACAGGTGTTATAGGTATTTTATCGGACTCCTCAACTGGCATTTTTCACAGGTTTTACAGAAATTTTGTACATCTCTAATTAGATTAAGCCAATAAAACTATAGTTTTATTCTCTCTTTTGTTTTTCGCATACCTAAATCATTCCCAAACATTGAGTCATGAGATAATTTTAAGACACTTTCTTGTTAACTCAAGGGTAAAACCAATTGGTGTACTGTTTCCTCACATATTTTATCTTTATGAAATAACTAGCTGGATGAACAAATTTTAGTTAAAGATGGATTGACTTGTAAAAAATCAAGAAATATATCAGTTTATATGTTAGAGTCAGGCAATATTATTAACTGAAAAGTCAAAATATAATTTTACAAATATTTTTTTAAATTCTTTGTTAAATGTTGGCAATTTTTACTTAATGTTATTTATTTAATTATTTATTTCATATAAAAACATTTCTTTACTCAAGAATAAAAAATATTAAAAAATAAACCTATAACATGAAATGTTTTTGATAAAATTGACGTCATAATAGCTTTAATTATTATTTATTTGTTCATCTCGCAATTATATTTAATTTTTTCCATAATTGATGGTTATTTTAATAATGTATATTAAGGAAGAAATCAATAATATGAAACAATATTCGTACAATATATAGTATTACAGAATCTGGTGTGAAACAACCACACGGCTTCCATTACCCACTATTGCACGTATTATATACAATTGTTTGAAAATATGATATGTATTTTTTGAGATTTTCCAGTAAGAGAAACTTGATACACGTATAAAGACACATACAACATAGTTTACATAGCGAGTTAAAAAATAAGGGGGAAAAATAGATAGTTATTTTTTTAAATACGAATTTCCGAGATCTGAAACTGAACTACCTAATTAGGTTGACTGTTATTATTCCTGTAATAAGTACGTAATACTTGAGAAAGATTATCTAAATTGGATTAATGAACAATTTTCAAGAAAACGTTAGAGCCGTTTTTGAGAAATATAGTTTTACTAAAACTTAGCATACTCAATTATAGGCCTAAAAACAAAAATTACATGCAAAAGGATATTTAATAGGAATTTGACATGGCGAGTTTGAAAAAAAATCCGTACAGCTGTTTTTAAAGGAACGCTCTTGCGAGATCTGAAATTGAGCTGTTTATAGAGGACGCCTATCAATTTTCTGAACTAACCAACTATATCATTCAAAAGGGCATCTAATAGGTTGTTTATATAGCAGCTTTGAAAAAAATCGTTTGAGCTGTTTTTGAGATACGGGCTTACGGTCCCATTTCCGGTTTTCGATGACCCAATTCCGGTTTTTCAATTTTTGCGAAAATTTGGAAAATTTATATGTACACCAGACCTGAATCAATTGTGAAGTTTCGTAGTTCTATTTTTATTAGGTTCGGAGACATGACAGCCAGAAGATTCCACACACACGTACACGCATACACACACACAGACTAATTGCCAAAAACTATTATTTTGGACTCAGGAGGACTTAAAACGTGTAAATCAGGTGAAACTCTAATTTTTGGACCGAATACAATACTTCCACTACCTACGGTAGTAGGGTAATTGAAGTAAAATCATCGATCTTGTATTTAATACGAAAATATACAGATTTTCGTATTACGTTTTCGATCGCCAAATACAAAAATCGCCAAGGACGACAGATATTAAATCTATGCTTTGTTTTCAAGTAAAATACTGAAAATTTGAATTAAAAATAAAATGGACGTTTGTTTGTCTGTGATATTTAATTATGTTAACCATGTACATATGTACAAAAGTTACTTTTTTTTCAATTATAATGATTTTATTTTAAAATTGAAAAAAATGCAAGTAGTCTAATATTTAACCAACTGTGAGCATTGCAAGTATCAAGGTTTAGAAAATGTTGATGCACATTTTTTTTTTTTTTAATCTTTTTATTTCATGTTCATCATAGTAATGGAATTATACATTATATTAATAATAATCTATTAATTTTATAAAATTATCTATCAGTATAACTGTTGCACATAGTTTTACATTATATCTCTTATAAAAATTTATTTAACATTTAATTTCTAAAGCAAATATTGGAATTGCATTTTCCTTAATCGATATGAACTCATACGGCAATAAAAAAATAGATATAAGAAAACTAACTGGAAAATTCTTTAAATAATAGTTTTTACAATTTTGAAAAGAGAAAAATACTTTTTGATGTGCTGACAGTAACATCTGATACTTCTAATTGGAAAGCAGTGAAGAAGGAAAATGCTGCATACTTTTCTTTTGTTCTTTCAAAGTAGTATAATTTGTGGAACAAGTCAGATCTACAACTGAAAGTAGATGACAGTTTTACACAAATTATACAAACGTAATTTGAAAACTTTTATATTGTGCTTGAAATTTTTAAAAGGTAAAATAAAATTTGTGAGAAAGATTTTTTAATAGTTTTCTAGAAAAAATATTTACTAGTAGATTCTAGATTTTTAAAAATATTGCAGATAGCATAAATATTTAAGAACAGTTTACTTTTTGCCTTTCATAATAACACAAAATAATAAATAATGAAGTTATTGCAATATATATATATATATATATATATCAATAATATTTGTTTTTAAAAGTCAAATGTTGGTTTAACAAACCATCATTTTGAAGTAATCGAATTTGAAGTAGACTATATGAGCGGGAAGTTTTAAAAAATGATTTATTTTCTTTAAAAATATTTAAATTTCCTTTAAACTCTGCACTTTGTTTTAATCAAATTGCGTAAAATTATTCTAAATATTTTTCAAAATTCTTTTTTCTTTTTTTTTTTCTATTTAAAAAAAAATCATTTTAATTAATGCTATATAATTATTTTTATGCGCTAACGAATATATTTGTATTTTAGCAAATTTTAAAATTGAATGAAAATTTAGATAGCGGGACTTCAGTTTTTTTTTTTTTTTTTTTTTAATATATATATATATATATATAATTTAAATAAGAAACTTTCCAGAAATAAAAAAAATATTAAATATTTTAATGATAAAAAATTATAAATATTTACAAAAGATAAAAAATTATTAAATATTATTAAAATGACATTCTTTGAAATTTTGACTTAAATTGCATAGATGTATAAAAGCAACTGATATATGTATATATACTGGTATTAGTGTAAATATTTAGAAAATTTTCGTATGTGACTCAATATTTCACTGAAAAGAGATTTGAAATTACCGGGCATTCCGAGATGACTCGGGGAGAACATAGCCTTGTACACACTACAGGGGCCGTTGAAATGGTTAAAAGTTATTATTAAAAAATAGTTTGTAATTATATATGTATGGTATGCTTGAATGCTTCCTCCAAATTATTGTTAAGATTATCTTTATATGTCACATTTAAGAATTTTACTCTAAATATATCTGTATAGATTAAAAATATTTTATCACATCCACTATTATTTGCTTAAAAATGTGTAAATATTTTTTTGATAGTGATACAGAAATGTTTTATCTTATTACATAAAATCATTTTCATTGTGAAATACATTTTACACATAAGTTTCATTGCATAATAACAAGCATAGCTACTAGTTGCAGCTTCTAAAATTAATCTTGGCAAATTCATGGTGTAATACAATAAGTGGTTCAATGCAAAATCGCTATCTGAAAGAAATTGTCCTGTCGTAGTACTACTACTAATGAAATTTTTAGAAGAATTGCAATAATCGCATAAGATATTTATCTTCAACCTGACTAAATCATATTCTAGAAAAAATGCACTTTAAAAAGTTGTATCTTTAGTGTTGGAAGCACCATTTTAAACCTTGCTGTACGCTGGAAATAAATGCAGAGTATTACATATTGTCCTAAATTAACTAAAAAAATTCAGTAGTAAAAAAAATATAGGCATTAGAAAAAATAAGTTCATAATTTCTTTAATCAAGCAATAACACCCAAAAAATTCATCGTCAAACAGTTACAAAAATTTAACAAGTCGATCATATACTAAAGTTGTAACGCTAAATGATTTAGATGTCAAGAATTTCTCTCTGTTCTAAATAATAAAAGCTATGGTTGTTTATTTTATGTTCTCTCTCAAAATAATGGCAAATTGTTATTAAATTGTCGAACATTATAAAAGATTTTTGACATATTATAAACGATATAATATTAAATATTGTGTATTTCAATGAGATACCAAATATGGTGGATTTCTATAATATTGTTCAACTCTCTTGTGTTATGTATTATTAATATTCCAATTCAATGAAAGGCAAAGCTGCGAATAGTCGGGTAGAATCCCGCAGGGATTAATGAGCGAAGCGAGTCGGGGGGAGGCGAAGCCTTCCTCGGGGGTTGGTGAGCGGAGCGAGCAGGGGGCAGAGCCCCCTAGTATATTATATATAACTAATTATATATGGCCTATTTCGAAATGTTTTGGTTGCAATATTTTAAAACTTAAGTATCTCTTATATATGTTCAGTTTCAAATATTTTGGTATTTGTAATATAATCGTAGAAACACATCTGTATAATTCAATTTACATCGTTAACATTTGCTATGAAATACTCATTCACACCATTTAGACGATTATTAGAAGCATTTTAAAATTCTTTTGCATTTTTTTTTCCAAAACGTACAAACTAAAATTTTGTATGACACATTCTATTATATCCTAATGATTTATGCAAAATTTGCTAGCTAAAACCTACAATTTTCAGTTTAATTTCGTAATCTTGTGTCGGTCACTTTTGGTCGATAATCAGTGACCATAACTCCTTATATTTCTCAAAAGATGTGTTTTAATTGTTTGATTAATGCCATGGTAATTGTATACTGTACCTGTATTATGTACGCACTTTTAAAAAATTCTCAGAAAATAAGTATAAATTAAAAAAAAAAAAAAAAAAAAAAAAAAAAAACTAAATAAATATAGAAAATTTTAATTTATATTCCTTTATTACTTACTTATCATAAGAATGTAATAAAACATCTTATAAAAATCCAAATCTAATTTTAATGTAATTTATTAAGTAATTTTTATTTTAAATTGATGCTTGTCTTAAAAATATATACGAAACATATTCTCTCGAAATCATATGTCATTTTACTTTTACTCAAGAAACCCGCAATTATATTTCTCTAAAATATATTTTATGTCAAAAGGAATGTAGTCTTAATTTAAAGCTGTCAAAAAATGATTTCTTCATTTGAAAATTTTTCTATATAAATTGCTGTAATTTAGAGGTTTTAGATTAAATGAAATATTGTAGAAAGAAAATTTCTGTTAATATTAACGAATTTCTTAATGACTTAATACTAAAAAATACTTTTTTTTTTTCTTATCTTTCCTAAATAACCTGAAAAACAAGATAATTACGGATGAGTTTTAATTGAATTCAAGATGATCATTGACCTACTAAGATTTACAAAAAATAATGTGACAAAGTTTGATTTGACAACTTTAGCTGATATATATATATATTTTAATTTGCTGAAACCGAAAATGAAGCCAGGTTTTTTTTTCTATCAAGTGTAGATTTTTCTCAATACAGGATGTCTACCTACACAATTTCTTTATGTAACGAAAATTGTAACCTTTAGCATACAACTCTGCCGAAAATTCAAATTTCTAACTTTTTTTATTCCGTTGTTCAATCACAAGCTATACTTATCTACTGACATTTTTTTTTTTTTTTCGAAAAAAGCTATCATCAGTTAAACCGATCACCACAAGAATATTTTGTTATGAATGGTCTTTGGAAAATTCAGTCAGTCACCACTGAGTGAATTTCCCAAATTATTGTTTGAAAATTTTATAAAAAAGAATAATAATGACGTCATATTATATCAAGCAAAAGTAGAGAAAATGTGCATTTTTTTATCATTCGAAAATAATATAACCACGTAATGATATATCAATTAAAATTATTGTGTGTTATTAGTTATATTTAGATTGCAGCATTGAGTACTTTTCCTTAATACATGTTTACAGAAGATAGAATTCATAAAAGAAAGAAGCTCTTGATAATTCATGTTCATAGCGTGAATAGTTTTGAATATCCTGAAATTGGATTTTAGGTGTTCGTGTTCGTTATATTTTAAAATAAGTGTATTATAGCTAACAGTTTTTTTTTTTTTTTTTTTTTTTTTTTTTTGAGATAAGAAACCTAGAAGCATTGATTCATCGTATTTTCCGAGGCCATTCATCGATTCCATAAAATTTGCCCCAAAAATAAAATACGTCGTTTTGAGCAGTATCAGAGAGCGGTGAGCGGTTTCCGATGAGGAAAAATTTCCCAAAGTCAAATACTGAATTGATAAAAAATAACGGTGAAGCTTCATGAAAATCATGTTTTTCTATCGAATTTTGATAGAAACAACTTCTAAAATGAATCGAATTTCGATGACCAGATTTAATATCACCAATAAGACATTTAGAATTAATTCTTATTGTTAATAATCTGTTTTAATGAGAATCATCAGATTTTGTTTATTAGCCACTCATAAATTCATCAGTTTCGATAAGAGGACATTTAATGGCCTATTACATTTTGCTACTGGGGAAAGGATATATGTGAACCCATTTGAACTCCAAACTGCTTGTGGGGAACGAATTTCTAAAATTATTGAAATCTATATACATAAAAGAGCACTTCCACTCACTCACTCACTCACTGACTCATCAATGCACAAGAAAATCTACTGGAGCCACTGACTCGAAACTAGGTCAGATTATAGAACATGTAATGCAAGCACCCCGTAAGAAGCGATTTTGCGAAATTCGACCCCCAAGGAGGGTAGTGGTGGTGGTGGTGTGTGTGTGTGGGGGGGGGGAAGACGTGATTTCACAAAAACCGTCATATCTCAAAGAGAAAAAAACAGATATCTGTAAAATTTTTGCATTAAAATATAGCTAAAACAAATGACTAAAAATAAATTTCTGGAATTTTTGAAATTCTGTCCACAAAATGGGGTGCGTGGCAAAATGTGATTTCACATGCGCAAAAAGTGATTTTTTTTTAAAACCTTCATATTCTTCAAAGAAAAAAATAGATATACGTGAGATTTTTGTTTCAAAATATAGCTAACAAAAATACCTAAAAACCTATTTCTGGAATTTTAGAAATTCAGCCCCTAATGGGGGGACAGGGTGCAAAATGTGATTTCACAAAAACCTTGATATCTCAAAGAAAAAAACAGACATCTGTAAAATGTTTGTTTAATAATATAGCTAACACAAATACCTAAAAACCAATTTTTGGAATTTTAGAAATTCAGTCCCCAAAGGGAGGGGGAGGAAACAAAATGTTATCTATAATATAGATAACGTTTTGTTTCCTAACTCCTATTGTTTATAAATAAATAAAAATCTATAGAAGATATAATATAGATTCTATATTATATCTTCTATATAATAATATAGATATTTCTTCTATAATAAAGTAAAAAAAAAAATATATTTCAATTTTTAATTGTTGCCAAAAAAAAAAAAAAAAATGCGAGTTGATTTACTTTTTGACATATAATAAAATATATTTTCACGCGAATAATATAAGAAAAATTAAATATTAAATTTGCTTAGGCCATGACAAAATGACGCCATTATCTAAATTAAATAATAATAATAAAAATCCAACATATTTCTTCAAAGTTTGTTTCATAATCTTTTTTAACATACCTCAATTTTCGATTTCTTTTTAATAGTGTTTTTATTTATTTATTTATTGTCACGTATAATACGTTTGGCGTGAAAGCTAATTAAGCATTATATTAAAGAGCTTTACTTATTCTTAATGCAGGGTATTTTTATTTATTTTTTAATTTTGATGCTAAAGTAGATACGACATTTTTTGCCAAAGACTCTACTTTTGGGATAGCCACTTTAAGCCAATTAGCCCATAAAGCATATAAAAAAAATCTTTACATATATAAAACGCAATGTTTGTGTGTTTGTGTGTTTGTGGACAGCGTAGCGCAAAGACTGTAGCTTGGACAGTCCCGTGTTTCAACACGAAGGTGCCCCCGAGGGGTCCTTGTGCATCTCGAAGCCCGATTTCCGAATTTTGGATTAGTTTTCTTTTAATTAATTAAAATGTGAAAGTAACCAATTCAGAATAGCTTTTAAAAAATCCATTTAAATATTAGCTGTTATTTAATTGTTGAAAAAAAAAAAAAAAAACAAAAAAAAAAACAATGCGAGTTCATATTTTTTTTATATAAAAATATATTTAATTAAATGTGAAGAATAAAATATGTACATATAAATATTCGGAAATCTGATTAGATTTTTTTTTTTAATTAATTAAAATGTGAAAATAATATGCAAGCGAAGTGATAACGTCACTGGCCGTCCGTGGATTCAAGAAAAAGATTTCCTATGTTAATCGCCCATTGAATTTAACTATTGATACATTAGGACTATTTTCGGAAAATTTAGAACCTCTTTTTCAAACTATGTATACGCAATTCAGCTTTTCATTACATTTTAGTTTATAGCTTTAAGTATCCTACAAATATTCATAAAGGTACTTTTATTGTAATCCTTTGTAAATAATATATATATTACAATTTAGCATTATCACTAAAAGTAATATTAGATTGAAAAATTAAACCATATAGATTTTCCGAATATATGATAATTAAAATGTAGATGAATGTTCAATTTATAACAAAAATATTATAATTGCACATCCTTAAATCGATATCAACACTTTCTTTCGTGTAACGTGCATAATTTTTTTTAAAACGAGACGAAATTCTTTAAATATAAGTTCCAACAATCTCGGAAAGAAAGAAACTTTTTTGAAGTGCTGACAGTAACATCTGAAAATTCTTATTGAAAAGCAGTGATGAAAGAAAATGCAGTACATTTTTATTTTATTTTTTTGAACAAATATAGATTGTGGCTTATATTCAAAATCGGATCTGCTACCGAAAGAAAATGACAGTTTCACACAAATTAAACAAATGTAATTGGAAAACTTTTACATTGTGTTTGAAAAGTTTGGAAGGTAAATTGAAATTTGCCAGAGACATTATTTAACTGCTTTCACGAGGAAACAAATGTTGATTCTTGTATTAGATATTGTAGAAAGTTTTATTATTCGGTTTACTATTTTTTGTTTTAATGTATGAAGCTCGATAAAATACTATGAGATCTCTAAATGGTTTTCACAATTAAATGTGTATTGGAATAAAATCAACAATCAAGTATAAATAATTCATATTTTCGATATGATTTATTTATTCATAAAACAGAATGTCTGTTTGTGGTTATTACCGCAATAACCCGAAAATGAAAATATAAATATAAATATAAATATAAATATAAATATAAATAAATAAATAAATAAAAAATAAATAAAAACCTCGTTCAAATGCAACCCCCTCTCCCCCCACTTCTTGCCGAAAGTGAAATCCATTAATTTTCTTAAATTCTCCTCTTCGCCATTTTCATCCGTCCTATCACCGGATATACATACAGAGCTTTGGAAATCTGTGTTTCATCATTTCACGGTGTAGTAACCTTCTTTGGATGTTCAAGTCTTGAAGGTCAGCGTCGCTACGCTTTTAGAAAAAGAGGGGAGATGTTACTTTCGAGATTTTACAGTAGCTAAAGATTTCAAGAAACATGTTTGTGTATCAGCAAAATATCTGTTTAAAAAAAGATTTCAAAAAGACTTTTTCTAAAATATTGTAAATTCATTTTACAAGTAGTGATTTTAAGAAAATCAATGCTACTTAAAATAATAATAATGATAATAAGTATAAAATTTTAAGCACTAACAATTACAAAAATGTTTATGTATTTAAAATAATGTTATTGCATTGTTTACTTGAAATAAATTATGCAATAAAAATCTATCTAAATAGCCTTTGTGAAATTATAGTTAATTGACAATATTAAATTTAGACTTTTAATAACTGTCTTTTTTTAAAACACGGTGTGGTTACATATAAGACCTATTAAAAAATGTATTAAATGTGCTAAAAATACTAAGATGATTTAGTTTAAAGCGCTTTAAAGCATTATTTAGGGAAAGTGGAACAGCAGTGGACACGTTAAAGACATTTTCTTTGTTTTGATCTAAAGGTTTTCTTTTCTTTTCTTTCCTTTTTTTTTTTTTTTTTTTTTTTTTTAATTTGGAGCTTGTAACCCTAACCAATGTTTGGTACTTCAATAAATTTTTATCTACATGTCCGAACTGCAAAAAATGCTAAGTGAAACATTTTTATGCCCTAAAAGTTAGTTTTTTAGAGAGCGTAAAATTTGCCAGTATTGGGCACATTAAAATTCAGTAATGGATATATATATATATATATATATATATATATTAGGGTGTTTCTTAAAAATTAACATTTAATTTTTTGTATGAGGCACCCACTTATTTTGCTCTACGTAAAAAAATAGACTTCCACAAAAATTTCAAAATTTTAAAACAAGTTTTAAGGATGGCTATCGATGTTTTAAAATAATTAAAAATTGACAAATTTGACATATTTTGTAATTTTATTATAAATTATAATATTTTAATTACACTGAAAATCGAGACAATAGACATGAAAATATTCAATTTAAAATATTAAAATACACATAACATAAAAACGTTTCGAGCCTTATTTTAGACTACTCATCAGTAAAATGCATCAAAAATAAACGCTGTGAAGAACAATAAATTTCCTTTACGAAAGTACAGCGTATTCAGTAGGGCTTGTGCATGCTTCATTAAGCGGTGAAAATTTCTGTATGGTATACCAGCCTTCCAGGAAAAGTCTTGAATGATAATTTGAACTATGATTATTTTACTATTGTTAAAATCAGGTAGATGGTCGGTTTCTATGGCATGCTGCACTATTTTAGAACGAATATCGCGGTTTTTAAAAATTCTCTTATGTTCGAGAATTCGAGCATGAAGGGAACGGCCAGTTTCACCAATATAAACATAACTGCAAGATTTACAAGGAATATTATAAATAATCCCTGTATGCGAAAAGGGGGAGGGATAACAGATTTAAAGTTAGAAAGAAAATTACGAATCAGAAATTGAGGTTTACATAATACATATATATTTCCTATGCTTAAAACTCTAGCTATAGATTCAGAAATTTTTCTATAGTATGGAATAGTGACGAAAAACTTAGGTGATTTGGAGGAATTAATATCGTGATTACCAATGTTAAAGTCATATTTATTCAATTTTCTTTTAAGCCAGCAAAGGGGATTTAATAATAATAATACCAAATAAAAAATTTGGAAACGTGCAAAGTTTAACAATTATCGAAATATAATTAAATATATAATGGATATTCTTGGAAATTTGTGGATGCAAATAACACATTATATCACATTAATTTCAGATTTTGGAGTAAGCAAAAAATATGTTCGAAGGACCCTGTATAAATTAAAACTTTAAATGCGTTCAGGAAGTCATATAGGATTATAAAATCAAATAAATTTAGAAAACACGAAAATTCATAGCGATGTTTGTATAGTTTCTCTCAACAAATAAACAATAACGTCTGTTTTTATTATAATTATTATAATATATACTTTGAAGAGTACTTGAACAAACCCAATGTAATGCATTATTTAGATATTATACTATTATATAATGTCTAAAATGTTTATTCAAAGTTTAGCTTTTAAACCAAATGTATGAATTATATTTTCCTTAACCGATATCAAATCGTGCAACAAAAAAACAAACATAAAATATGATGAAATTTAGAGAAATTCCTTACGTAGTAGGCACTATCAGAAAGAAGGAAATACTTTTATTTAAATGCTGATAGTTACATATGAAAATTCAAACTGAAAAAAGTTGCAGAAAAGAAAATGTTTAAAATTGTTTTTCTTTTTTATTCCTTTGAATTAAAATGGGTTTCTCCTCATACTAAAAATTGTGTCTGAAACTGAAAGAAAATGTCAGTTTTACATAAATTAAACAAACGTAATGGGAAATTTTTTATATTGTGTTTGAAAAATTTGGAAGAAAAATTAAAATTTGCCAGAAGAGAGTTTCATAGATCTTAAGAGGAAGAAATATTAATAGTTGTTCGAGATTGCTGGAACATTTATGAAATGTTCGGCTTTTGTTATTATTATTATTATAATAAAGCTTATAAAATATTTATTTTTAAAATATTAAATAATGAGAGTATTAAAAAATACTTGTAGATATATCATGATATATTATCAATAAACAAAAATAATAATATAAAAGCAATTATTTCCAATTTTTAAATACCGTTTAAGAAATATCTTAAATTATTAAATATTGGTTTTTCAAGATATGATTTTATGCAAAATAATGGTATTTTGTTATAGTTACACAATCTTACCATAAATGACCGGACACTTTCGATTTCAGACGTTTTGTCAAATATCTCCAAACTTACACTATAAATAATCTTGGAATTCCAGGAATGTGAAGAACATGTCATACCTGATATAATTCAGTGAAAGGTTTGCCCCGAAAACACAAAGGGGACCAGAAAAATTAATTAAAAATTATTAATTAATTAATTGCTTTTCAAGTATGTGAAAAGTAATACATACCCAGCAAACACAGAAGTGTCGGGCGGCAACTGGGCCACATCGGCTTGCCGGTATTGCGGCACGGGTTCCATATCTTTTGTGTCCCGAGGGCCGACTGGCGGCCCAATACATCGGCTCGCGTCCGGACCGGTACCGGCTATGCCGAAAATATTGCCGGTAAGCTGCTGTGCAAACAGCACACCGATACCTGTCCTTATAAATACCGACAATGGTCCAGTATTGGCAATGAATAAAATGTGGAAAATAAAATCCGTTTAATTAAAATTTTCTCTTCCTTTAATTAAAATTTGTTCATTATTTTTCGTGGTAATATTTACTGTAGGAATCCTTTTACCTTATATATATATTATTTGCCTAACATAAATGACTAATAAATATGTCATGATAGTCACATGTCTGTAAATTTTTTTTACCCCTATTATTATTATTATTATTATTCTATTCCGCACATTTTAAAATCAAAATTTAAAATTTATATTTAGTTTATTCTCTAAATAAATAAGAAAATAAAATAATATTCTTTAAACTGCTAAAATTTTAATTTATTAATGCATAATTTATTCATTTTGTCATTTATTATATTATACACTCTTAAAACTGTGCCTCTGATACAAGAGGCACATTTTGCCTTTTTTTGCCTCTGAAAAATAAGAGTCACGAGGGTGCCTTTGAAATTAAGAAGCACTTGTGCCTTTGAAATTAAGCGGCTCCTGTTGCCTTTGAATTTAAGAGGCACCAGCCTTTGAAATTGAGAAGCACGTGGTGCTTTTGAAATTAAGAGACACCTCGTGCCTTTGAAATTAAAAAGGCACACATTTTCTTTTAAGAGGCACATCGCAGCCTTGATTTTAAACTTAAGGGCCCGCTTTACTCACCGTCGCCGGAAGCCGAAGCTAATGTTATTCTTTGGGAAATTTTCTTTACAAAAAACTTATTAAATAATGCATATTTTTAAATTCTGTTTTCATATTCTGAAAATTCCACACTGTTAAGTTGACGGACCTTTTTTAAAAATGTATTTTTTTGTGTATTTGTATTTAAAATGTATTTGTTTCTAATATTTTATTTTGAAATTGCAAAATACAAAATTTCACGTATTGAAAATTCGTATTTTGCAACTACAAAATAATATATAAAACATTAAAAAATACTTTTTAAAAAAAAGGTCCGTAAATTTAACAGTTGGGAATTTTCAGAATGTGAAAACAAAATTTAAAAATATGTATTAGTTAATAAGTTATTTGTAAAGGAAATTTCCCATAGAATAACACTGAATAGGGCCTCCGGCGACGGTAAGCTCACAGTCAGATTACCTCTTTGTATCTTCCCGTGTTATCGAATGGGACTTTTATTGTTTCGTTTTATATAAGAATATCTCATTCAAAAATCAATTTTTCGAATTCTGTCTTTTGAAAATTTTTCTTTGTATAAAGTCGCCTTTTAGCTTATGAGCAATTCTTTGAAAAAATAAATTTAAATATTTTATTTAGAAATCCAAACTTACAGTTCTAAATTTACTTAATGAGACAAAATATATAATTTTCTTTTTTCAAAAAACTTATCACAAACTAAAAGGCGACATAATTAAAAGACATAATTTGAAAACCTTCATTTTTGAATCAAATATCCTTACAATACCAAGCAACAAAACTCCCATAAGTTAACACGGAGAGGCTCTTCTCTCTCCTCCCGTCATGAAATCCTATCTCCTGCATGCGATAATTTTTATTTATAGAATTACTCATTACCTAACGTATTTTTATTAATTCCATTTTTCCATTCGGAAAAATTACAACAGTTAAATTAGTACTAGTTTTCTAAAAATTGATTTTTTAGAATTATAATTTTTGAATTCGAAAATGCGAACATTATCCAAGTGCATTGTCTCATATATTCTTGTCTCTAAAATAAAGTAAAAAATAAAATTTTGGTAAACAAGTATTAATTTAATGGTTGTAATTTTTTTTTTTTTTTTTTTTTTTTTTTTTTTTTTTTTGAATGGAGCTTTGATTAAAAAAAAAAAAAAAGAGTTAGATGATAAATAATTCTATAAACAAATTTCCCCATATAGTTGCATTGTATTTGTAGATTGAAGACAAGGAAATTACAAGAGGGTTTTGAGGAGCCTTAATTACTTCTTATTTGACAGTTCATTTTCAGTGACTTCTACCAGTAGTTCTAATTAACATATATTGAATATGATGACATTTCTTATGATGTAATTAGTACGACTTTTTTTCCTCCTAAAACTATAATTTTTATCCCCCCACCCCCTTTTTTTTTTTTTTTTTTTTTTTTTTTTTTTAATATAGAATGCTAAATACAGATAATGTAGATAAAATACTTCTTGAAATTATTTTAAACATGTTTGTAAATTAAATAAATGTGGAGCTGAAAAAGTTATAGATAGATAACATTAGAACTTTGATGAATGGAAATTACAATTTTGCAGAAGAAAATTTATAGTAAAAAAATTTTTTAATCCATTCTCAAAAATGGACAAGATAATATGACAAAAAATGTATGAATGACTGTATAAAACTGAGAATCATGTACGTAATTATTAATACCTTATTTAAAAAATGTATAATATAAATAAATCTGATTTAATTAATCTACTCTAATACAAACTGGAATTAATTAAAGTTACAATGCTTTTATAGTATAAAATTCTCAGTAAAATGTCAATCACGTGTAATAGCAATCTTTCCCAAAATTCTCGAGTGGCAATGCTCTGCTAAAACCAAAAGATTTAGTTAACACAGATTTATTTCAGTAATATTTTGTTAATAATATTTTACTGTACTGACAAAACACAGCTCATAATTCATCAAAATAACAAATAACTGAATGATGTATGCATAATCTTTTCATTTTAAAATTATTGCAACCTATCTTAATAGAAAGACAAACTGAAAACTTCCAGCTAAAGGAAAAAAAAAGTGTCTAGAAAAGAAAATTAACCCGAAACCATTGGCTTCAATAAAAGTGTTGCTAAATTAAGTTTTCCAAGCTTGTTAATTGATCTTGACCTGTATTTACTAATTTGAAAGTTTTCATCTCAATTTTTCCACTGGTTTTCAGATTTTTTTTTTTTTGTAAAGTAATATGTATTCAACCTCTATTTAATTGTTACTTTTTTTAAGAAAAAGAAGGGAATAAAAGCATATTATTTACTTTAAATTGTAACATCGTTATACAGTCGAACCTTGTTAACGTGAATCTCAAGGGAAATAAAAAGTTTGTTCATGTTACCGGTAGTTTAAGCTACTAGTAACCCAGAAATTGCTTTTTATTTTGACGGGGATCATCATAATTCACTTTAAGCATGTTCATGTTAACGAGCTTCGACTGTATATAAAATTCAGAAATTATCATCATTCAATAGTTTTAAAAAAATGCGATTTAATAATTAACTTTATTGCATTGCAATAATAAAAAGCACCATAAACTGATTTTAAGTTATAAATGAATATTTTTTGAAAAGAAAAAAAAAGAAGAATATATATATATATATATATATATATATATATATTAAAGAGCATAAATTTAAGTAATATGGCGACATTCGTCAATTACGTGAAAGAAAATAAGCACAAGTTTCACAAAATCAACAACTCTAATCAAATAACTAGTTAAAGAAAAATATTTATAAAACATATTTTTTCGATTTTCTTTATTGGGCCATTTGATTTAGTTTTAGGTGTTGCTGTTTTTACATTGCATGAACACCTGCTTTCTTTTGCCTGTAATGAATGCCTTGAAAATACATTGTTAGAAGTTATTATATTTATACATATAAGAAAATAAATGTTAGGTTCTTTTTTCTACATTTAGATTTACTTTATACGTTGTATAAGTATTACAGAGAGTTAGACATATTCCTACTTATAAAACTGCTCAATTTGTAATTTGTACTAAGTAATTCTGGAAAAAAAATTTTGTTATATTTATACATTGAGTTATTAAAAAATAAATAAATAAATAAATTAAATAAATATTTTATTTATTTATAAATAAAATAAATATATAATTTATTCATAAATAAAATAAATAAATATTTATTTATTTATTTACTTATTTATTTATTTATTTATTTATTTATTTATTTATTTATTTTTTTGGGGGGAGCTGATTTATTATACTATTTATTTACCATATTTACACACATTCAGTGTTCCAGTAATTGACGCTGCCAGTTTTTCATTTTACCAGTAAAAGAATTAGCCAACATTTCTTTCTCCTGATGGTGCATCAAGCTTAATAATTTTGACCCAAAACAATTGTTATTTGCTTTTTTTCCATTTATGGCATTTTTTTTTTTTTCAAAGTGTTGTTGCGTATGCGCATGCACTTTACAATTATCTTATATTCAGTTCAACTAATATTAACATATTAAAAATTAAAATATATACAAATAAATAAAATTTTAAGTCTAATATCTCATAATTTGCAATTAGTTTCTTAACTTCACGTATCAACACAACCTTTATGAAATTGAAATTGATAATCATAAAATTTAAAATGTTTGTAAATTACAGTTAATTAAGCAATGCATTTAAAAAATCCAGTAAATTCTATCCCCCCCCCCCCCCCTTCTTCCGTTTTCTTCCTAGTTCTTTCTTTTTGAGAAAGTAATTTGACTTGAATTGCAGAATAATTTGTTGAATACAAAAATACTTAAATTCTGAAAAAAAAAAACTTAATTGGAAAAAATCATTTAATTGAAAGATGCTGCTGAAAAGAAAACTCTTTTGAGCAAAGTATTCCTACAATAATTATTTTACTGTTTGTCAGTTTACTATTTCTGCTATTTAGAACATTTACAGGGTCACAGTGTTGCTATATTTGTATGTGTTACTTTAGTCTTTTGCCGCTATTATTTGAGATCAATAATTTTTAAAATATTATAACATTAAAACTTCAAGATTTTTTTTTTTTTTTTTTTTTTTAAAAAGTGGTAACAATATAATAAAATGCATATAAAATATAGGAACATTGCGACTCCTGCACTCAATAACTAAAATTTCAGCACTGCTAGTTCCATAAAGGAGATAAACATGAAATATTAGTATTTTCTTCAAATTTCCTTACTAAAATCATTATAACATTTTTAATTCTGTTTAAGTACCACTGATAACCTAATGAATAAAGGAATAAAAATAAAATTTGTTAGAGTTTTGTTGCTAAATATTTAGAATATGTAGTAAATATAAAATAATAGCCAATTTAAAAATTACATTTTATTAACATTCGCATCAACATTTTAAATAATTTAATCAAATGATTTGACAGAAATTGTTTTGAATAAACAGTAACAATTTGAACTAATCTAAAAAATTGACTCCATGTTACGGGGAAGTTCAGTATAAAATATACTCTGACACTGGCCTCTTCTGACACTGGCCTCTTATCACCTAAAAGAAAAAAAAGATGCTTAATGATTTTATATTTATTCATGATAAATTAAAAATCTAATTTCATCTGTTAGATAATATTTTTTTTAAATAATATGCATAAATGAAACTACATAAAATATATTTAAAAAAAATTATGTTTTTATACGCCCAGAAGCAGAAATTAATGTATCTACTTGCAGCAAAGCAAAATTTATTAGTGATTCCGGAATACCGGATTAAATTTAGTATCAAGGAGAGTAAGTAATTGATAAAATACGTAAAATGTACACTTACAATAAATAAATAAATTAATTAAGAATATAAGTCATCCATCAGTAGCCAGGTGGTTCTGTGCTCAAACTGGTAGACAGGAAGTGATGGGTTTGATCCCAGGTTGCACTCGTCAGATTAGCTATTTGGAGCTTTCTGTAGTTTTCTCTGAGACGCATAAATATACAGGACAGGTGTCCTTAGAAAGACCCCCATGGAGAGCAACCCCTTAGGCTCAGGTTACTAGTGTAGACAACTGGTCTTAAGCCGAACAGCAGGATACCAGATGGCAAAAGCACACTGTAGAAATAAATTATTCTAACATATAAAAAACGACTATGTTTTCACTAATATCAACATGCAACTTAAATAAAAAAGCACCACAAAACTGGCGTTGTAAAAAAAATTACTTACAAACTTTGAATATACACCATAAAATGCAATAAACTCGCAACAATTGTTTCGGGTCGAAAAAACACACGACCCTTCATCAGGCGAATAAAGTAAGCACGAGTGCTGCAGTCAAAGCGCCAACGCACCTGTAGCACCTGCGTTGCCGCTTTGACTGCAGCACTCGTGCTTACTTTAGTCGCCTGATGAAGGGCCGTGTGTTTTTTCGACCCGAAACAATTGTTGCGAGTTTATTGCATTTTATGGTGTTTATTCAAAGTTTGTAAGTATTTTTTTTTTTAATCAACATGTAAAACCTCATTTAATAAGATGATGTAACAAAAACACACATTATAAAAAAACTTGACTTTACAAAGCACAAAATTTTTTATGTGTCACATCATTCCAGGGAGAATAAAAACTAGTATGTTGTGGCCACCACAAGACATTCTTCTATATTTTCCTATACAAAGTCACTCAGTAACAATATTTAAAAAAAAAAAAAAAAAATTACAAGGTTTTTTTTTCGTTAAAAGTAAAAAAAAATCGATAACTTTGTTTTAAATTATCACATATTTATAGTTCAACCATTCGTTTTAAAGATATTGAAGAGACCTTTCGAAAGATACCCATCTTGAAAATTTAACCCCCCCCCCCCCAGGGGGTTCCCCACATGCACAGAATTTTTTTCCTAGTTAACTACTACTATTATCAACAATTCATATTAATTTTACAATCACAAGTTAAAAATAACGCTCATTATGTACATTTATACGAAATTTTGTCCTATACTGCAATGTTAAAAATTTAGAAAAAATGCGATCTCAGCGCCACTTGTAGAGCGTTTGATCACCAAATGAAATCAGCACCAGTTTATGTCAAGGACAAACTAAATACCAAGTTTGGTTAAATTTCAATAAAAAAAAAAATTAAAAAAATTATTATTATTTTTTTTTTTTTTTCGTTAAAAGTAAAAAAAAATCGAAAACTTTGTTTTAAATCATCACAGATTTATAGTTCAACCATTCGTTTTAAAGGTATTGACGAGACCTTTCGAAAGATACCCATCTTGGAAATTAACCCCCCCCAGGGGTGTTACTCCCCCCCCCCCCCCGGTGGGGAGCGATGCCCCCACATTCACAGGATTTTTTGCCTAGTTAATTACTATTATTAACAATAATTCATATTCATTTTACAATCACGAGTTTAAAATAACTCTCATTATGCACATTTATACGAAATTTTGTCCTATACTGCCTTGTTAAAAGTTTACAAAAAATGCGATCACAACGCCACCTGTTGAGCGATTGATCCCCAAATCTAATCAGCACCAGTTTATATCAGGGTGCAACTAAATACCAAGTTTGGTTAAATTTCATTCATTGGTTCGTGAGCTACAGTGTCCACAAAAATCGTGATACACACAGACAGACAGACATTTTCTAAAAACTATCAATTCGTGTTCAGGACATCCCAAAACATGTAAATCCATCAAAAAACGGAAGTCGAAAATTTTCACGAACGCAATACTTTCTCTATATTACATATAGAAGAAAGTAATAAATTATTATAAACATATTAAATTCCATCCCTGAATCCAAAGTTAAAATATTTTTTAGCATACTTAAAATAATAAATGTATATACTTGGAGCATACAACGCACGAGCTATATTTAAATTTTAACATATAATTCAAATGAATAAAACTGTTATTTAGTAAAAAATACTTACTTTATGTTTAAGTAATTTCCTATCCACTGTTCATGCTGGTTACGCCCAATACAAGAAACTGTTTTATATCATCGTTCAAACTTAAATTTAAGCGATGTACTACAAATTAAGCGATGTACAGGAAGTGCTGGGTTTTATCCCAGGTTGTTCTCGTAAACCTATCTATTTGGAACTTTCTATGGTTTTCTCTGAAACTTGCATAATTATACAGGATATGTTACCTGAGAAAGACCCCCACCGAGAGCAACCCCTTACGCTCAGTTCACTAGTGTAATGACAAAAGCACACTGCAGAATTAAATTACTTTAACATATAAAAATCGACAATGTTTTCACTGATATCACCATGTAGAATCTCATTTAACAAGATGATGTAACAAAAATACTCATCAGATAAAACTTAGTTTACAAAGCACAAAATTTGTTATGTGTCATATCATTAAAGGGAGATAAAAAGTAAGTTATTATAATTCTAATAAATTTCATCCCTGAATGTAAAATTAAAATATTTTTTACCATACTTAAAGGGAAAGAAATTATATACTTGTGGCATACAACGCACGAACTATATTTAAATTTTAAAATAAAATTAAAATGAATAAAACTGTTATTTAGCAAAATATACTTACTTATTTTATCCCTGAGTAATTTTCTATCCACTCTTCATAATGGCTACTCTACTTCCATTCCAAGAATTTGTTTCGTACCTGTTAGCGTTCAAAGTTCAATTCACATTTTTTTGGCATTTATTTCACATTTTCAATTTGACATTATTTCAAAGCTTTGAGGCATAGTTACAATGACTTTTCACTCGACTGATAAATATTTTTACAGAAGAAACAGGTGCACACACGATATCTTCTAAAAATCTTCTTCGAACGTAAACATCCGCGCCATGATAAAGACTGATGCATGCTAGGTTCGGTTGTTACGCATGCTCCGTTCCGTTATATGCAGCGCTTAGAAATCAGAACAGCGTTTTTAAAGGCACAAACGTGGGTTTGGGCTAGGATTGTGACTCTCACCGAGATCGAAGTTCAGTCGGTGCTTTTCATTTTGTTGTGCCTTCTATATTTCTTCCAGTATCAGAGGCACTTTGACACTGAGCCTCTTGATAGAAGGCATAATTTACTTGTGCCTTATATTTAAGAGCTACAGTTTTAAGAGTGTATATTTCTTTACTAGCCATTCCCGGGAAGATTTATTTTTTGATTATTATATTTTTAATGTAAGGAAAAACTATTTAAACGGAAGTCTAGTTTTATTCCCGATTCATTATTACTACATTATTCATTACCTGAAAAGAAAAAAAAAATATTTTTTTACTTGTGCATAGTAAATTATATAATGCCGTACAGGGTTTCAACCATTATTTAATATTTTTATTCATATTCTTTAAATTCAATATAAAGTAGAAAAAGTCCCTTCACTTACTGTACTGTAAAACAAAACAAAAAAAAAAAAAAAAAAAAAAAATGCATTTGTAACATATTGGTTTATTTACTTAGATTCACACTTAATTTTTTCTGTGGGATTTTTGTTGTTTTGTGTTATAAAATATATGTTATTAAAAATTGAGATTTTTAAAATTTTATTATTTGAATATGTGGCATTTTACTTCAGTGAGCAAATAATAACAATAATCAAATAATTTTAGTTTGTTTTCTTAATAAAATAATACTCTGAGTTTTCTTAATAAAATAAAATGTTTATTTATTTATTTTTATTGGTTACTGAGATAAAAGGCATCATTTTAAATTTCAAAGACAGAATTTAAAAAAAAATATAATCAGTGCAACGAAAAAGATTAAATTCTGCTCTCCACCACGCTATAGTTTAAATAAAAAATACAAAAATAAATCAAATTTTGTAAATTTTAGCAACATATTCCTTTAAATACACTTTGTTAGAAAACCCCATAAATACACTGATTCAAGAATTTGTTTTGATTTTAAATAATAGCATGACTCTTAAAAATTAAATAAATAAATAAAATATATTCAGTAAAGCATTAAAGCGTCAATGTTGAAAAAAAAAAAAAAATATATGCAAATATCTTTTTTATTTATTTAACCTCAATATTTACTTCAGTTTTGTACACTGCTGCTTTTGTGTCTTTCCACTTTTGACATTATTTATTTATTTTTCTTTTCTTAAAAAAACCTGATGAAGAAGAAATTTTATGAGAATGAAAACAGCAAATATAATTTATTTTTCACATATAACTGTTCAAAAGTTTTTTCTTAACTTATCGCAATAATAAAGATATATATATATATATATATATATATATATATATATATTATTTTTATTATATACATACATTAATAACAGTTACATATAAAATACAAAAACGATCGATTTACGTCCAAATTTTTAAATTTATGGCTTTATTAAAATGTTTTTTTTCCGTGAATGATTTAACATAAAAAAAAAGAAAAAGAAAAAAAAAAAAAATCAGTATTTTTGATTTATTTAAATTAATAATTTTATTAATATCTTATCATTATATTTTAAATAATTTATAATGTCACATTTAAAAACGAATTTGTTACCTGAATTCTCCGATTTTTACAACACAATGATTTTACAAAATAACATTTTTTAATAAATCATAAATTTATATATCGCAAACAAGAAACTTACATATATATTTTTTAATCATGATCTATTATATAAACAATAAATAACTAAAATTATATAAACAATTTTAATAAATTTTACTTTATTTATTTAACAACAGTATGTAAATTCTATAAAATTATAATTTTAATCGTAATTTATTTAAAATCATAATTTATTTATTAATAATCTCTTCCTTTAATTTTTCTTAAAAAAAAAAAAAAAAAAAAAAAAAAAAAAAAAGAGGCATTTTATTCCGACATTTAACTAATGATTATAAATAAATATAATTTTAAAGTACACAATGTATTTATATGATTTATTTCGAATAAATTTTAATAGTTCATTTATTAAAAAAAAAAAAAAAAAAAAAAAAAAAATCAACCATACGTTAAGAAAAAAACTGACATAGTTATGAGTGAAAAATAAACTTACTTTGTTGTATCCATCCCTAATATCATTCTGTGTCTTGTGCCCTCACCCCACTCAAGATAAGAGTGCTGATTAACCCCAAGTTTTCTGACGTCAGAAGCTAAAGGGGGGGGGGGGGGAGAGAAGGGAAACATAGAAGTGACCTTGTATATCGCATGCACAATTTTTTTCTTGGAACAAAAATATAATAATAATAATAATAATAATAATAATAATAAAAAGAAAGAATTTGCATCAATTGCTATTTTTATTAGATAAAAATGCTATATTTAACATATAAGTATATTTATTCTTTCATAATGATTATGAAATTTCGAATTTCTTTCGTACGCTGTTTGATTAATTTGTTTTGAATAATACTTCTAGAAAATGATTAAACTTTATAACATGGGGGGGGGGGGGAGGGAAATTTTGTTTATATTTAAATCTTCTTTTCTCTGTCTCCTTTTGCCCATTTTATAAGGAAAAAAAAAATAAAAATAATGATTTAAATAATGGAAAATAATGAGAAAAGTTTGACGATGTTCATGTAAATTCCAAATAAATATTAATAAATAAATAATTTACTTGAAATAATAAATAAATTATAAATCAATAATATTTTCTTTTTTTAAATTTATTATAAATTATTAATATTGTTAATAATTTGGTAAGTTAATAATAATTTATAAATAAATCAAATCTTTTTTTTTTTTTTTTTTTTTTTTTTTTAACTAATCAAAAAATATGTACACGCAATCATATCTTTTTAAGATTTCCAACAAAATAAAATAATAAGGAGCACATATATAAAAAAAATAATAATAATAATAACTAAAATAAAATTAAACATTGATCGGCAAAACTAAAATTATCCACATTCGGACCGCTGTTGGCATATTTTATCGGACCACTTTCGGGAAAGTGATACTGGTCCAGTGTCACTTGCCGATACTAAACGATTGCCGTTTTTTAGCCGTAGAAGAGCCGGCACACCTTAGAAGGATGTCATCGTTAGTTTCGGTTGCCAGCAAGACACCGACATCTAACCAATTCCTCTCTTTCGATTCCAACATAGAACCGACACTACCGGCTGCGGCCCGAACGCGTGCCGAAAGGGTTGCTGGGAACTTCAAAAGTAATCTGCCAGTACTATGCGATTATGAGAATCCTTCTTGTTATATGAATATTTTTAATGTTGCTACCATAAGTATGCATAAAAATATAGCGGTTTCTTAAAAAAAAAAAAAAAAAAAAAAAAAAAAACATTTTTACTGTAAAACGCAAGGTATTAAACCCAGTGCGAAGCCATTTTCAGAAAATTTGACATACTACATTAGGCACAGCATACTGCAACCAGGATAAAATAATATTAAATATGATGAAATAAATGCATTTTTTAACTAAATAATTTTTAACTACACTTGCGGAGGTTTTAAAGAAAATTAGTTTTCAGAATATAATAGCTAATAGTATTAAGCTATTTATGAAAATCCCAAACAAATATCATATAAATTCAAAAAGTTGTATGTGATAGAATGAACAGATTTTCAGTTCTTCTCAAAAATAAGGAAAATTATTAGGGGATTTTCTCAATATTTATTTACAAACAACCGATATTGTATTACTATTGACTGAATCAAAATAAAAAAATGGGTAAAACCCCTTATAGTTTAGCTATTCTTTTGAGAGAAAATTAATGGCTGTTTATTCTATCTCGGACAACCTTTTGAATTTACTCGGTACTTGTTTGAGATTTTTGTATAAGCAACTTCAAGCAGTTTGCTGTTAAATTATGAAATAAAATATTGCTAAAACTTGTGTATGCGCATTTAAAAGTTATTTAGGTAAATGCTTGTATTTTATAAGATATTTAATATTTTTGCATTCTGATTGAAATATGCGGTGTCTAATGATGTATGTCAAGTTTCCTGAAAAAACTTTGCTCTGGATTTAATACCTTGCGTATTATCGTTAAAAAAGTTTTTTTTTTTTTTTTTTTTTTTTAAATCCGTTATATCTGTATGAATGTATGTGTTAACATCATAACCTATACGGATAATAAGTAAAAGCCGCATAATACGGTACTACAGACAGATTGCATTTTAAGCGTCACTTTTTACGGGGTAATCATAAATTTTTTCATTTATATTGGTCCACCATTTATTTTCGGGGCAAAACTTTCACTTATATACTATGCACATGAAGTATTACATGTTTTCACGCTCATTAAATTTCTAGATGATTCGTTTAGAATTTTTTAAGATATTTTTTAAAACGTCTAAAATCTAAAGTGTCAGGATCTTTATGGAGAGGTAGTGTATAATGTTTACAATTCCCTTAGAAATGTTTAAATAATATAAAGAGTGTAGTGCTTTTCTAATTCCTACATATATTGGGAGATTTTTAAAGATTTTTAAAATATAAATTATTCCTCATTACTTTATTTTAATAACCAGTATTCTTTGAAATTTAAGTTATTTAACGATCTGAAATATCCTGAGAAAAGTAAATCCCACTTTTTTCAGTGAAAAAAAAAAAAAAAATAGTTATGTGAAACTTTTTCATTGCATATTTATGACGTTAAAAATATAGTCACGAAATAAAGTAATGACATTAAAATATCCTATAAGGTGATCTTTACTATGCTTATAATAAGAATTATTCATGGTGTTTCATAGGAGATGGGCAAAACTTAAAGAGGTGATAGTAGACATTAAACTTAAAAAAAAAAAAAAAAAAAAAAAAAAAAAAAACCTTTAATTAAATAATGTCAAAAAATTTTATATAACACATTTTTCAATATATATTAAAAAATGAAGAATAAATGTCTCAATATTATCCTGCATTCACTTTCAAAATTATAAGTAACTTTTTCTTTAATGTAAAAATAATTTGCAGTTTAATATTACTTCATTTTTTCTTTACAACCACTGCAGGAATCAACCATTGCAGAATTGAAGGTAATATGTAACAGGTCTTGAAGTTTAACACTATAATTTTATTTCTAAAAATAAATTTAGTTTTTACTTTCAGATACATATTAAACCGACTTTTTTTTTTTTTTTTTTTTTTTTTTAGTTCCCCATCATACTATATGTATGGCGAAATTAGGTAGACGTAAAAAATTTCGACCTCTGTTTTTTGACTTTTTTATACGTTTTCAGGTGTGAGGAATCCAAAAATGACAAAATTTGTATGGTGTCTGTCTGGAGGGTGTCTGTTAGTGTGCCAGTCCGTTAGTGTGTTAGTTCGTTAGTGTGTTAGTCCGGTAGTTTGTTAGTCTGTGTACTCGATATCTCACGAACAAATGATCGCAGAGAGTTTAGATCAGTTTCAAAATATTACTATCGATACCGGCAAGAACCCCATTCATTTGCAACATTCGAATTAAAAAACTTCGTAAGTTATTAGAAATTTACGATTTTCTTAACATGGGAGAATAGAACAAAAATTCACTTAAACGTGCATTAAATGGAAACGTTTTACTGTAAAAAATTCAGACCAGTTTTTCAGTTTTAAAATATCAGTTTTGATGCCGGAATGACCATCAGTAATTATAAATATGCTACTTTGAAAATTTCTCAAGTTATTGGAAATTTACGAATTTCTTAACATGGCAGTATAGGGAAAATGTCACATAAACGTCAATTTTGAGAGATACTTTCATCGTAAAGATGTCAGACTACTTATGAAATATTATTTAGGTTACTGGCATGAATATTAATGACTATCAATTTCCCAATCTAAAAATTTCGTAAGTTATTGGAAATTTACGAATTTCTTAACATGGCAGAGTAGAGCAAAATTTCACATAAACGTCAATCTTGAGGGATATTTTCATCGTAACGATGTAAAACCACTTTCGAAATATTATTTAGGATACTGGCATGAATATCATAGACTATGATTTTTCCAATTTAAAAAATTCGTAAGTTATTTGTAATTTACGATTTACTTAACATGTCAGCATAAGGCAAAATTGAGCATAATCTTCCATTTTGAGGGTCATAAATACATTAGAGAACTTCAAAATTACATTTATGATATTTGTTTGAACATGATTGAATACAAATATTCTAATAGGAAAATTTCGTAAATTATTCGTAATTTACGATTTTATCAATATAGAAAAGTTGTAAATTTTTTATATAAATATGAATTTTGAGGATTATTGCATTGGAAATAGTAGCATGAAAACTAAACAACGGAATTGACCCTGACAAACTAAATTAATAGATTAGAATAAGATACATATATCGAAGTGAACGGTGGATAGCCTATTAGGCGGGGATTTTATTCTGCCAACTAGTTTTTTTTTTTTTTTTTTTTTTACCATAAAACACACTAAAACATAGTTAGAGTTGAATGTACATCATCCTCACAGATTCTGGACAAAAAGAATTTAGATCTAACTTTAACAGTGTTTTTCGTATGTAGTTTTTTTTTTATTTTTTTTTTTATGAAGAAATATTAATGGTAACCACATGGCACAAAGTAACTGACATGACACTAACTAACGAATAAGACACCAATTCAGAGATTAAATATAGGTTGAAAAGCATGAAAGCTAAAAATTAAGTTAAAATGTATTTTATATTGATATTGAACATTTTTGCACTGAAATAAATATTATCTGAAATAAAAATATACTACAGGAGATATGAGTACATATTCCCCAAAATGATACGCCAGAGATATGATGTGCTCCTCCCTTTTGCTTGGATTTTTTTACATTTGGTGTTAATGCCATAATCTTAGAAAGAAGCAAGTGAAAAAATGATCATTTGATAATTTCATATATAATTTATAGAAATTTTCAGTAATTTGTAATATTTAATTTTAATCAAAATTATACTTTCAATTATTTTCTTATGTAATATTGTTGAGGACTATCAAATCGTACACATCCATCAACACATTCATCATGAAATCGTACGCAACGCAATATTCGATAGTATCTATTTCTAGACATATGGATATTGAAAATTAAATGATTTATTTTTATTCCATTGCAACACATTAATTTATATGATTTGTAGATTGCAACAAGAACCAATAGTTTAGTTAAAAAAAAAAAAAAAAAAAAAAAATCTTCTATTTAACCTTTTTTTTTTTTTTTTTTAATCCATGCTTTTCTTTCTTTATTTTTTGCTTTATTTATTTAACCATTTTATTATAACTTGATATATTAAGTTGCATAAAATATTCAAACGCGGATAATATAGTATCCTTATTTCTCATAATATGACTTGTAGAGCCTATTACTAAAGGCATCTTACTTCCACTTGAAGTTTTCGTAAATAAATCTTTGTGGAATGTCATAGCTTAATCCCTATCAAGCTTTCATTCTACAAACACAAAATATACTCATATGTGTTTTTAATTTTTACTCAAATAATATATATATATATATATATATTTATTTATAGAAGAAATTTCTGAACGTTGCTGTGATATAGCCGAGTAAGAACAAAAATTCTGTCTTAGTAGTCACACGTAATAAAATTAAACAACAAAGTAAATGTTACTCGGGTGCACCGATTGCACCCTGCGTTACCCGCCGAAGGCCAAAATCGTTCTCTTCCCAAAATACCTTCTCCCGTTCACGGCGGCTTCGAAGGTTGGTTGGTTGCATAAAATAAACAGAGCAGTGGTTGGTTGCATGAGACCGGCCCCCTACACACACATACCAAGAATGAGATACGTCAAGCGTAAGAAAATCTGATAATTATTAGCAAACCAACTGTCAGATAAATATTTAGACACATGAAAATAAAACAATGCCAAATAAACACTTCAAAACAGATGTGCAGATGTCTTGGTACAATACCGGAACAAGCATAGATATCTTAACACAAGAAATAAAAGCAAAAAAGAAAAAAAAATGAACAATTCACAATAGATGTAAAGATGTAAAGATGACTTGATACAATACCGGAAAATTATTTATAATACTAAATTCACACACAAAAAATGATTAAATTACTAAATAGAATCAAAATTATTTGTAAAAAGTAAAACGTATTATTGCATAGTCTCGACAAACCATCAGCGTTTCTCAGTTTTACACAGGGCAATGCGATATGTAAACATCACATCTTTGTAAAGATTACGCCCATCGTTGGAGTCTAGCAAATTGAGGTGCAGTTTTTTGTAAATAGACAAGAGGATTATGGTCTGTTATAATTTCAATACGAGTTCCGAAAACATTATTTTCAAGATTCTTGATAGACATACCACAGCATAGGCTTCACGTTCACCAGTTACGCTGTCCATTAATAAGTTTCTGACTAATGAAACTTATCGGACTTAGATTACCTTCGTCTTCTGTTTGCGAAAGACACGCACCGATACCATAGGAACTGGCATCGCACTGAATGGTAAAGGATTTTTTGGGATCTGGATTATAATGTTTAGGAGCTTCACACAACATTTCTTTAAGTTATCGAAAGGCTATCTCTTCAGTATGTGTCCACTGTAAATTTTCTGGAACATTCTTTTTAGTTAACTCTGTCAAGGGTTTAGCAATTTCAGCATTGTATTTTATGTAATTTAAATAAAAGTTTAAAAGACGAACAGCGCTTTTTAAACCTGTTTTAATTTTCGGCGAGTCAGTATTTTCAATAAAGAATAACTTTTCAGGATCGGGTTGATGTCGTACAGATCCTATTACATGGCCTAGATATTTAAATCTCCGATTTGCACAATACACATTTTTTAACGTTTACGGTAAATTTTAGTTCAGTCAGCTTAGTTAAAATTGCATCTAGATGTATAAGATGTGATTCCCAATCAGAAAAAATCGCTATATCATCAAGATAAACTTTGCAATATACGCGATGTTCATGTAGAGCTTCATTCGTTATTTTCTGAAAACTTGCAGCAGAATTTCTTAATCCGAAGGGCATTACCATTTAGAGATATTGAGAACGGTGTGTCTTGAAAGAAGTGAAATCACGACTTTCTTTTTAAAAGGGAATTTCCCAAAACCCTTTTAACACATCTCAACAAGTATTAATGCTGGCACGACCGATTTCATTAATTGTGTCGGGCATTTTCTCCATAGGATAATCAAAAGGTTTTGTTACCGAATTGAGCAAACGAAAATCTATACATAATCGTACACTTCCATCATTCTTAGCTACACATACTACTGGATAAGCTATTTCGGCCTCAATCCGCTCAACAAGGCCTGAACTTTCTAATTCTGCAATTTGTTTGTCTACTTCAGGTTTTTCAGGTATTTTATGAACATAAGACTTTTTTCTTTCAGTACGTGGCATTAGACGAATTTTATGCTCTCCAACATTAGCAACTTGAACTTTACCCGATGGTGCAGGTTTATGCAAAAGTTCGAGCAATTCTGTTTGTTTCTTCTCTTCTAAAGGACTAATGAACACATCTATGTAACTTTTATTTTCTTTAATAGGGATTGGGTGGATTTCCCTGAATTTACAGTCATCTTCAAAAATGACCTACTATTTGTGCTCTAACATGGAATTTTCTTACTTTATTTACATGTATGTGTCGTATATTACCGTCAGACAACATAACTTTATACGATAGATTCTTTCAAAAATATCACCAGGTCATGTCCTTCTCGCATACAATTTATTAGTAGAATCAGAAATTAATACAAATACCAATTCACCAACCTTGAATTCTTTCATTTCTTTTCCACGATTAAAATAGTAAGCATAAGTTTCTTGTTTTTCCTCAGCAGTTAAAGATGCTAAATCGGCAGATTTCCCTAAGTTAATTTTTAATTCTGGTAAATAGTCTACAACCGAATTACTTAAATTGAGAGGTAAAGGGATTTCTCCTGATCACGTTGATTTTAACACTGCTGATGGACCTTTAGCTTCGTGTCCATACATAAACCTAAATGGAGAAACTCCTGCAGTACAGTTATGGACTTCGCGATACGCGAAAAGTAAATACGGAATGTGTTTATCCCAAGGGTCAGTTGGCATTACATGATGAAGCATCTGTTTAAATACTCGGTTTGAATTTTTCAACAAGTCCATTTGAGGCAGGGTAAGCTGGAGTTGAGAAACGAGGACTTACTCCTAATCTTTTCTCAAACTCATCTGTTAGTTAAGACGTAAAATTAGTGCCTTGATCACTACATATCATTCTGGGATCCCTGTACGCAGAAATATTTCTAAGAGACCATCACACGTGAAATTTGCCGAAAGGCTTCTTAAAGGTATGACTTCGGGCCATCTGGAATGTTGGTCAATTAGACAAAGACAATACTTATGTTTTCTGCCGGCACAATCTGAGGGCGGCACAATCTCTCCGATTAAATCAACACACACCTTATGGAAAAGATAAGGAGGACGCACCACAGGTGTTATAGGTATTTTATCGGACTCCTCAACTGGCATTTTTCACAGGTTTTACAGAAATTTTGTACATCTCTAATTAGATTAAGCCAATAAAACTATAGTTTTATTCTCTCTTTTGTTTTTCGCATACCTAAATCATTCCCAAACATTGAGTCATGAGATAATTTTAAGACACTTTCTTGTTAACTCAAGGGTAAAACCAATTGGTGTACTGTTTCCTCACATATTTTATCTTTATGAAATAACTAGCTGGATGAACAAATTTTAGTTAAAGATGGATTGACTTGTAAAAAATCAAGAAATATATCAGTTTATATGTTAGAGTCAGGCAATATTATTAACTGAAAAGTCAAAATATAATTTTACAAATATTTTTTTAAATTCTTTGTTAAATGTTGGCAATTTTTACTTAATGTTATTTATTTAATTATTTATTTCATATAAAAACATTTCTTTACTCAAGAATAAAAAATATTAAAAAATAAACCTATAACATGAAATGTTTTTGATAAAATTGACGTCATAATAGCTTTAATTATTATTTATTTGTTCATCTCGCAATTATATTTAATTTTTTCCATAATTGATGGTTATTTTAATAATGTATATTAAGGAAGAAATCAATAATATGAAACAATATTCGTACAATATATAGTATTACAGAATCTGGTGTGAAACAACCACACGGCTTCCATTACCCACTATTGCACGTATTATATACAATTGTTTGAAAATATGATATGTATTTTTTGAGATTTTCCAGTAAGAGAAACTTGATACACGTATAAAGACACATACAACATAGTTTACATAGCGAGTTAAAAAATAAGGGGGAAAAATAGATAGTTATTTTTTTAAATACGAATTTCCGAGATCTGAAACTGAACTACCTAATTAGGTTGACTGTTATTATTCCTGTAATAAGTACGTAATACTTGAGAAAGATTATCTAAATTGGATTAATGAACAATTTTCAAGAAAACGTTAGAGCCGTTTTTGAGAAATATAGTTTTACTAAAACTTAGCATACTCAATTATAGGCCTAAAAACAATAATTACATGCAAAAGGATATTTAATAGGAATTTGACATGGCGAGTTTGAAAAAAAATCCGTACAGCTGTTTTTAAAGGAACGCTCTTGCGAGATCTGAAATTGAGCTGTTTATAGAGGACGCCTATCAATTTTCTGAACTAACCAACTATATCATTCAAAAGGGCATCTAATAGGTTGTTTATATAGCAGCTTTGAAAAAAATCGTTTGAGCTGTTTTTGAGATACGGGCTTACGGTCCCATTTCCGGTTTTCGATGACCCAATTCCGGTTTTTCAATTTTTGCGAAAATTTGGAAAATTTATATGTACACCAGACCTGAATCAATTGTGAAGTTTCGTAGTTCTATTTTTATTAGGTTCGGAGACATGACAGCCAGAAGATTCCACACACACGTACACGCATACACACACACAGACTAATTGCCAAAAACTATTATTTTGGACTCAGGAGGACTTAAAACGTGTAAATCAGGTGAAACTCTAATTTTTGGACCGAATACAATACTTCCACTACCTACGGTAGTAGGGTAATTGAAGTAAAATCATCGATCTCGTATTTAATACGAAAATATACAGATTTTCGTATTACGTTTTCGATCGCCAAATACAAAAATCGCCAAGGACGACAGATATTAAATCTATGCTTTGTTTTCAAGTAAAATACTGAAAATTTGAATTAAAAATAAAATGGACGTTTGTTTGTCTGTGATATTTAATTATGTTAACCATGTACATATGTACAAAAGTTACTTTTTTTTCAATTATAATGATTTTATTTTAAAATTGAAAAAAATGCAAGTAGTCTAATATTTAACCAACTGTGAGCATTGCAAGTATCAAGGTTTAGAAAATGTTGATGCACATTTTTTTTTTTTTAATCTTTTTATTTCATGTTCATCATAGTAATGGAATTATACATTATATTAATAATAATCTATTAATTTTATAAAATTATCTATCAGTATAACTGTTGCACATAGTTTTACATTATATCTCTTATAAAAATTTATTTAACATTTAATTTCTAAAGCAAATATTGGAATTGCATTTTCCTTAATCGATATGAACTCATACGGCAATAAAAAAATAGATATAAGAAAACTAACTGGAAAATTCTTTAAATAATAGTTTTTACAATTTTGAAAAGAGAAAAATACTTTTTGATGTGCTGACAGTAACATCTGATACTTCTAATTGGAAAGCAGTGAAGAAGGAAAATGCTGCATACTTTTCTTTTGTTCTTTCAAAGTAGTATAATTTGTGGAACAAGTCAGATCTACAACTGAAAGTAGATGACAGTTTTACACAAATTATACAAACGTAATTTGAAAACTTTTATATTGTGCTTGAAATTTTTAAAAGGTAAAATAAAATTTGTGAGAAAGATTTTTTAATAGTTTTCTAGAAAAAATATTTACTAGTAGATTCTAGATTTTTAAAAATATTGCAGATAGCATAAATATTTAAGAACAGTTTACTTTTTGCCTTTCATAATAACACAAAATAATAAATAATGAAGTTATTGCAATATATATATATATATATATATATATCAATAATATTTGTTTTTAAAAGTCAAATGTTGGTTTAACAAACCATCATTTTGAAGTAATCGAATTTGAAGTAGACTATATGAGCGGGAAGTTTTAAAAAATGATTTATTTTCTTTAAAAATATTTAAATTTCCTTTAAACTCTGCACTTTGTTTTAATCAAATTGCGTAAAATTATTCTAAATATTTTTCAAAATTCTTTTTTCTTTTTTTTTTTCTATTTAAAAAAAAATCATTTTAATTAATGCTATATAATTATTTTCATGCGCTAACGAATATATTTGTATTTTAGCAAATTTTAAAATTGAATGAAAATTTAGATAGCGGGACTTCAGTTTTTTTTTTTTTTTTTTTTTAATATATATATATATATATATAATTTAAATAAGAAACTTTCCAGAAATAAAAAAAATATTAAATATTTTAATGATAAAAAATTATAAATATTTACAAAAGATAAAAAATTATTAAATATTATTAAAATGACATTCTTTGAAATTTTGACTTAAATTGCATAGATGTATAAAAGCAACTGATATATGTATATATACTGGTATTAGTGTAAATATTTAGAAAATTTTCGTATGTGACTCAATATTTCACTGAAAAGAGATTTGAAATTACCGGGCATTCCGAGATGACTCGGGGAGAACATAGCCTTGTACACACTACAGGGGCCGTTGAAATGGTTAAAAGTTATTATTAAAAAATAGTTTGTAATTATATATGTATGGTATGCTTGAATGCTTCCTCCAAATTATTGTTAAGATTATCTTTATATGTCACATTTAAGAATTTTACTCTAAATATATCTGTATAGATTAAAAATATTTTATCACATCCACTATTATTTGCTTAAAAATGTGTAAATATTTTTTTGATAGTGATACAGAAATGTTTTATCTTATTACATAAAATCATTTTCATTGTGAAATACATTTTACACATAAGTTTCATTGCATAATAACAAGCATAGCTACTAGTTGCAGCTTCTAAAATTAATCTTGGCAAATTCATGGTGTAATACAATAAGTGGTTCAATGCAAAATCGCTATCTGAAAGAAATTGTCCTGTCGTAGTACTACTACTAATGAAATTTTTAGAAGAATTGCAATAATCGCATAAGATATTTATCTTCAACCTGACTAAATCATATTCTAGAAAAAATGCACTTTAAAAAGTTGTATCTTTAGTGTTGGAAGCACCATTTTAAACCTTGCTGTACGCTGGAAATAAATGCAGAGTATTACATATTGTCCTAAATTAACTAAAAAAATTCAGTAGTAAAAAAAATATAGGCATTAGAAAAAATAAGTTCATAATTTCTTTAATCAAGCAATAACACCCAAAAAATTCATCGTCAAACAGTTACAAAAATTTAACAAGTCGATCATATACTAAAGTTGTAACGCTAAATGATTTAGATGTCAAGAATTTCTCTCTGTTCTAAATAATAAAAGCTATGGTTGTTTATTTTATGTTCTCTCTCAAAATAATGGCAAATTGTTATTAAATTGTCGAACATTATAAAAGATTTTTGACATATTATAAACGATATAATATTAAATATTGTGTATTTCAATGAGATACCAAATATGGTGGATTTCTATAATATTGTTCAACTCTCTTGTGTTATGTATTATTAATATTCCAATTCAATGAAAGGCAAAGCTGCGAATAGTCGGGTAGAATCCCGCAGGGATTAATGAGCGAAGCGAGTCGGGGGGAGGCGAAGCCTTCCTCGGGGGTTGGTGAGCGGAGCGAGCAGGGGGCAGAGCCCCCTAGTATATTATATATAACTAATTATATACGGCCTATTTCGAAATGTTTTGGTTGCAATATTTTAAAACTTAAGTATCTCTTATATATGTTCAGTTTCAAATATTTTGGTATTTGTAATATAATCGTAGAAACACATCTGTATAATTCAATTTACATCGTTAACATTTGCTATGAAATACTCATTCACACCATTTAGACGATTATTAGAAGCATTTTAAAATTCTTTTGCATTTTTTTTTCCAAAACGTACAAACTAAAATTTTGTATGACACATTCTATTATATCCTAATGATTTATGCAAAATTTGCTAGCTAAAACCTACAATTTTCAGTTTAATTTCGTAATCTTGTGTCGGTCACTTTTGGTCGATAATCAGTGACCATAACTCCTTATATTTCTCAAAAGATGTGTTTTAATTGTTTGATTAATGCCATGGTAATTGTATACTGTACCTGTATTATGTACGCACTTTTAAAAAAATCTCAGAAAATAAGTATAAATTAAAAAAAAAAAAAAAAAAAAAAAAAAAACTAAATAAATATAGAAAATTTTAATTTATATTCCTTTATTACTTACTTATCATAAGAATGTAATAAAACATCTTATAAAAATCCAAATCTAATTTTAATGTAATTTATTAAGTAATTTTTATTTTAAATTGATGCTTGTCTTAAAAATATATACGAAACATATTCTCTCGAAATCATATGTCATTTTACTTTTACTCAAGAAACCCGCAATTATATTTCTCTAAAATATATTTTATGTCAAAAGGAATGTAGTCTTAATTTAAAGCTGTCAAAAAATGATTTCTTCATTTGAAAATTTTTCTATATAAATTGCTGTAATTTAGAGGTTTTAGATTAAATGAAATATTGTAGAAAGAAAATTTCTGTTAATATTAACGAATTTCTTAATGACTTAATACTAAAAAATACTTTTTTTTTTTTCTTATCTTTCCTAAATAACCTGAAAAACAAGATAATTACGGATGAGTTTTAATTGAATTCAAGATGATCATTGACCTACTAAGATTTACAAAAAATAATGTGACAAAGTTTGATTTGACAACTTTAGCTGATATATATATATATTTTAATTTGCTGAAACCGAAAATGAAGCCAGGTTTTTTTTTCTATCAAGTGTAGATTTTTCTCAATACAGGATGTCTACCTACACAATTTCTTTATGTAACGAAAATTGTAACCTTTAGCATACAACTCTGCCGAAAATTCAAATTTCTAACTTTTTTTATTCCGTTGTTCAATCACAAGCTATACTTATCTACTGACATTTTTTTTTTTTTTTCGAAAAAAGCTATCATCAGTTAAACCGATCACCACAAGAATATTTTGTTATGAATGGTCTTTGGAAAATTCAGTCAGTCACCACTGAGTGAATTTCCCAAATTATTGTTTGAAAATTTTATAAAAAAGAATAATAATGACGTCATATTATATCAAGCAAAAGTAGAGAAAATGTGCATTTTTTTATCATTCGAAAATAATGATATATCAATTAAAATTATTGTGTGTTATTAGTTATATTTAGATTGCAGCATTGAGTACTTTTCCTTAATACATGTTTACAGAAGATAGAATTCATAAAAGAAAGAAGCTCTTGATAATTCATGTTCATAGCGTGAATAGTTTTGAATATCCTGAAATTGGATTTTAGGTGTTCGTGTTCGTTATATTTTAAAATAAGTGTATTATAGCTAACAGTTTTTTTTTTTTTTTTTTTTTTTTTTTTTTTGAGATAAGAAACCTAGAAGCATTGATTCATCGTATTTTCCGAGGCCATTCATCGATTCCATAAAATTTGCCCCAAAAATAAAATACGTCGTTTTGAGCAGTATCAGAGAGCGGTGAGCGGTTTCCGATGAGGAAAAATTTCCCAAAGTCAAATACTGAATTGATAAAAAATAACGGTGAAGCTTCATGAAAATCATGTTTTTCTATCGAATTTTGATAGAAACAACTTCTAAAATGAATCGAATTTCGATGACCAGATTTAATATCACCAATAAGACATTTAGAATTAATTCTTATTGTTAATAATCTGTTTTAATGAGAATCATCAGATTTTGTTTATTAGCCACTCATAAATTCATCAGTTTCGATAAGAGGACATTTAATGGCCTATTACATTTTGCTACTGGGGAAAGGATATATGTGAACCCATTTGAACTCCAAACTGCTTGTGGGGAACGAATTTCTAAAATTATTGAAATCTATATACATAAAAGAGCACTTCCACTCACTCACTCACTCACTGACTCATCAATGCACAAGAAAATCTACTGGAGCCACTGACTCGAAACTAGGTCAGATTATAGAACATGTAATGCAAGCACCCCGTAAGAAGCGATTTTGCGAAATTCGACCCCCAAGGAGGGTAGTGGTGGTGGTGGTGTGTGTGTGGGGGGGGGGGGGGGAAGACGTGATTTCACAAAAACCGTCATATCTCAAAGAGAAAAAAACAGATATCTGTAAAATTTTTGCATTAAAATATAGCTAAAACAAATGACTAAAAATAAATTTCTGGAATTTTTGAAATTCTGTCCACAAAATGGGGTGCGTGGCAAAATGTGATTTCACATGCGCAAAAAGTGATTTTTTTTTAAAACCTTCATATTCTTCAAAGAAAAAAATAGATATACGTGAGATTTTTGTTTCAAAATATAGCTAACAAAAATACCTAAAAACCTATTTCTGGAATTTTAGAAATTCAGCCCCTAATGGGGGGACAGGGTGCAAAATGTGATTTCACAAAAACCTTGATATCTCAAAGAAAAAAACAGACATCTGTAAAATGTTTGTTTAATAATATAGCTAACACAAATACCTAAAAACCAATTTTTGGAATTTTAGAAATTCAGTCCCCAAAGGGAGGGGGAGGAAACAAAATGTTATCTATAATATAGATAACGTTTTGTTTCCTAACTCCTATTGTTTATAAATAAATAAAAATCTATAGAAGATATAATATAGATTCTATATTATATCTTCTATATAATAATATAGATATTTCTTCTATAATAAAGTAAAAAAAAAAATATATTTCAATTTTTAATTGTTGCCAAAAAAAAAAAAAAAAAATGCGAGTTGATTTACTTTTTGACATATAATAAAATATATTTTCACGCGAATAATATAAGAAAAATTAAATATTAAATTTGCTTAGGCCATGACAAAATGACGCCATTATCTAAATTAAATAATAATAATAAAAATCCAACATATTTCTTCAAAGTTTGTTTCATAATCTTTTTTAACATACCTCAATTTTCGATTTCTTTTTAATAGTGTTTTTATTTATTTATTTATTGTCACGTATAATACGTTTGGCGTGAAAGCTAATTAAGCATTATATTAAAGAGCTTTACTTATTCTTAATGCAGGGTATTTTTATTTATTTTTTAATTTTGATGCTAAAGTAGATACGACATTTTTTGCCAAAGACTCTACTTTTGGGATAGCCACTTTAAGCCAATTAGCCCATAAAGCATATAAAAAAAATCTTTACATATATAAAACGCAATGTTTGTGTGTTTGTGTGTTTGTGGACAGCGTAGCGCAAAGACTGTAGCTTGGACAGTCCCGTGTTTCAACACGAAGGTGCCCCCGAGGGGTCCTTGTGCATCTCGAAGCCCGATTTCCGAATTTTGGATTAGTTTTCTTTTAATTAATTAAAATGTGAAAGTAACCAATTCAGAATAGCTTTTAAAAAATCCATTTAAATATTAGCTGTTATTTAATTGTTGAAAAAAAAAAAAAACAAAAAAAAAAAACAATGCGAGTTCATATTTTTTTTATATAAAAATATATTTAATTAAATGTGAAGAATAAAATATGTACATATAAATATTCGGAAATCTGATTAGATTTTTTTTTTAATTAATTAAAATGTGAAAATAATATGCAAGCGAAGTGATAACGTCACTGGCCGTCCGTGGATTCAAGAAAAAGATTTCCTATGTTAATCGCCCATTGAATTTAACTATTGATACATTAGGACTATTTTCGGAAAATTTAGAACCTCTTTTTCAAACTATGTATACGCAATTCAGCTTTTCATTACATTTTAGTTTATAGCTTTAAGTATCCTACAAATATTCATAAAGGTACTTTTATTGTAATCCTTTGTAAATAATATATATATTACAATTTAGCATTATCACTAAAAGTAATATTAGATTGAAAAATTAAACCATATAGATTTTCCGAATATATGATAATTAAAATGTAGATGAATGTTCAATTTATAACAAAAATATTATAATTGCACATCCTTAAATCGATATCAACACTTTCTTTCGTGGAACGTGCATAATTTTTTTTAAAACGAGACGAAATTCTTTAAATATAAGTTCCAACAATCTCGGAAAGAAAGAAACTTTTTTGAAGTGCTGACAGTAACATCTGAAAATTCTTATTGAAAAGCAGTGATGAAAGAAAATGCAGTACATTTTTATTTTATTTTTTTGAACAAATATAGATTGTGGCTTATATTCAAAATCGGATCTGCTACCGAAAGAAAATGACAGTTTCACACAAATTAAACAAATGTAATTGGAAAACTTTTACATTGTGTTTGAAAAGTTTGGAAGGTAAATTGAAATTTGCCAGAGACATTATTTAACTGCTTTCACGAGGAAACAAATGTTGATTCTTGTATTAGATATTGTAGAAAGTTTTATTATTCGGTTTACTATTTTTTGTTTTAATGTATGAAGCTCGATAAAATACTATGAGATCTCTAAATGGTTTTCACAATTAAATGTGTATTGGAATAAAATCAACAATCAAGTATAAATAATTCATATTTTCGATATGATTTATTTATTCATAAAACAGAATGTCTGTTTGTGGTTATTACCGCAATAACCCGAAAATGAAAATATAAATATAAATATAAATATAAATATAAATATAAATAAATAAATAAATAAAAAATAAATAAAAACCTCGTTCAAATGCAACCCCCTCTCCCCCCACTTCTTGCCGAAAGTGAAATCCATTAATTTTCTTAAATTCTCCTCTTCGCCATTTTCATCCGTCCTATCACCGGATATACATACAGAGCTTTGGAAATCTGTGTTTCATCATTTCACGGTGTAGTAACCTTCTTTGGATGTTCAAGTCTTGAAGGTCAGCGTCGCTACGCTTTTAGAAAAAGAGGGGAGATGTTACTTTCGAGATTTTACAGTAGCTAAAGATTTCAAGAAACATGTTTGTGTATCAGCAAAATATCTGTTTAAAAAAAGATTTCAAAAAGACTTTTTCTAAAATATTGTAAATTCATTTTACAAGTAGTGATTTTAAGAAAATCAATGCTACTTAAAATAATAATAATGATAATAAGTATAAAATTTTAAGCACTAACAATTACAAAAATGTTTATGTATTTAAAATAATGTTATTGCATTGTTTACTTGAAATAAATTATGCAATAAAAATCTATCTAAATAGCCTTTGTGAAATTATAGTTAATTGACAATATTAAATTTAGACTTTTAATAACTGTCTTTTTTTAAAACACGGTGTGGTTACATATAAGACCTATTAAAAAATGTATTAAATGTGCTAAAAATACTAAGATGATTTAGTTTAAAGCGCTTTAAAGCATTATTTAGGGAAAGTGGAACAGCAGTGGACACGTTAAAGACATTTTCTTTGTTTTGATCTAAAGGTTTTCTTTTCTTTTCTTTCCTTTTTTTTTTTTTTTTTTTTAATTTGGAGCTTGTAACCCTAACCAATGTTTGGTACTTCAATAAATTTTTATCTACATGTCCGAACTGCAAAAAATGCTAAGTGAAACATTTTTATGCCCTAAAAGTTAGTTTTTTAGAGAGCGTAAAATTTGCCAGTATTGGGCACATTAAAATTCAGTAATGGATATATATATATATATATATATATATATATTAGGGTGTTTCTTAAAAATTAACATTTAATTTTTTGTATGAGGCACCCACTTATTTTGCTCTACGTAAAAAAATAGACTTCCACAAAAATTTCAAAATTTTAAAACAAGTTTTAAGGATGGCTATCGATGTTTTAAAATAATTAAAAATTGACAAATTTGACATATTTTGTAATTTTATTATAAATTATAATATTTTAATTACACTGAAAATCGAGACAATAGACATGAAAATATTCAATTTAAAATATTAAAATACACATAACATAAAAACGTTTCGAGCCTTATTTTAGACTACTCATCAGTAAAATGCATCAAAAATAAACGCTGTGAAGAACAATAAATTTCCTTTACGAAAGTACAGCGTATTCAGTAGGGCTTGTGCATGCTTCATTAAGCGGTGAAAATTTCTGTATGGTATACCAGCCTTCCAGGAAAAGTCTTGAATGATAATTTGAACTATGATTATTTTACTATTGTTAAAATCAGGTAGATGGTCGGTTTCTATGGCATGCTGCACTATTTTAGAACGAATATCGCGGTTTTTAAAAATTCTCTTATGTTCGAGAATTCGAGCATGAAGGGAACGGCCAGTTTCACCAATATAAACATAACTGCAAGATTTACAAGGAATATTATAAATAATCCCTGTATGCGAAAAGGGGGAGGGATAACAGATTTAAAGTTAGAAAGAAAATTACGAATCAGAAATTGAGGTTTACATAATACATATATATTTCCTATGCTTAAAACTCTAGCTATAGATTCAGAAATTTTTCTATAGTATGGAATAGTGACGAAAAACTTAGGTGATTTGGAGGAATTAATATCGTGATTACCAATGTTAAAGTCATATTTATTCAATTTTCTTTTAAGCCAGCAAAGGGGATTTAATAATAATAATACCAAATAAAAAATTTGGAAACGTGCAAAGTTTAACAATTATCGAAATATAATTAAATATATAATGGATATTCTTGGAAATTTGTGGATGCAAATAACACATTATATCACATTAATTTCAGATTTTGGAGTAAGCAAAAAATATGTTCGAAGGACCCTGTATAAATTAAAACTTTAAATGCGTTCAGGAAGTCATATAGGATTATAAAATCAAATAAATTTAGAAAACACGAAAATTCATAGCGATGTTTGTATAGTTTCTCTCAACAAATAAACAATAACGTCTGTTTTTATTATAATTATTATAATATATACTTTGAAGAGTACTTGAACAAACCCAATGTAATGCATTATTTAGATATTATACTATTATATAATGTCTAAAATGTTTATTCAAAGTTTAGCTTTTAAACCAAATGTATGAATTATATTTTCCTTAACCGATATCAAATCGTGCAACAAAAAAACAAACATAAAATATGATGAAATTTAGAGAAATTCCTTACGTAGTAGGCACTATCAGAAAGAAGGAAATACTTTTATTTAAATGCTGATAGTTACATATGAAAATTCAAACTGAAAAAAGTTGCAGAAAAGAAAATGTTTAAAATTGTTTTTCTTTTTTATTCCTTTGAATTAAAATGGGTTTCTCCTCATACTAAAAATTGTGTCTGAAACTGAAAGAAAATGTCAGTTTTACATAAATTAAACAAACGTAATGGGAAATTTTTTATATTGTGTTTGAAAAATTTGGAAGAAAAATTAAAATTTGCCAGAAGAGAGTTTCATAGATCTTAAGAGGAAGAAATATTAATAGTTGTTCGAGATTGCTGGAACATTTATGAAATGTTCGGCTTTTGTTATTATTATTATTATAATAAAGCTTATAAAATATTTATTTTTAAAATATTAAATAATGAGAGTATTAAAAAATACTTGTAGATATATCATGATATATTATCAATAAACAAAAATAATAATATAAAAGCAATTATTTCCAATTTTTAAATACCGTTTAAGAAATATCTTAAATTATTAAATATTGGTTTTTCAAGATATGATTTTATGCAAAATAATGGTATTTTGTTATAGTTACACAATCTTACCATAAATGACCGGACACTTTCGATTTCAGACGTTTTGTCAAATATCTCCAAACTTACACTATAAATAATCTTGGAATTCCAGGAATGTGAAGAACATGTCATACCTGATATAATTCAGTGAAAGGTTTGCCCCGAAAACACAAAGGGGACCAGAAAAATTAATTAAAAATTATTAATTAATTAATTGCTTTTCAAGTATGTGAAAAGTAATACATACCCAGCAAACACAGAAGTGTCGGGCGGCAACTGGGCCACATCGGCTTGCCGGTATTGCGGCACGGGTTCCATATCTTTTGTGTCCCGAGGGCCGACTGGCGGCCCAATACATCGGCTCGCGTCCGGACCGGTACCGGCTATGCCGAAAATATTGCCGGTAAGCTGCTGTGCAAACAGCACACCGATACCTGTCCTTATAAATACCGACAATGGTCCAGTATTGGCAATGAATAAAATGTGGAAAATAAAATCCGTTTAATTAAAATTTTCTCTTCCTTTAATTAAAATTTGTTCATTATTTTTCGTGGTAATATTTACTGTAGGAATCCTTTTACCTTATATATATATTATTTGCCTAACATAAATGACTAATAAATATGTCATGTTAGTCACATGTCTGTAAATTTTTTTTACCCCTATTATTATTATTATTATTATTCTATTCCGCACATTTTAAAATCAAAATTTAAAATTTATATTTAGTTTATTCTCTAAATAAATAAGAAAATAAAATAATATTCTTTAAACTGCTAAAATTTTAATTTATTAATGCATAATTTATTCATTTTGTCATTTATTATATTATACACTCTTAAAACTGTGCCTCTGATACAAGAGGCACATTTTGCCTTTTTTTGCCTCTGAAAAATAAGAGTCACGAGGGTGCCTTTGAAATTAAGAAGCACTTGTGCCTTTGAAATTAAGAGGCTCCTGTTGCCTTTGAATTTAAGAGGCACCAGCCTTTGAAATTGAGAAGCACGTGGTGCTTTTGAAATTAAGAGACACCTCGTGCCTTTGAAATTAAAAAGGCACACATTTTCTTTTAAGAGGCACATCGCAGCCTTGATTTTAAACTTAAGGGCCCGCTTTACTCACCGTCGCCGGAAGCCGAAGCTAATGTTATTCTTTGGGAAATTTTCTTTACAAAAAACTTATTAAATAATGCATATTTTTAAATTCTGTTTTCATATTCTGAAAATTCCACACTGTTAAGTTGACGGACCTTTTTTAAAAATGTATTTTTTTGTGTATTTGTATTTAAAATGTATTTGTTTCTAATATTTTATTTTGAAATTGCAAAATACAAAATTTCACGTATTGAAAATTCGTATTTTGCAACTACAAAATAATATATAAAACATTAAAAAATACTTTTTAAAAAAAAGGTCCGTAAATTTAACAGTTGGGAATTTTCAGAATGTGAAAACAAAATTTAAAAATATGTATTAGTTAATAAGTTATTTGTAAAGGAAATTTCCCATAGAATAACACTGAATAGGGCCTCCGGCGACGGTAAGCTCACAGTCAGATTACCTCTTTGTATCTTCCCGTGTTATCGAATGGGACTTTTATTGTTTCGTTTTATATAAGAATATCTCATTCAAAAATCAATTTTTCGAATTCTGTCTTTTGAAAATTTTTCTTTGTATAAAGTCGCCTTTTAGCTTATGAGCAATTCTTTGAAAAAATAAATTTAAATATTTTATTTAGAAATCCAAACTTACAGTTCTAAATTTACTTAATGAGACAAAATATATAATTTTCTTTTTTCAAAAAACTTATCACAAACTAAAAGGCGACATAATTAAAAGACATAATTTGAAAACCTTCATTTTTGAATCAAATATCCTTACAATACCAAGCAACAAAACTCCCATAAGTTAACACGGAGAGGCTCTTCTCTCTCCTCCCGTCATGAAATCCTATCTCCTGCATGCGATAATTTTTATTTATAGAATTACTCATTACCTAACGTATTTTTATTAATTCCATTTTTCCATTCGGAAAAATTACAACAGTTAAATTAGTACTAGTTTTCTAAAAATTGATTTTTTAGAATTATAATTTTTGAATTCGAAAATGCGAACATTATCCAAGTGCATTGTCTCATAAATTCTTGTCTCTAAAATAAAGTAAAAAATAAAATTTTGGTAAACATGTATTAATTTAATGGTTGTAATTTTTTTTTTTTTTTTTTTTTTTTTTTTGAATGGAGCTTTGATTAAAAAAAAAAAAAAAAGAGTTAGATGATAAATAATTCTATAAACAAATTTCCCCATATAGTTGCATTGTATTTGTAGATTGAAGACAAGGAAATTACAAGAGGGTTTTGAGGAGCCTTAATTACTTCTTATTTGACAGTTCATTTTCAGTGACTTCTACCAGTAGTTCTAATTAACATATATTGAATATGATGACATTTCTTATGATGTAATTAGTACGACTTTTTTTCCTCCTAAAACTATAATTTTTATCCCCCCACCCCCTTTTTTTTTTTTTTTTTTTTTTTTTTTTTTTTTAATATAGAATGCTAAATACAGATAATGTAGATAAAATACTTCTTGAAATTATTTTAAACATGTTTGTAAATTAAATAAATGTGGAGCTGAAAAAGTTATAGATAGATAACATTAGAACTTTGATGAATGGAAATTACAATTTTGCAGAAGAAAATTTATAGTAAAAAAATTTTTTAATCCATTCTCAAAAATGGACAAGATAATATGACAAAAAATGTATGAATGACTGTATAAAACTGAGAATCATGTACGTAATTATTAATACCTTATTTAAAAAATGTATAATATAAATAAATCTGATTTAATTAATCTACTCTAATACAAACTGGAATTAATTAAAGTTACAATGATTTTATAGTATAAAATTCTCAGTAAAATGTCAATCACGTGTAATAGCAATCTTTCCCAAAATTCTCGAGTGGCAATGCTCTGCTAAAACCAAAAGATTTAGTTAACACAGATTTATTTCAGTAATATTTTGTTAATAATATTTTACTGTACTGACAAAACACAGCTCATAATTCATCAAAATAACAAATAACTGAATGATGTATGCATAATCTTTTCATTTTAAAATTATTGCAACCTATCTTAATAGAAAGACAAACTGAAAACTTCCAGCTAAAGGAAAAAAAAAGTGTCTAGAAAAGAAAATTAACCCGAAACCATTGGCTTCAATAAAAGTGTTGCTAAATTAAGTTTTCCAAGCTTGTTAATTGATCTTGACCTGTATTTACTAATTTGAAAGTTTTCATCTCAATTTTTCCACTGGTTTTCAGATTTTTTTTTTTTGTAAAGTAATATGTATTCAACCTCTATTTAATTGTTACTTTTTTTAAGAAAAAGAAGGGAATAAAAGCATATTATTTACTTTAAATTGTAACATCGTTATACAGTCGAACCTTGTTAACGTGAATCTCAAGGGAAATAAAAAGTTTGTTCATGTTACCGGTAGTTTAAGCTACTAGTAACCCAGAAATTGCTTTTTATTTTGACGGGGATCATCATAATTCACTTTAAGCATGTTCATGTTAACGAGCTTCGACTGTATATAAAATTCAGAAATTATCATCATTCAATAGTTTTAAAAAAATGCGATTTAATAATTAACTTTATTGCATTGCAATAATAAAAAGCACCATAAACTGATTTTAAGTTATAAATGAATATTTTTTGAAAAGAAAAAAAAAGAAGAATATATATATATATATATATATATATATATATATTAAAGAGCATAAATTTAAGTAATATGGCGACATTCGTCAATTACGTGAAAGAAAATAAGCACAAGTTTCACAAAATCAACAACTCTAATCAAATAACTAGTTAAAGAAAAATATTTATAAAACATATTTTTTCGATTTTCTTTATTGGGCCATTTGATTTAGTTTTAGGTGTTGCTGTTTTTACATTGCATGAACACCTGCTTTCTTTTGCCTGTAATGAATGCCTTGAAAATACATTGTTAGAAGTTATTATATTTATACATATAAGAAAATAAATGTTAGGTTCTTTTTTCTACATTTAGATTTACTTTATACGTTGTATAAGTATTACAGAGAGTTAGACATATTCCTACTTATAAAACTGCTCAATTTGTAATTTGTACTAAGTAATTCTGGAAAAAAAATTTTGTTATATTTATACATTGAGTTATTAAAAAATAAATAAATAAATAAATTAAATAAATATTTTATTTATTTATAAATAAAATAAATATATAATTTATTCATAAATAAAATAAATATATAATTTATTCATAAATAAAATAAATAAATATTTATTTATTTATTTACTTATTTATTTATTTATTTATTTATTTATTTATTTATTTATTTATTTATTTTTTTGGGGGGGGCTGATTTATTATACTATTTATTTACCATATTTACACACATTCAGTGTTCCAGTAATTGACGCTGCCAGTTTTTCATTTTACCAGTAAAAGAATTAGCCAACATTTCTTTCTCCTGATGGTGCATCAAGCTTAATAATTTTGACCCAAAACAATTGTTATTTGCTTTTTTTCCATTTATGGCATTTTTTTTTTTTTTTCAAAGTGTTGTTGCGTATGCGCATGCACTTTACAATTATCTTATATTCAGTTCAACTAATATTAACATATTAAAAATTAAAATATATACAAATAAATAAAATTTTAAGTCTAATATCTCATAATTTGCAATTAGTTTCTTAACTTCACGTATCAACACAACCTTTATGAAATTGAAATTGATAATCATAAAATTTAAAATGTTTGTAAATTACAGTTAATTAAGCAATGCATTTAAAAAATCCAGTAAATTCTATCCCCCCCCCCCCTTCTTCCGTTTTCTTCCTAGTTCTTTCTTTTTGAGAAAGTAATTTGACTTGAATTGCAGAATAATTTGTTGAATACAAAAATACTTAAATTCTGAAAAAAAAAAACTTAATTGGAAAAAATCATTTAATTGAAAGATGCTGCTGAAAAGAAAACTCTTTTGAGCAAAGTATTCCTACAATAATTATTTTACTGTTTGTCAGTTTACTATTTCTGCTATTTAGAACATTTACAGGGTCACAGTGTTGCTATATTTGTATGTGTTACTTTAGTCTTTTGCCGCTATTATTTGAGATCAATAATTTTTAAAATATTATAACATTAAAACTTCAAGATTTTTTTTTTTTTTTTTTTTTTAAAAAGTGGTAACAATATAATAAAATGCATATAAAATATAGGAACATTGCGACTCCTGCACTCAATAACTAAAATTTCAGCACTGCTAGTTCCATAAAGGAGATAAACATGAAATATTAGTATTTTCTTCAAATTTCCTTACTAAAATCATTATAACATTTTTAATTCTGTTTAAGTACCACTGATAACCTAATGAATAAAGGAATAAAAATAAAATTTGTTAGAGTTTTGTTGCTAAATATTTAGAATATGTAGTAAATATAAAATAATAGCCAATTTAAAAATTACATTTTATTAACATTCGCATCAACATTTTAAATAATTTAATCAAATGATTTGACAGAAATTGTTTTGAATAAACAGTAACAATTTGAACTAATCTAAAAAATTGACTCCATGTTACGGGGAAGTTCAGTATAAAATATACTCTGACACTGGCCTCTTCTGACACTGGCCTCTTATCACCTAAAAGAAAAAAAAGATGCTTAATGATTTTATATTTATTCATGATAAATTAAAAATCTAATTTCATCTGTTAGATAATATTTTTTTTAAATAATATGCATAAATGAAACTACATAAAATATATTTAAAAAAAATTATGTTTTTATACGCCCAGAAGCAGAAATTAATGTATCTACTTGCAGCAAAGCAAAATTTATTAGTGATTCCGGAATACCGGATTAAATTTAGTATCAAGGAGAGTAAGTAATTGATAAAATACGTAAAATGTACACTTACAATAAATAAATTAATTAATTAAGAATATAAGTCATCCATCAGTAGCCAGGTGGTTCTGTGCTCAAACTGGTAGACAGGAAGTGATGGGTTTGATCCCAGGTTGCACTCGTCAGATTAGCTATTTGGAGCTTTCTGTAGTTTTCTCTGAGACGCATAAATATACAGGACAGGTGTCCTTAGAAAGACCCCCATGGAGAGCAACCCCTTAGGCTCAGGTTACTAGTGTAGACAACTGGTCTTAAGCCGAACAGCAGGATACCAGATGGCAAAAGCACACTGTAGAAATAAATTATTCTAACATATAAAAAACGACTATGTTTTCACTAATATCAACATGCAACTTAAATAAAAAAGCACCACAAAACTGGCGTTGTAAAAAAAATTACTTACAAACTTTGAATATACACCATAAAATGCAATAAACTCGCAACAATTGTTTCGGGTCGAAAAAACACACGACCCTTCATCAGGCGAATAAAGTAAGCACGAGTGCTGCAGTCAAAGCGCCAACGCACCTGTAGCACCTGCGTTGCCGCTTTGACTGCAGCACTCGTGCTTACTTTAGTCGCCTGATGAAGGGCCGTGTGTTTTTTCGACCCGAAACAATTGTTGCGAGTTTATTGCATTTTATGGTGTTTATTCAAAGTTTGTAAGTATTTTTTTTTTTAATCAACATGTAAAACCTCATTTAATAAGATGATGTAACAAAAACACACATTATAAAAAAACTTGACTTTACAAAGCACAAAATTTTTTATGTGTCAAATCATTCCAGGGAGAATAAAAACTAGTATGTTGTGGCCACCACAAGACATTCTTCTATATTTTCCTATACAAAGTCACTCAGTAACAATATTTAAAAAAAAAAAAAAAAAAATTACAAGGTTTTTTTTTCGTTAAAAGTAAAAAAAAATCGATAACTTTGTTTTAAATTATCACATATTTATAGTTCAACCATTCGTTTTAAAGATATTGAAGAGACCTTTCGAAAGATACCCATCTTGAAAATTTAACCCCCCCCCCCCCCAGGGGGTTCCCCACATGCACAGAATTTTTTTCCTAGTTAACTACTACTATTATCAACAATTCATATTAATTTTACAATCACAAGTTAAAAATAACGCTCATTATGTACATTTATACGAAATTTTGTCCTATACTGCAATGTTAAAAATTTAGAAAAAATGCGATCTCAGCGCCACTTGTAGAGCGTTTGATCACCAAATGAAATCAGCACCAGTTTATGTCAAGGACAAACTAAATACCAAGTTTGGTTAAATTTCAATAAAAAAAAAAATTAAAAAAATTATTATTATTTTTTTTTTTTTTTCGTTAAAAGTAAAAAAAAATCGAAAACTTTGTTTTAAATCATCACAGATTTATAGTTCAACCATTCGTTTTAAAGGTATTGACGAGACCTTTCGAAAGATACCCATCTTGGAAATTAACCCCCCCCCAGGGGTGTTACTCCCCCCCCCCCGGTGGGGAGCGATGCCCCCACATTCACAGGATTTTTTGCCTAGTTAATTACTATTATTAACAATAATTCATATTCATTTTACAATCACGAGTTTAAAATAACTCTCATTATGCACATTTATACGAAATTTTGTCCTATACTGCCTTGTTAAAAGTTTACAAAAAATGCGATCACAACGCCACCTGTTGAGCGATTGATCCCCAAATCTAATCAGCACCAGTTTATATCAGGGTGCAACTAAATACCAAGTTTGGTTAAATTTCATTCATTGGTTCGTGAGCTACAGTGTCCACAAAAATCGTGATACACACAGACAGACAGACATTTTCTAAAAACTATCAATTCGTGTTCAGGACATCCCAAAACATGTAAATCCATCAAAAAACGGAAGTCGAAAATTTTCACGAACGCAATACTTTCTCTATATTACATATAGAAGAAAGTAATAAATTATTATAAACATATTAAATTCCATCCCTGAATCCAAAGTTAAAATATTTTTTAGCATACTTAAAATAATAAATGTATATACTTGGAGCATACAACGCACGAGCTATATTTAAATTTTAACATATAATTCAAATGAATAAAACTGTTATTTAGTAAAAAATACTTACTTTATGTTTAAGTAATTTCCTATCCACTGTTCATGCTGGTTACGCCCAATACAAGAAACTGTTTTATATCATCGTTCAAACTTAAATTTAAGCGATGTACTACAAATTAAGCGATGTACAGGAAGTGCTGGGTTTTATCCCAGGTTGTTCTCGTAAACCTATCTATTTGGAACTTTCTATGGTTTTCTCTGAAACTTGCATAATTATACAGGATATGTTACCTGAGAAAGACCCCCACCGAGAGCAACCCCTTACGCTCAGTTCACTAGTGTAATGACAAAAGCACACTGCAGAATTAAATTACTTTAACATATAAAAATCGACAATGTTTTCACTGATATCACCATGTAGAATCTCATTTAACAAGATGATGTAACAAAAATACTCATCAGATAAAACTTAGTTTACAAAGCACAAAATTTGTTATGTGTCATATCATTAAAGGGAGATAAAAAGTAAGTTATTATAATTCTAATAAATTTCATCCCTGAATGTAAAATTAAAATATTTTTTTACCATACTTAAAGGGAAAGAAATTATATACTTGTGGCATACAACGCACGAACTATATTTAAATTTTAAAATAAAATTAAAATGAATAAAACTGTTATTTAGCAAAATATACTTACTTGACATTATTTCAAAGCTTTGAGGCATAGTTACAATGACTTTTCACTCGACTGATAAATATTTTTACAGAAGAAACAGGTGCACACACGATATCTTGTAAAAATCTTCTTCGAACGTAAACATCCGCGCCATGATAAAGACTGATGCATGCTAGGTTCGGTTGTTACGCATGCTCCGTTCCGTTATATGCAGCGCTTAGAAATCAGAACAGCGTTTTTAAAGGCACAAACGTGGGTTTGGGCTAGGATTGTGACTCTCACCGAGATCGAAGTTCAGTCGGTGCTTTTCATTTTGTTGTGCCTTCTATATTTCTTCCAGTATCAGAGGCACTTTGACACTGAGCCTCTTGATAGAAGGCATAATTTACTTGTGCCTTATATTTAAGAGCTACAGTTTTAAGAGTGTATATTTCTTTACTAGCCATTCCCGGGAAGATTTATTTTTTGATTATTATATTTTTAATGTAAGGAAAAACTATTTAAACGGAAGTCTAGTTTTATTCCCGATTCATTATTACTACATTATTCATTACCTGAAAAGAAAAAAAAAATATTTTTTTACTTGTGCATAGTAAATTATATAATGCCGTACAGGGTTTCAACCATTATTTAATATTTTTATTCATATTCTTTAAATTCAATATAAAGTAGAAAAAGTCCCTTCACTTACTGTACTGTAAAACAAAACAAAAAAAAAAAAAAAAAAAAAAAAAAAAAAAAAATGCATTTGTAACATATTGGTTTATTTACTTAGATTCACACTTAATTTTTTCTGTGGGATTTTTGTTGTTTTGTGTTATAAAATATATGTTATTAAAAATTGAGATTTTTAAAATTTTATTATTTGAATATGTGGCATTTTACTTCAGTGAGCAAATAATAACAATAATCAAATAATTTTAGTTTGTTTTCTTAATAAAATAATACTCTGAGTTTTCTTAATAAAATAAAATGTTTATTTATTTATTTTTATTGGTTACTGAGATAAAAGGCATCATTTTAAATTTCAAAGACAGAATTTAAAAAAAAATATAATCAGTGCAACGAAAAAGATTAAATTCTGCTCTCCACCACGCTATAGTTTAAATAAAAAATACAAAAATAAATCAAATTTTGTAAATTTTAGCAACATATTCCTTTAAATACACTTTGTTAGAAAACCCCATAAATACACTGATTCAAGAATTTGTTTTGATTTTAAATAATAGCATGACTCTTAAAAATTAAATAAATAAATAAAATATATTTAGTAAAGCATTAAAGCGTCAATGTTGAAAAAAAAAATATATGCAAATATCTTTTTTATTTATTTAACCTCAATATTTACTTCAGTTTTGTACACTGCTGCTTTTGTGTCTTTGCACTTTTGACATTATTTATTTATTTTTCTTTTCTTAAAAAAACCTGATGAAGAAGAAATTTTATGAGAATGAAAACAGCAAATATAATTTATTTTTCACATATAACTGTTCAAAAGTTTTTTCTTAACTTATCGCAATAATAAAGATATATATATATATATATATATATATATATTATTTTTATTATATACATACATTAATAACAGTTACATATAAAATACAAAAACGATCGATTTACGTCCAAATTTTTAAATTTATGGCTTTATTAAAATGTTTTTTTCCGTGAATGATTTAACATAAAAAAAAAGAAAAAGAAAAAAAAAAAAATCAGTATTTTTGATTTATTTAAATTAATAATTTTATTAATATCTTATCATTATATTTTAAATAATTTATAATGTCACATTTAAAAACGAATTTGTTACCTGAATTCTCCGATTTTTACAACACAATGATTTTACAAAATAACATTTTTTAATAAATCATAAATTTATATATCGCAAACAAGAAACTTACATATATATTTTTTAATCGTGATCTATTATATAAACAATAAATAACTAAAATTATATAAACAATTTTAATAAATTTTACTTTATTTATTTAACAACAGTATGTAAATTCTATAAAATTATAATTTTAATCGTAATTTATTTAAAATCATAATTTATTTATTAATAATCTCTTCCTTTAATTTTTCTTAAAAAAAAAAAAAAAAAAAAAGAGGCATTTTATTCCGACATTTAACTAATGATTATAAATAAATATAATTTTAAAGTACACAATGTATTTATATGATTTATTTCGAATAAATTTTAATAGTTCATTTATTAAAAAAAAAAAAAAAAAAAAAAAAAAAAAAAAATCAACCATACGTTAAGAAAAAAACTGACATAGTTATGAGTGAAAAATAAACTTACTTTGTTGTATCCATCCCTAATATCATTCTGTGTCTTGTGCCCTCACCCCACTCAAGATAAGAGTGCTGATTGACCCCAAGTTTTCTGACGTCAGAAGCTAAAGGGGGGGGGGGAGAGAAGGGAAACATAGAAGTGACCTTGTATATCGCATGCACAATTTTTTTCTTGGAACAAAAATATAATAATAATAATAATAATAATAATAATAATAAAAAGAAAGAATTTGCATCAATTGCTATTTTTATTAGATAAAAATGCTATATTTAACATATAAGTATATTTATTCTTTCATAATGATTATGAAATTTCGAATTTCTTTCGTACGCTGTTTGATTAATTTGTTTTGAATAATACTTCTAGAAAATGATTAAACTTTATAACATGGGGGGGGGAGGGAAATTTTGTTTATATTTAAATCTTCTTTTCTCTGTCTCCTTTTGCCCATTTTATAAGGAAAAAAAAAATAAAAATAATGATTTAAATAATGGAAAATAATGAGAAAAGTTTGACGATGTTAAATTGTTTGTTCATGTAAATTCCAAATAAATATTAATAAATAAATAATTTACTTGAAATAATAAATAAATTATAAATCAATAATATTTTCTTTTTTTAAATTTATTATAAATTATTAATATTGTTAATAATTTGGTAAGTTAATAATAATTTATAAATAAATCAAATCTTTTTTTTTTTTTTTTTTTTTTTTTTAACTAATCAAAAAATATGTACACGCAATCATATCTTTTTAAGATTTCCAACAAAATAAAATAATAAGGAGCACATATATAAAAAAAATAATAATAATAATAACTAAAATAAAATTAAACATTGATCGGCAAAACTAAAATTATCCACATTCGGACCGCTGTTGGCATATTTTATCGGACCACTTTCGGGAAAGTGATACTGGTCCAGTGTCACTTGCCGATACTAAACGATTGCCGTTTTTTAGCCGTAGAAGAGCCGGCACACCTTAGAAGGATGTCATCGTTAGTTTCGGTTGCCAGCAAGACACCGACATCTAACCAATTCCTCTCTTTCGATTCCAACATAGAACCGACACTACCGGCTGCGGCCCGAACGCGTGCCGAAAGGGTTGCTGGGAACTTCAAAAGTAATCTGTCAGTACTATGCGATTATGAGAATCCTTCTTGTTATATGAATATTTTTAATGTTGCTACCATAAGTATGCATAAAAATATAGCGGTTTCTTAAAAAAAAAAAAAAAAAAAAAAAAAAAACATTTTTACTGTAAAACGCAAGGTATTAAACCCAGTGCGAAGCCATTTTCAGAAAATTTGACATACTACATTAGGCACAGCATACTGCAACCAGGATAAAATAATATTAAATATGATGAAATAAATGCATTTTTTAACTAAATAATTTTTAACTACACTTGCGGAGGTTTTAAAGAAAATTAGTTTTCAGAATATAATAGCTAATAGTATTAAGCTATTTATGAAAATCCCAAACAAATATCATATAAATTCAAAAAGTTGTATGTGATAGAATGAACAGATTTTCAGTTCTTCTCAAAAATAAGGAAAATTATTAGGGGATTTTCTCAATATTTATTTACAAACAACCGATATTGTATTACTATTGACTGAATCAAAATAAAAAAATGGGTAAAACCCCTTATAGTTTAGCTATTCTTTTGAGAGAAAATTAATGGCAGTTTATTCTATCTCGGACAACCTTTTGAATTTACTCGGTACTTGTTTGAGATTTTTGTATAAGCAACTTCAAGCAGTTTGCTGTTAAATTATGAAATAAAATATTGCTAAAACTTGTGTATGCGCATTTAAAAGTTATTTAGGTAAATGCTTGTATTTTATAAGATATTTAATATTTTTGCATTCTGATTGAAATATGCGGTGTCTAATGATGTATGTCAAGTTTCCTGAAAAAACTTTGCTCTGGATTTAATACCTTGCGTATTATCGTTAAAAAAGTTTTTTTTTTTTTTTTTTTTTTTTTTTTTTTTTTAAATCCGTTATATCTGTATGAATGTATGTGTTAACATCATAACCTATACGGATAATAAGTAAAAGCCGCATAATACCGTACTACAGACAGATTGCATTTTAAGCGTCACTTTTTACGGGGTAATCATAAATTTTTTCATTTATATTGGTCCACCATTTATTTTCGGGGCAAAACTTTCACTTATATACTATGCACATGAAGTATTACATGTTTTCACGCTCATTAAATTTCTAGATGATTCGTTTAGAATTTTTTAAGATATTTTTTAAAACGTCTAAAATCTAAAGTGTCAGGATCTTTATGGAGAGGTAGTGTATAATGTTTACAATTCCCTTAGAAATGTTTAAATAATATAAAGAGTGTAGTGCTTTTCTAATTCCTACATATATTGGGAGATTTTTAAAGATTTTTAAAATATAAATTATTCCTCATTACTTTATTTTAATAACCAGTATTCTTTGAAATTTAAGTTATTTAACGATCTGAAATATCCTGAGAAAAGTAAATCCCACTTTTTTCAGTGAAAAAAAAAAAAAAATAGTTATGTGAAACTTTTTCATTGCATATTTATGACGTTAAAAATATAGTCACGAAATAAAGTAATGACATTAAAATATCCTATAAGGTGATCTTTACTATGCTTATAATAAGAATTATTCATGGTGTTTCATAGGAGATGGGCAAAACTTAAAGAGGTGATAGTAGACATTAAACTTAAAAAAAAAAAAAAAAAAAAAAAAAAAAAAAACCTTTAATTAAATAATGTCAAAAAATTTTATATAACACATTTTTCAATATATATTAAAAAATGAAGAATAAATGTCTCAATATTATCCTGCATTCACTTTCAAAATTATAAGTAACTTTTTCTTTAATGTAAAAATAATTTGCAGTTTAATATTACTTCATTTTTTCTTTACAACCACTGCAGGAATCAACCATTGCAGAATTGAAGGTAATATGTAACAGGTCTTGAAGTTTAACACTATAATTTTATTTCTAAAAATAAATTTAGTTTTTACTTTCAGATACATATTAAACCGACTTTTTTTTTTTTTTTTTTTTTTTTTTTTAGTTCCCCATCATACTATATGTATGGCGAAATTAGGTAGACGTAAAAAATTTCGACCTCTGTTTTTTGACTTTTTTATACGTTTTCAGGTGTGAGGAATCCAAAAATGACAAAATTTGTATGGTGTCTGTCTGGAGGGTGTCTGTTAGTGTGCCAGTCCGTTAGTGTGTTAGTCCGGTAGTTTGTTAGTCTGTGTACTCGATATCTCACGAACAAATGATCGCAGAGAGTTTAGATCAGTTTCAAAATATTACTATCGATACCGGCAAGAACCCCATTCATTTGCAACATTCGAATTAAAAAACTTCGTAAGTTATTAGAAATTTACGATTTTCTTAACATGGGAGAATAGAACAAAAATTCACTTAAACGTGCATTAAATGGAAACGTTTTACTGTAAAAAATTCAGACCAGTTTTTCAGTTTTAAAATATCAGTTTTGATGCCGGAATGACCATCAGTAATTATAAATATGCTACTTTGAAAATTTCTCAAGTTATTGGAAATTTACGAATTTCTTAACATGGCAGTATAGGGAAAATGTCACATAAACGTCAATTTTGAGAGATACTTTCATCGTAAAGATGTCAGACTACTTATGAAATATTATTTAGGTTACTGGCATGAATATTAATGACTATCAATTTCCCAATCTAAAAATTTCGTAAGTTATTGGAAATTTACGAATTTCTTAACATGGCAGAGTAGAGCAAAATTTCACATAAACGTCAATCTTGAGGGATATTTTCATCGTAACGATGTAAAACCACTTTCGAAATATTATTTAGGATACTGGCATGAATATCATAGACTATGATTTTTCCAATTTAAAAAATTCGTAAGTTATTTGTAATTTACGATTTACTTAACATGTCAGCATAAGGCAAAATTGAGCATAATCTTCCATTTTGAGGGTCATAAATACATTAGAGAACTTCAAAATTACATTTATGATATTTGTTTGAACATGATTGAATACAAATATTCTAATAGGAAAATTTCGTAAATTATTCGTAATTTACGATTTTATCAATATAGAAAAGTTGTAAATTTTTTATATAAATATGAATTTTGAGGATTATTGCATTGGAAATAGTAGCATGAAAACTAAACAACGGAATTGACCCTGACAAACTAAATTAATAGATTAGAATAAGATACATATATCGAAGTGAACGGTGGATAGCCTATTAGGCGGGGATTTTATTCTGCCAACTAGTTTTTTTTTTTTTTTTTTTTTTTTTTTTTTACCATAAAACACACTAAAACATAGTTAGAGTTGAATGTACATCATCCTCACAGATTCTGGACAAAAAGAATTTAGATCTAACTTTAACAGTGTTTTTCGTATGTAGTTTTTTTTTTATTTTTTTTTTTATGAAGAAATATTAATGGTAACCACATGGCACAAAGTAACTGACATGACACTAACTAACGAATAAGACACCAATTCAGAGATTAAATATAGGTTGAAAAGCATGAAAGCTAAAAATTAAGTTAAAATGTATTTTATATTGATATTGAACATTTTTGCACTGAAATAAATATTATCTGAAATAAAAATATACTACAGGAGATATGAGTACATATTCCCCAAAATGATACGCCAGAGATATGATGTGCTCCTCCCTTTTGCTTGGATTTTTTTACATTTGGTGTTAATGCCATAATCTTAGAAAGAAGCAAGTGAAAAAATGATCATTTGATAATTTCATATATAATTTATAGAAATTTTCAGTAATTTGTAATATTTAATTTTAATCAAAATTATACTTTCAATTATTTTTTTATGTAATATTGTTGAGGACTATCAAATCGTACACATCCATCAACACATTCATCATGAAATCGTACGCAACGCAATATTCGATAGTATCTATTTCTAGACATATGGATATTGAAAATTAAATGATTTATTTTTATTCCATTGCAACACATTAATTTATATGATTTGTAGATTGCAACAAGAACCAATAGTTTAGTTAAAAAAAAAAAAAAAAAAAAAAAAAAAATCTTCTATTTAACCTTTTTTTTTTTTTTTTTTAATCCATGCTTTTCTTTCTTTATTTTTTGCTTTATTTATTTAACCATTTTATTATAACTTGATATATTAAGTTGCATAAAATATTCAAACGCGGATAATATAGTATCCTTATTTCTCATAATATGACTTGTAGAGCCTATTACTAAAGGCATCTTACTTCCACTTGAATTTTTCGTAAATAAATCTTTGTGGAATGTCATAGCTTAATCCCTATCAAGCTTTCATTCTACAAACACAAAATATACTCATATGTGTTTTTAATTTTTACTCAAATAATATATATATATATATATATATTTATTTATAGAAGAAATTTCTGAACGTTGCTGTGATATAGCCGAGTAAGAACAAAAATTCTGTCTTAGTAGTCACACGTAATAAAATTAAACAACAAAGTAAATGTTACTCGGGTGCACCGATTGCACCCTACGTTACCCGCCGAAGGCCAAAATCGTTCTCTTCCCAAAATACCTTCTCCCGTTCACGGCGGCTTCGAAGGTTGGTTGGTTGCATAAAATAAACAGAGCAGTGGTTGGTTGCATGAGACCGGCCCCCTACACACACATACCAAGAATGAGATACGTCAAGCGTAAGAAAATCTGATAATTATTAGCAAACCAACTGTCAGATAAATATTTAGACACATGAAAATAAAACAATGCCAAATAAACACTTCAAAACAGATGTGCAGATGTCTTGGTACAATACCGGAACAAGCATAGATATCTTAACACAAGAAATAAAAGCAAAAAAGAAAAAAAAATGAACAATTCACAATAGATGTAAAGATGTAAAGATGACTTGATACAATACCGGAAAATTATTTATAATACTAAATTCACACACAAAAAATGATTAAATTACTAAATAGAATCAAAATTATTTGTAAAAAGTAAAACGTATTATTGCATAGTCTCGACAAACCATCAGCGTTTCTCAGTTTTACACAGGGCAATGCGATATGTAAACATCACATCTTTGTAAAGATTACGCCCATCGTTGGAGACTAGCAAATTGAGGTGCAGTTTTTTGTAAATAGACAAGAGGATTATGGTCTGTTATAATTTCAATACGAGTTCCGAAAACATTATTTTCAAGATTCTTGATAGACATACCACAGCATAGGCTTCACGTTCACCAGTTACGCTGTCCATTAATAAGTTTCTGACTAATGAAACTTATCGGACTTAGATTACCTTCGTCTTCTGTTTGCGAAAGACACGCACCGATACCATAGGAACTGGCATCGCACTGAATGGTAAAGGATTTTTTGGGATCTGGATTATAATGTTTAGGAGCTTCACACAACATTTCTTTAAGTTATCGAAAGGCTATCTCTTCAGTATGTGTCCACTGTAAATTTTCTGGAACATTCTTTTTAGTTAACTCTGTCAAGGGTTTAGCAATTTCAGCATTGTATTTTATGTAATTTAAATAAAAGTTTAAAAGACGAACAGCGCTTTTTAAACCTGTTTTAATTTTCGGCGAGTCAGTATTTTCAATAAAGAGTAACTTTTCAGGATCGGGTTGATGTCGTACAGATCCTATTACATGGCCTAGATATTTAAATCTCCGATTTGCACAATACACATTTTTTAACGTTTACGGTAAATTTTAGTTCAGTCAGCTTAGTTAAAATTGCATCTAGATGTATAAGATGTGATTCCCAATCAGAAAAAATCGCTATATCATCAAGATAAACTTTGCAATATACGCGATGTTCATGTAGAGCTTCATTCGTTATTTTCTGAAAACTTGCAGCAGAATTTCTTAATCCGAAGGGCATTACCATTTAGAGATATTGAGAACGGTGTGTCTTGAAAGAAGTGAAATCACGACTTTCTTTTTAAAAGGGAATTTCCCAAAACCCTTTTAACACATCTCAACAAGTATTAATGCTGGCACGACCGATTTCATTAATTGTGTCGGGCATTTTCTCCATAGGATAATCAAAAGGTTTGGTTACCGAATTGAGCAAACGAAAATCTATACATAATCGTACACTTCCATCATTCTTAGCTACACATACTACTGGATAAGCTATTTCGGCCTCAATCCGCTCAACAAGGCCTGAACTTTCTAATTCTGCAATTTGTTTGTCTACTTCAGGTTTTTCAGGTATTTTATGAACATAAGACTTTTTTCTTTCAGTACGTGGCATTAGACGAATTTTATGCTCTCCAACATTAGCAACTTGAACTTTACCCGATGGTGCAGGTTTATGCAAAAGTTCGAGCAATTCTGTTTGTTTCTTCTCTTCTAAAGGACTAATGAACACATCTATGTAACTTTTATTTTCTTTAATAGGGATTGGGTGGATTTCCCTGAATTTACAGTCATCTTCAAAAATGACCTACTATTTGTGCTCTAACATGGAATTTTCTTACTTTATTTACATGTATGTGTCGTATATTACCGTCAGACAACATAACTTTATACGATAGATTCTTTCAAAAATATCACCAGGTCATGTCCTTCTCGCATACAATTTATTAGTAGAATCAGAAATTAATACAAATACCAATTCACCAACCTTGAATTCTTTCATTTCTTTTCCACGATTAAAATAGTAAGCATAAGTTTCTTGTTTTTCCTCAGCAGTTAAAGATGCTAAATCGGCAGATTTCCCTAAGTTAATTTTTAATTCTGGTAAATAGTCTACAACCGAATTACTTAAATTGAGAGGTAAAGGGATTTCTCCTGATCACGTTGATTTTAACACTGCTGATGGACCTTTAGCTTCGTGTCCATACATAAACCTAAATGGAGAAACTCCTGCAGTACAGTTATGGACTTCGCGATACGCGAAAAGTAAATACGGAATGTGTTTATCCCAAGGGTCAGTTGGCATTACATGATGAAGCATCTGTTTAAATACTCGGTTTGAATTTTTCAACAAGTCCATTTGAGGCAGGGTAAGCTGGAGTTGAGAAACGAGGACTTACTCCTAATCTTTTCTCAAACTCATCTGTTAGTTAAGACGTAAAATTAGTGCCTTGATCACTACATATCATTCTGGGATCCCTGTACGCAGAAATATTTCTAAGAGACCATCACACGTGAAATTTGCCGAAAGGCTTCTTAAAGGTATGACTTCGGGCCATCTGGAATGTTGGTCAATTAGACAAAGACAATACTTATGTTTTCTGCCGGCACAATCTGAGGGCGGCACAATCTCTCCGATTAAATCAACACACACCTTATGGAAAAGATAAGGAGGACGCACCACAGGTGTTATAGGTATTTTATCGGACTCCTCAACTGGCATTTTTCACAGGTTTTACAGAAATTTTGTACATCTCTAATTAGATTAAGCCAATAAAACTATAGTTTTATTCTCTCTTTTGTTTTTCGCATACCTAAATCATTCCCAAACATTGAGTCATGAGATAATTTTAAGACACTTTCTTGTTAACTCAAGGGTAAAACCAATTGGTGTACTGTTTCCTCACATATTTTATCTTTATGAAATAACTAGCTGGATGAACAAATTTTAGTTAAAGATGGATTGACTTGTAAAAAATCAAGAAATATATCAGTTTATATGTTAGAGTCAGGCAATATTATTAACTGAAAAGTCAAAATATAATTTTACAAATATTTTTTTAAATTCTTTGTTAAATGTTGGCAATTTTTACTTAATGTTATTTATTTAATTATTTATTTCATATAAAAACATTTCTTTACTCAAGAATAAAAAATATTAAAAAATAAACCTATAACATGAAATGTTTTTGATAAAATTGACGTCATAATAGCTTTAATTATTATTTATTTGTTCATCTCGCAATTATATTTAATTTTTTCCATAATTGATGGTTATTTTAATAATGTATATTAAGGAAGAAATCAATAATATGAAACAATATTCGTACAATATATAGTATTACAGAATCTGGTGTGAAACAACCACACGGCTTCCATTACCCACTATTGCACGTATTATATACAATTGTTTGAAAATATGATATGTATTTTTTGAGATTTTCCAGTAAGAGAAACTTGATACACGTATAAAGACACATACAACATAGTTTACATAGCGAGTTAAAAAATAAGGGGGAAAAATAGATAGTTATTTTTTTAAATACGAATTTCCGAGATCTGAAACTGAACTACCTAATTAGGTTGACTGTTATTATTCCTGTAATAAGTACGTAATACTTGAGAAAGATTATCTAAATTGGATTAATGAACAATTTTCAAGAAAACGTTAGAGCCGTTTTTGAGAAATATAGTTTTACTAAAACTTAGCATACTCAATTATAGGCCTAAAAACAATAATTACATGCAAAAGGATATTTAATAGGAATTTGACATGGCGAGTTTGAAAAAAAATCCGTACAGCTGTTTTTAAAGGAACGCTCTTGCGAGATCTGAAATTGAGCTGTTTATAGAGGACGCCTATCAATTTTCTGAACTAACCAACTATATCATTCAAAAGGGCATCTAATAGGTTGTTTATATAGCAGCTTTGAAAAAAATCGTTTGAGCTGTTTTTGAGATACGGGCTTACGGTCCCATTTCCGGTTTTCGATGACCCAATTCCGGTTTTTCAATTTTTGCGAAAATTTGGAAAATTTATATGTACACCAGACCTGAATCAATTGTGAAGTTTCGTAGTTCTATTTTTATTAGGTTCGGAGACATGACAGCCAGAAGATTCCACACACACGTACACGCATACACACACACAGACTAATTGCCAAAAACTATTATTTTGGACTCAGGAGGACTTAAAACGTGTAAATCAGGTGAAACTCTAATTTTTGGACCGAATACAATACTTCCACTACCTACGGTAGTAGGGTAATTGAAGTAAAATCATCGATCTCGTATTTAATACGAAAATATACAGATTTTCGTATTACGTTTTCGATCGCCAAATACAAAAATCGCCAAGGACGACAGATATTAAATCTATGCTTTGTTTTCAAGTAAAATACTGAAAATTTGAATTAAAAATAAAATGGACGTTTGTTTGTCTGTGATATTTAATTATGTTAACCATGTACATATGTACAAAAGTTACTTTTTTTTCAATTATAATGATTTTATTTTAAAATTGAAAAAAATGCAAGTAGTCTAATATTTAACCAACTGTGAGCATTGCAAGTATCAAGGTTTAGAAAATGTTGATGCACATTTTTTTTTTTTTTAATCTTTTTATTTCATGTTCATCATAGTAATGGAATTATACATTATATTAATAATAATCTATTAATTTTATAAAATTATCTATCAGTATAACTGTTGCACATAGTTTTACATTATATCTCTTATAAAAATTTATTTAACATTTAATTTCTAAAGCAAATATTGGAATTGCATTTTCCTTAATCGATATGAACTCATACGGCAATAAAAAAATAGATATAAGAAAACTAACTGGAAAATTCTTTAAATAATAGTTTTTACAATTTTGAAAAGAGAAAAATACTTTTTGATGTGCTGACAGTAACATCTGATACTTCTAATTGGAAAGCAGTGAAGAAGGAAAATGCTGCATACTTTTCTTTTGTTCTTTCAAAGTAGTATAATTTGTGGAACAAGTCAGATCTACAACTGAAAGTAGATGACAGTTTTACACAAATTATACAAACGTAATTTGAAAACTTTTATATTGTGCTTGAAATTTTTAAAAGGTAAAATAAAATTTGTGAGAAAGATTTTTTAATAGTTTTCTAGAAAAAATATTTACTAGTAGATTCTAGATTTTTAACCATATTGCAGATAGCATAAATATTTAAGAACAGTTTACTTTTTGCCTTTCATAATAACACAAAATAATAAATAATGAAGTTATTGCAATATATATATATATATATATATATATCAATAATATTTGTTTTTAAAAGTCAAATGTTGGTTTAACAAACCATCATTTTGAAGTAATCGAATTTGAAGTAGACTATATGAGCGGGAAGTTTTAAAAAATGATTTATTTTCTTTAAAAATATTTAAATTTCCTTTAAACTCTGCACTTTGTTTTAATCAAATTGCGTAAAATTATTCTAAATATTTTTCGAAATTCTTTTTTCTTTTTTTTTTTCTATTTAAAAAAAAATCATTTTAATTAATGCTATATAATTATTTTTATGCGCTAACGAATATATTTGTATTTTAGCAAATTTTAAAATTGAATGAAAATTTAGATAGCGGGACTTCAGTTCTTTTTTTTTTTTTTTTTTTTTTAATATATATATATATATATATATATAATTTAAATAAGAAACTTTCCAGAAATAAAAAAAAATATTAAATATTTTAATGATAAAAAATTATAAATATTTACAAAAGATAAAAAATTATTAAATATTATTAAAATGACATTCTTTGAAATTTTGACTTAAATTGCATAGATGTATAAAAGCAACTGATATATGTATATATACTGGTATTAGTGTAAATATTTAGAAAATTTTCGTATGTGACTCAATATTTCACTGAAAAGAGATTTGAAATTACCGGGCATTCCGAGATGACTCGGGGAGAACATAGCCTTGTACACACTACAGGGGCCGTTGAAATGGTTAAAAGTTATTATTAAAAAATAGTTTGTAATTATATATGTATGGTATGCTTGAATGCTTCCTCCAAATTATTGTTAAGATTATCTTTATATGTCACATTTAAGAATTTTACTCTAAATATATCTGTATAGATTAAAAATATTTTATCACATCCACTATTATTTGCTTAAAAATGTGTAAATATTTTTTTGATAGTGATACAGAAATGTTTTATCTTATTACATAAAATCATTTTCATTGTGAAATACATTTTACACATAAGTTTCATTGCATAATAACAAGCATAGATACTAGTTGCAGCTTCTAAAATTAAAAGGCTCTGTGTAAATACTGGTTTAATATTTTTACGTAGCTGTGAGCCAGACAATTTATTACATATCTGTCACGTGTTTCGCATTAGTCTTACTATTAAAATCATAGATTTTTAGAGTGTCATCCTAACGAAATAACATACTAAGGTGTCATACGAATTTGCACACAAATTCTAAACTATAACCATGGGAAAAATTATAATGCGGTATAAATATTAATAGTTGTTATACCATGGATAAATTTACCTATATTTTAATTCAACATGACAATTTCTATTATACGTACTCGTATAATTGTATAAATAAAAATACTTTAAAATATTAGTTATATGTATATTTCTAATATAGCTTCCGTGAAAAGAAATGCCCGGTAGAAAATTATATTATGTCTGATATGTATAAAAATATGTGTGTACACGTGCGTATGTTAGCTTTGCAAGAAATAACAATACATATATAAAGTATAAATCCACAAGATTGTAATAAAGAAATTGGAAGCAAAAATAAAATAAAATTCTGTAATAAAATAATTTTGTAAATTAAAACAAGTTCATGTTAAAGAAATGGAATTTTATAATACCTAAAAATAATGATAATAATAATAAAATAAAAATAAATTATGTGTACAAAATAAATCATGCATGTATGATACAGATATATAAATAAATAGATAAACATAAATCTTAGTAGAATATTTGTAAAAGGATAAATTTCATTGAATTTAAGATATATTCTTCCTCCTTAGATATATATTTATATCAAGTTATTTATTTAAATAGTAGTCATTAATTTGATAAAAATAGTGAATCAAGTACTAAAAAGCATATAATAAAAACATAATTATTTTTAAACTAGCAGACTTTGGCTGCTGCACTAGTCACTATACAAAAAGTAATTTTATAAATAGTTATTGTATTTTTAATCATTTTATAAATAAAAACTAAAATAAATTCCATTGAGATCACTATAAACTACGCCGTCGTTGGCAGCATCTCCCACGCTTGCGCTATATCGGTTTCGGATCCCTAACTTCTTGCTTTTGCGCCTTGATTGAACATTTCAATTTACATGCTAATTGAACGGTAAATGGCGCTGCTATAATCAAATAATTAAGTTTACTGGGCAAATATTTTTTGAACAGTCTATCAGATTCACTGTATGGCAATAGGTGACAGCTCCAGACAATCTTTCTAGCTCAAATAAAAATATAAATAAATAAATAAATAATAATAATAATAATAATAAACTAAAAAAATATATTAATGAAATTAAAATTTATTATTTTAAATAAATTATTAATGAAAAATTATACAAATTCTTCTAGATAATAAATAACTTTCCAAACCTACTTACGCATTACATCATAAATATCAAGTCATAAAGCTTTTTTAACTTGGAAGTGTAAAAATAATTTTACACGCCCGAAACTTTTTTATAAGTCCGCATAAAGTTGTTCAGCTTATAACCAGATCATTTATGTTAATCGTTCCATTTCCCATGAGAAGCATTTTTTTTTTTTTTTTTTTTTTTTTTTTTTGCCTATGCTGATATTTTTTATGATTAGAGAAAATTAAAGTTGTGCTTAACAATAATATTTTACTTAGATAACAATATAGCTGACTGATTTTTTTAATCCTTGTACATAAAGCAGCTATTTAAATATATCTATATAAAAAATAATGTTTAGCACTTTTTTTAAGAAAGCCTGACATTATCTATGTGAACCAAGGTATTTTCTAAATGTTTATGTAGGTCAGAACGTACTGAGTTATTGGAAGAATGACACAGGTCATTTAACTTCATAAACATATGTGTTAAATTTTATTTGAAAAAAGTTTAAGACGACTTTAAGTTTTATTTATTTATTTACTTTATTATTCAACAGTTTTAATGCTAAGGAGAGCATTATTTCAAATTGTGTCTGACAATTTCTCTGTGGCCCAAATGTTTAGACTTATGGATAAATCTTTAGACATAATCTTACCTTATACGACTAAAAGACATGTTTTTTTGTATCTGAATAATATCTGCACAAAAACCAAAGCCCCGATAAAAGTGGAAAATTGCATATTCAAAATGGCTATTAAAAAATATATCTATATTTTTTAATTGTATTGAAGAAATATTGGTTTTTACTCAAAACAATATATATATATATATATATATATATATATATATATATATATATATTAGTATAAGCTAGAAATATATAATTTGAAACAATATATTTAAATGTAATTACTTTTTCAAAATTATATTGTTAATATTTTTTATTAGAATTTTAGCTATCGTGCTTAGTGACATTAATTGTACTAAATCTATAATATTTTAAAATACATTTGTTGATCTCTTAGTATGTAGTCATATAAGGTAACTTCACCATTTAGTATTTCACCATTCAGTATAAAATATTATACTGTAATATTATACTGTAAAAAATAAATAAATAGATGATAAAATAAATAGATAAATAGGTAGATTCCTTAAAATCCTTTAACATAAATTTCGTATTTTATTAGAATCACTCATCATGAAGTACCAAGAAAACATAATGTAACCTTTAAGAAATATATAAAATCGACAGCCCACATTTTTTTTTTCTAAAAAGTTTTAGAGATTATTGTTTTACGAGGCAATTTAATTTTACAAAATGCTACAAAAAATTAAAATTAGTTAAAATAACGGAATGAGTTAAAAATACTGAAACGTTAGTTCGGATATTACGTAATTGTGTGTTCTCCATAAAATTATATATATATATATAGTTTTGCTTAAATTTAAATTAATATTTTAAGGTTCTTTATAATTAATACATATTATCATTATGTAAATCATTTTAATTATGAGTAATAAAAGAAATAACATTTGAAATAACATAAAAAAAAAAAAAAAAAAAATCAATTAAACAGCAATAGGCATAATTTCGCTTTTTCAAAATATTTATTGTTCATAAAAAAAAATAAATAAATGAATAAAAATAAAGCAAAGCTAAAACGTCTGTTCATCATTCCGTGCAAATCTATTATTATTATTATTATTATTTTGAATTATTTAATTTAATTATTAAAATATGTTTTGAAGTGAAGTGTTTTTAATTCAGATTTTACTTAAATATATAATAAGTATTTATAAACATGAATTACAAATATTGATTTCATTATGCTTAGTAGTTACAAATAAAAAAAAATACTAAGTTAAGACTTACTTTCTTTCTAGGTTTGATTTTACTCTAGATTATATAACGAATTTATTCAGAAAATAGATAAGATATCTAGGTTTTAACTAACACGTTGAAAAAAAGTTTTTACTCAACTTTTTAGTTTCCATGAATATAAAAATCTTTCCATAATGCACTTTCTTCTTTTTTAATATTATCTGCAATGGTAAATAGTTTCCATTGTTACTCTAAAAAAGTTACTTCAGCCTAATGGAATCGCTTTCTGTTACTTCACATTTTTCTGAAGTCTTTAATGAAGCCTCGTGGGATTTGGATGTACGTAGTAAAAATCTTAGACTTCTCTACAGTATCAAATACATTTACGATATCTTATTTTTTTCAACGGTTTTCAAGAGTCTCGAGTTATAAGGAAAGAATTAATTGAAAAAAAAAAGTCAGATATTCTCTTTAAAGATAGCCTTTAGAAAGATTTGTGGGAAACATGTAGATTTAACTTAGAGAATTATCTTTCACGTATGAAAATAATATTTATCAATATGCTTTCACTGTCATTATTATTTTAAACTTTAATGCTTATTAATATGCTTTCATTGTTATTATTATGTAAAACTTTCACAAATATGTTTTATTTAAATATATATCTGAAAAATTAAGGAATTAAAAAAAAAAAAAAAAAAAACTTAATATTCCATGAATGATACTAAACTAAAAATTTTTAGACCGTTCACTTTTGTGAATTTGTTTTAAAGATGTGGTATTGCACATTAGATAAAGTATTAATCAAAATATTTCCTAAACATATGATGCAGATATAATTTACAACTCAATAACAAGTTAAAGAACAAACAAACAAAACAACAACAACAACAACAACAACAACAACAAAACATAACAGTAAACTTTTCTTTTCGATTGACATAGGGCATATAACAGCACGACCATACATCAGGCTTATAAATGAGGCGCATTTTCATATAACAGCACCCCTCCTCCCTCCATTTTTTAATATGAAGTTCCATATTTAAAATTTTTTTAACTCTCAATTTGTTCTGGAATTATAGGGTTAGTTTCGCAAGATATATCAATTGAATTAGAAAGTACAGTTTAAAATAGAATTTGGGAAGGCTTGAATTTTCGCACAATGAAATTTAGACCAATAAAAATAAAAACGTTTTTCTTACGAAACAATAAAATTTCAATTAAAATATACATCTAAAAATCAATTAAAATGTAGACGTTTCTAAACTCGTTCGAGCTCCCTCATCAGTTAAAAAAAAAAAAACATATTTTGCAAACATTACATACATACCCGAAGAATTTAAAGTGGTATAGAATGGTGAGGTTTCAGTGCGCCTGCTTCATTGGTTGTGTGGAGATGGCTGGCACTATGCCAAATCTGAAGGAAAATACAAGACTTATAATTATTAAGATCATTTACCTTATATATATATATATATATATATATATATATCTTCCTTTTTCTTTATATATTTATGTATATATATATATATTTATTTATTTTTCAAATGAAACCACTTCTAATTAAAACCAATTTTTATTGAAATGAAGCTTGCTTGAAGCCTTTATCTAACTGTCCGTGTGTTCGTGGCACAGTCGATTGCAAAGAACTGGAATAATAGCAAGGCATTTTAGTTATTATTATTATTATTGCTATTATTATAAGAACGCTGGAACATACGTGATTATTCTTAGCAATTTTTCATGAAATTCTATTAAATCTATTTGACATGTATATATATATATATATATGGGGGGGGGGTCAAGACACTTTACATTGATATATTGATATTTTAATATTTTCGAGCTTTAAACACTCCTAATTCCACATTATTTTAGTATTAAAGTCACGTGGTATTTCGAATGGAGTAGAAAAATAATATTTATCGTAAAACCCCAAAATCCATTTAATCGACAATGGTGATCTCAAATTGCCTCATTATTTTGTGGAAATTTCTGATATCATCCTGAATATTACAGTTCTTAGTATGCAACATAAATTTAAGTCAGATATTCTGAAAAAATCAATTTGACATTTGCTTTGTGTGCAACCATACCTTGAATAGCACAGCTATTTGATTTATGATGGAGTAATTTAAGTAAAAAAAAAAAAAAAAAAACATTAATCTTATAGTGCTTGTTTCTTACTTCTGTTTGCATGTTGTACACTGTTTTACACAATAGATTCTATAACTCTGGCAGCATTTGTCATTTCAACGAATTTGAATTTTTATATTCTGGAATCCACAAAGCGTGTTTTCTGTAAATATAGCTTTAAAAAAAGAAAATTAGAACGATGCTTTTTAAAGTATTCGTGTTTATTAATTTTACTATGTAATAATTGTAATAAAAAAAAATAATAAAAACACGAGTGGCGTATTTTTTAGAGGATACATTATGTAACTAATTTCATAGAATTACATATGTATAGATATCAACTTATATGATCGTATAACAATCTTTTTTTCTAAATAAATTATTTGAATCATATTAAAGTTAAAACTGCTATAAAAATTTATTTAAAATAAAATCCTCTTTCAATTTTTTAAAGGGAAAAAATGCAATTTAACAGCCACATGTATTACAAAAATAAAAGTTATTAAATTCACTATGTTATTGTAATGCTAAAAATTCAAAATTTATTTTTTAAATAATTTCTTTCATTTTACAATGGTAAAATTATCATATTTAATTCACAATTTAATTGTAGTTCTTTATTTATTTTGGTAGTAAATTGAAAAATGTTTACATATAAATATAAAAATGTTTTCAAAGTATGCCGGATGATTAAACTGTTTTGAAATTGTTAAAAAAATTTCGAATGATTAATACAATAGCTTTGTATTTGCGTTTCAATCAAAATCAATAGTTAAATCAATTATATAAATACATATATATATATATATATATATATATATATTAATGACATATTTTACTATTCAAAATTTATATACGTTGTAAAATAGGTTAAACACGGTTTCCTATGAATTGTTTATTCGCTTTATTTCTGAAAGATAATTAAACTTTGTTTATACAAATTTTGTGTTACCGAATGAATTAATATTGAATATTTAGAATGACGGCGAAAGTGTTTAATTAATTTTACCTACAGCGCGCAGCTTATCAAATATTTAATTTATTAAATTCCCCTGTTTTGTTTTAATTTAAAGTCCATTCGACCGCAAAGAATTTATGTTATGCCTTGAAATCAAATTTAATTTATATTCAGTATTCACTTCTTTATAGAGTTCATTAATAGGAAATCGATAAATTAAAGATTCAGTTTTGCTCATTTTAGGTAACTGCTGTTGAAAATTATAAGAATCGATTTTATGGTCTTGTAACTTTGTAATTATCACCAGTACATGAAAGATCATAAAAGCTTTTTATGTTCTAGAGAAATACCTGAAAAATATAATATGTCATAATTTTTTTTATAGTGCAGAATCAATGAATTTAAAAGTAAGTTTTTGCATAGTTTATATCAAAAGTTATGCAAAGATTTAACAGAGTGTTTAGTATTTCAAATTATATAACTTCCATTATTTATTTAAAATTTTAACACTTTAAAAATTTTATTTTTTTTTAATAATCTATTACTCGTATTATATTTAACATATTAAATTTAACATTAATTAATATATATTAAAATAATACATAGGTTAAAAGATGTATTAAACTTATTCATAGAAATTTTATTTTTCCGACTGAGTGAAAATAAAGCCTGGACCGGGACTCGAACCCCGGAGTGTCTAGAACTCCCTGGAACTCCCGGTCCAGGCATTATTTTCACTCAGTCAGAAAAATAAAATTTCAATAAATATGATTTTATTCCACAGTTGATTGTGTGATTTTAATAAAAAATGTATTAAGCTTCTTTTGTTTTACTAAAAGTAATATGATAGCTTTTTCATAAATTATATTCATCATATTTATTTTGAACTACTTTGATTATGAAAAGCTTTATGAAAGCATAATTGAAATATAAAAGCATGTATGTCTTATTACACACCATTAAATATGTAAATAAGATATTTTAAATACTTTCTTTATGCAGAAAATTGGTTATCTTGAATTTCTGTTAGGGAGGACTATACATTTGTGAAATATCGGAAACAGAGTCTTTAAAGTACTCCTAACTGGAGTTTTTTTTTTTTTTTTTTTTTTTTTTTTTTTTTTTTTTCATAGAAACATGTGACATCTTTCAAATGACTAGGCTTACAAGAGAGATATGCTTTTCAACCTAGTAATAATTATCTATCAGCATTTAGAGCCGAACCTTCAACCATTGGTGCAAATTTATGTATGAAGTGATGTGAGATATTACTTTTCATCGTGCCTGTCGGAAAATTTCTATAATTACAATGTCGAAGGCATCGTGAACCTACTGGTATTTATAAGCAACAAATAAGTTACATCGAAGATTTCATAGTTAATCAATGGAATAGAAGCCTTTATTTTTACATCATTTTGCTTTTTCTTGCGCTAAGCGCCTAAAATGAGGCACACATCATGTCCCTCAAATTAATGTTTTTGTAGTGATAAGCGCAATTTAAAGCATATGTGTATATATGTGTGTGCGTGTGTGTGTGTCTGACAACACTGATGCTATTTATGTTATATCATTAATTAAGAAAGTGTACCAGAATTCTCACCAGATCATCTGTATCTCAGAAACATGACGTAATAAATGAAAACAACCATACACGTATAAAAATAACCCTAGAGGAACCGCATTAGGGTTTTGATCACAAGAGTCTGCGAGAAAAGGTTTTAAATATAAATGAAAAAGATTTAATTTATCTGGTTAAAAACTCCTTTTAAAATGAACAAGTACAAACAAAGTAGTTATATCTAGTTGCCGTACATCCCACGTTTATTTTCAGGACGCTTCAAGGAATGAGAGATTTCCGCCTTGTTAGTTACCGAAGCTTTTGTATTATAATTTTTAACCTGCTTTATCACGACACATTTTTATACAATGACGATAAGCATTTCTCTATGAAAATTTCAGCAAAAAAGGGGAAAATTTTAATCTTTTTAAGTGCCTTGTACAGAAAGACGGGCAGTACTACCCCTGGTTATATCCTATGATGCCTAGGATATTACTAATTAAAAAAATTCCATATGTACAACCCTCTCCGTTTTATCTCTAGAATATTTTCAAATATCTAAAAATTTAATATATATATATATATATCATAAACCTTTAAATTAAAAGGGTATTGTTTTGTTATATATTTTTGTTCCGAAAGCCATAGGAGCTTCTTGAGGGATTATTTTTAATTCTTTAATTGGGAATATATCATTTTTAATGATCATTGTATTTTATGGGGCCTATGTATTTACAAAGTAACAGAAACCGTTGTAAATTAAAGTACAGAAAATATTTACAAATGATTTTTTATTTTAACATTTCCATTTACGAAAATCAGTTTGCATAAGTTTTTTTTTTTTCAAAATCATATACTTCACTATTTCCAAATTCTTTACATATGTTTAATAATGCATTAACACTGCTACTCAAATATTTTTCTAAAAATATATTAATGTATTACAAGAATAAAAGTTATTAATTTCGCTATGTTAATCTATCGGTAAAAAATTAATTTTATTTCTTGAATAAATTCTTCCATTCTAACAATGGTAAAATCATCATATTGAATTAAGAATATAAAAAAATAGTATATTTATTATGGTGGTATAATAAAAAATGATTATATATCAAATGTTTTTAAAGTATGTCAGCTAATTAAATTGTTTTCTAATTCTTACCAAACTTTTGAAGGAGTAATACAATAGCTTTTTATTTGCGTTTTAATCAATCGTTGAATTAATTATTTATAAATATTTAGAGTAAAATATTTTATTGTTCAAAATTTACATGCGTTCTACAATAGACACAGTTTCCTATGAATTGGTTATTCGCTTCATTTCTGAAAGAAAATTAAACTTTATTTAATAAAATTTTGAGTTACCGAATGAATTAATATTGAATATAGAGAATGATGGAAAATGTGTTTAATTAATTTTACCTACAGCGCACACAGTATCAAATATTTAATTTATTAAATTCATCTGTTTTCGCCTAGTTTAAACTCCGTTCCACCGCACTAGAATTTATGTTATGTCTTGAAAACAAATTTAATTTATATTAATCTTACACTTCTTTATAGACTCCATTAATTGGAAATCAATAAATTAAAAATTAAGTATTCCTCATTTTAGGAAACTGCTGTCGAATAATTTAAGAGTCGATTTCATGGTCTTGTAACTTTCTAATTATGACCAGTACATAAAAAATCTAAAAAGCTTTATATTTTCTAAAGAACTACCGTAAAAATATAAAATGTCGTAAATGTGTTTATAGTGCAGAATCAATAATTGTATAAGTAACATTTTGTATTGATTTTATCTTTATTTCTGCCAACATTTAAAAGAATATTTAGTACTTCAAATATATACCTTATATTATTTATTTCCAATATTAACACTTTTACAAAATTAATTGTTTTTAATAACCCATTACATGTAATATTTTAAACATATTAAATTTAAAATTAATTAATATATAATAAAAAAATACAAATAATGTTTTAAACGATGTATTAACTTTTTTTTTCTTTTTGATTAAGTAATATGACAGCTTACTGAGAAATAATATTTATTATACTGATTTTGAACTACGTTGATTATAAAAAGTTTTTTGAAAGAATAATTGAAATATTTTTGCATATATGTCTTATCACAATTTAATAAATGTGTAAATATGATATTTTAAGTAACTTTCGTTATTCAGAAAATTGTTTATCTTAAACTTCTGTTACGGAAGCCTATATTTTTGTGAAATATCACGGGTAGAGTCTTTACAGTAATCCTAACCCGTTTTTATGCAAGATCCGAAAAAATTGCGGTAATATATATCATCTTCTAAATGGCCTACGCCGAGAAGAGCAATAGGTTTTTGTGCTTGGTACCGTTATCTACCAACATTTATAGCCGAGCCTTCAGCCATTTGTGTAGCTTTATGTATTAAGTGATGTCAGATATTACATTTCCTCGTGCCTGTCGGAAAATTTCTATAATTACAGTTACATAGATTGTCACGTTACTGGTAATTTACAATTAACAAAAGAAGTTATATCGAAGATTTCATAGTTTATCAACGGAATGGATGTATATATTTTTACATCTTTTTTTTTTTCTCCTTTTCTTTCACTAAACACATAAAATGAGACTCAGATCATGTTCCTAAAATTAATTTTTATTTAGCGATGAGCATTATTTTAATCAAAATATGTTTTGTATTTTTGTATTGTGATAGTAAATTTTTATTTTTAAAGTTTCGCGTCTTAATAAAATAAATCTTTAAAATCGTGAATATTTAAGTTGTTCTTTTATGGCAGTTCAGCGCAAATATATTTAATCTGACAATATTTATGCATATCTATGTTAATTTAATTAAGCGTAATAAAATGTCAATCATTTCTTCACTCAAAGGAAGTTGATATAAGCATTGTCAACATTTCATTTAAGATATATATTTTTAGCTTTGTATATGTTTTTATAAATACATTTGTGCTGTAATAATACATTTAATCATTTATCATATTTTATAAATACAACATGTCATAAAATCGTAAATTAAGCACTTGTGTTTTTCTATTAATGTATCATATTCTCACATTAGAATGGTGCGTTATACTATTCACGTATTTCCGAACATCAGTTTATGCTGTTTAAACTTCCTGTAACATTCTGAATATCACATGATAAATTACAACTATAATCACATACATGAACGTAATTAACTATATATACCTCACATTACTCTGAAATAGTTTTCATAAGTTTAAAGGTGGCTTTTATTATAGCGTGTATCAATTAATTTATGTCACGCATTTCATTTGAAACAGAATATAATTGAGGTTGATTTTCTTGTATATTATTAAATACAAGGAATTCAAGGTGTTGAATAAGAAGATTTTGAGATTAAATTTAAAGTTTATTTTGTAAAGTAACTAAAAGTAAACAGATGGATATTTGTGAAAAAGAAATATGGAATAAACAAATTATGTATGATAATATTTTTTTCAGTTTAAATATATATATATATATAACACCATTCATCGTACTCTCCGCCCTTTTCTTAAAACACTTTCAAAAATGCGATTTTTTTTTTTTTTAACAGAAATTCTTATAGTATTATACTAGTGATTAAATTATATATATATATATATTAAGGATTTTTTTTTTTTTTTATGTGAGAGACTATTTGGAGGGGAAATTTTATAACCTTCAAAATGGCATGGGGATAAGACATAGAGTACGATCTCTGATAACACCGGTACTACATTTTTTATATCATTAATTTACAAAGTGTACCAAAACTCTTACGGAGATACCTATATCTCAGAAACCTGTCGTAATATATGAATACTGCCTGTAACGTATAAAATCAGTTTAAGAGAAACCTCAGTTTGTGTTTAATCACAAAAATCTGCGGGAATTTTTTTGAAATTTCAGACTGGTACGATGCATTTTATCTGGTTAAAAATGTCTTTTTAAAATGATCATGTACAAACAAGGCATTTATATCTATTTGTCGTACTTCCTACATTTCAATTTGGACAGTGCGCTTATGGTTCAAAAATCTTGAATAAGTTCACTTGGTGACTTGATCGCAATTCTATTTCGAAGTGGCGGCCACCTGAAAATTTGTCATTATGATAACTTTTGTAATACTGAATTAATTCACATCAAAATTGGGTAATGGATTTATAATACAAATATCTCAGATAAGATCGCTGGGCATATGACATCGATATTTTGCTTTCTAGTGGTAACCATTCTCGAAATCACGGTGCCATTTGAAAAATTTCTATCACGATAATTTTTGAAATACTGTTTTTATTTGAACTAAAGTTGGACAATGAAATAATCATACAAATACATTGGATAATTTCGCAGAGCAAGTTGTTTCACCATATTGTTTTCAAGTTGCAGCCGGTTAGACTGCAATTTGAAAATTTGTCATAACAATAACTTTTGAATTACTGCACTGATTCAAATCAAAGTTAGACAATGAACCTTTGCTTCAAATATCTTGGATAAGTTTGCTGGGCAACTTGTTCCATTATACTGTTTCCAAGTGTCGGTCACTTGAAAATTTGTTTTCATGGTAACTTTTGAAATACTTAGTCAATTAAAACCAAAGTTGAAAAATAGATTTATCATTCAAACAACTATAATTTTGGTGGGCAAGTTTTTCTGCAAATTTGTTTCAAATTTGCGACCACTTGAACGCTTCCACTTGAGACATTGTTATCGCGATAACTTTTGAAATACTGAATTTATTCAAACCAAAGTTACAAACAAAACCAGTTCAAACCAAAACTGGCCAACTGGATAGAATACATTCACAAAAAAAAAAGTATTTATGAACCGATTTGCTTGAAGCTCCATATGTACTTTGTCTAGATTAATATTTTTACCAAGTTCATTAATAATTTGCAGCCAAGATTTCAAAACAAAATGAGCCAGAATAACTTTTTTTTTTTTTTTTTTTTTTTTTTTTTGTGGCGCATTTTTTTTTTTTTTTTATTTCATCCTAATTACATTTAAAGAGGTTTATTTCAAAATAGATCAAGTGATGTAGAAAAGGGGGAAAGTACTAGCAGTATAAAGGAATTATAACGAAGATATTGGCAGCTACGTATACCTATTATGTACAGTTATATAGAATCTATTTTTACATGCGCACGAGTGAACAACATGCAACATATGTTGTACTTCTTTTGTTTTTTCACTTTTTTTGCATAATTTAACAGAAAAGTTAGTATAGAGTAATGGTACTAAATGCGTTTTGAACATTTCGAAGGATATACGAAAATTATTTTCGTGTACTTTTTTCAATTATTGAATAAAATTCGTTTTCCATTTATTGATAAACATATGTTTTCATTATAAATCATTGGATACTCATACTAAAACAAAAGAAAACAAAACTGATAATTATGTATTTAAAGATATTATTTTTGTTAAATGTGCCATTTTTGTATGTTTTAATGATTAATTTAATATTTATTACGGTATAAATGAACGTATTTCTCTTAACATGTGCTTTAAAAAATATATATATTATCTAATTAAGTTATATTTTGATATTCGGTTTTCTTAAAATAGGACTATCTTGTATCGTAGAAATTAGTTTTTAAATGTAAATTTAATTTGAGTCTTTAAAACTGAATATTCTTTCGATCTATATTCTTTAATTTCGTCTCAGAAATCATTTCATGCTAATATTGTTTTAATCGCACCATAATGACTGTATCTATAAAAATTTATTCGTTTAACTTTCAAAAGTCAAAACTATTATCGCAATTAAATTTTAAAAGTAAAAATGAGTGAAAATGACATTAGCAGATGGGAAAACAACATATGTTTCACTATAAAATAACTATTTATAAGACGTAATAATAATGACTTAAGTAAATGGTAAAATTAAAATATAATTTTAAATTCATACTTTTATTTTTACCTTTGCTGATATACCTTATTTTTATTTATTTTTATATTATATTATATATATTTTTTTTGCTTAAAAGTATTTATTAATTGGTTAATATATAAGTCTTAAGTATATATACAGGGTGAGTTTGACATAATTTGCCAAACGAAAAGAGCTCATGGAACAGACCTTGGTGAGCATAAAACACCATAGAAACCCTGTCCTATCACTAACTGTTTCCGAGTTAAGGTCTTTCCGTCCAAAAAAAACCAAATTTGTGAGCTTTCTGAAAGACTTACACACAAAATATGTACATATTTGGAAAGAGCAGAAAAAATCCTATCGGTTGACACCATTTACATTAGGATACCTTAATTTCACAGCGAGCTACAAGCTCTAAAACATTGGCGAAGTTTAAAATCCAGTTGTCACCCAATTGTTTAACCAGCAATTCTGCAAACATTGTTCTAGCTACAGTCGGTCAAATTTACCAAAAACTTCTCCATTCCACAAGCTTTAGAAAGAGCCCACAATAAACCATATCGGTGTTCTAGTTCAAGAGAAATTTAGTCTTTTGTTTGAAATACATCGCTGAAAATGGCATTCGTCGAAATTCGGCAAACGAAACGATGGTGAGTAAATGGAACGTATACGTGAGTAAATGGAACGTTCGTGACTATCTCCATATGGATTCTTAGTGATATGCAGATCTATTCCAAACTTCCTGCGCGCGCATCCCACTCGCGTGTACAAAAGGCGAGTCAATCTGTAATAGCTCATTAGCTCGTCAGCTTCTTTTACGTTTTATGCTGCTTATTGCTTTAGCATTTTCTGGACTTTACCTGAGCTCGGCCGATTCTTTTCACGCTGCTCTCACGTCTACTTGCTCTTTCTTAGTTCATACTTTGTATGTTTTCCTATATTGGTACGAATTAACTAAGTTGGTTCTTATTCCGTAGCACTTTTTTCCTTCTACATTTTTAAATTAATATTAAAATTGTATCCCTTTTTTTTAACCTTCTGAATTTTCTTTTCAATTGGAGTCATCACAGGGATCAAATTGTCATAATTTCCAACCTGTAAACAGATATGCGTAGTTTTACAAATGAAGAGTACGCGGATATGCATTTTGGGTATGGATTTTGCGATGGTAACTCTCGGAGAGCCAGAAAAGAGTACCGTCTACGTTATCCGCATCGTCGTGCGTTCAACCGTGCTGTATTTTCCGCAATTCATCGAAGGCCTATGGAGAGTGGGTCATTTGGTAGGGTGTACGAAAGGGGCTATGGTCGCCTCTCCGCCACCGCTGAAGAGTCCGTACTCGACCGAGTGGAGAAAAATCCAAATATAAGTTCTCGCATACTTGCGAGAGAAGGTGGAATCATCCAAATTAAAGTGATGAATGTTTTGCGCAAAAACCAGTATCATCCATACCACTTCACACTGGTACAAGAATTACGCTGTTCAGATTTCCAAAAGCGGGTAACATTCTGCCGCTGTCTTTTAGAGCGAGATATTGAGGAACACCATTTCCTTAGAACGGTACTGTGGACAGATGAGTCATTTTTCACTCGGGATGGCATGTTAAATTTACATAACTGGCATAATTACGCTCAACAAATCCATTTGTAACAGGAAACTCATCGTTCCAGACGTGATTCAGCTTAAAAGTTTGGCTTGGAGTGATTAGCGATCGCATGATATATCCACATGTGTTCCAAGGTCATCTGACAAGCAACACATATTTAGAGTTTCTGGAACATCATCTTACAGGATTACTTGATGTCATTCATGTACCTCAAAGAGCGGAAATCATTTTCCAACACGATGGGGCCCCTGCACATTCTTCCAATGCCGTTCGGGACTTCTTGACTCAGCAGTATCCGCGATGGATTGGTCGTAATGGACCAATTCCTTGGCCACCTAGTTCGCCAGATGACACTCCATTGAACTTCTATGTTTGCGGTTTCCTGAAGCAAGAAGTTTACCGCACAGAAGTTTGCCAGTTTGCAAGATTTAAGCAGCTGGCTCCATGACGCAATAATAAAACTGCGTGATGAGCTTTCGTGTGAGCTACTGCGGGATGAGTTACTGTGGTTTCGGTTCGTAAGCGGGGAAGATCATGTATCAGGTGTGGGGGTGACCAATTTCAGCAGCGGCACTAAATTTCACACATCCTTTCGAATGCATATGTGCTTTAATCATAAACGTGAGATACGTCATTTTTTTTTCATATTCCTTTGTGAAAGGCGTGAGAAATGTCATACTGCTTTTGTTTTCATTCCATTGTGTTTGTAAACTTAATACAACTGCTACTTTTCTTGTTTGTCTTTAAAACTTTCTTTTTCGCATCTGACAAAACAGCGGGCTAAAGGCGGACATGAAATCAGGAACGCCCATGGCACCCCGTGAGTCTCCTTCTCGACGAACGTCGAGATCAGTGATTAATGTATTTAAAACAAAAGGCTAAATTTCTCCTTAACTAGAACACCGATATGGTTTATTGTGGGCTCATTCTAAAGCTTGTGGGATGGAGAAAATTTTGTTAAATTTGATCGATTGTAGCTTGAACGGTGTTTGCAGAATTGCCGGTTAAAGAATTTGGTGACAACTCGATTTTAAACTTCGACAATGTTTTAACGGTTGTAGCTCGCCGTCCAATTAAGGTATCCTGATGTAAATAATGTCACCAGATAGGAATTTTTCTGTTCTTTCCAAATATGCACTTATTTTGCGTGTAAGTCTTTCAGAAATCTCACAAATTTGGGTTTTTTCAGACGGGATGAGAAATGAAAACAGATTTTTCTTTTATCTACCATAACTCGGAAACGGTTAGAGATAGGACATGTTTTCTATGGTGTTTTATGCTCCCCATTGGCTGTTCTCGCACCTCATTTCGTTTCGCAGATTATGTCAAACTCACCCTGTATATTAAATAATAATAATTGTTAAATTCCAATCAAATACATTTTGTCACATTACATTTTGTAACAGATAAAAAATAATAATAAATTAATAATAATAATAATAATAATAATTAGGCAGAATTTTGTTTTAAGATACTATTTTGTTTCATATTCAATTTAAATTTGCATCACTTTTGATTTCCGAAATAGTTTTTTTTTTTTTTTTCTTTTTTTTTTTTTTTACTTTTTCTAAGTATATTCTGCCACGTACAATTTTTTTACTTGAATTACGGTAGTATTATAAATCAGATGATTGACTATTCTAAAAAAATATATATAAGTGATTGTGATTGCTTCATTTTGGAATTCTTGAACATGAAGGTAGAGGTACTCAGTGATTTTGCTTCATATGCGTTGCGATGTATCTAAGGCTGGAAATCATGAAAGAAGCCTATCCTTTTTTTTTTTCGAGAAATTTACTTAATTCTCGTTTTAAAAACACGATACGACACAGACACAACTAACATAAATAAAACACGTAAATATTTCACATAATTTAAAAATGAACTTTGAATTTCCGGTCCATCAAAAAAAAAAAAAAAAAAGAGCGGGACTGAAACCCGACGTTTACACTTCTAGGCGTTGCATCACTCACTCTCTAAAACAAAGCCAAAGTCTCTCTTCAATCGAAAGTTCTTTTTAAGCGCTGGACAAATAGCGCCCTCTAGTGAGTTTTAATGTCATTACAGCGTATAACGTGCATACAGTCGGTAACAAAAGTGTCCGAACACTAGCAAAAATTCCTATGTAAAAAAAGTACGGTTAATACAGTTTTGCTAAATAAATCCTAGACGAATCATGTTCTCAGACTGACTAAGAATAGGTGATAGTAATTGTTCGATAATTAATTTCGTGCATTTTAAGATTCATACTCAATGCGGTAGCACTATTTAATGAGTTCTTGATGTGTGTGAAGCGTGCATATGAACGTAATACTCAATGTTGCAGTAGGATTTTTGAGCATTATTGTACATTCCTCGCATGCTATGCAGGTAGCGCCATACAGTGATATTTTTTTTTATATTTGAAATTTCGTATACGGATGTGCTGGTGGTTGCTAAGTAATCTAACTTCTTGCATTTTCAGATAGTGGTAAGAAGTGATTTACGTATTTATTTGGTGCCTATAATCATGATGTGTGTATATATGCATACCATTGTTTACTGAAAAATCTAATTTCGTTCAATTTGAGATTCATGCTTAACGAAATTGAGGTCCCTCATGAAGTTATATGTATATTTAATGGACAAGGAAAGTGCATATTCTAATGCAACTATTGAATGTTTTGTTGCGAAATTTCGTGCATTCATATCGTGTGAACATATACTCTACTATTAAATTTTTTTTAAACTGAGATTGCTCCTAATTTTGTATATTTAAACTGAAATTTTCTTTAAAAACTCTATGTTACTATTTTTTGTTGAAAACTGCTTGTTTTAAAATATATTTTGCTATGATTTCATTTTTCCGCATCTTTAATGTGACGTTTATTCATGGTATATAAAAAAGCATTGTATGTCCTGATGAAGAAACGGAATAGTTTCCAATTGTCAACTTACGAGAAAGGCGACTTGAAATAAAAAAAAACCGTATAATAAAAAATATCTGCATTCCTATAAATAAATAATAATCTTACATTCGTTAATTTTAAACAAAAGCTTTGACTAATTTAAATATTTTACAGTTCTATCTTTACTTTACACTTCATTATTAACACTTAATACTTCTATCTATTTTTAAATAGTTTTTTAAACTGTATATGTTTTATATTTTATCACACATTTTAATACAAAAATTGTTTGCTCTATTCTTTTTACATTGGTGCGTTTTAATATTAATTATATTTTTGAGTTTTCTCAGACTTTGAGGACAATAACTTTCGTGGTCGTTCCTCTATCGAATTTTAGTTTACATTTAAGGAGAATTTTAGGTTTCATATAAATTACATTTTAATTTAATATTGATCAATTCAACTACTCCTATATTGTGTTTATTAAAAAAAAATATGTATTCAGGCAAAAGTTTGTTTAAGCAAAAGTTTTCATTTTTTTTTTTTCATGAATTCAAGATCTTCAAAATGATAAAATTCTACAGATATCTAAGAAAATACTTAGTATTTTATTTTATTTTTAATGTTTAATAAACCTACTTAAAAGAATTTCGGATATAGCGATGAATATTGCAATATAAAAAAATATATATATTATTTATATATATATATATATATTTGAAAATTTTTGCATAGACATGCAGTGTTTATTTATTTTTCCTAAAAACCAAATAATATTTTCAAAATCAATCCCTAATTCTTTTCCGTAGATTTTATTAAACATCCAGAAATAATACGAAATATTTTCTTATACTTTCTATAGATGACTTATAGACTTATATTTTCTATACTTTCTGTAGAAGATTTAGTATTTTGAAAATCATGAATTCATAAAAAATGCAAACTGTGCAACGCAATTTAAAGATTTCAAATCAGTGAAAAATCTATTTATACCCATAAGAATTGTTGCCCGATTATATATTTTACTAAAGCATCCTCACACATTTCAATTTATAAATTCTTCTTCCTTTCTGGCACTAAACCCATACAATGAGGCGCAGATCTTGTTCCTGAAAATAATTTTTATTTAATGATTAGCATTATTTTAAGCAAATCATTTTTTGTATTTAATTATTGTGACAGTAAATTTTAAGTTTTAAGTTTCATGTCTTTATAAAATAGATCTTTAAAATCATTAATATTTAAGTTGTTCTATTATGGCAGTTCTGCGCACAAGTATTGCATCAGATAATATTTATGCATGTCTATGTAAATTTAATTAATCGTAATAAAATGTCAAACTTTACACTTAAGTGAAGATGATATAAGCATTTTCAACATTATATTTAAGATACATATTTTTAATGCTGTATATGTTTTTATAAATACACTTGTGCTGTAATAATACATTTAATCATTTATCATATTGCATGAATACAACATGTCGTAAGACCGTAAATTAAGCGTTTGTGACTTTCTATAAGTGAATAATATTCTCACATATGGATGTCCGTTATATTATTCACGCACTTCCAAACATCCGTTTATGCTGTTTAAACTTCTTGTAACAATCTGAATATCAAATGATAAATTATAATTATAATTACATACGTGAACATAATTAACTATGTATACATCATGTTATTCTGAAATATTTAAAATAAGTTTAAAGGCGGCGCTTATTCAAGAGAGCTTGTATCAATTAATTTATATCACGCATTTCATTTGCGACATAACAGGGTAATTAAGGTTGAATTTCTTCTACAATATTAAATACATGTGGAGTAAACTGTTGAATAAGAAAAATTTGATATTAAATTTAAAGTTTATTTTGTAAAATAGCTAAAATTAAACATAGTTGAATATTTGAAAAAAGTAAATTTAAAATAAACAAATTAAATATGTTTAAAATTATTTTATCAGCATACATAGCACCAGTTGTTGTTCTCCCAATACTTTTTTAGGACACTATCAGAAATAAGATATTTAGCTTTTTTTGCCAAATTTATAACAGAAAAATTCTTATTGTATGTTTCTATCTATTAAATTGGATAAAAAAAATATTTTTAAATATGTTAAAAAAAAAAAAAAAAAAAAAAAACTTAAAGCGGGAATTTTGTATATCTGCGTAATATTGTTTACTGAAAAATCGAATTTCGTACATATTGAGATTCATGCTTAACGAAACATAGGTCCCTAATGAAGTTATATGTATATTTTATGGACAAGGAGAGTGCATATTCTAATTCAACATCTGAATGCTGTGATGCGAAATTTCGTGCGTTCATATCGTGTGAACATGTATTTTATGATTTAATTTTTTTTTTTAAACTGAGATTGCTCGTAATTTTGTATATTTAAACTGAAATTTTCTTTGCAAACTCTATGTTAGTATTTTTTGTTGTAAACCGTTTGCTTTAAAATATATTTTGCAGTAATTTAATTTTTACTCATCTTTAATGTGGCGTTTATTCATGGCATATGAAAAAGTTTTGTATAACCTGATAAAGAAACGAAATAGTTTCAAATTGTTGACGTACCAGAAAGACGTCTTGCTATTAAAAAAAATAGTATATATATAAAAAAAAAAAAAAAAAAAAAAAAAAAAAAAAATCTGCATTTTTATCGTTGTTTCTCTATGCTATCACAAAATTTTTCATATAAATAATAATCTTACATTCGTTAATTTTAAACAAAATATTTCACTAAATTAAATATTTAACAGTTTTTTCTTTACTTTACATTTCAATATCAACACTTAATACTTCTAACTATTTTTAAATACATTTTGTAAACTAGATATGTTTTATTTTTTATCACACATTTTAATACGAAAAAATGTTTGCTCTAGTTTTTTACATTAGTACTTATTAATATCTATTATATATTTGAATTTTCTCAGATTTTAAGGACAATAACTTTCGTGGTAGTTCCTCTATCGAATTTTAGTTTAAATTTAAGGAGACTTGGCACCATTTGAGGTTCCATATAAAATTACATTTTAATTCAATATTGATCAATTCAACTACTCCTATATTGTGTTTATTCAATAAAATATGTAGTCAGGCAAAAGTTTTCATTTTTTTTTTTTTTTTCATGAATTCATGATCTTCAAAGTGATAAAAATTCTACAGATATCTAAAAAAATACTTAGTTTTTTTTTTTTTTTTTTTTTTTTTTTTTTTTTTTTTATGATTAATAGAACCCACTTAAAAGAATTTGGGATATAGCGATAAATATTGCAATAATTTTAAAAGAAAAAAATATTAAAAGTAAATATACACATATATATTTGAAAAAATTTACATAGACAGGAATTTTTTTTTCCCCTAAAAACCAATTAATATTTTCAAAATCAATCCCTAATTCCTTTCAGTAGATTCTATTAAACATCAAGAATAAATACTAAATATTTTCTTACATATCTGTATTAGATTTAATATTTTGAAGATCATGAATTCATAAAATAATGCAAACTGAGCAAACGCAATTTATAGATTTCAAATCTGTGAAAAATCTATTTGGACCCATAATAATTGTTGCCCGATTATATATTTTACTAGAACATCCTCACACATTTCAATTTATAAATTTTAGATTGAAATATAGACTTTTATATGACACCTTTATTTTTGCTAAGACCCCTCATGTGTGTTTCATTGAAAAGCTTGGAAAACTTATTGCGATTAGCCAGACGAGTTCCACAATAGTTTCAACCTGGGATCTCGCAGCTAAGATCGGCGTGAACAGAAAATATATTTTTTGAAATTATTAAAAATATGATAAATAGTTCAACGGTCTAAAAGTAAAATAGAATTAGGCCGTATCATAAAAGTGACACAGTTTACATTATAATTATTTTGTCTTATTTTGTATATATTTATATCGGTTTTATTACAAAATTAACAAGCAAAAAAAAGTAACTATTGAAAATGCTAGTGATATTCTATGTTTTAAAAATACGAGTCTTTCAGATATAATTAATTTTTAATGTAGACATATATGTTGACTATTTTATTCCACATATTTTATGTCAATTTTTTTCTCAGTGTTTTTATAATATACCATTCCAACATACAAATAAAATAAATTAAATTAAATTAATTGTGACACGCATTATGCGACTCTGGGGATCTTCCACTGGGGATAATATCACTGGGGATCTTCCGTCGGAGAAATATAATAAATCAAGATATTTCATCTATTTTCCTTAACATTTGTTATTTTTTTCAAAACACAAAATAGACATAAAATAAGTAACCAGTCTGGAAGCGTTAGGATAACCACATCTTTTTTACTAATAATATTTTTATGGTAAATTTTTGTTAAATAGTTAACCTAATAAAAAAGTAAATCAACCAAAATTAATTTAAAAAAAAAAAAGCGTTATTTTTTAAAACCTATCGTTATTCATTCTATTAATATTACATTAATTTTCTTTATAGCAGAACGCATATCGTACCTAAATAAATACGATTAAAAAGAAAAGGAAATATTTAAAATAAGCATATCCATAGGTTTTAATTACTATTACGAACGTTTTGAAAACTTGTTATTATTAATCTGTATTTTGCCAACGCAATTGTCTATTTTATGGTTTTTGAAGACTTTATTCGGTTTTCTTTATATCCTTGTCAGTTAAGCATAATACTTAAATATTAAAATATATTAAAATAGAAATGTGGCAAATAAAAGAATGCAGTCCCAGACTATTTTATTATTATATATATAAACGTGTATGATATGTATAATAGCAATTAAAATATATTATAACACTCCAAAAATTTATTTCAACCTCTTAAAAAAATAAAAATAAACTCAAATATTTGCTGATGAGTGAAGGGAAATGCCCAATCAAATATTTTTTTTTAATTCGCCATTAGGCGTCTCAGAAACAATTGATTATTAGAAAAAAAAAAAGCTATTGCGTGGGAGAGACTTGGACTAGTAGTGACGTTTTCATCATTTTTTATATTAGTAAGATTTGAACTGAAGTGAAACATTTAATATATTATACCATGGAGAAAACCTGTAATATATTTACAGAACTATCATTAATATTATTAACGTTTTCATACCATAAAATGAATTCTGCGTAATGCGAAAATTGTCACAACTTCCCAGGAGTGGTGCTAGTAGCGACATGCTTGGGGCACATTGTGACATACAAATTACACGTTGTAACATATATAAATTGTATAAGAAAGGTTATAAAATGCGATATATCAAATCAACAATGAAAATTGTGTTCACTTTTAACGTTCTTAACATAATAAAAACACTTTATTTTCATTATTATTATTATTATTATTATTATTATTATTATTTTATAACTGTGTAAGACAAATGAAAAAAAAAGTTAAATAACTAACTCTTGTAAACTCATAGTCTTTAATAAAGCTACATTTAGAGACACTTAACAATAGAAATAAAGGAAAAAAACTGTGTTAATCAAGAAAAAAATAAAAAATTAAGCTAACAAAAATGTTTGGCCTTATTAATTTTTGACTGGGTAGCTTACTACAACGTGTACGTCTATATCCTATAGGCCTACACATATTTGTAATCTTTCATTGTCATCGCTTTTTCATCGTCTGATTTGCAGTTTTCAGTTAATATAAATATAATAAGGTTCATTTTCAGTGTATTTTGCACGAGCCAATCTTTTACATGTCATGTATTGCACCAGTTTTCTCCGGTTCTAGAAAATCAATATTGCACCTAGCAAACTAGACAAAACCAATTTTCGTTATCTTCAGAGGTATACGATTTCTGTTACTTAATTTTATTTAATAACGTAGTTTTTTTTTTTTTTTTTTTTTTTTTTTTTGTGTGTGTGTGTGTGTGTGTGTGTGTGTGTGTGTGTGTGTGATGCACAGCTTGACCTTTCCCTATAGAGTAAATATCATTTTTTTTTTTTTTTTTTTTTTTTTTTTTATCCCGTTCAAATATTTTCTTTCATATTAGTACTCTTCTTTTTATACATATATCTAAGAAGTGACATTCTGTTTACACGAAACAACTATTGCATTTTCGTTAAACTGCACCTTCTAGAATTTACTTCTGTTGCAATCTTCTCACAGTCTTCTAAAGTAGCTTTAGCTCTTTCAGGAAGCCTTTTGTAATTTACCATAATTTTTCCTGGTAGGTAAAAAGCTGCATTCAAAATCATTTTGGGGCAAGTAGAGATACTGTCACAACATTCCTCCTACACTTCGTCGTAACTAGCCCCGCGTTACGCTATTTTGAACTTTATTCATTAGTTTTCGAAAAGTTCTTTTTCTTAACAAATGAAATTCATAGAATAACAGCTCAAAATATAAATATTCAAATATAAGGAAGTTTACATACCTCACGATCTCTCGTGGCAATGACGATTCTAACGATTCTAAAACATGATAAATAATATTATCTCGAAAACAACGCAACGCTATGCTTTCAAACATACACAGCACATTACAATAATCAACCTGTTCACTCACATGACGCGACAGGTTGTGCAACCTACCGGCTCATTCAAGTAGCCCTATGGGACTTGCCTCCTGGCACAACTAACCCCGATCTCCCCTATTCGTACTTAACTCTCTGGCTACCAAAGCGCCTGAAACGGCCGTACATGCAAACGACCACGGGCGGCGCCCGAAAAGAAGGAAAGTTGCTATCCCCCAGAAAGAGAAGGGTGTCGAGGTATTCAATCACTTCAACAATTGTTAAGATGACAGTCGGTCCCTCCTCCCTATTCCCAAGTAAAAGCTATTAGTCTGCTTCGTAAAATTTCCCTAGTTTAGAACAGAGCAGGGATATTTTATGAATTTGGCAGAAAACGGTCTGTTATTTATTTATTTTTTATTTATTATTTTTTTTTTTTCAAAGTACTACTTTTAACTATGTGCTCTGATTTTTTTTTTTTTTTTTTCTTTCTTATTTTTCTTTTTTTAATATACATTTTATGCATAAGGAATAACAAATACTTTATTTTTATTTATTTATTTACTGTCATAAAAAAAATGTACATTATTGTATTTAAAATGTATTGTAAAATGGATATTAATTAAATATAACTATTAATAAAAATGTTTTGTTCTAAAAAATAAAGACATTTTTATTGAAAACCTACTTTTAAAATTTCTGTTAAAATTTAAATTTAACTTATATATATAAAAATATAAATAATTAATGTTTCTTCTGTAAGATTTATAGAATGTGTATTATTTCTTTTTCGCGTTAATTATTATTATTATTATTATTAATATTTTTTTTATTTCGAAGAACTTTGTAAAAAATTGCTTAACATTTGTATCACAGCATCTATTGTGCAATAATGTCTTACGCAAATAATAATTAAAAAAATAAATAAATAAATAAATAAAATTATACAACACATAATTCTTTTTCCTTTAGTTATAAAAATGTAAGATAATTCTAAGAAATTTTACAAATTACTTTTGAAAAATTATTATTATTATTATTATTATTATTATTAAGGAAAGAAAGAAATTATGAAATTATGCCGTTACATTTACCTGTAAGACTAAATGACTATCCAGACTTTCTTACCAGATTTATAAATATAAAACACCTTACGGTAAATAGCGTTCCGTGGTAGTCCAGTCGGTAGAGCACCGTCCTCGTAATTGGAAGATTGCGGGTTCGATACGCGTGACAGCCAAAGAACTTAGATACCGTTGTGTGCACTAATAGCGGCTGGTGCGCGTGAAATCTGTCGTGACCGCAATGTCCTCCATATTCTCATCCAAATTATACCTCTGGGGATCGGAGCCATATCATAAATAAATCTTTGGCTTTTTTTTTTTATTATAAATAATGATTTTTATTTTTCCAATGATTAGTTTAAAAAAATCCTCCTTGTGTACATAAAATCAAATATTCAATGAAATTTTGTCCTAAGCGGTCATATTAAAGATTATATATACGTATAAAAACTTGCAGAGTCACTTGGTGAGTGATATGCACAAAAATTTGATATACAATAATTTATTGAAGGTGCAACTATATATAAATATGCATGAAATCGTCATGAAATTATTAGCTCTGTATTTATAGCTCCGCAATCTTTTTACAACACGCAGGCACTAGAGTAGAGGTTAAAGCCGATTTATTGTACTAGGGTACAATAGGCTCACAGTAGGTTGCTCTTTTTAAGTGGTTTTAGGCCATATTTACTCGAATTTTGGAGAAAACCACTGAAAACTTGGAACGGATGGGTCAACACATGCGTCTTAGTATCGAACCCAGCACTTCCTGTTAATCAGCTTCGACAGCAGTATTTCATGTTTAAAAATGTTCGAATCATGTTTCGGTCCTCTCAAAAGCAGTAAATATATTGAAAACTGGAAGTCGAATTCTCTTAAAAAAATTATATATAACGATTTAACTATTGTACTGTCTCATGTAATATAAGACACAAAATGAAGCATCATTTTTCAATGTATTATGGTTTTGTCGATATTCTAAGTGCTTAGTATACTATATAACTCAAGGTAAATACATATATCGCATCTATCTATTTATCTATCTCTCTATATATATAAACTATTCGATTTTATAAACGAAAACACACAAAATAATAATAATAGTAATAATAATAATAATAATTTGATTATTATTATTATTTTATTTATTTATTTTATTAATTAATTAATTAATTTTAAATTAATGTCTTTATTTTAAATATCTTTTGACTTATTTTCATTAAATCGTCAAATTACGAATTTCATCTTAAAAAAAAAAAAAAATTCTGTAGACTCTAAATGACAATATATTTAAATATATATACATACACACAATACATACATACATTGTATATATATATATATATACTTATTTTTATCTTATTGAAGAAACAAGCTTCAGACGATTTTTGCGTGAGATCTTTTCACATACGATTGCGAGTATTTTAGCATTTTAACCGTTCATACTTGCTTTGGGCAACCGCCTTTTATGTCTTCGAATCGAATTCCCACACAAGAAGTCGCCCCCCATTGATTTACCTAATGACTTTTTCCAGATAACTAGTATGTGAGTAGACACAATGGCGTACAGTAACACAATCACAATACACTAGATATGGTTACGTTCTAGGAAAATCTCAGAATGATAAAAACATGAACCTGAGGGGAAAAAAATCCGATTAGATTATTTGAAATTTTAATTCGAAGAGACTAACTATTTTAATAAAGATGTAAAACGCTTTATTAACAATGTGTTCATAAATATTTACATAATATTAATTTTTACTTTACTTTATTTATTATTTTTATTTATTTATTTGTTTATTTTTAAAAAATTGCCATTGAAAATTATGAAAGTAGGAAATTGTCAACAGTTGTTGTTTTATCTTAGAAAGTTCCTACGAATAACTTTAGAATTTTAGAAAATTCGTTATTATTCAGGAAAATATTCTTCCAGATATATTAAAAGTAAGACTGAAATACTATAAGGCAATTCATTCGCGCTACTAAACATTCATTGAATCTATTTGAAATACCTTTGAAACTGTACATTTTTATAACGATAAAGAAAATGATATACCATGAAATATAGATAATTTATATATATTTTAATGATTTTTTGCAATTCTTAGATTGCACAAGATACATGAAATTTAATGTAGTTAAATATCAATATAATATCAAAGTACAAATTAGTATGTATGAAAACAAAATTTATTTAATTTAGATGGTGTTGTTGTGTGGCTTAAGGGCTTCTTGATTGGATTAGGTCCTAAGCGTATAGGTGGAATGCCCTTCATCGGGGTTCTTTCTGAGGGATCCTACCCATATTTTCCCGCAGAATATTTGAAGAAAACTGCAGAAAACTCCGAACGACTAGATCAGTGATCGCGAACTGGGATCGAATCTGGCACGTTCTATCTACCAGCTTTGAGTGCAGAATTATTCGATTTAGAATTATATGTTACATAATTATAAAAAAAAAAGTAAACTGTAGAATCGTTTTGCTACTGCTTTCTAATGTTATATAATAAACTGGAATATCATATAAAGCGATAAAAAAATAATTACACTATATAATTTTCTATTTATTTATTTAGTTTATAACTTGTGTGGCATTAGATAGAATAGTCCCCCCCTCCCCCAGGTATTTAATTTCCTTATACACGGTAATATATTCGAATTACTTTTGTATGTCTATGTACAGAAAAAAAAAAAAAAAAAAAAAAAACATTTGTATTTTAAATTATTTATTAATTTAGAGTGTCTTACGAAATAAATATTATTATAAATACAAATAAATAAATGAAACTTTTACAAATATATCACAGAAAAAAACGAAAACTCCACTATTATGTTACTAAATTAAGTAAGAAGTATAAGTTCTGTTAGCAAAGAAAAGAAAAGAAGAACAAAATCCAAGTGAAAAAATAACATTAAAAATTTAACAATAATGAACCCTTCATCGGAATGAAAAGTCGAATTATTGTTTTGCAAATATGGATAAATTTCTTCCTTTCTGTAAGCATAAAGATAAAAATAAAATACATTAGTGCCCAATTTTCCCATATGACAAATGACATCAATTGCCTATTATTTTCTCAATTAGATAAAGCTCAGAACTGTGAAAAGAACTTGTCAGGGGGATCTTTTTCCCAGTTGAGCACCAATGTACGATTTCTTTCGTTTGCAGCTATAATAGCAAATTGTTAACAGGAACCCTAACCCCATCGTACAACACTTTTACTGAAGTTAAAAATGAAGAATAAAATGGAATAAACTATTTAGTTTAAATAATCAGATAATCAAATAGAAAACAACCATAAAAAACAAACATTACTCACAGAATGATGCATTTGGAGTCACAAGCAAAATAATTCAAGGGTTTAGTTGTACATAGCAGGCAAAGTTCTATAGCATTAGCAAAGTCAGACTTATAAACTAGTAATAAATAATTTTATTTGCATTTTAATTAGTCAAATAAATAAATAAAATGTATCCAAGCACATCAAAAAGTTTTTTTCTATAGATGAAGAAAGCACTCAAAAGTGTCGTGATAGTTTACACTGAAAATTAAATAAATAAAATGTGATAAATATTTTTAAAGAAATATTTATTAAAATAAATATTTTTAAAGAAATTAAAACCTCTTATGCACTAAGAAATTAATTTTAATAAACTATTTTTGAGTACTGAAATTTTTTTATTATTATATATAAAAATAAATTATAATTTTAAATTAAAAATAAATAAATGAAACATTCAAACAATAAGAAAGACGAAATGAAGGAATACTCACTCGAAATCATTTTTAGAAGCTGTTAAAAAGCATTTCAAAAATGAAAAAGCAGTTTCACTTATTATTATTTTTAATTAGATTTTTTTTCCGATGACTATTTTTCCTGGTGACTATTTTTCCGGGGCTGTTTGCCTGATGACGTTTTCCCGGTGATTTTTGTTCAGCCAATTGCCTTTTATACAGTAAAGCTATTTATTTTATTTTATTTATTTACATATTTTTTCGTTTTTCTCTGGTGACTTCTTTATTCGGTATTTTTTTCCGCTAGACAAACAGACAGATGCGCAGGGAGACAAATGTTTAGTAAAATTTGCGAAATATACATTATTATTATTGTGTTATCATTGTTGCCCTAAAATCCCAATTACAGAATGCCATAACAATTCATTCATTGTCTATTGCTCTCTTACAATAAACTTGCAGATACCATACAACTATGAAAATAATCTTGCATAAAAAATAATTTAATATAATAATTTAAACATTCTATATTAGTCACATGTGCGATCTACCTCATACTTAGTTATTTCTGAAATGGAGCTACTACCGTTTTTGTTAGAGAATTAAAATAGATTTATTCTGAAAATAAATAAAATTTTATATTTCACATAATTAGAGAATGGAAATATTTATTGTTGTTTATTACTGTTAGCTATTTATTTATTACTGTTTATTGCTGTTAACTATTATTATATGCTTTTGAAACAATATGAAAAGTCATTAACAGCTTAATTCGAATGAAACTATAAAATGCCTTTTAAGAAATAATAATGCAATATATAGAACAAATATTTTTAAGAGTGAATTATTTAAAATGGAAACGTAATTTGATAAATCAACGTAATAATAATATGAAAATACTCTTATGTTGGAGCATTAATTAAGTCGTACAAATATTAATTTTTTTCTAATTGTTTTTATATAAGTTAGAGAGTGAAAAACAAATTTACAGGTATAGTTAAAAGCGAACAGTTAATATAAGTATTAAATTCATTCATTATTAACATCATGGGACGAAAAACTTTTCCAAAGTATTAAGCATATTGAATAATGACTATCAAAAATTGTTATTAAATCATCCGCATTCAGTAATCTATAAAAAGAAAATTATAGGAGGAAAACTTAATATTTTTCATTAACTATTTAAAAATATCTTTTTTATTTTATATTATGTATATATACATACACAAAGAAAAAATATTATTAACCGTGCAATTATTTACCTTAAAAAAAAGTATGAATAAAGAATGTTTTTTTTACAGATTTTAGTCATTTCGTAAGTTTTTATTTTAAATTGTGTATGAAATTAAAATGTTTTATTGAGTACTGATATGCATTGCACTTACATATACATGCTTGTCCTCTCATACTCTTTTTTAAAAGTGTAAAGTTTTGTGCTTAAAAATAAATAAATAAATAATCACTTTATACTTTCTTATTACATAAATAATGTTTTCTTATATTTTCCCTCCATCTTTTCCCCAATGAAACAAATCCCCCTTTTTTTCCCCTTAAAGAACGGGCGGAAATCTTCAAAGTAGCGAGTACAAATCACAAGGCTCACGCCTACCCCAAAAGTGGGGGTGAAATTTTCTCCAAGATGATGGGAAATTCCGGTCTTTTCACGTCCCTAGGAAAATTCAAGCACGGTTGTCAGAGAGTTAACCTTAAAATCCCGTCATTTTATACACTCTACAAAATTTTAGTAAGATTCGGAGAGTTGAGCATTTAATTATCCCTCCAGCTCACTTCTTCGAGAAAAAAGTCCACTAAACGTATTTGTAACAAACTGTTGTAAAATTCAGAGTACTGTCCGTTTATTGTAGGGTCACTTACCTTTTTTGGAACAAAAATTTACAGCTTTAACGGGCATATCCTTATTGTTTAAGTTAGTAAGTCTAACAGTTTTTTTCTGCTCACCGATTGCAATCTAGCGTTAAAATTTCTGACAGAGTATATATCAGTGGTTACCTCTGATTTGTGTTCTGAAGGTAAAATGTAACTGATAAAATCTTGATTAAAAAACAGATATTCTGTAAAGTATTTCTTCTATCAATTATATACTTCTATATCAGTAAAAACAATTTCTTTCAGCCATTATAAATTAGTTGAAAAAAATCGAATTATATAAATAAGAATACCACATAAAGACATAGCTGTTAATGTTTAATATTTTCCGGAGTAATTTTAGCCCCACCTTTATTTCATATCACTTATATTTTAAGAGTATGATTTTTGTATTTTACCGCAGTTATATATTGGAGAAAATGTTTCTATACATAAAGTGTTGCGAAATAAAGGTGAGGCTAAAAATGCACCGGAATAAATGAAAATGTTAGCAGATATTTAAAGAACTATCCCTTAAACATAAAGTTGGTAATCTGTGTGTTACTGTTTTTGAGTGGGTGTCTTCTAATATAGTACGTTTTCAAGTCATTCCAGCTATTTTTTGAGCAGTTTTTAAGATCTTACTTCTGAAATAGATGTATCTGATCACAACGCGACCAGTAACGTTCATCCATTTTTCCTTTTCTTCCGATTTTTGAGACAAGTCTAAATTTTGCAGGAAAAGAATCAAGTGAATTAGATGCAGTTTATCTTTCTCCATTGCAGTTTATATTTTTTCTGTAATGTCTTAAAAATTTTAAGGGATTTTGAAGAAGGTTGATTTCATGATAATATTAGTGATAATATGTTAATGATACATAAAGCATTAATCTGAACAATTTGTCATCAGCAAACTAAAATTATATTTTTGATAAATCAGTCTTTAGGCATTTTTATAATAATTACTCATCTCGAAATCGCCAATTTTATAATTTTTTAAAAGAAATAACCATAGAATAAGAAATTCTAACTGAAACAATTTTTAATTTCGACTTCTCCCAACACTACATTCGGGGGTAAATAGCCCGCATCACACCAACTACTAGCGCGACGATTCGGGTTAAGGCATTTGGAAGCGTAAATAAAAATTCTCATTTGATTCATTTTGAAGTGTAGATAAACTTGAAAACATATATGTAATCCAAGGCATTTTCTAAGTATTTATAGACTTCCGAACGTGGTCAGTTATTGGGAAAATCACCCAGGCCATTCGACTTCATAAAAAAATTGTGCTCAACTTATTTGTTAAATTTAGAAAAGGACTTTATATTCTATTTATTTATTTAATTTCTATTCATAGCTCTACAATAACTCAGCTTTGGCGAAAACGCGTGGTTGAAATAGGAGTTGGATGCACCGAGCAGAATTACTATATATTAAAGTACGGACTCCCTATACTATACTGGCTATGGGAAAAAATTACCGAAACGTTACTGTGGTATTTGCGCCTTTTTTGACGATAATCCCTTTCTTGGCAATTGGTTCTTGGAATTTTGTATATTTTAAATGGTTTGTTTCTCTTACCCTTACCACCAAAACTTCAAAAAAGTCAAACAGAACAGCTTTCAATCAATAACAATGATTAGATTACTTCCTTTTCATTTCAGCTAGTGTAGGTTTTGGTTTGTGTTTAATTTATTCCCAATCGAAATATGAAACAGCAATGGAGGAAACTTACTTTGGTGGAAGTGGAATGTCGATTCCATGGTATAAAAATCGGTTTGCCGATTGAAATGTTGGAATGGTGGGGAAGTGATCTTCGGATCCAAAAATGTTACTAATCCGAGTTCTACTCTAATATCTCATCGATGACTGAATGCGACTTGTAAGAAGTATGATGTGTGACGATGGTGATTATATTTGTTATTTTAAGGTGGATGCTATTCTTATTTGAGGACAGAAATCAGACGAATAAATTTAAATTTTCTTACATTTTGAAACTTAACATGCTTCTAAATAATGACGATCATTTCTTTCTGTTTCAATGTTTCTTTATGATTTAAATGTACTTACATAAAGTAAAACTAAATTCTTTTGTGTAATCTTGAGTATCTATTTGAAATGTGTTGCTGATTGACACTCTAATTTCTACAAAAGTGATATCAGTATAGGTTGACAGATGAAGAACCACAGATACGTCGAATATAATTATTTATAATTTTGCAAGAAGGATTATGTATGGATTTAGAGGTCAGCGCACCTCAAGAGTATCTAAAATATTATCCAAGATAAAATTTCGGTGTTTTATTATTATTATTATTATTATTATTTTTTCTTTTTATTAAAGGACAAAAAACTCCGAAAGAACTAATATATAAGTTTTTATATTTCCGTTAATTTCCTCCAATTTTAAATTTTTTTTAAATGCGATAGTGAAAAGGTAATATTATTAGCAGTTTTTGTTTAGATTTAATTTAAGATTTTTAAGTTTGTTAGTCACATATGCATTTCATAAAACATTTTATTTCTGAGTAATAAAATAAATTGCATTTGAAATAACATAAAAAAATAAATTAAACTACAATAAGCATATTTTCATTTTGTTTCAAATATTTATTGTTCATAAAATGTATTAAAGAGAATTCAAAACCTCTGTACATCATTAGTTACAATTTCCTTTATTTTCTAATATTATTTAATTTTTAATTTTTTATAAAGGTCTTGAAGCGAAGTGATTTCAATCCAGATTCTGCTTACATAAATAAGTAAAAAATTTTATTATTTATATATTTAATTTCCATTATATTTTAGTATTTACAGTTTAAAAAATACTAAGATAAGGTTTACTTTCTTTTTAGTTTTGAATTTTACTCAAATTATTTAACGAAATTATTCAAAAAATAAATAAGATATATAGGATTGTTTGCAGACAGGTTTCTCGTAATATGTTGAAAAAAAGTTTATGTCTCAGCTTTTGTTTTTTCCTTTTCCAAGAATCTAAACATCTTTCCATAATGCGCTTTTATTTTTTATTATCTGCTTTGTTTTCATTTTTACTCTAAAAAAAAGTTACTTCAGACTAATGGAGTCGCTTTCTCTTACTTCACCTTTTTTCTGAAGTGTTTAATGAAGTCCCGTGGGATTTGAATGTACGTAGTAACAACCTTAGAATTCTCTACAGTATCAAATGCATTTACGATATCTTATTTCTTTCAACTGTTTTCAAGAGACTCGAGTTACAAAAAAAAAAATACAAATTGAAAAAAAAAAAAAAGAAAGGCCAGGATACACATATATATATATATAAATATATATATATATATATATATATTTTTTTTTTTTTTTTTTTTTTTTAAGGTAACTATCCGAAACATTTGTAAGAAATATCTAGATTTAACTTAAAGAACTATCTTTCACTTTTGAAAATAAGAGAATATTAATCGGCTTTCATTGTTATTATTATTTTAAAAGACTTTCATAAACATGTTTTATTTAAAAATATCTATAAATATCATGAATTAAAAAAAAAAATGTATTTCATGAATGGCTCTAAATTAAAATTGTTTAAGTTGTTGCCATAAGTGAGTTCGCTTTAAATTGATCGTTTAGCACTTTAACTAAAATACTAATCAAAGTATTTGTAAATAAGTGTTGAAGGTATAATATAGAATTTAATAATAAGTAAAAGAAACATTACAGTATATATATTTTTGATTGTTTTAAAACTTTTCGAATGATATAGAACGCCTTCATCAGACGAACAAATTTGGCACGGTTTTATAAGATGACTCCCAACCACATCCATTTTTCAATATCGAGTTGCAAATCTGTTTTTATTTAACTCTGGAGTTTTAGAGTTTGCTAGATTTAAAAGTATAGATTCAAAAGTAAGGTTTGAGAAGACTTTCGCATGATGAAATTTATACCAATACTTTATTCCAATTATACTGATGTTTTCTTTTTCAATAATATTTAATTTAGTCCCGCAAATTACATTTTGATCCATTCTGGTTTCCGGCAGTATGTAGCAGGAATCTCGTACATTTGTCGTATGTTAGATAGAGAATGTGAAAGTACAAATGTAAATGAAGGTATAATTCTCACAATTGTGTAGGCTTACTGTGAGATGGTTATTCCGAAAAATATAATCTTTTCTTAAAAAAAAAAAAAAAAAAAAAAAATTCAAACCATTTTTTTTTTCTATTGAAGGAACACAAAATCGAGGGTGTGTGTGCTCCAAGACCGTTGAGTACCTATAGATAAAGAGCATCGCTCTTTTTGTTATATTCTTATCCTTTTTGAGCAGTTTCCCTTTAAATATGTTTCTGACGCCAGGTCTGCGCCCATTCTTGTCTTCAAGATACTATTCATTGACCACCTGCACGATAGCTGACATGTTGATGTTCTCATTTCTAACATCTGCTCTTTCAGCATGTTTCTGATGCAAGGCTTGTGCATGTTCTTTAGTTTATTTTTCTCTTATACTTAAACTGACCAAACGTCCCCATTTTCTGGGGACAAATGGGGACGTCCTTTTTTTTTTAAAGGCATTTTTCTAAGTTTTAAAAAATTGTAGAAACTAAATTATTAATCAGTAACACTTTATTTTGAGTCCTTATTTATTAGGCAGAAGCGGGAGAGCCATACATTCCGTGGTGGATCAAAATTGTGATGGCATGTCTCTATGAAAATGATCTACTTAAATAATCCACTTAATGTACAATCGTAACAGAATCCAGATTAAATACATCTAAAAAAAAAAAAAAAAAAAAAAAAATCCGAAAAAAGTAAACCACAGATAAACAATCAATAATAAAAAAAAAAAAAAAAAATGTTGCTTAAACATTTATTTTTTATTACTTAAAAATAAATATATTTCATAACACTTGAATAATAAAAAGAGGAAAGTATGTGAATATGGAATACTACTTTTTGAACTTACTGTAACAAACGGGAGTACTTTCCATCATTGCAGTTTCGACTATTTCACATTTTGATTTTCTGTGAATGTGTTTTGATGACTTTATAAAAAAAAAAAAAAAAAAAAAAAAAAAAAAAAAAGTTTACATGTAAATTTTTTAGTTCAGAAATAAATCTATTTTTGGATAATATGGACCGAATGGGTTATATAGTTATGAAGGAAAAATTGGAATACTCATCTCTTTAAAGGATTATATGTAATAGGGTAGTATTTTCGCAGACAGTCATGAATTCTTGCAATATAAATATATTATTTTCAAATTACTTTGTAAAATAAACAGTATTGAAAATATATCATCATTCAAGTTTTACAAAGTCGCAAATAATAAGGAATATTGGGTATTCCTCATTACCCGAATCCCCATGTTGAGGAATAGGTCAACTTCAACTACTCGTTGGTAGAAACCATATAATAGGAATCAAGCTTCTAACCAAATCTACTCACCTACAACGTATAACACAAGAATTTCACTCATATTACTTCATCGTAAATAAATTACAGCCTTCATAATACTTACCACCATGAAAGGATGAATCTTGATAGTCCAAAGAGGTTGGTTGACCCAAACACTGCTCTTCTTACTGTCACAAGGTGGACTACCATTCATATTTGTGGGTTAGTGAAGACGTCTGACGCGCTTCGGATAGGTTACTGTTCCATATAAGTGAGATATATTGTATTTCATTTAACCGACTATTTTAGGTTTCCTACCGTTCCTCTACATTTATTTTTATGTCGAAAAAAAGAACGTGTATGTCGGGAACATTTAATCTGCCATCAATTTGCTTTTCTTTTTTCATATCTTTAAAGTTAAAATAGTTTTTTATTCAGATCAGTTATCAAACTAAGCTGAAATGTAAGGCGATAACTTTATTTTGTCCCCCAAAATAATTATACTAATCTCTGTGGCGATCAGATAAACGTTGTATGACACAAAATAAGTGGTCACTACATATAGTATGAAAGCAAAAACATGATACTGTAGACTCTTTGAAAATACATATTGTATACCTGGAGAAACATGCTGTGTTAAAAATTAATCAAAGTTAAAAGCCTTCTTTTTAATTTATATATATGTATATAATATCACATCTATATCCCTTTCCGACCAGAATGTTTTTATATTAAAGCATTACATTCTTCTGTTTTTGCTGGCAGAAAGAAAAATATGGAGTACAACCACCATTTGTTGATTGAAAATGGTATTTTACACTTTCTGACGAGCTAACGATACAGACACATTAATTAAAATTTGAAGTTAATATACACAGATGATACTGACTTAAAATACCAAATTTTCATTCCCTACTAACAATTGTTTTTATTTCTGCAAATAATATATTCAAACACACAAAAACACACTTATAAGCAAAGAGATAATTAGAGAGATACATAGGCAAACCGATAAATGACTGATATTTGGATTAAAGGTATTTTAAAACGTATAAATTTAGCTGACACTCATATTTGATCCAGAAAGAATTATTTTCTGTTTGGCAAAAATAACTTCTCGGCTTATTCGCAACTCCATGAAAAAAATTACAATTAATTAAAATGATACAGCGGTAATTAGAATAGTCATTGCAATAAAACAAATATAGAGATCATACATTCCTACTCAGAAGTTAGCAAGATTTGCAAACGGCCAATTTTTCTCAATTTGACAACTTATCAGTCGATGACCTCTTTCCAAACGTTGGGCATTTAAAGAACTGGGTTTTCCTTATGTATTTCAATGACGATAGGTTTAAAAAATCCTTTCGGGGGCTGGTAACAAATTGAGCAATATCAATAATGTCTGTGTTCACCATGTATAGTTAAGCAAATGAAATTATCTATAACTTTAGGATATGTTAATAAAGATCAAATACAATTTATGAATGAATTTGTGTGACGATATCATGTTAAATAAAGGCGATAAAGACATTTATTTTAAAACTTAAAAAAAAAAAAAAAAAAAAAAAAAAAAAAAAGTATTTTTTTTATTTATAGTATACAAAGATTTAAATAGAAATTATTCCCACTTTTAGGTAAATTGAAAAAGCATTTTTGAAACAATATACTGCATTTGGAATAAAATTATCTTGATATCTCATGCAATATGAACATTTTTATGAAAAATGTTTTCGCTGAAGATAGAAATTTTGTTATTGCGTAGGTTGAAATCTAGACCTATTGGGCAACATTTGTCAAAAGTTAATTTGAATAGCGTAAAAATTAGGAAAAATTTCTGCAAAAGAATGAGCAAGATTTTAAGTATTTTCCAAGAGTTGAAATTTCATAAGGGGTTTTTCACATGTTGTATCATTAATTTCAAGATCCAATTATTTCGACCACTTTACAAAAGTTTTGTTTGCGAAAAACCTCTCATAAGCTCTTAACTCTAACATATTTTTGTTTATTTACTAAAATTTGTGAGATCATAAAGGATTTTTCGCAAAAATAATTTTTTTTTTTCTAAGTGGTTGTAATAATTGAAACTTCAAACTAATTACGCGGCATGTAAAAAAACCCTTATGAAATTTCATCACTTAGAAAATACATAAAATCTAGCTCGTTCCTTTGTCGACAACATGTTTAATTTTTACTCTGTTCAAATGAAATTTTGACAAGAGTTGCGCTCTATATCTAGGTTTCAAATGATTTTTCATAAAAACGCTCATATTTCCTGAGGTATTTAATATATTTTTATTCCGATTGCATTATATTGTTTCAAAAACGCTTTTTTAAATTATCTGAAATTGGGAATAATTTCCGTTTAAAACTCTGTGTATTAGAAAGTAAAAACCTGCTAATTTCTTTGGAGTTTTAAAATAAATGCTTATATCTTCACTTTTAATATTTTATCTTCACAGAAATCCATCCACAAATTGTACTGGGTCTGTATTATCATATCCTAAAGTTGCAGATCACATCGTATGTTAACGATATTAGATGATCAGAAACACTTTTGATATTGCTCTCTTTGTTACCGGCAACCTAAATATTATCTTAAACCAATCTTTACTGTTAAATATGTTGAAGACTCAGTTCTTTAAATACTCAGTGTTTGAAAACTTTTTATAGAGAGATAATTTTTTAAATTGAAAAAAACTGATCATTTGCAAATCTTGCTAAATTTTGAGCAGGAATATGCATATATATATATATATATATATATATATATATATGTGTGTGTGTGTGTGTGTGTGTGTGCGTGCGTGCGTTCGTGTGTATGGGTGTGTAATTCTGCTCTTCCAAAAGAGAGAAGAATATTAACCTATTACACACTTACCGAATAATTCTCGCTGAGAAATCTCAATAAATAACACTCTAAATACCAAAGCTCAATTTAAAGCTATTTAAAAACTAATGTATGGAATATTTTAAATGTCAATATTTGAAACGGGAGAAATTATGTAGAAAAATCCTTGAAATTGATTGTATACGCTCAGATTGACATAGTTAGATTTTAGTAATATAATCGTAATTAATATACAAATCATTTGGTACCTGAAAAAAAAAATATATTAAAAACACCATATTTAAATTTGTATAAAACAGAAATTTAGTGAGTATTTTTAATTTTATGATGCATGGAAGCTTAAAAAATGTAAATAAATGAAGAAAAATTACTAATTTGAAGAGTCCTTTTAATTTATTTTTTATTTAAAAGAAAATATTTCAAGCTGTAGAATAAAGTTTTACTACATTATAAAAAATTATTTTACTTATGTTTAAGAGTAGAAAATATTTAGTAATTATTTTAATGTTTAGTAAGGAAAATGATCCAAAATTTGATGATTTTCCAATCGTTTATTTTATTATATAATTTATAAAACACGCTTTTTACATCTTTATGCTTCTTTCTTGGCTTTCAGTCAAGTAAAAGTATCATTTTATAGCTAAAGTACTATTTTTTGAAGTTAAGTTTCTGTGTTTTTAGTGATAAGACTTTTTATAGTTTTATTGGGAAAAAAAAGAGAGAGAGAACAGTTTAATGTGCTATAAAAGAAAACCTATTAGTTATTATTGAAAAACGTTAAAAGTTTAGTTACAAAAATATGTATTTTGCCATAAAATATAATATAATTAGTAATAGAATGTATTTTATGGTATATTTTATAAAAATTTCTGGCAAAACATAAATTACTTTGTTTAATTAATCAATATTAAAAAATAAAAATAAATGTGTCTTTTATATGTATATGATTGATATATATATATATATATAACTTTTTTCAAATGAAACCACTAAAAAAAATTATTTGTAATTTCTATAGAATTGAAGCCTTTATCTTTCAGTTCGTGTGTGTATGTCACAATGGGTAAACGATTGGAATAATCACAATGCATTATTTTTAACATTATATTCGTTAGTATTGTTATTACTTTTATTATAAGAATGCAGAAACAATCGTGGTTCTCCTCAGATATACTTTATGAAATTCTGTTTGATATATATATACAAACAAGAAGATTCATAAACTGATCACAGCCACTGCTAAAATGGGTTTTCCGAAAACCTTTGTATTTACTATTTTATAACCATAACCTTGTATCTGACGGTACATTAATAAAAAAAAAAAAAATAAAATAAAAAAAGTGCACTTTTGCGTATCTTAACCAAAAAAATTATAAAACAATGAAGGACAATAAAAACAGTGGTGGTTGGGTGGGCAGATGTTTGATTACGGAAGATGGGTGATACCGTTTGCCTAGATGGTTGCATGGGAATGTGAAATTATATAAATAAATAAAAGTAAAAAAAAAAAAAAGAGAAGACGTGTTGCATTTTCATTGTATCAATGTGCATTTTTCAAATTTTCTATAAATATTCAATTTCTTCATTGTTCAATTGTCGACTATTTTTAAAAATTTAATCATAGTCTTACACGCATAATAAGCTATCAATAGATATCCATGTTGCTGTGTAGTTTCATTATTCTTTCTGTACTGATAAGTATAAAGGATTTAAGTCCAAAAATGTCGATTTTTAGTTAAGTACATAGTCAGACCCAGAAAAAAAATCTCTATCGATTGGTATAAAGGATTTATATCCATGTCATTTAGTCTTTGAAAAAATCCATTGGTAAAACTAGATTCAACTCAGAAATTTAGCATCAATCTTTATATAAAATATATAATTCGATTTCTTCCCTTTATTAAATGAAGGTTGACAATCACTGAACGGTATAAAGGGTATAAACCAACCTAATCCCTTTTTCCTAATCGATTCTTCTGATTAGGTTTTAGTTAGTTTAATTTTACTTTTCGTCTCCTGAAAATCAAGAATATGTACTGAAATCCTTTATACTTATCGCCCACCAGCGGCCGAGCGGTTCTGCGCTCAAAGCTGGTAGATGGGAGGTGCCGGGTTCGATCCCAGGTCGCGCTCATCGACTTAGCCGTTCGGAGTTTTCCGTGGTTTTCTCCGAAACTCGCGTAAATACGGGCTAGGACCCCTTAGAAAGACCCCCACGGAGGGCATTCCCCCTCTAGGCCTAGGACACATCAGGAGTCAATCGGCCTTAAATCCTACAACCAACCAACCTTTATACTTATCAGTACAGCTTTATCAGCTATGAACCAATAAACTTTTATCTTTGCTTGTTTTACTCCATGAACAAGTACACCCCTGAATTATTTTGCTCTTTTTAATCCATGTGGCTCCTAATGTATCATATTCAGAGTACTGTTTGTTTATTTTGATTCTTTTTTCTTAGATTTTCTGTTATATTGTACTTATCGATTATGCCGTTTTAATTTCACTTCAATTATTTTCAAGAACGATGGGAGATCGCTAGGGATTTGCTATTATAGCCGCAAGTGAACGAAACCATACAATGGTATTCAAGAGTAAAAAAGGTCTCCCCTGATGAATTTTTTCACCTTTCTGAATTTCTCCTAGTTGAAAAAAAAAAAAAAAAAAAAAAAAAAAAATCATTGTTAATGGTCTATATGGTTTCTGTAATCTTGTATACGTTTCTTGGTTTTACTACGTTTAATAATCCATTATTTATAATTCATTTATATATATATATATATATATATATATATATATATTTGTGTCTCATAAAAGAAGGGGAAATTTTGTCTTTCTTTTTATTTCTCTTTTTTGTCTTTTTTTATTATTGGAAATCGGATACGCGTACCCCTTTATTTTTTTCTATTTGATCTAAACACTTTCTAGCAAAATATCAGTTCTTTGGAATAATATTAACACTAACCGAATTGACCGGAAAATCCTAATATATATATTAGCTGAGGGAAAAAATGAAGTAAGTAGAAATATAAGTACAAAACTGCAATCTTACAATACATGTTTTCTATTCCTGTTTGCAATTTGTATGCTGTTTTACGAAGTAGATTTTATAACTCTTGCAACTTTCGCCATTTCAAAGAGTTTTATAGTACATTCAAAAGAATATTTTCCATAAATGATGCATTTAAGAATATTCATGTTTAATATTTTTTCAAAGTAATTATAATAATAATAAATAATAGCTAAAAGCACGAGTGCCATGTTTTGCATGATACGAATGTTAACTAATTTCATAGATTACATACGAATAAATGCCAAATTGCATGGTCCTTTAACACATATCTTGTCAAGATTGCTTTTTCTTATCCTTATTTAATTTAGAAACTGCTTTAAAAAATATTTAAAATATTATCCTATTAAAATTTCCTGAAGAAAAATAAGGGCAATCTATCAGCCATACATGTCTTTAATAATGCAATAATACAGAAATATGTTTTTAAATACTTTTCTCTATGAAAAAAAAATAAATAACAGTAATTCGCTATGTTGTTTTATTGCTAAAAATGCAAAACCTATTTGTTGAAATATTTCATCTCTTTCATCAATGTAAAAATCATCATATTGATTTGAAAATTTAAATATAATAGTATTGAAAATTTAAATATAATAGTAATTTGGTGGTAAATTAAACTAGTATGTTGTGGCCACCGCATGACTTTATTCTGTATTTTTCTATACAAGTTCACTCAGTAATATATTGTAGTAGCGTCCCCAACAGCACAGTTAGGCTTAATTATCGACAGTACATCTTAAGGACGTTTCTGGGATGTCTTTTCATCCAGAAGACATCTTGAAGATATCCTGGGGAGGCGATGTGCTGTCTGAGGTAGCAAGAAAAACAGCTAAGAACAATTAAATAATTTAAGACTGGGCAGGGATGAAAAGCCATTTGGACAATTGATCTAGTTTAATGTAGAAATATTTACAAAAATTTACAATATTTACAATTAAAGGAAAAAACTAGCATTTATAGTCCTCATGCCTAAGTAAAATATTAATAGTCCACATCAGGCTCCTGCCTCCTTCGAGATCCCCAAGATCAATCTAACCCTCTTACTTCTCGAGGTCTTCTCTATCTCTTCCTCGTCTCCTGGGCTTGAGAGAGGGGGTCAGCCCCCTGATGCAATCAGGCTCTTAATAGGTGCTTCGAGATCCAAACCACCTCCTAGGAACATTCGCCGGTCAGTCGCTTGACCGTAAGATGGGCGCCGCTCTGTCGCCTACTACCCTGGGATGTGCTAGAGTCGTCGGAAAAATCAAAGGGGAGCGTGAAATCAGGATTGAATGGTGTCGGAAGAACTTAAAACTACGCTAGCCACCAACTCCTTTATAAAGTCCAGACTTCCTGGCGCTGCCATCAATCAAGTCCATGGAAACTCCAGCAAGATTACGGTGAAGGAAGAGGGGTGTCATCACAGCCCTTCCCCCCCTGAAAGAATTTCCTTAATATGAAGGAAATTTCATCCTGGAAACAGGGCCCCAATTATACTCACCATAGAGAGGTCATGACGCCCCAAAATTTATATCATAAACTTAAAAAATTATCATTTAAGAGAAAAGTAAAACAAAAATTTGACCCATACACTCGGTTTTAAGTGAAAAATTACAATCTATGAGACATACCTAGAATACACTATTAAAATTCTCATGAGATTCAAAATAACATTGTATTATACCATTCACTTAAAATAAAATAAAGTAAAAATATGTAAAATAAGAAGAAATAATTTATTTTTCTCTAAGCCATATTCAATGAATCCATTTCTAAATATTAGGTACATTTATTCCAATTAAAAAATTATAAAAATATTAAAGAGATAAAAGAAAAAGAAAAAATGATTATTAATCCTTAAATTTATTTACAGAGGATTTCTCTTTATTAATTTACATTTTCAATCAGATTAATTCAGACTGCTCAACCCTTGCATTAGAATGTTTTTTTTTTTTTTTTCCAGGCGTATGTTCTGTCGAAATGTAATATTTTTGTAAACACAAAGCCCATTGAACAAGACATGAATTAATTACCATCATTCTTTCTATAAAAGTGAGTGGATTATTACCCCTCTAACCGAATGACATTTTTCACAGAACATAACAGTCTTACATTTAAAAGCCTCTAAAACATTCTTATCATGCAATCAAAACAAACACACAAATATAGACAATAACAATAATAATATTAAGAAGGATGCATTTTCAATGATCAACTACGTACACACTTTGCCTCGTTAGGAAATTAAATTTAATAACTTGTTGCATTAAACTTCAAATTAAATATTTAGAATATGAAGTAAACTTAAATTCAACGTATAGCAACAACTGACCGATTAAATTTTAAAATCTTCATGATGCCATTTTCATAAACAAACACAATGCCAGAATTAATATTTCACAGGCATACACCGAATAAATGTGTATTGTATACATAGATTTTAATTATTTTTATTATTATTGTCGTCCTTACGATCATAACATCAACCTAATTCAATCAATTTTATAAAAACATACACTAAGAAAGAAAAATAAAATAAAATTAATTAATTAGTTAACCAAACTAATATAAAATAACTGAATAAAAAAAAATAAAAGTAGTTTCTATGAAATTAAACTTATGTACATGCAACTTATGAATAGAATTATGACAATTCGTAGTCCTCAAACCTTTGTAAATCCCATTCCGATATTTTCCAATTCTCGTATTACGAACAAAGTGCTTTATCTGATATTTTTTCTTTCTCTGAACAGGAATAGGCGGGGGAGCGATGATTCTTTGTTTGCGAGTCAAACGTCGGATTATTTTTCCTACACTCCAAATCCGAAACAAAACTTTTATCTATCCTATTTCTTTGGTTCCCCTTATTCTTTTCAGATGAAGAATTGTAAAGTTCGCCTTTAAAACTACAATAGCTAAGTCTATCGAAATTTGATTTAGATTTCGGACTTTTGCGCCTTTTAAAGCCTGAATTAAAAGGTTTAGGATTTTTTCTGAGTTTTTCAATAAGCTCTGCCGTTTTATTGCCTAAAACATAATAATTTTCTTCCATGTCATCAGGTCTGACAGCTGCGATAGTTACAATTTTCCCGAAGCCTCCTTTTATAGTTACCCGCGCTAATGGCAAGCTTTTGCTTTCTTCATCAATGGGACAGCGTATTAAGACATTTTTCCGATAAAATAGCCTTTTTAAATCCAACTGCGGTTGCATAAATCCCATTTTGACCCTGTATCTCTAAGATATTCTCTTTTCACCCCATTAATCACCGCCTCATCTACGTAAGGTTTGAAACAATGACTGAAAGCTGAGTTTGCTCCAATATGATGTATAATATCGCTAACTTCATTCTTTTCTAGCTCAGGGTAATTTGGACGAATATGACCGCGTTTTTTGCATTAAAATCACGTTACCTCCCGTCTTTTATCAAAATTTTCGTCGAATTTTTTCTCCCGACCGCTTTCTTTTTTTTCGGAATTTTTAGATAGGTTCTCTCTTTTTAATTTCGCCTCCGAAGTTTTTTTTATCCTTGTACTATTTATTCTCAACGAATTTATTTTTTTCGGCTTGATGTCCCTCATAATATATAAATGCATTATCGCCATGATCCGAACGTATACTTTCGTACAAATCACATTTGCCGGCTAGTTCACTCGCTGATTTAAAATTATCCCATTCATCTAGATATTTATCGCGGATTTCTAAGGGAACCCTTTTTTTCAATTGTTCCGTAAGAATAAGTTCTTTAAGCGAATCGTAGTCTTTTGCGCCCACGGATTCTAGCCAGTTTTCCATGTAACCCCTTAATTCGTAAACAAGGTCCGACCACAAAGCTAAGGGCTTACGGGTATGTTCTTCGAATTTTTTTTTAATGCATTTGCACCTAGCCTACATCTTTTTAACAATAATCTTTTTATATGTTGAAAATCATCGGCTTTTTCAACTGGTTTCTTTATTATTAACTCTGCGATTTCAGTTGGAACTAAAGTGAACAACTGAGAAACCCATTTGCTTTCATCTAAATTTTCTCTCTGAGCCTGACGCTCGAAAATCATTAGGAAAAGAGTTATATCCATAACTTTTGGATCAAATTTAGGCACTACATCTTTTAGATTAACTTTATTTACAGGCGCGCAATCTAACCCGGAGCTTCCCGAATTTAGACTAACATTTTCTACAGCGCCCTGTAATCGTAATTTTTCTAGCTCAAATTCCCGGTTTTCCCGTTCTTTCCGCTCTAATCGCTCTTGTTTCTCTCGTTCTACGCGTTCTTCTTCCTGTTGAAGAATATGTTCTAAGGAGATTTTAGCTTCTTTCTCGGTGTAATCCGGCGCTTTTAATATAGCTTGTCTTATCGCCTTGATACGATCTTTTTCTGACACATCTGTGTCAAATTCCTTAGCTAACGCTAGCAAAACATTTCGGTTTTGACCGCAAAGAACATCTTGAAAATTAGCCATTTTGCCCGAAATAATAAAATTAAACAAACTCCTAAATTAAAAAATTTCCTAATTCTATACTTGAATTTAAAATTCTACACAAAATATCATGCAATACAATAAACACAAAAAATACATTAAATAAATAGAAAGGAACAATTTCAAAATTATCACCCGATATAATAAAAACCCACTCACTTTAATACTAAGAAAAATGAATGACTGATTTCCCAATTAACAATTCCCGTTAATTTCAGTGCTAATTTTATCTATTTTTTATATCAGATAAATTTAAAAGTGCAAATATTTTCTAACTTTTAGCAATTTCCGCTAAAGTTAAATAAAATTCTCAAAGAATTTTCCTCGATATCAATTTTACTATTTTTCTTTGAATTGACACATAAATTCAAAATTCAGAAATTATTAAAAAATTTATATAGCATTAAACTCGATTTTCAAGTCACTTTTAAAAACAAAATAAAAATAATATTGTCTCTAAAATCAGAATATAATTTTTCTGTTTAAAACTGAGTTTATCGCGATTAATTCTCATACATCAAACTAATAAGTTGATTTCAAAATATATTTTAAAACAATTTAAACATAGTTAAAAATATAAAAAATCAATGCAATTTAAATAAATATTACCCTACTATACAACATTTACGTAACTAAATACTTCATAAAATTTGACATGGATAAAAACTTCCCAATTTTTAACCTACGACAATTTTAAATTAAAATTAAAAAATCGTAATGACCTCTCCGTAGGAAAGAGAATGGGACTCACCTGTTTTTGTTGACATCTCGGACCACTGGAACGAAGAGTCGTTGCTCATCCTTCGTGTCGCCATGGCATCAACAGGAGCGTACACAATTATAAAATTTTTTGTAACTGTTCGGTTTAAATGTTGCAGAGTGGCATGAGATCATGAACTTTAACAGTAGTTCAAATGTATCCCAAGTAGCTGCCATCATTTATCTTAGCTGTAGTAGCGTAGCAAGAAAAACAGCCAAGAACAATTAAATAATTCAAGATTGGGCAGGAATGAAAAGCCATTTGGACAATTGATCTAGTTTAATGTAGAAATATTTGCAAATATTTACAATATTTACAATTAAAGAAAAAAACTAGCATTTATAGGCCTCATGCCTAATTAAAATATTAATAGTCCACATCAGGCTCCTGCCTCCTTCGAGATCTCCAAGATCAATCTAACCCATTAATTCTTGAGGTCTTCTCTATCTTTTCCTCGTCTCCTGGGCTTGAGAGAGGGGGTCAGCCCCCCTGATGCAATCAGGCTCCTCATAGGTGCTTCGAGATCCAAACCACCTCCTAGGAACATTCGCCGGCCAGTCGCTTTACCGTAAGATGGGAGCCGCTCTGTCGCCTACTCCCCTGGAATGTGCTATAGTCGTCGGAAAAATCAAAGGGGAGCGTGAAATCAGGATTGAATGGTGAAGGAAGAACTCAAAACTACGCTAGCCACCAACTCATTTATAAAGTCCAGACTTCCTGGCGCTGCCATCAATCAAGTCCATGGAAACTCCAGCAAGATTACGGTGGAGGAAGAGGGGGGAGGGCATCACAATATATATATATTAAAATTATTATTTAAAAAAAAAAAAAAAAAAAACTTCCATTCTAATGCAGACGATTTCCATATTAGAGAAGTAGTACACTGTAAAAAAAAAAAAAAAAAAAAAAAAAAAGGGGGAAAAATCTGCATAATCTGCTTTAAATTTTTCGCAATCGGAGGAAAAACAGCATTTTAGGTTTTTTATTGTAATTTGTGAAATCGTCTGCTGTTGTTTTATGCTATCTGTTTGTTCTACGGCTGCGTGCGCCATTTTTTCGTTATACAGAGATTCCGACAAAATGAAGCTGAAACTTTCATTCCTGTCCTTTGATTCCTGGTAAGTGCTGTTTTAATTGTTTTGTATTCTTTCATTGATATATACTTATATACTTGATTCACAAAGCTCCAGACATAAATCTCCCATTCTTTTATATAACCTATTGCATAATTATTAAATACAACAGAAATTCTTTTCATGAAATGTAAACTTTTGTAGTATTTATTGAGATAAAGTACAATATAATTTTTACTCAATCTGATTTTTTTTTTTTTTTTTTTTTTTTTTTTTTATACTGTATTGTTTGTAAAAGTTTATAGATTTCTTGTTCTATTTAAAATCTTGTTGTTATTACTGGTTTCAAACTTATGGACTTAGTATATATAATACAAACGTGAAATTTAAAAGAGACTTTTAGGATTTTTTGCATTTTCCCATCCAATGTTTTTCACGCAATGTTAAACTCGTCATATTCTTGTGAAAAGCCGTTTTAAGTTCATTGATTTTTGTCAAGAGTTAGTTTTAAATCTTATTTTTGTCAGTTTTTTTTTTTTTTTTTTTTTTTTTTTCTTTTTTATGCAGATTTTTAAGGCTTAGTTTTCAGATTTGACTTTCTTCCTGGCATTATTTATTTATTTTTTGTTTATTTATTTCAATTTTTGCTAATAAGTGTTTAAGCGTTAGTTACATTTCTATTTATTTCTCGGAAATTTTATATTAACATATATATACACATATCTCAAAAATATTAATTTAAATTGGCTCATTGTATGAAAAATTAATGAATTATAGAGTGAGTTTTCTCAAAATTGTTTATACTTTACATAATTTAAAAAATATTTCTCCGCATTTGTTTTCCTTGTATGTGAAACATTTTGCACAAAATACAAAATATGAAATTTATTGCACAAGATTTTAATATGGTTGTTAATGCATTACAAAGTAAACAAATACCATTTAACAACTTTTCTAAACTTTATGTTAAAATGCTTTGGAATTTTCATTTGTTTTCAATTAGGTCAAATATGATGAACGCATTGATAAAATTAGTACAATTATGTTTGCGAAAATTTTTAAATTTCATTTAAAATTCTAAAGATTCCTACTTATTATTATTATTATTTTAAAGTGGTTGCACTCCCTTGAAAATGGTTAACACTATAAACAATGTGCAAATGTATGCATTTGCATCCGAAATGTATGCATTTGTACCTTGTGTATGCTCATATCTTTACCAATCCTAAAGTTCTCATTATATGCGGCATCTTTTTTTTTTTTTTTTTTTTTTTTTTTTTTTTTTTTTATTAATGATATGAAACCCTATATGTACTTAATAAATAAATTATAACTGTTTGTGAAATAACTTTACAAAATATAGAATAATGATGCATAGCTATTTACAATTTACAAACTTTAAGCTTTAAATATTAGTTATAATTAATAAAAGTATTAAAAATAATTGTATAAAGATCATATTATTATTATTATTGAAAATGTTTAACCATTCCCATATATGTTTATTTCGTCTAAAAAGTTTTTTTTTTTTTTTTTTTTTTAAAGCGTTAGTTTATTTAAAGTCTAAGTTATCCTAACTAACCTAACTAACTATAATTAAACGGAATTTTAAAAGTAATAAATATCTCTGAACTTATTTTCCTTAAAAGGTCTTTATTTACTCAACTATTTTTCTAATATATTGTGCAAAATTTATAACAATTTCTTTTTGTATGTGTATATAAATCAGTGGTTCAGAATAGTTTCTTTAAACACACTAAGATATTATTGTGCCTAAATAAACATTTTGATATGCCTTTGAAGAAAGAGTAAGAAACAGTTTCTTGTCATTCGTGACAAGCAGATGTCTCTTTCTCGGTATTAAACAATTTTTGAACAATAACCTTTAGCCCAAAATAGCAACAAATTTAATAAAGAAGCATCACAAAACTGGCGTTGTAAAAATTATTACTTACAAACTTTGAATAAACACCATAAAATGCAATAAACTCGCAACAATTGTTTCGGGTCGAAAAAACACACGACCCTTCATCAGGCGAACAAAGTAAGCACGAGTGCTGCAGTTGGTGCGTTGCCGCTTTGACTGCAGCACTCGTGCTTACTTTGTTCGCCTGATGAAGGGTCGTGTGTTTTTTCGACCCGAAACAATTGTTGCGAGTTTATTGCATTTTATGGTGTTTATTCAAAGTTTGTAAGTAATAATAACCTTTAATCTTCTTTGTAGAAAAATGAAGTATATATTTTTTTAAAATAAATTGAATAATTAAATAACAGTATTTATTGGGTTAATAAGTGATTTCTTTAGCTTGTGAAATCTTCTAATAAAATGTTTATGCATATAAACAATAAAAATTGTTTGCTAGAAGAGTGTGTTGAGTGCCCAGCTACTAAAGCTATTACAGCAGCAACATTTGAGTTGGATGAAGAGAAATATGCATTATATGCTATATGGTAAGGTTGAGACTTACTAAGAATGTATGTAATTTTAAGAAAATGTGATGTGAATTGCTGTTTTTTTTTTTTTTTTTTTTTTAAGTTGTGGCGGTGTTGGGGTTAAGCCAAATTGACTGCGCTATGTTGCTAGATCTGAGGAGAGTGCCCTCAATAGGTTTTTTTTTTCGGAGTCCTAGGCCATATTTACCCAAGTTTGGAAGAAAAATACAGGAAATTGCGATAACTAGGCCGACGAGCGCGATCTGGAATCGACCCCGGCACCTCACGTCTACCGGCTTTGAGAGCATAACCTCTTGGCCATAGATGGAGCGGGTTAAAACTGGCATTTCTCCTAATTCTATAAGAAAAATTAATAGAAGGAAATTACTGGGGCAAAGCTATTGATAAAAGCAGATTTTGTTCTACCAATATGATTTTTATGAAAATTTGTCAGTTATCTGTCAGATGAAATTAAAAATGAAATTTTGATGAAATTATGAAGCAGTTCTCGTCCGTTATACATGATGTTGCGTATATATATACATATAGCCCTATGCTATTTCTTTGTGTGTATATTTTCAAAGGTAAAGCACAATTCATTTGAGAGTATTGTTTTCTAAATGAAAAAAATTTATCTCTTTTATTCCAGGTGCTAGATGAATATGAACCCAAGCATGGAAAATAAACAAAGAAAAAATAACATAAAAGACGGAATCATGCCCCGCCCGCGTGTTGTAATTGTTGATGAATAACATACCGAATTATGAATGGTTTTGATTTGTAAATAAATGTCATATAACTTTTTTAATAAATGTATATATGTTCGTATAAAAATTAAACATTTTTAATTACAGTTTTCACGTAGTTTTACTGTAAATATGTTCCATATTAATATTTTAGATAATTATGTTTTAGCTTTTTCGTTTTACATCTCGTTTAACTTTTTCATTTTACATCTAAATGCAAGAATAGTATAAATAAAATGTTGAATCTTCATCAACACTTAAAAAGAAAAATAGAATGGAAAGGAAGAAGGGGGCTTTTGATTAATTTTTTTTGGAAAATAACCCATAAATTTTCAATATATATATTTTTGAATTTCCAACATATATGGTACCGTAATTTCTGGCGTATAGTCCGCAAGTAAGAGGTGTCATTTCTCCACCAGATGTTTTATTTAATAGAAACACCTTTAATTCATCGAAGAAACAGTTTGAACAAATATAAATGTATCTCTCTAATAAAATTTCTGGTGCAGAACTGACTTATCTAGCCTGCGGACTATGCACCAGAAATTACAGTAAATAAATTGAAAATTTTCATTGAAATACGTTCAATATTATCTTTATTCTGCCTATTTATTTGTTCTGAAATTCAAGATTGCACACTTTGACACATTTATAAAATCATTTTTATTCATAAATGTTCAAAGATTGAAACTACATATATTCAGATTTCAAAAAATTATTTTGCATATATATATAATTAATGAAGAACTTTTTCTCTGTTATTTGAAAATTTATGAATTTCTGTCAAAAGGGAAACGAAGACATCATTTTAGTTTTCTATACATCTTATCAGTAATGACTTTAATGAAAAGATATTGTGCTGTAAACAAAATGTTACCATTTTTCCTATCACTTATTGTAAATATATACATGTTTTCTTTTACTGTAGTTTTAAAACTGAAAATTAGCTATAAAATGACAATATTTATTTTTTCATTATTATTATTATAATTATTCTGTTATTTTATTTTTATTTCTTTTGTTTGAAAATAGTCATAGAGAAAAGAGATTTAGATTCTGTTATTATACCTCTTCATGCTACGTCACTTCACAAACTACCATTCCTTAAGAGATCTTTCAGCTTTATTTTAACCCTTTGCAGGCTCTAACGCTCTAAAACGTTCTAAGTAGTGTTGCAAAATTTAGGGCTAATTTTATTCAACTATCACCATAACTTTTAGGAGTGATATTTGGTATATATAATGTACAAATAACATTCGAAATGATTAGGGAACCGCTACAGTTAAAATTTCATGGTGAATATTGAATGAAAGAAATTCCTAAATTTGGCAACATTGCTAAGATGAGTGAAATTAAATAGACCGGCAAAGGGTTAATAGGTTTAATATAACAATTCTGCGGTAGAAAATGTTTAATCAATTAAAAACGTTATCATATTAAAATCAATAACATAAATAAGGATAGCAAATTTATAGAGTTTTTCGAAAGCTCTATTAAGCAGTAAAAGTTTTTTAGTTCATATATTTTGTATGCCATTGAAAATTGAATTTTTCATTGTTAAATTACTAAATTTCGTTTTTGAATGTACATCGGTAAACGAAAATAGAATGTCTTAGAAAAAATCTGACGTAAAATTTATTAACAGAAAGATTTTTTTTATAATCATCTCACGAGTTTAATTTGTGAATTTATATATATACATATGTGTAAACATATACAAATTTGCTGATTTTTTTTTCTTGGTGATAAGAAAGTTTTAACATTTTAGATTTTTCGTATTCTAATGTAACATTTGTTCTTTCGTACAAAATTCTTTCAAGTAAAAATTTTTTAATTTTTAATTTAGTTGCCTGGGTGTAGGTTTTCTCGGAAATCAAACAGCCGATTTTCTTAATTATATATATATATATATATATATATATATATATATACATATATATAAAGTATTTGTTATAGCAATTCTGATATTTCTTTAAAAAAATAAATATATAAATGAATAAAATTAAAAAACATTTTTATTTTGTTGCTTCCAGTTTTTTTTTTTTTTTTTTTTTTTTTTTTTAAGTATTTTATTCCATCTTTATAATATATAAAACATTATATAAAACATAATATAAAAATGTTTTAAAAATATTTTTATGGTGGTCTGTATCTAATCCTATGCTGTAACTAATAGGTATAGATATTGAAAACCGCATACGATTTGATATTCCATGTTCCTAAACTGTGTATGAGGAGCTCTAAAAGAAAAAAAAATAATAAACAAAATTCTGCAAAAGTTCAGTTTCTCTGCCAGTAAGGAATGAATTTATAACAGTTTTACATAAGAGGGAAAGGTGAAAGAAAACAAAATGTGTTATAATAAGTTACCTAACTCTCATAATACTTAAATTGTTCCAAACACCAGAGAAAAAAATGTCAAAAATTATCTTTTTGCAGAGTAATTGTTTTTTTTTTTTTTTTTTTTTTTTTTTCAGCAAATTTTGCTGTGAAATTAACAAGGCAAAATGTCATAAAATTTACAAAATGCCCAAAATTTAAAAAAATAAATAAATAAAATAGCAACAAAAAGTTCTATAAAGTCTACAAATGTCTATATAGATATGAATAAAGCACTCAATATAAAGAAACACAGATTTATTTGCTAAAAATGTAATTAAAAAGTTAAAATGTTAACATATGTTTCGATACCACAAGGTATATTTTACAAGACTGTTTCAATTATCGCATAATCTTCGACTTTTTATATATTTTCATTTTTCATTTCAGTGCCATCTACAGATTCTCTGGAAAAATCACTTTTTTCTCTACTGTGTTTCTGAAGTAGCTTTAATCAAATTTTCGGTAAATTTAGATGATATTTTATTAGACAAAATTTTTTTGTAAATTAAAATTTCTATTATTTTTCGTATGAAAACGGGTTAATTTTTCAGTCTAAGTTTTATTATCCAGCTAACATTAAAAGTATATATATATATATATATATATATATATAAATTTTTATTATAAAAATTACTGTGTATAATAAAACATCACATATTTCCCCCAAAATGTGGTTATATCTACTGCAGGGATACTATAAAGAAAAACTGAATTTGCCTGATAATCCCCAGATGCCGAAAAATAAAAATGTATAAAAAGTCAAAGAATATGTGATAATTGGGGTATCGAAAAATATCTTAAATTTTTAACTTTAAAATTGCACTTTTAGCAAATAAAACAATGTATCTGCAAATGTGATATAAAAACTAACATACACTTCAGCTCAAAAGTTTAGCAAGCTCTGCAAACGATCAGTATTTATTTTTATTTTTATTTGAAAACGTATCTCTCGATGAAATGCTTTTGAACATTGGGTATTTAAAGAACTGAGTCTTCCTGATGTTTTTCAGTAAGGATTGGTTTAAAATAACATTTAGGGGGCACGTAACAAATTGAGCAAATCAATAATGTTTGTGATCACTTTGTATTGGTAAGTGAATGAAATGAACTGTAAATTTAGGATATGTTAATAGAGACCCAATTCATATTGTGAATGAATTTGTGTGACGATAGCATGTTAAATAACGGAGATATAAGCATTTATTTAAAAAAAAATAAGTCAACATTTTTTATTTGTAATGTACAGACTTTTTAACGAAAATTATTTTCACTTTCAGATAAATTGGAAATACACTTTTCAAACAATATACTGCAATCGGAATACAAATATCTTAAATATCTCATGAAATATGAGCATTTTTATGTAAAACGTTTTCACTGCGCATGTGCGAAAAATAAAATAATATTTATTGCACAGGTTGAAAGCTAGATATATTGTGCAATGTTTGCCAAAAGTGCATTTGAATAGAGTAAAAATTAAACAAATTATACGAAAAAGAACGAGCTAGATTTTACATATTTTCCAAAAGTTGAAATTTTGTAAGGGGTCTTTCACATGCCGCGTAATTAATTTGAAGATCAATTATTTTAACCAAATTCCAAATGTACTTTTTGAGAAAAAACCCCTTATAAGCTTGTAACTCTAACATATTTATGTTTATTTACTAAGCTTTGTAAGATAAGGGGTTTTTCACAAAAAAAAGAACTTTTGCTAAGTGGTTAAAATAATTCTGGATCTTTAAATTAATTATGTGGCATGTGAAAAACCCCTTAAAATTTTCAGCTCTTGGAAAATATCTAAAATCTAGCTCGTTCTTTTTAGTATAATTTGCTTAATTTTTACTTATTAAAATGCACTTTTGACAAAAGTTGCCCAATATATCTGGCTTTCAACCTATGCAATAAAAACTTTTCTATCTGTCACACAGTGAAAACTTTTTAATAAAATTGTTCATATTTCGTGAGATGTTTGTATATCGATTACAGTACATTGTTTTAAAAGTGTTTTTTCAACTTATCTGAACGTGAGAGTAATTTTTGTTAAAAACTCTGTACATTATAAATAAAAAACAAGTTGATTTTTTTTTTGGGGGGGGGGAGGGGGGGGGGGAGTATTAAAATAACTGCCTATATCTTTTTTATTTAATATGTTATCGTCGCACAAATTCATCCTCAATATGAACTGGGTCTCTATTAACATAGTTAGTATGCAGCGTAATCACAAACATTATAGATTTTGCTCAATTTGTTATTGTCACCCTAAATGTTGCTAAAACCAGTCTTCACAGATAAACATCAGGACGATCCTGTTCTTTAAATACCCAATGTTTGAAAATATTTTATTGAGAGATAAGTTTTTAAATTGAAAAAAAAAATTGTTTGCAAATCTTGCTGATGTATTGAACAGGAGTGTACAAAACTGCTGTAAAAACTAGTATGTTGTGGCCCCCACAAGACTTTCTTCTATATTTACCTATACATATTCAATCAGTAACAATATTAAAAAAAAAAAAAAAAAAAAAAAAAAAAAAAAAAAAAAAAACGATTTTTTTTTCTAATTTTTTTTTTTTTTTTAAGTGAAAAAAATCGATAACTTTGTTTTAAATTATCACAGATTTATAGTTCAACCATTCGTTTTAAAGGTATTGACGAGACCTTTCGAAAGATACCCATCTCGAAAATTTATCCCCCCCGGGGGGGTACTTCTCCCCCAGGGGGGGAAGCGATGCCCCCCATGCAGAAATTTTTTTTCCTAGTTACATACTACTATTATCAATAATTCATATTAATTTTACAATCACAAGTTTAAAACAACTCTAATTATGCACATTTATACGAATTTTTGTCCTATGCTGCCATGTTAAAAATTTAGATAAAATGCTATCACAGCGCCACCTGTTGAGCTATTGATCCCCAAACATAATCAGCACCAGTTCATGTCGGGGACCAACTAAATACCAAGTTTGGTTAAATTTCGTTAAAAAAAAAAAAAAAAAAAAAAATTGCGATATTTTTCTGTTTTTTTTTGTTAAAAGTTAAAAAAATCGATAACTTTGGTTTAAATTATCACAGATTTATCGTTCAACCATTCGTTTTAAAGGTATTGACGAGATCTTTCGAAAGATACCCATCTTGAAAATTTACTTCCCCGGGGGGGATTTTCCCCCCCTGGGGGGGGGAACCGATGCCCCCCCATGCACAAAATTTTTTTCCTAGCTAACTACTACTATTATCAATAATTCATATTAATTTTACAATCACAAGTGTAAAATAACTCTCTTTATGCCCATTTATACGGAATTTTGTCCTATGCTGCCATGTTAAAAATTTGCATAAAATGCGATCACAACGCCACCTATTGAGCGATTGATCCCAAAATCTAATCAGCTTCAGTTTATGTTAGGGTGCAACTAAATACCAAGTTTGGTTAAATTTCATTCATTGGTTCGTGAGATACAGCGTCCACAAAAAAATGATACAGACAGACAGACAGACATTTTCTAAAAACTATTAATTCGTGTTCTCCATATCCCAAAACATGTAAATCCATCAAAAAGTGGACTTCGAAAATTTTCGCGAATCCAATACTTTCTCTATATTACATATAGAAGAAAGTAAAAAGCAGAAAAAACAGTAAAATCCACAATTTTACTGTAAAAGCTAAAATATAAAACAACTGTAAAAAAACAGCAGAAAATGCTGTAAAATTGACAAATGAGCAGTAAAAGTTAAAATACAAAACTGCTATAAAAAAAACAGCAAAAAATGCTGTAAAATTTACAAAAGAACTGTAAAACCTAAAATACAAAATTGCTGTAAAATTAACAGCACAAAACACTGTAAAATCTACAAAGCTGCTGTTTACTTAGGAAAAACGCAACTGCTGTAAAATAACAGCAAAATATGCTGGCACCCATATTGCCAGCATTTTATGCTGTAATTTTACTGTGGTTTTTTTTTACAGTGTATAACTTTAAATATTCAAAATAAGTCCACTTTATTCTCAATGTTAAAAAAAAAAAAAAAAAAAAAAAAATACTTTTTCTATATGTAAAATAGATAAAATATTGGATTCATCAAAATTATCTATCTCCGTTTTTTGATGGATTTACACGTTTTAGGATGTCCAGAACACGAAATGATAGTTTCTAGAAAATGTCTGACTGCCTGTGTGTCTGTCTGTGTGTATCACGATTTTTGTGGACGCTGTATCTTACAAACCAATGAATGAAATTTAACCAAACTTGGTATTTAGTGGCACCCTGACATAAACCGGTGCTGATTACATTTGGGGATCGATCGTTCAACAGGTGGGGCTGTATAAACATTTTTTGTAAACTTTTAACATGGCAGTATAGGTCAAAATCTCGTATAAATGTGCATAATGAGAGTTAATTTAAACTTGTGACTGCAAAATTAATATGAATTATTGATAATAGTAGTAGTTACCAAGGAAAAAAATTTTTGTCCATGTGGGGGCGCCGGTTCCCTCCCTAGAGGGGGGGGGGGTAAATTTTCAAGATGGGTGTCTTTCGAAAGGTCCCGTCAATACCTTTAAAACGAATGGTTGAACTATAAATCTGTGATAATTTAAAACAAAGTTATCGATTTTTTTACTTTTAAAGAAAAAAAAATCGTGTATATATATATATATATATATATATATATATATTAACACGGAATTTAAAAAAAGCTTGGTATTTAGTTGGTCCCTGACATAATCTTGTGCTGATTACATTTGGGGATCAATCGCTCAACGGGTGGCGCTTAGATCGCATTTTTCTAAATTTTTAACATGGCAGTATATGACAAAATTTCGTATAAATGTACATAATAAGAGTTATTTTTTACTTGTGATTGTAAAATTAATATGAATTAATGATAATAGTAGTTAACTATGAAAAAAATTCTGTACATGTGGGGGCAGCGCTTCCCCCCTGGGGGGGAATTACCCTATGGGGGAAGGGTAAATTTTCAAGATGGGTATCTTTCAAAAGGTCTCGTCACTACCTTTAAAACGAATGGTTGAACTATAAATCTGTTGTAATTTAAAACAAAGTTATCGATTTTTCTTTACTTTTAACAAAAAAAAAAAAAAAAAAATCGATTTTTTTTTTTACTTTTTCTTTTCTTTTTTTTTTTTTTTTTTTAATATTCTTACTGAGTGAGTTTGTATAGGAAAACATAGAAGAAAGTCTTGTGCTGGCACAACATACTAGTTTAAGTTATTTTCGTTAAAAGGAAAAAAAATGGATAACTTCGTTATAAATTATCACAGATCTATAGTTCAACCATTCGTTTTAAAAGTACTGACGAGACCTTGCGAAAGATACCCATCTTGAAAATTTACCCCTCCCGGGAGGTACTTCCCCCTAGGAGGGGAAGCTATGTCCCCACATGCACAATTTCTTTTCCTCATTAACTACTACTATTATCAATAATCCATATTAATTTTACAATCACAAGATAAAAAAATAACTCTTATTATACGAAATTCTGTCCTATACTGCCATGTTAAGAATTTAGAAAAAATACGATCACGACGCCACCTGTTGAGCGATTGATCCCCAAATTTAATCCGCACTATCTTATGTCAGCGTCCAACTAAATACCAAGTTTGGTAAAATTTCGTTTATTGGTTCGTTAGATACAGTGTCCAAAAAATTCGTGATACACACATACAGGCAGACATTTTCTAAAAAATATCAAATCGTTTTCAGGAAATCCTAAAACATGTAAATCCATCGGAAACCGGAGTTCTAAAATTTTTCCGAATCCAATACTTTCTCTATATATACATATAGAAGAAAGTAAAAATGATATTATATATACACATTTTTTTTTTTTTTTTTTTAAGTATATCAGCTGAATTTGTTCTGAATTTTTTTAGAAACATTTGGAATGAGTAATACAGCAGCTTTTTTATCTGCGTTTTAAACAGGATCAATAGTTAAATCAATTATTTATAAATATCTATAATGGCATATTTTACACACGTTCTAATATAGGTTAAACACAGTTTCCTATGAATTGTTTATTCGCTTCATTTCTGAAAGATAATTAAACTTTGTTTATACAAATTTTGAGTAACGAAATGAATTAATATTGGATATAGAGAATGATGACGAAAGTGTTTAATTAATTTTAACTACAACGCACACCTTATCAAATATTTAATTTATTAAATTCATCTGTTTTGGTTTAATTTAAATTCTGTTCGATCGCCCAAGAATTTATGTTATGCCTTTAACGGAAATTTAATTTATAGTCAACATACACTTCTTTATAGAATTTATTAATTGAAAATCGTTAAATTAAATATTCAGTATCACTCATTTTAGGAAACTCTTGTTGAAAATTATAAGAATCGATTTTATGGTCTTGTAACTTTCTAATTATTACCAGTACATAAAAGATCGAAAAAGCTTTGTATTTTCTAAAGAACTACCTGAAAAATATAACATGTCGTAAATTTGTTTATGGTGCAGAATCAATGACTTCATAAGTAACATTTTGCATAGTTTTTATCCTTATTTGTGCAAATATTTAACTGGGTGTTTAGTATTTCAATTATATACCTTATATTATTTCTTTACAATATTATAATTTTACAAAATTTATTTATTTTTAATAATCTATCGCATGTAATATTTTAAACATACTAAATTTATATAAATTAATATATATATATATATATATATATATTACAAATAATGTTTTAAAAGATGTATTAATCTTTTTGTTTTATTAAGTAATATGACAGTGTTACAAAATTGTATATAATTGTGTTTATTTTTGTATAAATTCTTTCGAAGAGGCTTAGTAAGTTGATAAAGTGCTAATTTTGTGCATTTCTAATCGTTTTAGCGTTGACACGGCCTTATTTTCCCTTAAAAACGCATTAAAAAGCCCCAATAAGGCAGGTAATTTATTTGGCGCCGAATTTGGCGACTTTTTCCCATCTTGGCGATTTTTTTTGGCGACTTTGGCGAGAAAATCCTTATAAGGGATATACCAAATATGGAAGCTCTAATCTCATTGGTTGATGAGATACGGAAATTTCGGGAACCTTCGACACTTTTATACAGGGGAATATAAGGATCGTTTTCCCTCCAAGGCTAAGTCAGTCAGTTCTGTTCTCAGCCAGCTTCTCTAATGCTTGCATTGTCTTGAGCCTCTTTGAAAGAGACTCTCTTCAGTGTTATTGCTATACAGTTTGTACTGTGGATTTGTTATTGACAGCTGTTGTTTAAGCTGTGTTTACTGGTTGAATTGAAGCTGATGCTTGGTTTATAGACCTGTATTTTTCTGGAACTGTCTGCGAATAAATTACTGAATTTTTGTACGTTTGGCCTTTCATTCTCGGACAACTCACAAACCCCCAAATACACAACCATAGCTTACTGATAAATTATATTTATTATACTGAGTTTGAACTACACTGATTATAAAACGTTTTTTGAAAGAATAATTAAAGTATTTTTGCATATAATCTGTCTTATCGCACACCAATAATTGTGTAAATATCATATTTTAAGTACTTTCGTTATTCGGAAAACTGGTTAACTTAAACTTATGTTACGAAAGCTGACATTTTTGTGAAATATCGGAGATAGAGTCTTTACAGTAATCCTAACCCTTTTTTATGCAAGATCCGAAAAAATTGCAGTAATATATGACATCTTCTGAATGAATACGCCGAGAAGAGCAATGTGCTTTTAAATCTGGTACCTGTTATCTACCAACATTTACAGCCGAACCTTCAACGATCGGTGCAGCTTTATGTATTAAGTGATGTCAGATATTACATTTCACTGTGCCTATCGGGAAATTTCTATAATTACAGTGATATAGGCATTGTCGAAGATTTCATAGTTTATCAACGGGATGGAAGTTTTTATTTTTACATCTTTTTTCTCCCTTTCTCGCACTAAACACATAAACAGAGGTGCATGTCATGTTAATCAAGATACTTTTAATTTAGTGATTAGCATTATTTAAAGCAAATTATGTTTTGTATTTTTTTTTATTGTGATAGTAAATGATTATTTTTAAAGTTTCGCGTCTTAATAAATTTAATCTTTAAAGTCATGAATATTTTCGTTGTTCTATTATGGCAATTCAGCGCACATGTGTTAGATCTGTCAATATTCATACATATTTATGTACTTTTAACTAAGCATAATAAAATGTCAACCCTTTTTACACTCAAATGGAAATGATAAGAGCATTTTCAACATTATATTTAAAATGCATATTTTTAGCGTTATATATGTTTTTATAAATATATTTATGCTGTAATAATACACTTAATCATTTATTATATTGTATGAATACAACATGTCGTAAGACCGTAAATTAAGCGTTTGTGACTTTCTATTAATGTATCATATTCTCACATATGGATGTCTGTTACATTATTCACGCGCTTCCGAACATAAGTGTATGCTGTTTAAACTTCCTGTAACAATCTGAATATCAAATTATAAATTATAATTATAATTACATACATGAACATAATTAACTATGTATACCTCATGTTATTCTGAAGTATTTAATGTGAGTTTAAAGGCGGTGCTTATTCAAGAGAGCGTTGTATCAATTAATTTATACCACGCATTTTATTTGTGACATAACAGGATTATTAAGGCTGAACTTCTTGTATATTAATAAATACAAGTGAAGCAAACTGTTGAATAAGAAAAATTCTATATTATATTTAAAGTTATATTGTAAAATAACTAAAAATAAACTGTTGAATATTTGAGAAGATTAAATTTAAAAGAAACAAATTAAATATAATTAAAATTATTTTATCAGTATGTATAACGCTATTTGTTGTACTCCTCGCAAATTTTCAGGACACTATCAGAAATAAGAAATTTTAGTTTTTTCTGCCAACTTTTTAAACATAAATTCTTATCGTCTTTTTCTAACGATTAAATTGGATAAAAAGTATTTAAAAATATAAAAAAAAAAACCTAAGAGCCGGAATTTTGCAGGCCTCAAAATTACCTGCGAAAAGTGCATTGAGTGCGATCTTTGTTAACATTGATAAAACTGTTTCATCATTAATTAAGAAAGTGTATCAAAAAGTCCACCAAACCCTCTGTATCTCAGGAGGATGGCATAAAATATGAAATCTGCAATAAATGTATAAAAACGGTCTAAGAGAAACCTCGGTGAGTGTTTTGAAAGCAAGAATCTGCGAGAATGTTTTTGAAATTTGAAATTAATATAATTTATTTTATCTGGTTAAAAATGTATTTTATAAATGAACAAGTACAAATAAAGCAGTTATATCTAGTTGTCGTACTTCCCACATTTCTTTTTTTAGGACTCTGTACGGAGTGGAAATATTTCAGCCTTTTTTATACCGAAGTTTTCCTACTACAACTTTTAACGACTCATTACTATACAATGTCAATAAAGATTTATCTATGAGAATTGTAGCAAGAGAAGTCTATGGTATACAGAGTATCTGCCCCTTGTTATATCATATGATTCCTAGGACATTACTAATTAAAAAAAAAAATACATATATACCACCCTCTCTCATTTATCACGCGAATAACTCAACATTTCTAAAAGTTAAAAAAGAAAATCATGAATATTTAATTTAATGTAGTCATGTCTGATTAAATATTTTTGTTCCGTAAGCCTTAATGGTTTCTTACAGGACTATTTAAAAATTTTAAATAGGAAAGGGAGATTTTTAAAGATCGATGTAATTTATGGGTCCTATGTATATGTAAAATTATAGATACTGTTGAAAATTAAATTAATGTTTAGAACTGCTTTTTAATTTTAACATTTTCTATAACAAAAATCAGTTTACATTAAAAAAAGAAAATCTTAGATTATTTAAATAATTACTTATTAATATATATTTACTGTAAGTGGCGTTAGTGAAAATAACTTTCATGTTACGTATTATAAGGCAAAATATATCCAGTATTGATATTATCTGAGATATATGTATAATGGTTCTAATTAATAGAAATAGAATTTCTTTTTCTAAATACTTGAAACAAAATTTTAAATAATAATATTCATTATTTTAAAAATAAAAAATAAATGTTTTTTTTTATTATGTAGATACTAGCTGTTACCCGCGACTTCGTTCACGTAGAAATTTTGATGTGTATGTGTGGGAACTGACGGTTTGATCATAATATGTAATGTAATGAAACCTTATCATTGTGGTGCTGTGCAAAATAGAGTCTGATAAAGTATACTCAAAAAAATTTGTAACTCATTGAAAGATCTACGGGAAAAATATACAATTTATTTTTATTTTAATACCGATCTGTATACAACATTAAATGACTTATTATTTTCCGTCAACACATGCAAGTTCTGGGCACTTGAAACACGTGAACAACCAACATATAATTGACCGTGTGAGAAGCATGGAGTTCCTAAATGAATGCCTGCCACTTTTAAGGTTTGCCCCTGGGATTTGTTGATCGTCATTGTAAAAGCCAATTTCAATGTAAATTGCAATCTCTTGAAATGAAATGGCAAGTTGTTGGGAATAATAGGTATGCGGGGAATCAAAACGCTGTCTCCTTTAGCAGTTCCTGTAATAATGGTACATTTTATAATATTAATACCCAGCTCTGTGATGCAACTCGTCTCTAGACTTCTAGCTACTTTCATAGCCCGAGCTTTATTATTTCTGTTGGAAAGATTAGATTTGCGTTTACCGGGCATTTCGAAAAAGTATCAAATAATAATAATAATAATAAAACCCTTAAAAGGGAACTAAAAACAAAGTACTACTATGAAATAATAACAAATCAAAAGAATTAAAACTACTAACAAATAAAAAGTAAATTATAATTCAAAAAAGTAAGAAAACGCACGTTAAATGACAAAGTGAAATAAAAAGTTAAAAATGAGAATAGTAATTAACCAAAAATATTGAACGCGTGATGCTTTCTACTTATCTATATAATATTTCTTTAACGTGGTCCAATAGGGCAGTTCCTTGTTTGTAAACAAACATCTCAACTTTTATGAGTGGTTGGCAAGAAGGCTTGGGAAAAGCATAGCGATGGAGGATCACCAATATAGTAAATTGCGCGGGAAAGTCGAGCGCGCTTTTTTGCCAACCACCAGACGTCACGAGGAAATGCTCTATTACGATATACATGGGGATAAAAAATAATATTTATAAATGGACAATATTTACACACGTGGAATAAGCTCAATAATTTAATAAGAAAAACTGACGACATTTGTCTGGTAAGAGTATTTTATATACTTCATGTTTAGTTAATAGTAGTTGGTATATAGAAAAATAAAAAAATTAATTAATGTGTAAACTTGATCATGGTACAGCCTTAATGCCCTTGGCGACTTTTGAATTTTTGTTGCCGTTTTAGACCAAAATAGAATTTATGCGATTATTGTTCCTATACGCAAGAGAAGTGTGACGTCACTGACCGTCCGTGGATGCAAGAAATTTGATTTCCTATGTTAATCGCCCATTGGATTTTTTGTAAAAAATTATTAAAAATCGAGGAAAATTATTTCCCGATTTTAATCCCCATATTTGGGTATATATATATATGCAATTAGTTATCATGTGCATGTGTTAGATTGAGTTATTTTGCTGTCAAATTGACAACATTTTAATTTTAAATTTCAAAACTCTGTCGTTCTTGGCGCTTATTGTATTTGGTGATCAAACACGTAATACGAAAATATACACGCCAGATGTATATTTTCGTAATATGCATAGTACGAAATATTGTTTCATATTATTCATTACTATCTTAATATAAGTTGTTAAAATAACTATGATTTTTGAAAGGAATTAAAATATGTTTGTCAGATAATTTGGCTATATTTTTTTTTTCTGCAAAGGATGACCGATATCAAATCTATTCCGCTGCAACATATTAGTATCTTTATCAGACACTTTATTTAGACATTTGAAAACAAATTTGACATCAAATTATGATAGATTATTTATCATTTTCCTTTTAATTAGTATATTAGTTGGATATTTATTGTGCAAATATCATCCTTTGAAATGAAATGTTTGTGTTTTCAATCGAATATGAAAGTTTGCCATTTTTTTTTCTAGAGTTTTGAAATTAAAAATTCAAATTTTGTCAATTTTACAACAAAAATAACTTAATCTAACGCATAGCCATGATAACTAATACATATCTATACATAAATATGGGGATTAAAATCGAGAAATAATTTTCCTCGATTTTTAATAATTTTTTACAAAAAATCCAATGGGCGTTTAACATTGGAAATATTTTTCTTGCATCCACGAACGGCCAGTGACGTCATCACTTCGCTTGCGTATTTCTTTCTATCTTTTCCTTGGCGAAAAATGTCCGATCTACTTCAGCATCAAAATTAAAAAAATTGTCCAGAATTATCAATAACAAAATACCTTTAATATAATGATGAATTAGCTTTTATGCCAAGCGTGTTCATCCGCCGTACTCAAAAAAAAAAAAAAAAAAAAAAAAAAACCGAAGTTGAGGTATATAAGAAAATGCTATGAAATAAAATTCAGAAGAAATATCTTAGATTTGTAATATTACTATTTTATTTTAAAATTATAAAGTGTCATTTTCTCATCGACCAATTTAACATTTAGTAATTTTTTATTTTTCGCGTGAAAGCATATTTCATTTTATGTTGAAAAATAAATAAATAAAAATATCTCGTAAACTTTTTTGGCAACAATTAAAAATTTAAATGGCTTTTATTAAGTCAATTACCGGTTTATTATTTTCAAAATTACCGTTTTTTTTTTAAATATCTAATGAAATTTTCGGTATAAATATTAGCCTATGTTCTATTCCAGACTATTCTAGATCTCTGTACCAAATTTCATCCAGAACCGTTTAGCCGTTGTGGCGTGATTGAGTAACAAACATCCATCCATCCAAACTTTCGCATTTATATATTAGTATAGATATATATCATATATATAGTTTTGCTCAGAAGTTTACAAAGATTTAAAAACATTTTTTTTTTTTTTTTTTTTTTTATGTTTTAGAGATATAAAAATCAAAATGGGTCTTCAAAGAAAATAATTGGAAAATTTATAACAAATAGAATAATATGTATATATATATATATCCCTCTATCATTATAAGAATGTTAAGACTGTAACTGAAGATTATCGACTGTTTACTATTTTTCGATACTTTTGCGCAAGAATAGTTCGTCAAATAAATAAAGTTATATGTGTTTATTTAAAATGATTTTAAAAAATCCGCCGTTTTTCAGGTACATCTTGAAATTATCAACGGAATTTAACGCAATTAAAGAAAATATAAGAATTTTGTATTTAAATAATATATAACTATTTAAAAAATTATGTTAAATATCTGGTAAAATGCTATGTGCACAGTTTTGCCTCCGTAGTTTTCCAACAGATGACTCTAGTGGTTATTGGCTATAGAAACAAACAGAAGTAGACGTCAGATAATAAGCTTGGACATTTGTAACGTAACGCCATCAGTACATTAGTCGATTTGTTTCTGTATTTTAAAGTTATTCGGTAATTGAAAGACTGCGGGTTCTATACTTGACAACCCCTCCGTGAAGAATCAAAATTGGGATGGCGTGTTTCTGGACCATAATTATGGGTGAGTCTCAGGTCGTCGTCAATTTCCCATAACGCAACACTAGTGCGAAGCTAAACACAACCAATGAAACACCCAACGTAGAGTTGTTCTCGATTGAAAATGTTATTTATTGATTTCGTGGGTTTTACGTCCCGCTAGTGTTAGGCTACGTCAATTTATGTGCCGAAATCTTCTCATTTGCGGAAGGTCTTAATTATCTGCTTCAATATAAAATAAATCTACGGTTGAAATCCATAGAATATTCTGAAAAGTTAATGAAAACTTGTCGTGGGATGTTTAATTGCTTTAAGAATGATATTTTTGTATCGAAGACCGATATAGTGGTTGAAGATTGAAAACTTAAATATGAAATGTGGGTGAAAATACTTTATGGTCATAAAAGGTCTCTCAGGTCAAAAAAGAGAAGAATTCATATCTTCATTAGAAGTGCCTCAATAAACCATTTTAAAACGCCTCAAAGCTGTGGGAATGATTAAAAGTAAGGAAATTGGGTACCGTAGGAGTTAAAGCCGAGAAAAATTTAACAGAATTTATTTGTTTATGAACAGATGCTTGAAAGGTAAAGACGGAAAGGATTTCTGCATAGAATTGTGCTTGGAGTAAAACAATGGGTTCACTTCAAATTCAGGCTCTGCATTTGTTGCTACAAGCTAGGCGTAGTATATGTACAGCTGCAAAATCCACATAAAACACTTACAGGCTATCTGTCATGGAAACAAATAATTCATTTAAGCCTGGTATTGAAAGACAAATAGCCGAAACACAACAAGAAACATAATATAATTATTTTGCAGCATGAGAATGCGAGATCCCATATCGTAAATTTGGGGAAAACATACATCCAAACGTTAAATGGGGCAACATACTCTACTTGATGCATTTTCTGAGTATCATTTGTTTCGATTAATGGCACATGGCCTGATTTTTTTTTTTTTTTTCTTTTTTTAGGAAAAAATTATGAACGGTATCGATTCGTGGATCTCATGAAATGGTGAGCATTTCTTTTGACCCCGGAGTAAAACGCTACCCGAAAGATGGGAAAAAGTCGTGGACATTGGTTGGTAATATTTTGAGTCTCAAATGTATAACTAAATTATTATAATAAAGCGACAAACATTTGGGGAAAAAAAAACGGTGAAAGGAAAGTTGTACGCCTAATATGAACAGTTATGCGGAGGAACATTTTTCACTGCCCAAAAGTGGACGATAGGTAAAAACATTTAATTTACACTCTTTCTTCATTTTTTCTTTTACATAATTTAATAAAAAAATAATATGGAATCTGATACCAAAAGTCCCTGGGGATAATTTGAAAATTCCCAAAGGTATCCGAAAGCTGTTATAGCGTATGTATTTATTTTTTTCAGTTTTTGAATAAATTTTGTGTTTTTTCTTTATTGGCAAATCTATGCTTTCATTATAAGTTAACGAATTTTCATACTCATTTAAAAAAAAAAAAAAAAAAAAAACTGGTAAATTTTTATTTTAAAATATTATTTTGCAATATAAATATTGCAATTTGTGTATGTTGAATGAGTAATTAAAAATTTATTGCAGTATACATAATATTGCAGTAGAACATTCTCTTCATATGTGCTTTAAAATTTTCGATATTTATTTATTTATTTAAGTTATATTTTAATATTCGGTTTCTATAAAATATGACTAGAATTATTATTATTATTATTATTATTATTATTATTATTATTATTATTATTATTTTTGTATCATAGAAATTAGTTTTTGAATGCAATTTTAATTTGAGTCTTTAAAATTCAATATTCTTTCGCGTCATATTCTTTAATTTCGTCTCAGAGATCAATTCAAGCTAATGCCATTTAAATCATCATAATGATTGTTCTTATAAAAACTTCTTCGTTTAATTTTCAAAAGTTAAAACTATTATAGTAATTAACTTTTAAAAGTAAAAGTGAATTAAAATTATATTAGCGGATGGGAAGACAACATATGTTATGAGAAATATGATATGAGAAATATTTCTAAGACGTGATAATAATGACTTTAATTTTGAAAGTTAATCTTAAAACTAAAATGCAATTTTAGATGCATATTTTTATTTTTACTGCTAATGATTATAGTTTATGATTTTTTGTTTAAAAGTATTTATTTTTTGGTTAATGCACGAGACTTAAGTATTTATATTAAATAATACTAGTTGGTGAATTCCAGTAAATCCCGTTATATTTTGTTACAGATGAATGAAAAAAAAAATCAGAAGATTGAATGTTCGAAAAATGTGTACGTGATAATAACTGCTGCATTTTGAAATTGTTGTTACATGAAGGTAGCAGAACTCAATTATTATGTTTCATATACATGTAGAGTACATACTTAGTTGATAGTAATTGGTCGGTAATTAATTTCGTGCATTTAAAGATTCATACAGAAAGAGAGATACAGAACACAATCCAGTGAGATTTTTTTTTTTTTTCCACAAAGCATACGTATGAGCATAATAGGGATAGTTGCGGTAGGGATTTTGTGCATTCTTAGATTTATGCTAAGCGGGGTAGCGATATACATTGATACATTTTTGTAATTGAAATTTCATGTTAGTGGTTGTTTAGAAATATAATTTCTTGCATTTTGAGATTCTTGCAGCGTGAAGTAGCGGTAAGACTTATTTATATGGTGTCTATAATGATAAAGCGTGTATATATGATTAATAGTGTTTGCCGAAGAATCAAATTTCGTACAATTTGCGATTCATATACTTTACGCAACTATTGAATACGGCAATGCGAAATTTTGAGTATTCATATCGTGTTAGCATATTTTTTGATTTAATTATATTTTAACTGTGGTTGGTACTAATTTTATATATTTAAACTGAAATTTTCTTTAAAAACTGTATGTTACTATTTTTTTTACTGTAAACTGTTTGCTTCTAAATTTATTTTGCAGTGATCTCATTTACCCGCTTTTCCATTGTACATGAAAAATTTTGAATGTCCTTCAAAAAAAAAAAAAAAAAAAAAAAAAAAAAAAAAGAGAAAAAAAAAAGAAAGAAAAAAATAGTTTCTAATTGTCGACTTATCTGGAACACACCTTGTGATTAAATATATATATATATATCAATTTTTAATCGTTTACCTTATTTGGCTATTTGTGGATCTATGATTTTACCAACTCTTATTCGTTTAGTGTTATGAATGTGCCTAATTGAGTCTTGACTTTTATCATAAAATTTAAAAGATTTTTTTAGTGTTTCATGCACAGTATTCTGAACAACTAAGATTAAGTGACTTCTAATGTTTCATGTGGTTAAATTGTGACATTATGAGTATTAATTATTCACACTGTCCAATATAGATTTTCATTGGTTATTTTAGTCAATTTTATTTCTGGGGTCCTTTAGTTGTTTTCTCTGTCATTAAGTTTAACGGCCCCTTTTTTTTTTATCATTATCATTCATGTCGATGTAAGTAATTTAAATCAATTTTGTCTCTTATTGCTTCTTAATCTGTATCGCAACATTTTTGTGCCAGTCTTACATATAAGTTGAAATCAGTTCTATTTTTGTTCTGTTGGTATTGTTTTGTTTCTATTAATTGCTAAATTTTAAGGTTAAATTTTATAACGATATCTATCATTTATAAATGTATATATATATATATATGACCTAAGATTTTTTTTTTAAATAAAAGTTTGTTTTTTAAAAAAATGTTTGACTAATTTAAATATTTAACCCTTCTATTTTTTACATAACACTTCGCTATCAACACTTAATGCTTCAATCTACTTTTAAATAGATTTTTTTTAACTAGATAGGTTTTATTTTTCATCACACATATTAATACAAAAAATAAAATAAAATAAAATAAATAAATAAATAAATATAGAAAAGAAAAGGAAAACTTTGCTCTATTGTTTTTGCATTGGTATGCTTTGAAACCGATTATATATGTTTTCCGAGTCTTTGCGGCCAGCAGCTTTCGTGGTAGTTTCCTATTGAATCCTAGATTACATTTAAGGAGACTTGGCACAAATTAAGCTTTTATATAAAGGCTTACATTTCAATTTAATAGATAAATAACTATAGTGATTTTTTTGTTGTTGTTGAATAAAAAGTATATTCTGAAATACGTTAGTTTTTTGGTTTTCATTAATTCATGAATTCATTATCTTAAATACAGATAACTAACAAGGAAAGTCGTCATAGACCCATACGCAAAAAAAAAAAAAAAAAAAAAAAAAAAATGAATAAACTACAGATAACTCTCCTCATGAAGTTATATGGGTTTATATCTATAAAAAAAATCGTTAGAATCGTAATATATTGTCAGCAAAAAAATATTGAAATAGTCCGATTTTTGGCTATTTATCGCTCGTTGGCGACACAATGAATCCTGATACAAAACGGTTTTTTCACAAATACTCATTTTACGCTTTCCATACTCTCCATGCAAAACTAGTTTCAAAACGTTAACTTTAAGTAAATACATCTTTATAATTAGATATTGTCATACACATTATAAGTAAATATAAAGATTGAATTATACAACCTCTTTAATTTAACGTGAAATACTTAAACTAAATTTAAGTTTTACTTGAGCTAAATAGTATGGCTTAAACTAAAACAGTACACATATTTATTTAAATTACGAAATAAAATAAAAAGAACATGCATAACAATTTGGAAACAAAACTATGGTAAACTGCAATCATTTAGCAGTGTGTTTTGTGTATTTTGTGTTTTCAAAAAATACCGATTTCCCAACCAGTAATTTTAATTAAATTTTAAATTGATAAAATGTATTTTAAAATTAAACCTAACTCTCAGATTTCAGTATAAATTACATATTAATATTGAAATTTATTCCTTTTCTATAATAATTTAATTTTTTTGTTACACTGTTTGGGTAAAATTTACCAAATATCTTTTTTAACTGTAGGTACGAAATTAAATTAAATAAGTTTAACTTTATAAAAATGAAATAATAATAATAATAGTAAAATAAATCTTTGCATAACTGCAATTTTTAAACTTTTTTTAAAAATTCACAATATCAAATCACTTTTTTTAACCCTAAAAATTCAATTGAAAATTATAAAGAATTGAAATTTTAAGTTCTTTATGAGTTTAAATAATAATCATAGATTAGGTGGTGGTGGGGGTAAAACAGATCTTTGGATTAGCAAAAATAAATTTATATGTATGAGCATGCGCTTTGTTATTGAAAGAAGCCTCATCAGATGTCATCAGATATAATTCCACCCCCTACCTCAAAAAAAAAAAAAAAAAAAAAAAAAAGAGCTTTTTTTTTTTTTTTTTTTTTTTTGTTGTAAGGATTAGTTACTTTTTCTGTTTGTTTCTTCCAGTGACACAATTCGCATTTTTTTTTTTTTTTTTTTTTACATGTTTAAACTACATTTGGACATTATTACTTACAAACTTTGAATAAACACCATACAATGCAATAAACTCGCAACAATTGTTTCGGGTCGAAAAAACACACGACCCTTCATCAGGCGAACAAAGTAAGCACGAGTGCTGCAGTCAAAGCGGCAACAAACAATTGTTGCGAGTTTATTGCATTTTATGGTGTTTAATCAAAGTTTGTAAGTAATAATTTTTACAACGCCAGTTTTGTGATGCTTCTTTATTAAATTACATTTGGACACTTTATAAGCTGGGACATGGATTTCCATATTTCGCATTATATCAGCAATTTACAGCAAACTTCTTATAGCCCATGATATATATATATATATATATATATATATGTATTTATATATAAGAAAAAAATATTAATTTCATTTTTCACCAACATATCGCGCTGCATTTGCAGTATCCTCACATATTTTAAACAGATTTGCCTGATCAAATGAAGCCATATTTCGAATTCTGAAGCTTTTTTTAGGAGAATTTCCAATGCGCAGCGTTTGACTGCCATTGGATGACAATTCTACTGAGCATTTCTAATCCTAGTTTAGTAATAAAATAAATTTAATTTTTAAAATTGTAAAATTTACTTTAAACGTTAAATAAAAGTAAAAATAAACTTTTGAAACTTAGAAAATACACACTTTTTTTTCAATTACTAATTAAAAAAAAAATAAAGGTATGTATAATTTCAACGTGTATTTGACATGCAAATTGAATGTCTGCAACTCGGAAGATATTTTTTTTTCAAAGCAAAAATGAAATATTTTT